>CAWUFW010010490.1:0-690831 GCA_963921515.1 Calotriton arnoldi
CACCTGTAGGACCGTGTTGACAGATGTTGGCCATGTATGTACCATAAATGTCGTTCCGGTACTGCACACTTCATGTAGTTGTGCCTCATGATGATGTATGTTGGGATCTTGAGTGTGTTCAATGCCGCATATGTGGGGTGACTGACGATCTTGCTTACTTCTCCTCTGCACTGCAGGGCTCCTGCTGTCCATCGGCCATTCCCAGACCTGGCAACGATGGTGGAACGGGACAGCATCCGACGGTACCGCTTCACCAGGCAGCTGATTGAGGATTTGGCAGTGCAGTTGTCCCCACATTTGCAGCCTGGCCGGCCGTATCCTACAGCGCTGACCCCCAAGGTGAAGGTGATGGCAGCCCTACACTTCTTTGCCACCGGTACCTTCCAACATACTGTGGCGTCTGCTGGTGGGATGTCACAGACCATGTTCAGCCGTGTGCTCCGCGATGTTTTGGCGGCAATGTTGCTCTTCCTGAACCGGTACATCTATTTCCCTAGACTGCGACGACTCACTGACGTGAAGAGTGACTTTTATGCCCTGGGGAGGATGCCGCATGTCATTGGCTCCATTGATGGGACACATGTGGCTTTGGTACCACCACAGGCCCAGGAGCAGGCCTACAGGAACCGCAAGCACTACCACTCGGTCAATGCACTGGTGGTGTGTCTTGCAGACATGACCATCACACACGTGTGTGCCCGTTTCCCTGGTTCAGCACACGATGCCTTTGTGATGAGGAGTAGTCGCATCCCCAGGTTGATGGCACAGATGCAGAACCAGCGTGCCTGGCTTGTCGGTGTGTACTGACTTTGTGCCATTGTGTGTGATCTGATCTGTAGTATTCCGCCCACTTTTCCAAGTCAGCTGATGTGCACTTGTCTGTCCGTAGGTGACTCGGGATACCCCAACATGCCGTGGTTGCTGACACCCCTCAGGAACCCTGTGACACCTGCCCAGATGCGCTACAATGAGGCACATGGTCGGACCAGGAGAGTGATTGAGCGGACCTTTGGTCTCCTGAAGAGCCGCTTCCGCTGCCTGGACAAGACCGGAGGGTCCCTCCCATATGCCCCTGCGAAAGTGTGCAAGATTATCATCGTCTGCTGCATGCTCCACAACCTGGCAGTGCGGAAGGAGTTGCCTCTCATCCAGGATGACGATGACCAACATCCGCCACCTGTGGAGGATCCTGGCCTGGACCACGATGCCAGTGACGATGATGATGATGATGGTGATGGTGATGTCCGCACACAGCTCATCACCAACTTCTTTAGCTGAATGTGAGTATCCTGAGGTGTCATGTGAATGATGTGAGTTGGCATGATGTGTGGGTGGTGCTCTGGTGCTGTTGGAGTGTGTCCATGGGCTACTTGACAGGATGTGTGTTGCGATGTGTGGTGACAGGTGGGCTGTACTCCCCAACAGTGTTCACATGCTAACTTGGTTCTGGGTGGGTATCTTGTAACATGTATTGTGCATGAGTTTTGCTGTTCTGTCCTGTACTGCATTGCTTTTGACTGTGTGTCATTTCTGTCCTTCACAGGGTACTTTCAGATTCGTTTGGTCAACTGTGTCCACCGACGACGTGATTGCACATCCAGGCTGGTAGCTGTTGTGTCCCTACAGGTGATGTGCGCCACACCCATGGACTTCCTTCTGTCTACAGTTGTTGACTGTGTGCCCGCTACCAGGTGGGGTTACCTTGCATCTGTAGTGGTTACGGCATGTTGCTACTGTGTAATAAACCTGTGCTTCACTTAGTGATGTGCGTTGTCTGTGGTCACACATTTGACTGCCATTTGCTTACTGCACCTGTGGGCTACTTGACTACAACTGGGAATGGGTGTGGTGTCTGTGCATTGCACCGTCTTCCCTGGCAACATCAGTGTAGGCAATGAGTCAGATGGCCTAGGTGTGTATGTGTTGTGTAGCCCTGGTGGTGTGTCTCCCTCATATGTGTCACGTTGCCTGTACTCACATGCCTGTGTTGTCCTTGCTGTTGCAGTTCGCATACACTGTGTAATTTTGCAGTTCATCATCCCCATAACAGCACCCACGTTGGAATCACGACAGAGGCAAGTATGGTGTATTAGTGTGTTTATTGTGATAATAGTGCATAGGATGGATTGTGCTGTACATGAATCTTGCAATCCCAAGTTCCTAGATGAATAGAAAGTCCAGGTAGACAGGATCCCCAGTATCGGGGCCACAGTTGTCTGACACATTGTTCCAACTTGTACTCCCCATGCTATGTGTGGGAGTAGTGTTGCCATCAACAGGGTGAACAGTCTGTGCACAAAGGCGAAAATCCAGAACAGGTTCAGGCTTCCTGGGAGTTGCGCTTGGCCATCAGCCTCTCACTTTCCCCTCCTCGGACGACCCCTCTTCTTGGGGGGGCCCTCAAGTGCAGGCTGCTGCGGTGCAGGGGACTCTCCGCCAGAGTCCTCCTCCCTCCCTGTGGCAGTTGCAGTTTGTTCGGTACCAGATGTTGTTGGCACACAGGGAGGTGTGGACTGGTTGCTGTTCATCTGGCGGAGGCATTGTAAAATGTCCCTGTGCACCGCCGTCATCTCATGTAGTACATCCCACTTGGACTCCACGCGGGTCATGTGGGAGTCCACACGTGACATGTGGGAGTCCACACGTGACATGTGTGACTCCACTTGGGACATGTGGGAGTCCAAGCGGGCATGATGGGCAGCCTGCTGCTGTTTGATGTCTCTGAGGAGCCCCACTACCTGGCTGAGCTCTCCGGTGCTGGACTGGTACGCATCAGCTATGCGTACCAGTTGTGGGTCTTCATGCACACCAGCAACGTCTGCAAGCAGCGACCTCTGTCTCCCACCCTCCCACCACCCCTGCTGACATGTGCAGTGTGTGCAGTTGCACGCACAGATAACCCTGGTCCACCTTGGGGGTTGGTGGTGGTGGTGGTGTCCATGGCCCCAGGTTGGTCCAGGGTCACTGCGCTGGTGTTGTTCCTTATTCTGTCCATGTCGGCAGGGATGGTATTCGTGGTGACAGTCGTTGGAGGGGTGGGTGCAGGGGGTGCAGCTGGTGGACCTGCTGGTGCTGCAGCTGGTGGTCCTGCTGGTGCAGCATGTTGACTTGCACCGGATGTGCCAGGTTGTTCTTCATCGTCCGAGGAGGACAGAGGCTGTACTGACGCCAGTGAGCTCGGCATCCTCTTGAGCCTGGGACTGGGACTCCTCAGCGTCTGCTGCTGTGTCCCTATCATCACCTGTTTTTGGGAGACACAAACAATGTATGTCATGTTTCTGCAGGCATCAGTGGTTGACACACCTGACAGTTGTGACTGTGCCTCGGGGTGCGGGCCTGTACATTGTATTGTCCTAAGTCGTCACAGTCAGGGGTTGATATTGGTGTGGCACATTGTCCTGCATTATTTGGGCATTTCTATGTATTCTCTGGGGTGTGAACATGGTCTGCATTGATTGTGTTTGGTTGACAGCCAGACCTCCTTCCCACCCACCCACCCACCCAGTCAGTTCTCCCACCATGGAACGTGCTTGCATTGCAGGGAGTGTAAGTTGTCTCTCAGGATGTCAGTCAGTGGTGTCCTGCTGTTTGTTGGTGCACAGTTGGCAGCAGGGCCTTGTGCTCCCCACAGCAGTAGCCAGTGTCAGCCATCTTGTGAGTCCTTCTCCACTCCCTGTGATGTGAGCATGGTTCAGGGTGGTGTTGATGGGACAGTTGTGGGGGTGAGCTATGTCTGTGACTACGACTCCCATCATGCTATTGCCTCCACCCCCCTTCCCAGCATGCCCATGCTTCCTTCCTTTTGACTCTGCTTCCCTGTGGGGTGGGGTGGCTGTGCTGACAGGATGGCTGGGAGTGTTGTCCTGGCAGTTGTTTGGCTAAGAGTCCCAAGAGTGTCCCTGTGCTTCACACAACATAACCCAGGGTGGTGGTGCTTTGTGGGATCTTGTGTTAGGATGGAGGGCATTGCATTCTACCAGGTGGGTACTGTGGAGTTTGTGTTGGGGGGGTGTGAGGGGAGGTGCTGGTGACTATAGTCAGTGCTGCAAGTCCCCCTTCCCACCCAGCCAGCCAGATATCCCACCATGGAACGTGCTTGCATTGCAGGGAGTGTAAGTTGTCTCTCAGGATGTCAGTCAGTGGTGTCCTGCTGTTTGTTGGTGCACAGTTGGCAGCAGGGCCTTGTGCTCCCCACAGCAGTAGCCAGTGTCAGCCATCTTGTGAGTCCTTCTCCACTCCCTGTGATGTGAGCATGGTTCAGGGTGGTGTTGATGGGACAGTTGTGGGGGTGAGCTATGTCTGTGACTACGACTCCCATCATGCTATTGCCTCCACCCCCTTCCCAGCATGCCCATGCTTCCTTCCTTTTGACTCTGCTTCCCTGTGGGGTGGGCTGGCTGTGCTGACAGGATGGCTGGGAGTGTTGTCCTGGCAGTTGTTTGGCTAAGAGTCCCAAGAGTGTCCCTGTGCTTCACACAACATAACCCAGGGTGGTGGTGCTTTGTGGGATCTTGTGTTAGGATGGAGGGCATTGCATTCTACCAGGTGGGTACTGTGGAGTTTGTGTTGGGGGGGGTGAGGGGAGGTGCTGGTGACTATAGTCAGTGCTGCAAGTCCCCCTTCCCACCCAGCCAGCCAGCCAGATATCCCACCATGGAACGTGCTTGCATTGCAGGTAGTGGAAGTTGTCTCTCAGGATGTCAGTCAGTGGTGTCCTGCTGTTTGTTGGTGCACAGTTGCCAGCAGGGCCTTGTGCTCCCCACAGCAGTAGCCAGTGTCAGCCATCTTGTGAGTCCTTCTCCACTCCCTGTGATGTGAGCATGGTTCAGGGTGGTGTTGATGGGACAGTTGTGGGGGTGAGCAATGTCTGTGACTACGACTCCCATCATGCTATTGCCTCCACCCCCTTCCCAGCATGCCCATGCTTCCTTCCTTTTGACTCTGCTTCCCTGTGGGGTGGGCTGGCTGTGCTGACAGGATGGCTGGGAGTGTTGTCCTGGCAGTTGTTTGGCTAAGAGTCCCAAGAGTGTCCCTGTGCTTCACACAACATAACCCAGGGTGGTGGTGCTTTGTGGGATCTTGTGTTAGGATGGAGGGCATTGCATTCTACCAGGTGGGTACTGTGGAGTTTGTGTTGGGGGGGTGTGAGGGGAGGTGCTGGTGACTATAGTCAGTGCTGCAAGTCCCCCTTCCCACCCAGCCAGCCAGATATCCCACCATGGAACGTGCTTGCATTGCAGGGAGTGTAAGTTGTCTCTCAGGATGTCAGTCAGTGGTGTCCTGCTGTTTGTTGGTGCACAGTTGGCAGCAGGGCCTTGTGCTCCCCACAGCAGTAGCCAGTGTCAGCCATCTTGTGAGTCCTTCTCCACTCCCTGTGATGTGAGCATGGTTCAGGGTGGTGTTGATGTGACAGTTGTGGGGGTGAGCTATGTCTGTGACTACGACTCCCATCATGCTATTGCCTCCACCCCCTTCCCAGCATGCCCATGCTTCCTTCCTTTTGACTCTGCTTCCCTGTGGGGTGGGCTGGCTGTGCTGACAGGATGGCTGGGAGTGTTGTCCTGGCAGTTGTTTGGCTAAGAGTCCCAAGAGTGTCCCTGTGCTTCACACAACATAACCCAGGGTGGTGGTGCTTTGTGGGATCTTGTGTTAGGATGGAGGGCATTGCATTCTACCAGGTGGGTACTGTGGAGTTTGTGTTGGGGGGGTGTGAGGGGAGGTGCTGGTGACTATAGTCAGTGCTGCAAGTCCCCCTTCCCACCCAGCCAGCCAGATATCCCACCATGGAACGTGCTTGCATTGCAGGGAGTGTAAGTTGTCTCTCAGGATGTCAGTCAGTGGTGTCCTGCTGTTTGTTGGTGCACAGTTGGCAGCAGGGCCTTGTGCTCCCCACAGCAGTAGCCAGTGTCAGCCATCTTGTGAGTCCTTCTCCACTCCCTGTGATGTGAGCATGGTTCAGGGTGGTGTTGATGGGACAGTTGTGGGGGTGAGCTATGTCTGTGACTACGACTCCCATCATGCTATTGCCTCCACCCCCTTCCCAGCATGCCCATGCTTCCTTCCTTTTGACTCTGCTTCCCTGTGGGGTGGGCTGGCTGTGCTGACAGGATGGCTGGGAGTGTTGTCCTGGCAGTTGTTTGGCTAAGAGTCCCAAGAGTGTCCCTGTGCTTCACACAACATAACCCAGGGTGGTGGTGCTTTGTGGGATCTTGTGTTAGGATGGAGGGCATTGCATTCTACCAGGTGGGTACTGTGGAGTTTGTGTTGGGGGGTGTGAGGGGAGGTGCTGGTGACTATAGTCAGTGCTGCAAGTCCCCCTTCCCACCCAGCCAGCCAGCCAGATATCCCACCATGGAACGTGCTTGCATTGCAGGGAGTGTAAGTTGTCTCTCAGGATGTCAGTCAGTGGTGTCCTGCTGTTTGTTGGTGCACAGTTGGCAGCAGGGCCTTGTGCTCCCCACAGCAGTAGCCAGTGTCAGCCATCTTGTGAGTCCTTCTCCACTCCCTGTGATGTGAGCATGGTTCAGGGTGGTGTTGATGGGACAGTTGTGGGGGTGAGCTATGTCTGTGACTACGACTCCCATCATGCTATTGCCTCCACCCCCTTCCCAGCATGCCCATGCTTCCTTCCTTTTGACTCTGCTTCCCTGTGGGGTGGGCTGGCTGTGCTGACAGGATGGCTGGGAGTGTTGTCCTGGCAGTTGTTTGGCTAAGAGTCCCAAGAGTGTCCCTGTGCTTCACACAACATAACCCAGGGTGGTGGTGCTTTGTGGGATCTTGTGTTAGGATGGAGGGCATTGCATTCTACCAGGTGGGTACTGTGGAGTTTGTGTTGGGGGGTGTGAGGGGAGGTGCTGGTGACTATAGTCAGTGCTGCAAGTCCCCCTTCCCACCCAGCCAGCCAGCCAGATATCCCACCATGGAACGTGCTTGCATTGCAGGGAGTGTAAGTTGTCTCTCAGGATGTCAGTCAGTGGTGTCCTGCTGTTTGTTGGTGCACAGTTGGCAGCAGGGCCTTGTGCTCCCCACAGCAGTAGCCAGTGTCAGCCATCTTGTGAGTCCTTCTCCACTCCCTGTGATGTGAGCATGGTTCAGGGTGGTGTTGATGGGACAGTTGTGGGGGGCAATATGTGTGACTGCGACTCCCATGATGCTATTGGCTACACTGACTTGGCCAGCATACACAGAATTCCTTCCTTTGAGTGGTCTTCACTGTGTGTTGGTGTTGTTGTGGTGGCTACATGTGTGGATGTGTGTGTTAGTTCTATTTGTGCCACTGCCTAGCTGTAGTTGTGGTTGTGTTTGTACATGTGTTGGCACAGTTGGATGTGACTTTTTTGATGGCATGTGTTGTGTTTATCTGACTGACATACACATTTTGGGATGATTCTGTTCTAGTTGCTGTGTAATTGCTATGTGTGCATGGTTTGACTCTCCCCTTGACAGTGATGTGTGTGTTTTGTGGCAGTTTATTGTGTACATTTGTTGTGTACTCACCAGGCTCTGGGATGTTCTCTAGTCCATATACGCTCACTGGCGGAAGGATGGCCCGCACCTTCTCCTCCCAGGGCCTGAGGTATATTGGCTTGGCAGGAGGGCCACTGCCGGTATGTTGGCTGTTGATGTAGTCTATCTTCAGCAGGTCCCGTACCCTCCTGCGCACGTCATACCACCTGTTCTGGATGTCCGTCTTTGTGCGCCGACATGATGATTGGGCGTTCACCCTGTTGATGATCCTCTCCCACATCTTGGTTTTCTGCGACATGGGGGTCTGTTGGACCAGAGTGCCAAACAGCTGTGGCTCCACCCTGAGGATCTCGTCTACCAGGACTTCCAATTCACAATCTAGGAACTTGGGATTCTTCTTGGGGGCATGGTGATGGGTGGTGATGGTGAGTGATGTGTGTGTTGGTGTGCAGGTGAGGGTGTGTGAGTGTGTGTTTTGCTGGGTGTATGTGAGGTAGGTATTTGTTGGTGTGCTGATGGTGTGTGGCTTGTGTGAGGGATGAGCTGTGGGTGTGTGGTTGCTTTCTCTTGGGTGCTGGCAGTGAAATGGCATTTGCAAAGGCTCATGGTAGTGATTTGTGTCCTTTATATAGGTGGAGTTGTGGGTGTGTCTTTGTTCTCTGTCCCCACCCCCCCAGTATTTATTGGCTTGGTAATTGCTTGTTTGGCCTTTTTTTGGGTGATTTGTCCTTTGTGCTGTTTGTGTATGTTGGAAACGTTCTTGTGACCGAGTCGGACCCTGAATTGGTCTCGTACGGTGTTTTCCGTTTCGTTCACGCTGTGTTTGTGCAGTTTTGTATGCTGCGTACGCGTCGGTCGCGGTGTATTGTGTTGCTTCGGCTCGGTTTTGTATGCGTGTCGGTCGTACGGCTTGTCCTCCGTCCGACTCGGTCGTGTTTTTCGCGCCTTGCATCGTACTTTGCGGGTTGGAGTTGGCGGGTACGATTCGGTCGGATTTGTTCCGGGTGCGTGTCGGTCGGTTGGATTCGCGTGTTTTTCCGGCCGGATTGCTATTTTCCGAGCGGCTCGGTCGGTCGGCTTGGTTTCCTGACGTGTCGGTCGGATTTATCGCGGCTTGCATCGTACTTGGCGTGTCGGGCGCCACTGGTACGTGTCGGTCGGTATTTTTTCCGGATCCGAGTCGGTCGGTGCTTTTTCCGGCCCGAATCGGAATCGACCCCTATGTCCTAGGAAGGGTTGGTGTTTCTTATGTCAGCGATTGTGGCTATTAACAGGGTGTTGTGAACTTTTTTCTTTTGAGGGTTAGGATGTGCGTAAGTGTTAATGAATAGTACTGTTCTTGATTTCTCGATAGCTTGTAGCGTGAGTTTGTTTCATTGCACATTTGATCCGGAAGGGGCTATCTGTTCTGACTTCATGGTAAGGGCTGTGGACACGTAAACTGCCAGGCCGCCTTTCGGCGGCCTTGTTTCCTGTGTTCCTCTGCTGAATGTTGAAATGTGTGAAACCTGCAAGTGGCAAGTCTTCCAGTGCCCCTGTCTCCTGAAGGGCAATTATATCACAAGTTGCCCAGGCTTGAGGGGGACTACCTTCTTCCAGCCATTTTTTCGCGCCGGCTATATTCCACGAGAGAAGGTGGAAGTTCCGATTGACTGATTTGCATATGGTTGGGTCCAAACTGAGGTGACATGGTGTGCAAAATAAAGATAGATCGGGATGCGGCATGAGTAATTACCAGTGGCTGAGATTAATTCAAGCATTCCATTCATCACTTTTTTGTATACTTTAGTGTGTCACCCTAAGTGGGACGGGTATGACCAGACGTAGCTCCCTTGCCCACTGTGTCACTGGATTCAAACGGTACCCAGCTGATGGGCCTAAAACTAGGGTGAAACCAGTCCTGAGTTGCTTGTGTTCCGGTTCAGGGAGGACCTGGCATGGCAGTTCGGATTGGACTGGTCTGATTGGAGCAGGGTCAAGACTGATTTGCATATAGCTGGGTCCAAGCTGAGGTGACATGGTGAGCAAAATAAGGATGGATTGGGATGCAGCCCAGTAATTCAAGCATTCCATCCATCATTTTTTGTATACTTTTGAGGAGTTGCCAGGTGTATTGAAAGGAGGGAGACGTAGCATTGCTTTCTTGGAATTTCTCCAATTAGTGGTAGCTTTGGTGCTTTGGGGAGGTCATTTCCGGAATACAAGAATATCTTTTAATGTGAAAAACATCACAGTAGTGAGCATTGTAAATAAACAGCATAAATGCTAAAGTAATGCAACCACTGAGAGTTTTTGCGCTTGGTTGCTTGAATTACTATATCACATTCAGACCAAGGCACATGCCGGGAATGACAATGATATTGCCGATGTGTTGTCTCGTTCGCAGTGAAGGAGATTGTGTGCTCTTGCGATGGGACCAGAGCTGATGGGGGATGCCAGTGTCAGAGGAGTTATGGAATTATGGAAAATAGGTGGCAGAGAATGACTATGTTAATGCATGGTCCTTTGGCTCCATTCACTAGAAAGTCATACCATCAGACAAGGGAGGGGTTTGTGGCATCAGGAGTGGAGACAGTAAAATGCGCAGATAAGTAAACTGTGTCATGCTTTGAATGGGAGAGGTTTGTCCAGGTGTGGCCGGTACAGGTAAGAGCAGTGGGGCGGGGTGGGGGAAGTTGACATACAACGGGATAGGGAAAATAAAATAAATACATTTAAAAAAACACTTACCTTGCACTCGCCGCATTGCTGAATCGGCAATTCGGCGAGCGCAAGATAAGTGGTTTTATTTATTTATTTTATTTTCCCTATCCCATCGTATGTCGACTTCCCCCCGCCCCCCTTCCCCAGCCCCGCCCCAATGCTCTTTTATCCTTACCGGTTACGCCTGGGTTTGTCACCTTTGTGTATTACGGGTATATTGGCAGAAATAGGGTTTTATGATACGTTGTACTGGTTATGTGTGCCATCAGTTGGAGAAATGGGGAGGGAGATTTTGGAAGGATGTGCAAGGGAGACGGGCAGGAGTAAAAGGATAAAAATACCAATAAATAAGCATTGTTGCAGCGGGTAGTGCTTGCATTAAACGATGCGTGCACTGACGTTTTTTCCTTAGAGATGTAATCATGAAGCATCATACATATGCACCATAGTTATTGTTAGATTGCATCGAGACGTTGCCATTCAATGTCACTGTCCCACACTGCCTACTTTTAAAACATTATTATTTCTACATCATGCAAACGATTAAAACTTTACAAAAAACTTGCTGCCCATGCATGCAAACGTGTTTGTCTCTTAGAACTGCCATTAGCCCAGAGACCACTCTAGCAGCTAAGTAGCCGTGACGTCGGTGGCAGGGATAAGCGCGTGCACAGAACACTGATTTAATTCAATGTGAGCCTGGTCCTGCGGTGATGTTGTAAACTGCAACCATCTGTTGAGCTCAAGGGAAAACACTCTGTATTCCCCTGGACACAGGGTAAATTGGTCTAATTTTAGAGGACAAAACAGGTTTAGTAAAATGTTTAGTGTGCAGTTTTAGGGGTGCCAGGCTAGCAACAACCAGAAGATTAAGGCATTGCCTAGAGCCCTACTTACAAACATCGAAAACCATAGAAGGCACGCTGCTCACTGGTAGAAGAGAAATATTTGTTTTGTGCACTATATTCGCCTGCCAGCCTTTCACACAATTAAGGCCACGGACACTACTCATGTATTCTTTTTGGTGCATGTGCTTTTTTTTCTTAATCGCAATTAGGGAAACGTGTTTCCTTCTGTAATAAAAATTGTCCATTAGAGTACTAATATTACTGGAGCATGTTAGGTGGGTTTGTAAACAAGAAGTCATGGTCTTTTGATATCATAGTGTATATCAACTGAAGCCTTTAATAGTATAGCCTACGTTTAATATGATGACGTTTGCAGACCTTGTGTATTTTTACGTGTGCATACCAAAAGTAGTCTTTTTCTTAAAAGAATACTTATTTAAGTTCCTAATGTGCATGTATGACCAGTCAAACTGAAAGTTCATCCTCATAAAGGGGTTCTTAAGTGATCCTGTATGACATCAAGTAAGACGTTTAGCAAAACAGAAAAGGTAATCCCATGCAAATTTTTAAGGACATGTTATGTTTCTTTTCCATCTACCATGGTTCAAAACTCTTTCACTCCTAAAATGTTCATGATATAAACAGCTTAGAAAACTGGTGCTAACAATTCAGGGTGTCAAGAAAGCTTTTTAGGGTACTTGGCAATAATAAATGAACTCATGGGCACAGCGTGCTTCACCATTGAAATTAAGAAGCTTCGAGTTGCCAGATAACTCTGTCACCGGGGGGCGGTGGTCGGTGGGCGCATCCATCTAGGTGCTCCCGACGTCAAGAAGGTTATGGTGTCCCAACAGTTCCAAATCGATAGACTGCTACATATTAGGGCCTAGAAATGCTAGCAGGCAGTGCAGGCACAAGGTCAGCACAATGAAATGCGCAGATTGTTGCGTATCAACAAAAGGACGCAAAAACACATCAGTGTCAAAAAGGCAATTCATGTGTTTTAAGTAACATTGTCGTGTAGTTCCCTGCTTTGTTTCAAAATGCCGATTTTGAATGCATGTAAAACGAGCCTAACTAAAATGGCGGCAACGATGCAAGTTTCGTCATTACTAATGCTAATGAGAATTTACTAATATCATGTAATGCAGTGCTACTTAGCACATGTTCAATTAACACAAAAGGCCTGATTACGAGTTTGGCGGTCCGACTGCCTGGAAACCCCGTTGTCTACGCCACCACTGTGCTGTCGATCTACTGTCTGCCGTATTATGAGTTGTGCTGTCTGAAGTCTGCAATGCTGGCGGTACGTCCACCGGCACTGCTAGGCCCGCAGTCCATCTGCCAAGTGTATTACAACTATACAGTCATACTCGCGGTCTCCCAGAGGTGGTCAACAAACGGCGGTTACCCAATGGCGGTTGACCGCCATGGTATGCGCCAAAAAATAAACCACTACAACAGTGACCATTGGATGGATTTCGTTCTTTCTCAGACCTTAAACAGTTTAAAAAGCAGCTGAAAACCTGGTTATTCTAAATCCCCTTCTCTATGTTTGTAGGACCCACTCCTTAGATGGCCCCGTTACAGCGCCATGGGATCCCTTGGGGTGATATGTGCGCTTTACAAATGGCCATAACATTTAAAAACTACACACCTGATGTGCTTTGGCAAGTTGACAAGCCTGAAAATCACACTATAAAACACACCCCATCCCTGACCAGCATCCTTTGCTTCTCAACTGCAGCACAGCAAGACAGGCACCACTATTTCTGCATTTTTGGATAAGGCATCCCTTTTTTCATCTTCCCATTTAGCACTCTCCACCACCTGAAATTTCAGTTTTGAACCTTTTTACCTCTATCACTTGTTTGTTTTTCATTCATATACTCATTCACATTTTATTTTTTCACCATGCCTGGGAAAAAAACACAAAGTTAACTGAGCAAGAGTTGACAGTCATGGTGGATGAGATCATTAAAGTAGAGCCTCGCATTTTTGGAGCCCAAGTCCAGCAGACTCTTCTCAGTAGGAAAACTGAAATGTGGGACAGGATAGTCAACAGAGTGAATGCTGTTGGCACCACCCTGCGCCCACAGGGTGTGTTATATCCCTCATAGAGGCCCCAATGTAGACCCGTTCGTACATGCCCTAAAATGGACGTATTCATATTTACCCTAATATGGTCATATTCGTACTTGCCCAATTATGGTCATGGCCGCATATGCCCAATTATGGTCACAACTGTACATGCCCTATTATAGTCATGATTCCTTATATAGGCATGATCTTTCACCTACATTGGTCCCAGCTAGTACACAATGAGCTCTGAGGGCTGAACGTTATCTATCCTGTGGTTTTGAATACAGCAGGGTTTTTCTAAACACAGACCCACACTGTACTCATTAATTATGCATGGCTTTCTAAGAATACACCACTGGCATAATATGTATGTACAAAGTTCACCCCTGACGTCTTCCTCATGTCCAATACAAGCCATACTGAGGACCGAGACTCTTTAGGGTATAAATACACCACATCTTGCCTCGGTAAGACAGAGGGAACCGAGACTTCCATGCTGACACACTGATCAGAGATGCTGAGGCTCCTGCATGCAGTCGCTCCATCTGACAGTGGTCTGACACAGGCCTGACGGGGTGTCCAACTCGAGACCAGGACGGGGTCCCACACTCTCTCTATTCAGGTATGGGGGTTCGAATAAATACTAGAAGGATTCTTGGCTCTTAGGCTTTAGTCCTACACACATATGCTAGGTACACTCAGGTACATCTAGTTAGGCATCGTAGGAGTACGCACACTTTTCATAATGGTTTTTATATTCATGTATGTATTCATGATTATTGCAATATGGTAGAACTGTTCTATCCCTTTGCTTTTATCGTACTGCTGATAATATATCTCTGCTATTGTCTGCTGGTTGCTGCAGCACATATATTTTACGCTAGAATAACAACTGTTCAATAAATACTTATTGAAACGCCCGACTGTTTATTCTGTGTAACTCTCTGAGACAAACCGAATAAGTAAGCACGAGTGACTGAGCGAAAGGTAGTATATTGTTTCCACGATTCTGAGGAATTTGGGTTGTCATGATCTAACGTTGCCAGAAACTAATCTCTCCCCGATAAGAGGAGATTCTAGTGGCACTGTGAGCTAGCTAATGCAAAACAATCTAACATACGCGGTGGGGGTGCACAGAGTCAGTCTGCCACCAAGCCCACAGCTTATGTTATACAAACGCGCAGGTCCTGCATGGGTACTATAGGAACTACACGACATGGCGCCACCAACGTTGGTTTGGTACTAATTTAACAGTAGAATCTGAGTAGTTCAGTCGTGCTATTCTCAGAGAACCTACTCACAAAACCCCAGAGACGTCTGGAGTGGGTGGGCACAAAATCCGTCGCAGCTGAGTAGTACGAGAATACTATTTATTGGTTGTTGGTTATTCAAGCTTGAAGGACATATAGTTCCTACAATTGTGCATTTACACCTTATCTTAAAATTTCTTTAACCTCCCTTCTTCCAATTAAAAATGGTGGAAGAAGCAAACAAAACAAGGAGAGTTACAACGGACCTCTTCGGTTTAGGAGAAGAAGACCCTGAAGAAGCAATACAAATTGCACCAAATTTCAGAAGGGCAGTCACCATAAAACTTCTAGAACATGGCTTAAAAGTCAGGGGTGGTAATGTAATTTTCGTGATTGAGGCACACGAATCTAATAAAACAGAGGTGTTCTATTCATGGGTTACATTCCCAGCAGCGAATCCAGTTACAGATGTATTTCACTACTACCTAGAAGGTGAAACACCAGCGGACCTTACTCCTTTTGAGGAGTTAGAGGTTCCGCTCACTTACCAGGAGCATAAATACGGGTTTAAAGGCGCCCTACCCCACGTACATGGAAGAGCAAGATTAGGCCCGCTCGGAGGAACAGGAGCCACATGGCCCATATTAGCGGCATACACACCGCATCCTGATATTGGCACAATGCCACAGCCAGACTTACTCGTACAACACAGAGATTTAATTAAAATCTACAGAAACCTCACACAATTTGTGATGAGGACTTTAACAGTTCAACCTGCACCAGCTGCAGCACAAGATACTCCAGTCCAGAGTACAGTTAATAAAATAACTCCATAAACATTACACGCGATAATGGGCAAAATGCCAGCAAAACGCGAACAAATCCCACAGCTTGAAGCAGTATTCCCGAATACTACCACCAGTGATAAACACAGAATTCTAACAATCTGTTTGCCCAGGGGGATCACACCACAAGTAGAGGACTGCACCTCTTGGGGTTCAGTCTTTGCTGCCATATATACCAGAACACATGGTATCCCGTCAATAGCAGTAGTACCTGAAGTATTAAAACAGATACAAAATGAGTACGGAGCAGAGCCTGCCCTTAACTTAGGGATGAAGTTGCTAAACAACTTTGAACAGGTCTCAGCCATAATACTTGCTAACATTAAGGAGGAAGCAGCTTCAGTGGCGATCCGCCAACGCCGAAGGGAGTTCAGTTAACAAACACCAAACATATTTACTCTGCATCCTTTCTGAACCAGTTGTCTAAACATGGTTTCGATCTATGGAAAGACACAATAGATTCAAAATCGATCTGGGGTTCTAGGGACTGGCAAGTCCAGGGAATAGAAGCACTTTTTAGAGCATGCCTCATTCCGCAGCAGATATTATTTCTGAATGAAACTGCAACAAACAACCAGTCTCGGACTAGCCAAAGGCAAGGAAATGAACACACCGTGGTTTCCAACACCATCGCAGATTGGTGGGGGGCAGAATTCAACTACACATGGGGTGAGATTAGATGACATTTTCCAGTACAACAGATCAGATCCTGATTGGACAGAATGGCTGGTTTGGCCTATTGACACAAACAAATGTCAGCAGAGATTTATGAATACAACCGAAGGGTTTAGTATCCATAGGCCAGACCCAAGCTATGTACAGAGATATCACCCGGGGGTAGTGACATCCTATAGTGTTGGGAAGTTGTGCCTTGATTGGCTAGAGACCTCAACACTCACAGAAGTAAAGCACCACTTGACCTTACTGACACCTGACATGGATCTTAGAGATTTTCTATTAGGACCCAGGAAACAACGTCAGAAACGTTTCATATATGCAGGCCTTTATGCCTACTATAATGAAAACTGGAAAATATCCCAACAAGAGGCCGCAGAAAGGATACGGGAAATAGACCGTATTAACTTAGAAAAGGCATTAGCTGTGGTGGATAATGGGTTAACAACTTTGACCTCCAGGATTTACTCCTTGGGCAACATTGTGTCTTCGGCGATCGACATATTAGAACAAGATCTGGCCTTGTTACAACACGGGCAATCTCAGCTACGTTCTATTATGATGTTAAGCTGGACACTGCAATCTTTGCGTGCAGGCTATGTGCCCTGGCGTTTTATAAACACCACATCTCTGTTTTCAGAATACAATCTAACTGATAAACAGACAGAAATGGCACAAAGGGGAGCCAAATATACAATGTTGCGCATTGAGAAACTGGAAAGGCTACATTTCACTGTAGCCGAGTCACCATCAACAGAATGGCTAATTCATGGCCAAATCACTCTGCCGGTCACTACTTTTCAGTTTCAAAATTGCCTTGAGCAGAAGCAGGCAGGCAAATATGAGAAAATGGGTAAGGGATACATCAAGGAAACTTGGAAGTTACCATATAGATACCGATGCCGGAATGGGGATCGAGAAGTGTATCTGAGTGGTACAAACTGCAAGAACGCTTTAAGCGGTTCTCTCATGTGTCAGGATATTTCTCTACACGGAGCCTGCAGTGGTTCAGTGGCGAACTTATCTTGTCACATGTCAGGGACCCCAGCGGCCAGGATCACACCGGTTTTCCAGCTGCTCTCGAATGGGAGTTATTTAATGCTAAATGATCAAGGTTGCTGTGGGATGCTTCCGGGCGTCGCATATCTAGTAACTGTTAACTCCAGGGTTACTTGCTGTATGCAAGTATTGTTTCTGCCACTGAACACAGTCAGGGAGGCGCCGCTATGGCCTTCACTGAACGTTTCTTTCATACAATTTGATACTCTGAGCAAATTGAAAGCCATGCTTTTACAGCAACCCGTGCCCTTAACCTCCACTCGAGAAACCTATGAACTTCAAGTTGCAAGGACCTCGACCGAGATACAGGCACTCATACGTACAAACTGCCCGATTCATTTCACAGAAATGGTGGGACGTATCTTTAATATGTCAGATACGAGCGGTATTGTACACCTTCTTAAGACCATAGGGTCCGGACTGTTAAGCACCTTTCAGACAGTCCTCGGAGTAATCCCAAATTTTATACACTCCGTATTGGGAAGCGTATTTGGAGGATTCCCGCTCATCTTGTTCCTAATTGCAGGAATCCTGATTGTAATATTGCAGCTGCGCAATGGACGGCCCACTTCCCGAGGGAATGGTGAACACGCTCCTGGAGCGGAAATACCGTGAACGCCTGGTACAACTTCTGGGCATGCCATACCTACGAGAACTCAATGCCTCCTGGTTTCTATCGTTTAGACCAGTCTGGGTAGACTGCATCTTACCTGTTCTTCGATGCCTGTTCTGCGGAGAAGAATGCACGTTGGATCTTTGTCTAACATTTCCATCAGATGCGCCTCCGGACACGGATGCAATGCTGGACCCCATAAAGGCCCACGCTCTGCGTTATCCTCAGTGGCTTCCGATTCTGATGAATGCATTCCTGGAGAATCCACAGGTGCCGTTTGCTCCTGCTGGGTTAGGTGACTCTTCCACAGGCACCCAGGTTACAACTGCCGCACAAGCTGCCGCAGCACCGACTGTTGGCAGTACTACATTCCATCTATGTGCGATTGACGTTCTCTGTGAGGCGTTGGATTTGTCGTCTACAGCAGCTGACACCGATAATATTATGCTTCCCAGACAGGACGCGTAATCTTGAATTTGGCTCATCGTGTCCTGGGAAAGAATTCGGCTTCTTCACTCGTTTCAAAATAAACGATCTAAATTTGGAACATTTTCTTACATTGACACTTTCGCTTGAGAAAAGCATGGCCTTCTCCTGCTTATGGTAATGCAACTTCTATAGAGAGACGATATTGATTGACTGTTTATTCTGTGTATCTCTCTGAGACAAACCGAATAAGTAAGCACGAGTGACTGAGCGAAAGGTAGTATATTGTTTCCACGATTCTCAGGAATTTGGGTTGTCATGATCTAAGGTTGCCAGAAACTAATCTCTCCCCGATAAGAGGAGATTCTAGTGGCACTGTGAGCTAGGTAATGCAAAACAATCTAACATACACGACAGGTGACATTAGGAAAAGGTGGAATGACCTCAGACTGAGGGTATGTACCAAGTACAACAGCCACCCCTTGAAGGTTCAGAGGACTGGCTGTGGCCCTCAAAGTGCACCATTACAACTCTTACTCTGGGAGGAGAAGGTGTTGACCATCCTGCATACTGAGGGCTTGACAGGAATAGAGGGGGAGTGGACTCTGGTAAGTTACACTTCAATATCACAATGTCCTGTTTGCTCTCAACTGCTTTTGCCATTGCGTTCTCTGTCTTCTTTCCTAACATGCAATACTCAAAGTATCTGAGATGTTGGTTTGTCTGTTCAATGAGTATTGCTCCATTTAAGAGCACATGCATCCAACTCCAGGACATGACAGATGTTGCAATGCAGTCTGTAAGGGCATTACCTTCAAAATATCAATGCAGGACCCATGATATGTGTTAAAATGTAAATGCATGGTCCATCCCAAATGCATGCGGCCAACAGCTATGGTACACTATATGTTTGTCAAGTGTTGCTAAAGTGACATGGAACTGACTACAACTACCATGAGGCCTTGTGACAGCACCTCTAACCTTTGCCCCTTCTCACTTGTCTGCCATATTATTACTGATGTTCACTTAGCATGAAGCTTGCCATTTGTCACATGTTGCTAAAGTGAGATTGAACTGACTACAACCATCATGAGGCCTTCTGACTAATCAAGATGCTACACTCCTTTTGTCCCTTCTCACTTGTCTGCCATGTTACTACTGATCTACACTAGTCAGGCAGTTTACCATTTGTCAAGTGTTGCTAAAGTGAGATTGAACTGACTACAACTACCATGAGGCATTGTGACTGCAACTCCAACCAAGATGCTAGACTCCTTTTGCCCCTTCTCACTTGTCTGCCAAGTTACTACTAATCCACACTCATCATCGACTGTGCAATGTACAGACAATGCTCCACTCAGATATACATCTGAATACTTTGCTGATGGTGTCCTAGTCTCATCAACTGAAACTATTGATGGCATGAGTGACACCATAACAAACTTAGCTGACTAGCAGTGCCAGGTTACCCCTTCACTCTGCAGTCTGCACTTCTCACATGATGATCAATATACAACCAAGCTGGGTGTTTGCGTGTATTAGACACAACTAGGCCTTAGAATGGACAAATACACGTTATGACTACTTTGTGTTTGTAGCAGAGTTTTGGAGATGTCATGTCTATCCCTAAAGCCAAAATGCCACATATCTGAACATCTAATGAGCTGATGAAATCTACTACATCTATTAAATGTCAACAAATGTCTAGAAACCAGCTTCAACTCCATGCAAATAGATGACAATACTAATCTCTATCTATTTTGTTCCATTCTAGGTCCCCATTTACCTTGACACAAACAACATGGATGTAGATACCTCACTTCCACCATTAACAATGTTCTCTATCTCTCAACAGGTCGATCCACCACTGCACCTGCACAGAGGTTGGACACCTAACAGAGTTCCTCTCCACCCCAGGACGAAGCCTTCAGTGTTGATAACACTTCTGAAGAGGTGGACATGGATGACGGTCATGGCCCATCTGGACAGACGCCAACAGTGGGGCTCACTGTGCCCACTACAACACCTCCCGCCACCCTGCAACATCACAGTCAACCACTGTCCCCCCACAATCTGTGCACTTAGCACAGTCAGTCCCATCCTGTGCCCCAAGTCCTGTATTCTGAGACGGCTAACACCACCCCAGTCACAGAAGAACCAGGACTCAGTGGGAGGAGACAGTCTGTGCCAAGGGCACAGGACCGTGGGGGTAGGCGTAGGGGAAGGGTAACTGTGGGCACACAGAATTAGCCTACTGAGGCCACAGACACCCAGGATGCCATCACCCAAGTCATGGGAGTCTATCAAGACTCCCAAAGTGTCATGTGGCCATGTATTAACCGAAATCCGGGAAATGAAGGAGCTGCAGAGGGACACATACCGGGAGGTTGCTGCCATCCACACTGAGGTGGCCAGCATCTGCACCGACATGGCCGGCATCCACACCAAGGGGGCTGGCATCAGCACCGAGGTGGCCTCCCTGGTTGGTGTGCTGTGGGACATAAACACCACCCCCTACAGGGCTTTTCCACCTACACCTTCCTGTCATCCAAATACATTCACATCATCAACATCTGCTGCAGCCACAGGAAGGGAGACCCTGTCAGAGGAGCCCACACCTGCACACGCCCTTGTCTCAGCAGCTCCAGATCCCCCCTTGTCAGAGGGAGGGGACGTCCATGTAAAAACCAAGGAGCTCAGGATGGCAAGACACCCACTACCGCCAGTAAGAGACCTCGACCCTAATGTCCTCCTGTGCTACATATTCACTTTGTTGGACTATTTCTGCCCACTTTTCCATATCTGATGGGAGGAGTATGTTGGAATTTGGCCTCCTGATCATTTGGACTCTACTACAATGGCTCCATCCACCATGACTGAAGACTTCACTTTTTGTTTGCACTGTCGAATTTTAGATTAATTTCTTGATCTTGTCCTTGTTCACTTCATTAAAAACGCATGTCACCAAAGCATTGTCTCTTGTTTTGATTCTCACATATAACAATGTGAATTTACTAGCAGGTGAACTTTGTAATCTCAAAACTAGGGACTTCTGGAAGCATTGATATATTGTATGTAAACAATGCTCAACTCAGGATCACTACCATGTCACAACAACATATACAGTTAAGTGTCTGGGCTGAGAACATCTTTATTCCTTTGTTCAAATCATAGGCTGGCATGATGTCATACACATAGCAAATAAGACATGACTCAGTTATTCAGGGTCAGTGATCACATTATCACTTGCAGACTTTCACAACATGAAAGGAGGGGATACATCTATAGGCAATAATACATCAGGTCTACATCATCAGCTGGAGCCATATTCCCTACCTCACAAAAGGAATCCTACATCAAATAAAGAAATATACAGACACATGTTGGTACAACAGTTTCTGACCACAGGATCATTCCAATCCAGTGTTGTGTGTATCTGGTGGAATGTCACATCCAAACGTCAGTGATGTGCTACAAGCACTTTGGCCTACAATGAGGAGACACATCAACAGCTACATACAGTTCATACACAATGAGGAATTAGCTAATGTGAAGGCAGGATGGCATGAATTGGGCACAACACAACATTGTGTTGGAGCGCATGATGGCACACATATTGCATTAGGTCCAATGCAGCACAGGGAACAAGTCCAGTAGAAGCCACTTAACTTCCATTCTATCACTGTGCAAGTATCTTGGTACCGGATTTGTACACCCAAACTCTGTGACAGATATTCCCAGGACCAATCCATGTCCTCTTCGTACGTCTGAACAGCATCATTTACCTGCTAATGTCACAGCTCTGAAATGTCCAAATGAAGATGACATGGTGAAGGTACCTAAAACAGACCAACACTGAGAGATTAGCTAAGAAAACATACATATGACACACAACACATAGTCAGCTTCTAGAGAACACAGTCCAAGACAACATTTACAGCTGAACAAAGCTACACTTATAATACACACACCTTTCCCCAGATATTTCCAGACCCATATACTCTTAGTATGCAGCATTATAATGTTCCTCATAACATCTCTTCAAGAGTTGCAAGACTAATCAAAGTCATCACATCTCACACCATACTTACACTCAGGAGAAGTAGTTCTGGATGCGATCCTGACACAAGTCGGCTCCTTCCTCTTCATCACTATCATCATCTTCATTTGGCATTTAAGGGTCCTCACCAGGTGGGTCTTCATGGCCTGCATCCTCTGCGATGTTAGGGATGTTCCGTCGCAAGGCAATGTTGTGGAGCATGCAACAGGCCACGGTGAGCTTATATACCTTCCCAGGTGAGTAGAGGAGGGCTCCCCCAGTCTTGTCCAGACATCTAAATCTGGCTTTCCAAAGCTTAAAAGCCTGCTCCACTGGCCGCTGTGTTCTTCCATGGGCCTCGTAAAGCGGACTTCCCCAGGCGTTTTAGGATTCTCCAGCGGCGCCAACAACGATGGCAAGTTGGGATACGCTGAGTCTCCTATGTGGAAGATAGACAGAAGGGCAACATTTAGTTACACACTTTCAGATCATACTACCTCACATTGTCCACACAAAGGTAGGACAGATCACACTTACGTATAAGCCAGGCCCTACCCAGTAGTAGTTCTGACATCAGCTAGGGTAAGGTTCTGTTCCACAGTATGAAGGCATCATGTGCAGATCCTGGGAACCAGGCACAGATGTTTGAGATGTATAAATCCGGCAATCAGACAACTTGCACTTTGATAGAATGGAAGTGCTTCCTGTTCCGGTACACTTGCTCCCTGTCATGTGGTGGTACTAAGCCAATATGCGTGCTATCAATATATACAATTACATGCAGGATGTGACCAAATCCATAGAAATATACCTTCACAGTCGCTAAATCCTCACGTCTGAGGAAATGGGTGTAGCTGCCCAAGTGTCTCAAAAGTGCTGCTAGCACCTCTGCGAGGACCCGACTGAACATAGGTTGTGACATACCACCAGAAATAGCAACAGTGAATTGAAATGACCCTGTGGCCAAAAAATGCAAAACAGACATGAGTTTAACTAGTGGTGGTATTGATGTAGGATTATTGAGGTGAGGTAGGAGGTCAGGCTGCAACTGATGGCATGGATCCAGGATTGTTTGCCTATTCAGACGGAACTTCTGGATTGTTAGACCTGGCACCATTAGCGTGGGTCTCCCTTCCATTTTTGCCTCTACCTCCTGTGTTTTGCTGGTCTAGATGCTTTGGGCACTTTGCCACTGCTGTTCAGTGCCAAAGTGCAAGTGCTCCCTTTGTAAAGTATTGTTATGGATTAGTGATTCCATGATTGGCTTATTTGGTTTACTTGTCAAACCCTAGTACAGTGCACTATGTGTGCCCGGGGCCTGTAAATAAAATGCTGCTGGTGGGCTTGCAGCACTGATTGTGCCACCCACAGAAGCAGCTTGTAAAATGTGACTCAGGCCTGCCATTGCAGAGCCTGTGTGCAGTCTGGGACTGCCATGTCGACTTGGCAAGTCAACACACTTCCCAGACCCTAAACCTTCCCTTTTCCACATATTAGTCACCCCTAAGGTAGGCCCAAGGTACCCCTGTGGGCAGGGTGCATTCTATGTGAAAGGTAGGACATGCCCTGATGTGTGTGGCATGTCCTGATAGTGAAATACTGCCAATTTCGTTTTTCACTATTGCAAGGCTATCTGTTCCTATAGGCAAGAATGGGGAGTTTGTTTATAACATCTTATAAACATAACTGACCCTAGGTACAAGATAGAAAAGTAAAGTTTAGTATGCCTGAACTCAGAATGTTAAAATACATCTTTTAGTGATGGTGATTTTCACATTCTGTGTTTGAAAATACCACTTTTAGAAAGTAGGTATTTTCCTGCCTAACCATCCAGTGTGCCTCTACTAGGTTTGTGTATTGCATGTCTGGCTTTTGGATGACAGGGGCTGGAGAAGGGCAGTGGCTCCAGAAGTCTGATGAGTCAGGGCTGGGCTGAATAGACCTGGGTTGCATTTAGAGTAGGGGAAGGAGATTTCCTTTTCACCTGAATGGGCCTGGTCTGCCTTCAACAATGCTGTCTCCAACTCCTGCCAGGAAGATGCACCAGTGAGGACAGAACTGGTTTTGGCTGGGTACAGACACTCTCTGCCTTCAGAGAAGAAAGGATTTTGGTGTATAAAAAGAGGGGCCCAGACCCCAGACTTTTAGATCACTTCTGGGAAATCAAGAGGAACCTTTGCCAAGGAGAAGAGCCGGATAAGCTGAGAAGGAATACTGCCCCTGTGCTGTTTGCTGTTTGGGGTTGGCCTGCAGTGGCTACTTGCTGCCAAGGAAAGGAAAAAAAGGACTTTGCTGTTTGCTTTGCCACCTACTTGAAGAAGAAGATCTCCAAGGGCTTGAAACTGAGCTTGCCTCCTGTTCTGAAGTCTCAGGAACACAAAGACTTCATCCCTTCTGTCTCTCTGCATCTGGAGCTGCTGTTTCAGCTGCAACAGAAGGAAATTGCAACACTGACGCCGGCGAGCGACGCTGTAACCTGCATAGAAGCCCTGGGCATCGCTCGTAAAGAGCACGACGCACCGCCCCGACTTGCACCGTAGGCCCGACGCCTGCTGACGCCATGCCGCATCGACTCCAAAGCCGTCATCCAGGCCACTGCCTGCACCGGAGCCGAGGACACCGCTCATGACGTTCATGACACACCGTACCGGCTCGCACCGCAGCCCCGACTTCATCGACACCGGTGCTTCATCAACACGGAGCCGATTTTCGACGTGGGTGACTCCCGAATCCATCGACATCGCACCGTCGTAAGGAACCGACGCCTGGCTGCCATTCATGACGTCACCTCCCCGACACGGTAAGGAACCGACGTCTCACCTCCCTTGCGCTGCAGTAAGGAACAGAGGTATCACCTCCCCTGGGGTCGTAAGGAATCGACGCTGCAGGCGCCAACGAAGCATCACCTCCCCGACGCCGTGCACCGTCTTTGCTTTCATCAATTCCAGGTACTGTTCTTTGTGGGTCTGCTTGACTCCGGGCCCGACGCCGCGCACCTCGCGGTCGGTGCGATACTTTTGGATTTTCATCTGTCACGACGTCGTAATAACTCCAGTTGGAGTTATTTGTTGCTAGGAACTTGATTTAAGTGAATAACCTATTTTTAAGGATATTTTTGATATTGTATTGTGGATTTTTGTCGTTTGGTCTTGTTTTGGGTTTAATTAAAGTTTACTTATTTTTTCTAAACTGGTGTGGTGTCCATTTGTAGTGTTTTCACTGTATGCAAAAAGAATAATTGATGGACAGACGTGGGTCCCGTACTCTCCATGCCACTGGAGTCAAGCTATCCTGGCTGATGAGGGCTGAAAGCCCAAAACCGGTCCTAGGATGCTTGTTTCCAGTTCAGGGAGGACCTGGCCTGGCAGTTCGGGCTGGACTTTTCCCATTGGGAGCAGGGTCAAGACTGATTTGCATATGGCTGGGTCCAAACTGGAATGGCATGGTGAGCAAAAAAAAGATGGATTTAGGCCCAGATCTCTGTACTGGGGTGAATGTATGACATTGTTCTGCATTCTGTCCATCAATTGTTCTTTTTGCATTTGTCACCCCGAGTGGGACGGGTATGCCCAGACGTGGGTCCCGTGCTCTCCATGCCACTGGAGTCAAGCTATCCTGGCTGATGAGGGCTGAAAGCCTGAAACCAGTCCTAGGATGCTTGTTTCCAGTTCAGGGAGGACCTGGCCTGGCAGTTCGGGCTGGACTTTTCCCATTGGGAGCAGGGTCAAGACTGATTTGCATATGGCTGGGTCCAAACTGGAATGGCATGGTGAGCAAAAAAGATGGATTTAGGCCCAGATCTCTGTACTGGGGTGAATGTATGACATTGTTCTGCATTCTGTCCATCAATTGTTCTTTTTGCATTTGTCACCCCAAGTGGGACGGGTATGCCCAGACGTGGGTCCCGTGCTCTCCATGCCACTGGAGTCAAGCTATCCTGGCTGATGAGGGCTCAAAGCCTGAAACCGGTCCCAGGATACTTGTTTCCAGTTCAGGGAGGGCCTGGCCTGGCAGTTTTGGCTGGACTTTTCCCATTGGCAGCAGGGTCAAGACTGATTTGCATATGGCTGGGTCCAAACTAGAATGGCATGGTGAGCAAAAAAACGATGGATTTAGGCCCAGATCTCTGTACTGGGCTGAATGTATGACATTGTTCTGCATTCTGTCCATCAATTGTTCTTTTTGCATTTGTCACTCTGAGTGGGACGGGTATGCCCAGACGTGGGTCCCGTGCTCTCCATGCCACTGGAGTCAAGCTATCCTGGCTGATGAGGGCTGAAAGCCCGAAACCGGTCCCAGGATGCTTGTTTCCAGTTCATGGAGGACCTGGCCTGGCAGTTCGGGCTGGACTTTTCCCATTGGGAGCAGGGTCAAGACTGATTTGCATATGGCTGGGTCCAAACTGGAATGGCATAGTGAGCAAAAAAACGATGGATTTAGGCCCAGATCTCTGTACTGGGGTGAATGTATGACATTGTTCTGCATTCTGTCCATCAATTGTTCTTTTTGCATTTGTCACCCCGAGTGGGACGGGTATGCCCAGACGTGGGTCCCGTGCTCTCCATGCCACTGGAGTCAAGCTATCCTGGCTGATGAGGGCTGAAAGCCTGAAACCAGTCCTAGGATGCTTGTTTCCAGTTCAGGGAGGACCTGGCCTGGCAGTTCGGGCTGGACTTTTCCCATTGGGAGCAGGGTCAAGACTGATTTGCATATGGCTGGGTCCAAACTGGAATGGCATGGTGAGCAAAAAAAAGATGGATTTAGGCCCAGATCTCTGTACTGGGGTGAATGTATGACATTGTTCTGCATTCTGTCCATCAATTGTTCTTTTTGCATTTGTCACCCCAAGTGGGACGGGTATGCCCAGACGTGGGTCCCGTGCTCTCCATGCCACTGGAGTCAAGCTATCCTGGCTGATGAGGGCTCAAAGCCTGAAACCGGTCCCAGGATACTTGTTTCCAGTTCAGGGAGGGCCTGGCCTGGCAGTTTTGGCTGGACTTTTCCCATTGGCAGCAGGGTCAAGACTGATTTGCATATGGCTGGGTCCAAACTAGAATGGCATGGTGAGCAAAAAAACGATGGATTTAGGCCCAGATCTCTGTACTGGGGTGAATGTATGACATTGTTCTGCATTCTGTCCATCAATTGTTCTTTTTGCATTTGTCACCCTGAGTGGGACGGGTATGCCCAGACGTGGGTCCCGTGCTCTCCATGCCACTGGAGTCAAGCTATCCTGGCTGATGAGGGCTGAAAGCCCGAAACCGGTCCCAGGATGCTTGTTTCCAGTTCATGGAGGACCTGGCCTGGCAGTTCGGGCTGGACTTTTCCCATTGGGAGCAGGGTCAAGACTGATTTGCATATGGCTGGGTCCAAACTGGAATGGCATAGTGAGCAAAAAAACGATGGATTTAGGCCCAGATCTCTGTACTGGGGTGAATGTATGACATTGTTCTGCATTCTGTCCATCAATTGTTCTTTTTGAATTTGTGTTTTCACTGTATTACTGTAGGTGTTCACAAATGCTTTACACACTGCCTCTGAGATAAGCCTGTCTGCTCGTGCCAAGCTACCAAGGGGGTGAGCAGGGGTTATTTTCGGAGTGTATCCCCCTTACCCTGACTAGAAGCAAGGGTCCCTATTTGGACAAAGGTACCTACCTCTGCCAACTAGAGACCCCCATTTCTAACATTGGTGGTCAGCGGTGAGGATCCTGGACTTGCATTTGTGATTTACATACAGTGATTGGTGTACACTACTAGTGAGTGCAGACCATTACGCAACCACATACATTTTGGTAGAGTTTTTCCTTGGAATTTCTTTGCATCTTGAGAACTGCCAATTTTCACCATGAGTAAACCAGCATCCATTGCATCTGTGGATATTGAATTTGAAGAGGAGAGGGTTGATACCTACACTGTGCCACAACTTAAAACCATCTGCAAAAGATTTAAAATCTCCGTGAGAGGCCTCACCAGGAAGGAGGAGTTCCAAAAGGCGCTGAGGGCCTGGTTGGAAGCAAGGAATGCCAGTGGGCAGACCGAGGAGCCTATGGTGGAGGGGGAGAATTTAGAAGGGCAGCAGGATGGTGTAGTGGGCCTAACTTAGGGGGGAGTGCCTCCCAGGGAAGGCAGCAGTGTATCTTCAAGGGGTCTGTCTCCAGAGGAGTTGGAGGACAGGGAGAAAAGCAGAGTGCATGAAATGGAGCTTGCTAAGCTCAAGCTGGGGAGCCAGGGTGACTTAGAGAATAAGAGGTTGGAGTTGGAGAGCAATAAATTTGCCATGGAGGAAAAGAAGATGCTTTTAGAGCATGAGAGAGTGTTGAGGGAGCTGAAGCTGAAAGTGAAAAGCCTAGAGATCACTCCATCTGGTGGAAGCACACCATCTGTGTTTCTGGGGAAGGAAAAGTATACATCCCCAAAGATGTGATCAAAGATTTCATGAGGACATTGGGCAGTGGTTTAAGGCCTATGAGATAGCGATGAAGTCCCACCGGGTCCCTGAAAGAGATGGGGGAGCGGGGCTGTGGGGCCGCTTCATAGGTGAAGGGAAGGAAACCTTACTAGCTTTGCCCACCGAGGATCAGATGTCCTATGCCCCCATGAAGGAAGCCTTGATAGCCAGGTATGGGTTGACCCCAGAGCTTTATAGGCAGAAATTTAGGAACTGCAAGAAGCTGGAGTCAAGTACTTGGGTGGAGTATGTATCTTACATTTGCAGAGCACTGGATGGATGGGTGAAGGGTAGCAAGGTAACTGACTTACAGGGGCTCTATGATTTGGTTGCATGGGAGCACTTGTCCAGTAGTTGTTTTCCAGAGCTACGCCAGCACCTGATTGATAGTAAGCTGACTGATCCCAGGAAGCTTGTTGTGGAGGCGGACCGCTGGGTCAGTACCAGGGTCCACAAAGGTCTTGTGGGAGACTCCGCCAAGGGTGGGCAGGGTCCCCAGCAGAAGAGTGGGGGGGACAAAGGTAAACAAAATGAGTTCTAAAAAGGGCCCCAAAGTAATCCCCAAGGGAACCAAGGTAAGGGTTTCCAGCCTCCCACTGAAAAGAAACCATGGGTCCCGCCAGGTAAGCCTGTGCAGAAGGGTCCCAAGACCTGTTTTAGTTGTGGTCAGGTGGGCCACTTCCGGGAGGATCCTAAGTGTCCCAAACCGGTTACCACCGCACCCACTGGTGCACCACCCCAGGAACTAGCTAGTGTAGCCTTGGTGCAGGAGTCGGGTGCCCAAGGTGGGTGGGGTCCTGCATAGATGTCCCTGGTCTCTTTAGGAGACAGTGAGATGGTCCCAAGGACTCATCTGCCTGATAACACTTCAAAGTACAGGCAGTGGGTGGCCAGCAATGGCCATAGTGTGGAGGCTCTGAGAGACACTGGAGCCAGTGTGACAGCTGTCAGTTGTCAGCTGGTGTCTGAAGAGCAGGTGGTCCCCAACACATTCTACCCAGTAGTTGCCACTGACAATTCAGAGTGCCTCTGCAAAGTGGCACAGGTTCCCTTTGAGTGGGGGGGGGGTCTCAGGTACCTTGAGAGTAGCTGTGAGGCCAGCCATGCCTGTTGACTGTCTGCTGGGCAATGATTTGGAGAGCTCCCTTTGGGCGAAGGTAGAGCGGAGGTCTCATTTGGAGATGTTGGGTCTGCCTGAGTGGGCATGTGTGACCACTCGGTCAATGGCAGCCGGTAAGGGCATTCAAGAGGACCTGGAGCATGAAAGAGTGGCCCAGGTGCCTGCCGGGAAGAGAAGAGGCAGGGGACGTGGGAAACCGGCCCCCGAAGTTCCCACGGTCCAGGAGGAGGTAGACCCTGAGGGGGATGCCCTGGAGCCTACAGAGGAACAAGGGGCTGAACTGGGGGACCTCCCTGAGCTGACCCATTGGCAGCAAGAAGGAGGGCCCACCAGGGAGGAGTTCTGCCAGGAGCAGCAGACGTGCCCTTCTCTCATTGGTTTGCGGCAGCAGGCTGCAAACCAGGCAGCAGGTGATCAGTCTGGATCACATTGGATATACTGGGAGAATGGTCTCCTGTACAGCGAGCCTAAGGTTGCTGAGCCTGGGTCAGCCCGTGTGCTGGTGGTACCCCAGCTCTTCAGAGCCTTCCTACTGGGTCTGGCTCATGATGTGCCTTTGGCAGGACATTTGGGGAAGGACAAGACCTTTGAAAGGCTTGTCACCCACTTTTATTGGCCCCAAATGCGCAAGCATTCTGATGTTCACTGTAGTTCTTGCCAGACTTGCCAGGCAAGTGGTAAGAGTGGGAGGAAGTGTAAGGCTCCTCGCTAACCTTTCCCTGTGGTCAGCACCCCCTTTGAGAGGGTGGGCATTTACATTGTGGGGCCTCTGGATCCCAAGACAGCCAGGGGCAACAGGTTTATCCTGGTCTTGGTGGACCATGCCACCCGGTACCCGGAAGCCACCCCTCTCCGGACTGTGATGGCCCCCGTGGTGGATCGTGCGTTGATGGGGATTTTCTCCCGTGTGGGGTTCCCCAGAGAGGTGGTGTCCAACCGTGCTACCAACTTCATATCGAAGTATATGAAGTTCCTGTGGCAGGAGTGCGGTGTAACTTATAAGTTCACCACTCCTTACCACCCCCAAGGTAATGGGCTGGTTGAGAGATTCAACTGGACCCTGAAAGACATGATTATGGGACTTGGTGAACCCATGAGGCATAAGTCAACCTGCTGTTTGCTTACAGAGAGGTGCCCCAGAAGTCCTTAGGGTTCAGTCCCTTTGAGCTGCTGTACGGCCATCCTGTAAGAGGACCTTTGAGTCTGGTGAAAGAAGGCTGGGAGAAAGCTCCCAGTAAACCTCCCCAGGATGTATATAGCTACATCCTGGCCTTCAGAAACCAGACTAAGCGCTTCAGGCAACTCGCTCAGGCAAACCTGGAAGCCAGCCAGGAGGAAATGAAACGCTGGTATGATCAGAATGCCACTCTGATCGAGTTTCAGCCTGGACAAAAGGTTTGGGTCATGGCCCCAGTGGACCCTTGTGCACTCCAGGATAAGTGGACCGGACCATTTGAGGTGGTGGAGAGCAAGAGCAATGTCACCTACTTGGTGGACTTGCAGTCTCCTAGGAACCCTTTGCGGGTTCTGCATGTGAACCGCCTGAAGCCCCACTTGGAGAGGTCCGAAGTGGGCATGCTCCTAGCAACAGATGCTGGGATGGAAGAGGAGACTTGTCTTATCCCCACTAGGGGTACATTGTTATCCTGGAATATTGCAGGGTTGAGTTCAAAGTTCTTGTCACAGGAGTGGTTAGCTTTCGTCAATTGTTTTGACATTTGTCTTTTTCAGGAGACATGGCTCTTGACACCATTACACTGTGAGGGTTTTTAAACTATCATGTCCCAGCGGTGAAAGGTGGAAAGGGTCGTCCCTCTGGTGGGTTAACTATATGGATTCGTCAGGAATTAAACATCACCATAAAAGAACTCCCTCTAACAGTAATGACATCCAGGTGTTAAGACTAAAGCTAAGCCCGCTAGAGTCAATTGACATCTACAACATTTATGTCAGGGGAACAAGGGGGGGTAGGTCAGAAATTCTAGCAGCACTGGAAGATCTTCTTGAGCAACACTCCGTGGATTCTAATATTATCATAGCGGGAGACCTGAATGTAACATTTGAGCCACTTGATATAGACGACTGGCGCCTTACTGATGATGAAGATGCTCAATGGGGCATCCCACAACTGGAACTTACCCCTGTCAAGAAATGGACGGAGGTAGTCATCCAGATTAATTCCATCTGTCTTGACAAGGGATTAAGAGCACTAAATGGGAGGACGCCGCATGATAGACCGGGGCTGAGCACATTTAACAATGGGTATAGCAATAGTAGAATAGATTACATTCTGGTGAGCCTGAAACTGTGGCACAAAATAGATGACATGGAAATAAAGGATCGATTGGAAAGTGACCACAATCCCCTGTGTGTAACCCTTGGGAAGTGGTGGCACACGCATCCACAATGCAGCGAGGTAGAATTGTGTACACTAGACGTGGTTCCTACCCATGATATGAGGCGACTCAAGTGGCAAACTTAGTTAAACATGCTGATGTACTGATTAGCATTTCCAAAGATGTTGACAACGTCCTGCTAGAGATAGAAAATATATTATCCACTCGTGGGAATTTAGAGTGTGTCATCCAGTCACACGAAAGATTTTTTGTGCACATGAGAACCCATTTTTAGGTCTCGCGCCTAGCGTTGCAGTGCGCAGCCCTGCTCGCACAGCGCGAGACCTCTAGAAAGGGCTTTTGAAAACGACCCACACGCTCGTGCGTGTGGTTTTGTTTTCAGAAGCCCTCATTGGCTGTAGCGTGCGTTTTTTAGAAAAACGGCACGCGATTGGGCAAAGGCGGGCGCATGTCCCGCCTTCGCTCCTCCCATTCCCGACGGTGGCCAGAACGCGCAGCAGCGCGCGTGCGTCTCGCTGCCGCGCTCCCTCCCCCGCTCCTCTGTGGTGCGCGCACACAACTGTGTATTTTTTTTACCGCGCGGCCGCCATTTCATTAATAAATAGTTGTTTACTTTCTCGATCCACTCCCTCCCCGTAAGACGCATTTGAGTTGTAACTTTGGCATTTGCATGGATGCCTGTCGCATTCACTTCTTTCTCCTCTTGTTCATCAACTGGGCTTTTACCTGCCCCCGCCCTCTTATTCCTGCCTCTTCGCTTGAAGCCCGTGATCTTTCCACAGTGAGGACAAGGTAATGGAGCAGTGCTGAGAAGTGCCGGTACTCGCCCTTTCAAACTAAAGAAGTACCAGGCAGTATGTGCCCATTTAAAGCACTGGCGCCGCCTTTTTAGTAGTTCTGTGACAACCAGTGCGTAATTTGGGCCGGTGGTTGCTTGCAGGTGGTGGGTACTGTCGTGTCGTGGCAGCACTCCGTGTTTTGGGACCTGGTTTACTATTCATCATCGGACTTTGACCCGCAGCGGGAGAGAGCACGTCAGAAGCGGTAGGGTGGAGAGAAAGACGTGAACGCTGCAACATAGATTAAATTCAGGGTTGAGGGAAACCTGCACGAGTGAAATAGAGGCAGGAACTGTCGGGCGATGGAAGAACGAGGTACGGGGTGGAATCAAAACTAGGTACCCTCTGGAGTCGGCAGGCCTATTAATTTTTTTAATGAACCTGTGGTGTTAACCCGTCGCCGGGTGGGAACCGCCCTTTCAACCAGCAGTAGTAGAACTGCTTGTTAAAATACTGATCAACGTTAGACATGTTTACGGTAATATAATCGGAACGCCAATCGTTTCCAAACTGTTTGGTTATTCGCCATTAGACTAATATGTTGTGACGTCACGCAACTCTGACGTAGGCGCGTGCTGACGGAGGCGGCGATGCTTTACCAATATGTCAAAGCTTTTGTTTAGCCCGCTGCTGTTCTCGCCGGTGCTGCGAGAAACGGTAAAAATACAGCGAGCGACTGGATGTGCCCATGCGGTGAATGAACGATGCGCAGGCGCCTCTGACATGAGAATAAATCAATGTCTCTCAAGATTTTATATAAAATGTAGTAATACTTTTAATGGGAGACTACTGGCACTTCTCGGGGGCAAACAGGTACTCTTAAGATGAGAGTACCTGCACCTCTATATTTCCATTTAAAGTCGTATACTACCATTTGACACTCCCTGCCAATAGTATGGCCTCATAGCGTCTAGAAGAGACAGTATCAGCGGGAGCTGGAAGCAGAAGTTTACAGACGCTCCTTGGGGTGAGGGGTGAAGTGCAAAGCCCTGGGAATCGGCTCTTCCTTTCAGAAACCATACCAGCGCGTGCCAGTCCCTAACATGCCACTTAATGACATGTCTGGTGGGACCAGAGCTGGCCTGGGACTGGAAGCAAACGCAGCCCCGGAAAGTGTTGTTACACCAGCCTCGCAAAGCACCAAGCGCGCACGCTGCCCCCGTGTGATCCTCTGCACCGAGATTCGAAAGCGGTTCTTCCGTCTGGCCAATTAAAACATGGTGACAGATGTTGCAGTTTTAAAACTTCTGGGTCTACCTCAGTACCGAAGAGCATGATTCCGAAGGAGTTAAACAGACCCACGTTGTAGTGCCCTGCGGCACCAAAGCAGGGTTCCAAGAGCTGGCAGAACACAGTGAAAAGCAGAGAGCAGCGACTGGTGTCGTAAGAGCCAGATCTGCCAACACGTACCCGGACATGCCAAGCGGAGAGGGTAGTGCTTGGTGGATCTGTGAGCATGGGCGGGGACGAGTCTCCTCCATAACCCCCCCCCCCGAGTCCCAAGACTCTGTTGGCTCTCCTGTTTAAACCGTATCCAAGGATTAAAATCAATAACTCCTGCAGAGGCGCCAGGTTAATCAACGCTGGGATCAGAAAAGCCATTTTAGTTTGGTGTGACTTGTAGAGCTAGAGAGCGGAGAGAAGCCATGGAGTATCAAGGGTGCCTTGGGCCCTGGTGCAGGCAGCAACACAGGCCTCCCAATCCGCTGGTTGGATAGTCATGTACAGCCATAACTGGGTTTCAGTGGGCCTCTAACACTCCTTGGTCCCCGGTGCCACTGCACCTGCCGCACTACTGACAGCTACGCCCCTGGAGAAGGAGGATTCTAAAGCAAAGCGGAGCTTTTAAGCCTAAAAGAAGTGAAGAGACCGACAGGAGGCGAGGAGGAGGGCAGCAAGTCACCCCCCCGAGCTTTATGAACATATGTTAGGAGTGCCTTTACGTGAAAGCTCCGAGGCCTCCCCTCATCCGTGGGCCGTATTTATTTATTTATGCATTTTTATGTAGCGCGGACATTGCCCAGAGGTGTCAGAGCGCTTTACAATAGAGCGAAAGAAAGTTATACCCCTCGAGGGTGCCACAAGGCACAGTTCGGTTTGAAGTACTTACCGGTTTTGTCAGGAGGTCGCAGCCGTCGCTGTCAGGGGTTGAGGCTGTCCAATACCAACTCCTTTTAGTTTTTATTTCACCTCATGTCTCTTTTTTTTTCTACCAACCAACACTTCCTGTCTCGTTATCTCACCCTCGCAGGTTCCTTTTCATCCCTGCTTTCGTCCTATGTCACCGTTTTCCTATCTTTGTCTCCCTCCTTCTTTCTATATTTTTTATCGGTCTCTCGCCTGCTCTGGGTTGAAGTCTGATCATCAGTAACAAATCCGGGACCCATAAAATGTATATCCGTGGCCACTTCCTGCAAGCACCGCCTCAAATTAAGCTCTGATTATATAATACTGGGCCGTTAGTTTTCAGTTGAAAACGTCGCCTGAAGAGACGTTGCACTCATTCGTGGGAGGTAGGTTCGGGGAGCAGGCTTGAATGGAGAGAAGGCGCTATATGAAGGAAGGAACTGCCCTCGGACATTCCAGAAAATACGGGGTCATGGCAAGGGCACTTTGCTGTACACTGGGCTGCTGCATGGGGAGGCGCAGAGGCACGAGGGACACTGGGGGGCCCAAGGCGGGGTTGAAACAGGGGCTCTGCTCATTCACTTTCTTTCCACAGTTCGCAAAGGATGCGGTTAACGAGAGAGAACTGTTATATTTCTCATTTTTTAACTTCTTCGCAAAGTGTCAACATAAGGAATAAGTAAGTCAATAAAGCTATTGGGTAATTTTGTTAAGTGGATGGTTGAATAATAAAGTATATTCTGTGTGAAAAAAAAGTCTTGACAAACATGGCCTGTGGCTCTTTCTAAACAACAGCATACAAATATTAGTTGCCCAAATGCCCTGTTTGTGGTTGACTGGTGTAACATAGGTCTCCCACCCTCTCAGTGGTCATCCGTTCTGACGCTTTCCTTGCACATCAGTAAGGCGGCCATTCCGGCAATTTTGTAGGGGATCCACATCATTATGCGTTACCTTGGTTTGAGTCTGTGCCTCTGGCGTCTCCTATGACTCCAGAGGTTCTTCATGCGGCTATCCAGATCTGAAGATCCATGCTGCCACAAACACTCTTTATCCCAAATGCCTAGACTTCTTGTATTTTGTCCAGGCCTTACTTTTAAGCTGGTCTTCCCTGTGATGTTTTGCCACTGCCACCTAGTTTGTTCTTTTATTGTACTGCTGTTTACTTTTAAAGAAAGACTGGGAACTCTGGGTCCATTTGGTATTTCTCTGACATCTAAAAACACCCGAACCCCCAAACTGTCCCTGGCGTTGCTCCTCCTTTTCAGTACTATTTTCCATGTATCTCACCTCTCTGTTTCAGAGAATCTTAAAAGCAGTCATTGATTTGCCTCCACCTCTTGTAGGGGGAAAATGAGAAGAAGAATAGAATTAAGAAAGAGTTAAAATTCAGAATGAGTGAGCAGAAGAGAGTGGATTAAAAGAATGAAAAAAGTTGAACAGAGATGAGAGACACCAGCGAAACCGCATAATTACACACCAAACAACATATTTCAACTCCACAATCCACAACGTACCTCCAATCCTCACCATATAGTGTCACCACCTGAGCACCAAACATCATTCACCACCACCATTTTGCATCAGCGCACCACCTAAGCATCACCTAATCATCACATCACTCTGCCCTTGGCATCTGTTAATTCTCCCCTAGTGTCCGTCCGCTGCTCGTGTTCTAATTAAATTACTGTTTTCCAACCTCCACTCCCCCGTTATTTATGTCCCGCTCCCCCATAACAAAAAAACAAATTATAACAAACAAGCATGAGAACAGGCATGAAGAAGTTGCCAGCAGTGCAAGTACCTAAAAAAAATTGAAGACATTTTTTATGTTAAAATCTTTTTCTAATCAGGTTTTTCAGTTGTATATAATGTCGTCTTCGTTTGTATAAAGGTAACAAAAATGCTTAACACTTTTTATTATAATTTTTCAACATGATGCACAGCAGCCACAATGCTCTACAACATATCCAAAAATTAATTCCACTGCACACCATGCCACATAATCCCTCTACACAAATACACTCCACACCACACTATTCCATGCCACACAATTCCATCCAACTCACATAATTCCACCTCACACCACATACATCCACTCCATCCACTCCATAAACATAAGTAAACATAAGTAAAAGGCATTGCCATTTACAATGCCAATAGCTCTAACTTAAAAAAATGCGAGACCTATTGCATTCCCAATGCTTGTTTTAAGAGTTGTAAGTCTAAGAAACTGAAACCCCAAAAATCCTGTCGATGGTATAATAATGAGTGTAGACAGGCGCGAGCTAGTCTTGGGAGGGCGATTAAAATCGGAGCGCCTGTACAGGTACGGACAGCTAGGAAGACTTATAAGAACTCGATGCATAAAGCTAAGTGCTCCTGGGACAAGAAACGTTGGCAAGACCTTAAAGAGGCTAGTGTCCAAAACAATAGTAAACTATTCTGGAGCATATTAAAATGGGAATGTGGTGGCCAACCTGATGAACCACAAAATTATGTCTCTCAGGATGACTGGGTTAAACATTTTAAGCCGCAGTATGCCCGATGCCCAACAGAGGAATACGGGGAAGAATTTAATCATGTGTTTTATACTAAAGAGGCCTTTAACAGCAAGGACGTTGAGTTGGCCCTTAGAGCGGTGGTAGGTGGAAGAGCACCAGGCCCAGACGGCGTCCCTGCAGATGTGTTCATACATGACAAGGAACGATGGGGTAGGTATATTGAAATGCTGGCAAATGCCATAGCACAGGGAACACCCATCCCGGATTCCTGGAAGGGTGCGGTAATAGTCCCCGTATATAAAATAGGGGATAAATCATTGCCCGGGAATTATCGACCCATTAGTTTGATTGACTCATTGCAAAAGATCATGGGTAGGCTGATACTTAATAAAATGCAGGACTGGATAGATGACAATAATATCCTGTACCCCCTGCAGGCCGGATTCCGGGCATTTACTAGCACCATTGACCAGGTGTTTCGCTTTATTCTTTTATACTGGAAAGTAGTGGTTCTGAGCAAAGGCAGTCTTTATGCCACTTTTGTGGATTTGAAGTCAGCCTTTGACTTAGTACCTCGTACCAAACTGTGGGCAACTTTGAAGGACTTGGGGTTGCCAAGCAAACTTTTATCACTAGTAATAAGGCTGCATGAGGACAACTCAGCTAGAATCCGATGGGGTTCCCAGGGTATGGACACTAGCACATTTCCAGTAGAGCGTGGGGTGCAGCAGGGATGTGCCATGGCACCCACCCTATTCTCGTTGTTTATCAACGGCATAGTGGACTGTATATCATCTGTGAATACTGATGCCCCAACACTAGCAGGGATTAAAATACCTATTTTAATGTTCGCTGATGATACTTTGATAATTTCGAAGACCCCTAGCGGACTCCAGCGAGCTTTGCTTATTTTTGAAGAATTTTGTTCCGCTCGTGGTCTAGAAGTCAATGTATCTAAGACGAAGTTTATGATTTTTTCACATAGTGTTTTTAAAGGTAACATTTTAATGAATAACCAACCATTGGAACAAGTTAGAACGTTCACATATTTGGGGGTAAATATTCAGAGTGATCTCAAGTGGAATCAGCAAATTGATCTTGCCACACTTAAACACCGGCAATTGTCAGGAGCGCTAAATGTGGAGCACAAAAAGTCACTCACAAAACCTATTAGGCCCTTTACTCTATGAGCTTGGCAGAAAGTCCATATCTGACATTGCTAAATTACGCCCTGTATAATACTGGCGCAGATTGTGGACCACGCCGGAATTGATGTCATATGCTTTGGGTTTTGTGGATGTTATTAAATCAGATACCTTCCATAAGATAAGCTGGCTACGGGGAGTTAGGGATGTACTAATATCTATTGGGATGAAATCCCTTTGGGTGGTTCCAATTTCAGCATGTTTTCCCTCAAAAAGGGTCCTAAAAGAAAAGTATTGGGAGATGGTGGTGTATAACACCCTGAGATGTAGTGAATCATCTTCACTAACAGGATCCTTTTTGAATTTTAAACACATCCCGAACCTTGAACCCTATTGGGACACCATAACTAAAACCACTGGATAGAAAGCTGTACTTTCAGTTGAGGGTGGGCTCGTTGCCTCTCAAATCTTTTACGTCAAGGTGGTCGAGCCCAGGTGATAACAGGTGCCCAATTTGTCTGTCACACAGTGAAACGATTGCCCACATGCTATTTGTGTGCCCAGCTTATGCCGCTCCGCGCCGGATTTGGTTGAAGCCCGTATGCAAAATGTTGGGTACGAGGAAGAGCGCGGAGGCAGAAAGGATAATGCGCACCAGCACCCTACCATATATTTCTATAGGAGTTGCAAAATATCTAGGGTGGATGTGGGTCATAAGGTCCAAACCAAAAGTAGCATGAATTATATTGACTGTTTGTAACCAGAAAGTCATTGATTGAGTGATGCAATGAAATCCACATCGCTCAAATAGCGGGTCATTTTATGTTCATTTTATGGTCGGAATCAACTAAAAAGGAGCCAATGATACTGTATAATTTTTAATTGTGAAATTTTAAATGTGTTATATAAGTGGTAAGTTTTTAAATTTTTTTTTTTTTTAACTGAAAGCCTGTTCTAGTGGTAATCATTATCACATGATATCTATTCTTTTTGTCACATGTTCTTTTTGGTTTTAGTCATATCTTGGAAAGATCATGGATATCTATGTACAATGCTTTTATGACAAAGTGTCGAATAAAGCTTTTTGGATTCGGATTCGGAAGAGGAGACTGAGCCTCTTCCTGACCTCCTGTCTGCAAAGGAGCAAGATGGGTCAGTGGACGGTGTGAACCTCTCTACCGCCCTGACCCCTGAGCAGCAGAGTGACTGTCGCCAACTGTTGGGACAGTTTTCTGACCTGTTCTCCCTGACCCCCGGTGTCACTCAGTGGTGCGTCCATGATGTGGACACTGGGGACAGTCCTCCAGTAAAACATAAAATTTACAGAGTGACTGACAGGGTCAGAGCTTGCATCAAGGAGGAGGTCTCCAAGATGTTAGCGCTAGGGGTGATTGAGCCCTCAGGCAGCCCTTGGGCCAGCCCAGTGGTCTTGGTCCCGAAGGCTGCCGCACCCGGTGCCACACCAGAACTCTGGTTCTGTGTGGACTACCGAGGGCTCAATTCAGTCACCAGGACTGACGTGCACCCCATCCCCAGTGCTGATGTGCTCATCGATTGGTTGGGGGCTGCCCGGTACCTCAGTACGTTTGACCTAACGTCTGGGTACTGGCAGATCGCCTTGACTGATTGGACAAGAGAGAGGTCAGCATTCTCCATACCAGATGGGCACTACCAATTCCGGGTGATGCCCTTTGGGATGAAGAATGCCCCTGCCACCTTTCAGAGGTTGGTCAACCAGGTGTTGGTTGGGCTGGAGGATTTCAGTGCCGCCTACCTGGACGACATTGCAGTGTTCAGTGCCACTTGGGAGGAACATCTGCACCACCTCTGGGAAGTGTTGAAGGTGCTGCGGAGGGCAGGCCTCACGATCAAGGCAAGGAAGTGCCAGATCGGGCAGGGTTCAGTGGTATACTTGGGACACCAGGTAGGGAGCGGCCAGGTGGCACCCCTACAGCCAAAGATTTATACCATTCTGGCTTGGGAACCCCCCAAGACTCAGACAGAGGTGAGAGGCTTTTTAGGACTCACAGGGTATTACAGGAGATTTGTCAAGGGGTATGGCACCATTGTTGCCCCCTTGACAGAGCTGACTTCCAGGAAGCAGCCCAGGAAAGTGAACTGGACTGATGCCTTCCAGAAAGCTTTTGATGCCCTGAACTCTGCCATGTGCACAGCGCCCATGCTTAAGGCACCCAACTTCTCAAGAGAATTCATTATGCAGACAGATGCTTCAGAGCATGGTGTGGGGGCTGTGCTCTCACAGCTAAATGAGGAGGGCCTAGACCAACATGTAACATTCATTAGTAGGAGGTTACTTCCACGGGAACAGAGGTGGAGTGCGATTGAGCGTGAGGCATTTGCTGTGGTCTGGGCACTGAAGAAGTGAGACCATACTTGTTTGGGACTCACTTCTGGGTTCAGACAGACCACAGGCCCTCAGATGGTTGATGCAAATGAGGGGTGAGAATCCAAAGCTGTTGAGGTGGTCCATTTCCCTACAGGGGATGGACTTTACAGTGGAACACCGCCCTGGTACAGAACACGCCAATGCAGATGGTCTGCCCAGATTCTTCCGCCTTAGTGAGGAGAACTCCCAGGAGGGTGGGTAGTTCTCCCCACATTTCAGCTGGAGGGGACGCATGTTAGACCTGGCACCATTGGCGTAGGTCTTCCTTCCATTTTTTGCCTCTACCTCCAGTGTTTTGCTGGTCTAGATGCTTTGGGCACATTGCCACTGCTGTTCAGTGCCAAAGTGCAAGTGCTCCCTTTGTAAAGTATTGTTATGGATTAGTGATTCCATGATTGGCTTATTTGGTTTACTTGTCAGACCCTAGTACAGTGCACTATGTGTGTCCAGGGCCTGTAAATCAAATGCTGCTGGTGGGCTTGCAGCACTGATTGTGCCACCCACAGAAGCAGCTTGTAAAATGTGACTCAGGCCTGCCATTGCAGAGCCTGTGTGCAGTCTGGAACTGCCATGTCGACTTGGCAAGTGCACACACTTGCCAGACCCTAAACCTTCCCTTTTCTACATATTAGTCACACCTAAGGAAGGCCCAAGGTACCCCTGTGGGCAGGGTGCATTGTATGTGAAATGTAGGACATGCCCTGATGTGTGTGGCATGTCCTGATAGTGAAATACTGCCAATTTCGTTTTTCACTATTGCAAGGCTATCTGTTCCCATAGGCCAGAATGGGGAGTTTGTTTATAACATCTTATAAACATAACTGACTCTAGGAACAAGATAGAAACATAAAGTTTAGTATGCCTGAACTCAGAATGTTAAAATACATATTTTAGTGAGGGTGATTTTTACATTCTGTGTTTGAAAATACCACTTTTAGAAAGTAGGTATTTTCTTGCCTCACCATCCAGTGTGCCTCTGCTAGGTTTGTGTATTGCATGTCTGGCTTTTGGATGACAGGGGCTGGAGAAGGGCAGTGGCTCCAGAAGTCTATTGAGTCAGGGCTGGGCTGAATAGACCTGGGCTGCATTTTGAGTAGGGGGAGGAGATTTCCTTTTCACCTGAATGGGCCTGGTCTGCCTTCAACAATGCTGTCTCCACCTCCTGCCAGGAAGATGCACCAGTGAGGATAGAACTGGTTTTGGCTGGGTACAGACACTCTCTGCCTTCAGAGAACAAAGGATTTTGGTGTATAAAATGAGGGGCCCAGACCCCGGACTTTTAGATCACTTCTGGGAAATCAAGAGGAACCTTTGCCAAGGAGAAGATCCGGATAAGCTGAGGAGGAATACTGCCCCTGTGCTGTTTGCTGTTTGGGGTTGGCCTGCAGAGGCTACTTGCCGCCAAGGAAAGGAGAAAAGGACTTTGCTGTTTGCTTTGCCACCTACTTGAAGAAGAAGATCTCCAAGGGCTTGAAACTGAGCTTGCCTCCTGTTCTGAAGTCACAGGAACAGAAAGACTTCATCCCTTCTGTCTCACTGCATCTGGAACCGCTGTTTCAGCTGCTACCGAAGGAAATTGCAACATCGACGCCGGCGAGCAACGCCGTAACCTGCATCGAAGCCGTGGGCACCGCTCGTGAAGAGCACTACGCACCGCCCTGACTTGTACCGTAGGCCCGACGCCTGCTGACGCCGTGCTGCATCGACTCTGAAGCCATCATCGAGGCCGCTGCCTGCACCGGAGCCGAGGACGCCGCTTGTGACGTTCACGACGCAATGTCCCGACTCGCACCGCAGCCACGACTTCATCAACGGCGGTGCTTCATCAACGCGGAGCCGATTCTCGACGTGGGTGACTCCCGAATCCATCGACATCGCACCGTCGTAAGGAACCGACGCCTCACCACCATTCGTGACGTCACCTCCCTGACACAGTAAGGAACCAACGTCTCACCTCCCCTGCGCTGCAGTAGGGAACAGAGGCATCACCTCCCCTGGGGTCGTAAGGAACCGACAGCGCAGGCGCCAACGAAGCATCACCTCCCCAACGCTGTGCACCGTCTTTGCTTTCATCAATTCCAGGTACTGTTCTTTGTGGGTCTGCTTTACTCTGGGCCCGACGCCGCGCACCTCGCGGTCGGCGCCATACTTTGGGATTTTCATCTGTCACGACGTCGTAATAACTCCAGTTGGAGTTATTTGTTGCTAGGAACTTGATTTAAGTGAATAACCTATTTTTAAGGATATTTTTGATACTGTATTGTGGATTTTTGTCGTTTGGTCTTGTTTTTGGTTTAGATAAAGTTTACTTATTTTTTCTAAACTGGTGTGGTGTCCATTTGTAGTGTTTTCACTGTATTACTGTAGGTGTTCACAAATGCTTTACACACTGCCTCTGAGATAAGCCTGTCTGCTCGTGCCAAGCTACCAAGGGGGTGAGCAGGGGTTATTTTAGGAGTGTATCCACCTTACCCTGACTAGAAGCAAGGATCCCTATTTGGACAAAGGTGCCTACCTCTGCCAACTAGAGACCCCCATTTCTAACATGGATGATATATTGTTCTTCCATGGTGTGTAGCTCTGGAAATGGGTGGTCCACTGGAGGCTGGGGTCTCCTCCCTCTCCCAGGGTACCTATGTAAGGAGTAACACAAAATAGTATTTTGGTCACAGTGTGCAGAGTAACATATGTGAAGAGTAAGGCAAAAGTAATGTGTCTGAACATCAATGCTTCATGAAGCAGTACACATTTTACATCATCATTGTCAAATCTTGAACATCTACCTGTCATCCCAAAGGTGGCCTTCACAGATCTGTAACAGAACTGGGCACATCATAAATTCAGAGAAATAAAATTGCTACTATAGTGAGGGTATCATGACATGTATTACAGCTAACCACTGTGTACAGTGCGCGCGCACATTTTGCCTATGTACAGTTTTCCCAACCGCTAACATGGCGGATGCCTGACCTTGCTAATAGGACATGTCGATCGTACGCCGCCAGCGGTAGTCGACCGCGCGGCGGGCGGTCGCATGCACAGAGGTCACATCCATAGGCTAACGTTGGGGATAGTGGCAGTCACGGCCCAATGGCTGTGTGCGTCGACGCTGATGACCGCGTACGTGGCATACATGTATGCGGAGGTTGGAAAAAAAACTCACTTGCCTCCTGACACTGCTGTTATCAACACCTCTTCCATTTGACCTGCTGTTTGCTATCTCTGGGAGCAATCATTGCACATACTACAGGGGATAGGGACCGTCCCTTCACTCCAGAGGAGCTGAATACCCTGGCAGACGAGGTCCTTACCCTGTATTCTCAGCTCTATGGCTCACTAGAGGAACAGGTAAGTGTCTCAAATACATATTAAACTCCATTTCACTGCTTCCTTACTATTCCCATAGGCTACAATGGGCCTCTGATTGTCAGAGTGTAAGCATTATGTTGATTGCATACATTGTGTGGCCCCTACATAGGGCAAACGTGTAACGGATTATGGGCCCCTCGACTTCCTACTTGTGTTATATGTATATCTCTATGCAGGGCTCAAGTTCATAGTAGCTACAAATAGTTCTCAAATCACATCATGGTATATTTGCATTGTTATGTATAGGGTTCACACCATGAGCCATGTCTATATACTGTTAGAAGCATTTGAGGATGATGTTAGTGAAGTGTACCATCCCACTGATCACTCAGCCCACATCAGACTTTCTAAAACATTTGTTTGGGAGGTAGCTATACCTCACACACACCTTCAGAGTACCAAACCACCATATGTTCACATATGGAATGGTCAGAAGTTTGACATTTCAGTATTGAATTGGTGGAAATGAGGTTCATGTGGGATAAGTAGCATCAGCCTGCAAAGAGCAAGGCCTGACTTTGATATGTGGGCTATCTGGGCCAGAGTTACTATGGCAGGAGAACTAAATGCATAGAGTAATGCCCCTGTAGACCTGCTGATTCATGAATGTTCCAAGAAAGAGTTACCTGTCCCACCAGTAGCCCTGATAGCTGTTATGTGGATAAAATGAGGCATGGTGACCTGATACTTCTTTCCATTGACCTACATTGTCAATGTGTGTCTGTCACTAATGACTGTCCCCTTACTCACACAGGTCTGTTGACACTTTTCTAATCGTGATTCCTCCACTGTGCAGGCTTATTGCACATCTGTAACATGAACAGTGTAGATAGTGGGTTACTTTTGAAGAGATTTAGAAATAAGAATCATCTGCTTGGTTACAATATTCCCTCTCACACAACACGTACAATGGTATGTTGATTGTCATCCCTGTTACAGTACCTCATATGGCAAAAAGGGTGTCCTGTGATGGCTGTACAAACAACATGTTGACTTACTAGGATACTCAAATAAGTAGTTCACATGCCCACACAGCCCCCAGAGGTAGCTCTCAGTGTCACACATACCAGCCCTTACCTTGTGACATTAGTCATAGGAAGTTGTGTGTACAATGGTACTCGCCTCTATGGACCTTATGCATCAATGCAATGGGACTGTCAGGAAAGGTGTCTGGACTGCCATGCACAGGTAGTTTACCCTTCAAAAGGTAAACAAATTGGTGTATTGTGTGTCATGGTACCTCACATCACATTCAATGTAGGATGGGCCGGGCCTAAATGATGTTAGTGGGCTGCCTCAGTCAGTGTAGGTCATGACCAAGGTTGAGGTTAGTCATCAGATGACCACAAAAGTGTGTATCCATGCTTTAGTTGTGCGTAGTATGTGACATGGACACATGTAATATGTTGACTCTTGATGAAGGCATGAGCTAGAAGTCAACGTAATGTGTATCAAACTGATAGTTAACCTCAAACTTCCAGTTACAATCTGTTTCTACATCTATTGCATCCATACAGGTCAACGTCCATCAGAAGAAGGCCATTTGGAGAGCATCACCCGGAAGATACAGACCCTGGGGTTCTACAACTGGCTTAGAGCCCACTGCAGAAAGAGGTGGGAGGACCTGCGGCACTGGAACCAGAAGATCGTGGAGGTCCAGCTGGGGAGGTCCTCTCAACATGAAAGGGATGCACGCTGGACCCTGACCCCCCAGATGGCTCACATACTGGCTGTGGCCTACCGGACCTTGATGAGCTGTTGCGGGCCCAACAGCAGTGACAAGGGGGTGAATCCTGGCCAGAGTCATACATATTATATTGCCAACTTTGAGTGTTACAGACAGACATTTCACGTGCCACACACAAAATGGCAATTGTGTTAGTGTAAGTGTGATAGTATGTGCATGCTGCTGTGCTATGCCTATTGTCTTTCTGACCTGGAAGACAGCACAGTCCTGTCCACATCCAATTCTCTCCTTTTGAGCAGACACCTGGCTGAGTGAAGTGAGTAATCATCTCATGTTCTCAGTAAATCTGGGTGACAACTGTACCATACAGGCAACTGGTCATGCTTGGGTGAGGAGTGATGTACTCTCACTACTGTCTCTCATGTGATGGTGGCCCTATTGCATGTGACATGACATAGAGTTCACAGTACATGCAGTGACTGTACAACAGCTCCCATTGGTAAGTACTGGTTATACATTGAAGTGAGAGAACATACATCACTGGTGCCATCAGCATTAGTGCCTACATATTGGCCAATGTGCATTTGCCATTTGATGGTTCCTCTGCAATAGTGTTTCAAAACACACATTCACATACTGGTAACATGCATGAGGGAGTGAGATGTAGAACTGTGGGGACCATATATGAGTGTCTACACTGATCCTTACAAGGCAATCTGAGTAAGCAATACCAAAGAGTGCTGTGATGTGCCTGCCCATTGGGACTCTAGTGATCCCACATCTTCATGTCATAGATGGTCAGGGACACCAAAAACCTTCAAAGGTGTATTGGCTTGTGGATATACAATCTATAGGGCTGATTCACAAAGGTAATCTGAGACAAAAGTCTAACGTTATGACTTTTGGTGTTCACAGCAGTCATTTACGACTTTTGGTATTCACAGAGGTCATTTACGAGTCGTATCTTTACGTCCGCAGTCGGGCCAGAATCTCCGCACCCGGGCCGTATTCTCCGCACCCAGACCGTACTCTCTGGCTCGGGCCGTACTCTCTGACTCGAGCGTATGGCCCGAGTACGGAGAGTACGGCCCGAGTGCGGAGATTCCGGCCTGACTGCGGACGTAAACATACGACTCGTAAATGATCTCTGTGAAAACCGAAAGTCGTAAAGTTAAACTTTTCTCTCACATTGCCTTTGTGAATCGGCTCTATGACTGTCGTCATCACATGTACAAACCAGGATGGGCAATGTTCATATGGCTATATGCTGTCATTTGCTGTGTGAATTCAGAGTATCTATCTCCCAAATGTTTCAACCTCAATGTTTTCAGAGAACATTATCTGCTAAATGTGATAAATAGCTAAACTACATGTGTACAGCTGTCATTTGACTTTTCAGGTAGTGGACATTTGATGTAATTTGGAGTGCAAAGTGTTATCAGTGTGCAATGAGCATTTGCATGTGACATGATGTCTGCCATAACAGTAAACTATGGCATAATGGTGTACAACTTGACCTTAATGACATCCTGATGTGTCATGAGAAATAGTTCGATTTGTTTGATTCTGGGCCTTGTGAGAGCATTGTGTAAATCTCACATTTGGATCCATACTATTTGGTTACTTCTCTTTACAATGGTATGGAACAAGTGCCAAAGTATGCAAGATAATCAACTATCCTAGTATGGACATAAGGATGGAGTGTAGAGTGTTCCATCAATGCATTTGGGCCTGTCTGGGGTTATGACATGAATTGACCCAACTGTTTTCAGGTCATGTAGCATGCATGCAAATGCTCATGCTCAATTAGAAGCATATGGAGTGAACCATGAAGGTAGTGTGATATGTGGACTTCTTCAATGTTTTCTGAGGATTTGTGAGGGTCAGGTGTGGAAGCGCAGTTGCAATAAACCCATGTTACATGTCATTTCAGATACATCCAGGGCAAGCAGAGAAGGGGCCAATGTCAGTGGGGACACAGCTGGTCATGGCAGTTCTGGACGTGATATGTGAGACACGGAGGGACCCAGTGACCAGGAGGGTGTGGGGAGTGCTCTGGAGGACATCAACCAAAGCTCATCATCATCTGAGTCATCTTCCAGTTGACACTCCCGAGTGGTGGTGGACCCAAATGGATCAGTTCCACCTTTATCCTTGTCCACCACCTCTTGTTCCATCGCCGCCCTCCCAGTTGTCCCCCCACAAGTTGGCCGTTCCTGGTCCCCTAAGTAGTGAGGGGTCCCCTTTGCTCCCGGTACCTCAGCCCCTGCTAGCCCCACTGCCCTGAGTGAAGAGGGTATTGACCTCCTGAGGAGCATCTCTCTGGGTCAGTGCTGAATGCCATATAGGAGCAAGGCAACAAGCTGACCCAGGTGGTTGCCTACCTGGAAGGCATTCAAACTACCATGTCTGGCCTACAGAGATCTTTTCAGGCTTTGGCCTCCTCCCTCATGGCAGCCCTCCACCCATCCCAACCTTCCACCCCCCCTCCTGCCCCTTCTCCATCCCCCTATTCCCTTTCCTATCCCAAACACATGCATACATAAGGATGCACACAGTTCAACTGACACAAACACCGCACACAAACACAAGACTTCGAGAAAACACAAACATACATGGACATATCAGCACTCACCTGCCTCACCACCCCCAGCCTCCCAGCATACCCCCAAGCACCACAGCAACACATACAGAGCCATCCACATACACAGCCATCCCCACAGACACCACACTCACACCCTTTTTGAAAGGTAAAAATATGCCTTTTAAATATTAGTTAGTCAACTATATGTAGGCCTTGTAGCCCATAAGATAGGATGCACAATATATAAAACTGGGACATTTAGAAAAATATTGTTAATATGCCCCTACAGTGACAGGGCCCAAAAAGCTATTTTCAATGTGCTAGACCTAGCTGTCCTATGTAGAAGAGCAGAGTGCAGAAAAAAATATTAATACTGCGGACTCGGCAAAGGGACCAGCTAAAAAAATTATTAGACCACTATTTTAATAATTATTAAAAATCCAATTCAATGGTGAACCAGAGTTTTAATAAATATTTGGAAAAGTTACTTTTAGAAAGTTAGCCTTTACCCGCCTGAGCTTTCTAGAGGCTAATTTGCATGAGCTCTCCAGCAACTCCCAGCCATAGATCATCCTGGAATGAGTTGTGAACTAGGTGGGAAATTCCTCTGAAGAGCACACAATAAGTTGACCTTAACTGGCAGGGGTGACTCCTCTGAGCTCAATAAAATATGCACAGTGGGGTTGTTCCCCTCCTGTTGACCCCCAGCATCAAATCCTGCATGACAGTTCTGTTTGAAACATACTTAAATAGTTTTGCACTCTTCAAAGGGAACAAACAGGATGCTAGGGCAATGCTTGTGTATCACCTGCTGGTTGCTGAAGGACCCTACTTTTGTCTTACTAGACTTCTGTCTCTGAGTTTGTTGTGGGTAAAATGCCTGTGTCAAACTGGATTTTAGTATTTGATATGGGAGGACTTTAGAATTACCATAGTATACTACCCACACACACACCCATTCCCAGGGTCCAAGTTTAATGTGACAGAAGACTTTCGCAGTCTTGAAAATGCCCTGACACATGGCATTTTTGGCCTGTTTGTAATAAAGCAAGAATTAAGTATTGCAAAAATAGGTAGGTAAGTGCCTGGGAAACTTTACTCCATTGGTCAAAGAGGAACTAGAAGTGTCTTAGAGTGTCCCCCCCCCCCACAGGCTGGAGAACTCTACAAAGCTGGACCATCACCCAGCCTTCCTCAGAACACTACTGGACTTGCAAAAGGATGCCAAGCAGATTGAACCTGCTGCACATGGCATCTGTGAGAAGCACATGAAGAGATTGGACTCCCTTTACCTTGAAATCTAAGGATAGAAAGATTTCCAAGGATTCTAAGACTAATCCCCTGGGTAGCTCCAGGAATATAAAAAAGCTGAAGAGGACATTCCTGAGAAGAATCCCAGCTGATAAGTAACAACTGGGCCTTGACTAAACTTTGGTGTTGCATTCTGCCTGACACTCTCAGAGTCTCTAGATGCTTTGGAAGTGTACTCCTGTGGTTGTTTGAGCACCAAAAGAAGTTTAGGAACTTTTTCAAAACTTTAGCTCCAGAGCTTCAAGGAGACCAATCACAGAGAGTATCTGCTGGGCAGTTCCACAGCATCAGACTGAATTTCAGGTTCGCCCCATGTGGAGAACATTTTTTCCCCAGAAAAACAACAAAGTCCTGTTTCATATTTGGGCTTAGAAACTTTTTGAAACTTCTTTGCTACCAGGCCCTAGTGGGGCCAATCTACTTGTTGTGTCTGACCCGCACACCATATTGGTGAGCATCAAATCGTGCCTAGGTCGTGGTCTACCACAACCATTGACTATCATGGATGCTTTGCACTTTTTGGAAGTATTTCCACTTAAACCTTCAAAAGTTCAGATCTACGGTTCCCCTATTGGATTTTTCTTGTTTTGGTGTCATTCATTTGTTTATGAAATCGTTCTCTATTTTTTATAAATTAGAGTGGGATTTTTATTGTACGGCTATTTTGGTACTTCTAAATGCTATACACATTTTCACCAAGTTAAGCATGTCTGATCTGTACCACAGCTACCTGGCGTTGAGCTCAGGTTTAAATTACTGAAACCTTTGACTGGACCTAGCAAGACAGTGACTGTATTACTTCCAGTGGACCAATCAACCACAACTAATAAACCACGTTCTCACAATACTATTATTCAATATTTAAAAAGTGGCATCTTTGGACACATTTTATTGATCGGTACATATGAAACAACGAGCACATGAAATCTTTGAAAGCAGATGTCAAAATCCACATGTAATATATGGATCACTGACAGAATATCGACGACCACAATATCGAGGTCCCAAAATATCGACACCTAAATATCAAAGTCAATAATATCGACATCCTATCTACATCATGGTATGTACAAAAATATTGATAAAAAAATATCGTTGTAAAAAATATCGTTGTTGAAAATATGGTTTTTTAAATGTGTAAAAAATAATATAGAATAAAGTAAATAATACATATAATTTAAAAAAAGTTAGTTATAATTATTATAAAATGTTTAAAATTAGGAATAATAAATATAATGTTAAAAAAATTAAACATACATATATATAAAATGTAATATATATTTACTTAATAATATTAATAAAAACATTATTATAATAAATTATAAAATGTTAGAAACATATTAAAAATTATACATACATATATATATACATATACCAGTAAAATAATAATAAAAGAAATATATAGATATAAATTAAAATATTAACATATTTTTATTCTTTTACAATTACATTTTACACTACATTAACAGCAATAGTAGGGAAAATATTAGATAGCGGAGGGGATAAAATTACTATTCCCACTCCAGGGAGTGCAACAGTAGGGCAAGTGTTGGATAGTGGAGAGGTAAAAATTACTATTCCCACACCAGCGAGTGCAACAGTAGGGAAAGTTTTGGATAGCGGAGGGGAATAATTTACTATTCCCACTCCAGCAAGTACAACAGTAGGGAAAGTGTTGGATAGCGGAGGGGAATAATTTACTATTCCCACTCCAGCAAATACAACAGTAGGGAAAGTGTTGGATAGCGGAGTGGTAACAATTACTATTCCCACTCCACAAAGTACAAAAGTAGGGAAAGTGTTGGATAGCGGAGGGGAGTAATTTACTATTCACACTCCAGTGAGTGTACGTAGGGAAAGTGTTGGATAGCGTAGGGGCAAAAATTACTATTCCCACTCCAGCGAGTGCAACAGTAGGGAAAGTGTTGGATAGCGGAGGGGTAACAATTACTATTCCCACTCCAGCTAGTGCAACAGTAGGGAAAGTGTTGGATAGCGCAGGGAAATAATTTACTATTCCCAGTCCAGCGAGTGCAACAGTAGGGAAAGGGTTGGATAGCGGAAGGGTAACAATCACTATTCCCACTCCAGCAAGTGCAACAGTAGGGAAAGTGTTGGATAGCGGAGGGGAATAATTTACTATTCCCACTCCAACGAGTGCAACACTAGGGAAAGGGTTGGATAGCGGAGGGGTAACAATTACTATTCCCACTCCAGCAAGTGCAACAGTAGGGAAAGTGTTGGATAGCGGAGAGGAATAATTTACTATTCCTACTCCAGGGAGTACAACAGTAGGGAAAGTGTTGGATAGCATAGGGGTAACATTTACTATTACAACTCCAGCAAGTGCAACAGTAGAGAAAGTGTTGGATAGCGGAGGGGTAACAATTACTATTCCCACTCCAGCGAGTGCAACAGTAGGGAAAGTTTTGGATAGCGGAGGGGAGTAATTTACTATTCCCACTCCAAGGAGTGCAACAGTAGAGAAAGTGTTGGATAGCGGAGGGGTAACAATTACTATTCCCACTCCAGCGAGTGCAACAGTAGGGAAAGTGTTGGATAGCGCAGGGAAATAATTTACTATTCCCAGTCCAGCGAGTGCAACAGTAGGGAAAGGGTTGGATAGCGGAAGGGTAACAATCACTATTCCCACTCCAGCAAGTGCAACAGTAGGGAAAGTGTTGGATAGCGGAGAGGAATAATTTACTATTCCTACTCCAGGGAGTGCAACAGTAGAGAAAGTGTTGGATAGCGGAGGGGTAACAATTACTATTCCCACTCCAGCAAGTGCAACAGTAGGGAAAGTGTTGGATAGCGGAGGGGAATAATTTACTATTCCCACTCCAACGAGTGCAACACTAGGGAAAGGGTTGGATAGCGGAGGGGTAACAATCACTATTCCCACTCCAGCAAGTGCAACAGTAGGGAAAGTGTTGGATAGCGGAGAGGAATAATTTACTATTCCTACTCCAGGGAGTACAACAGTAGAGAAAGTGTTGGATAGCGGAGGGGTAACAATTACTATTCCCACTCCAGCAAGTGCAACCATAAGGAAAGTGTTGGATAGCGGAGGGGTAACAATTACTATTCCCACTCCAGCAAGTGCAACAGTAGGGAAAGTGTTGGATAGCAGAGGGGAATAATTTACTATTCCCACTCCAGTGAGTGTAACAGTAGGGAAAGTGTTGGATAGCGTAGGGGTAAAAATTACTATTCCCACTCCAGTGAGTGCAACAGTAGAGAAAGTGTTGGCTTGCATAGGGGAATAATTTTCTATTCCCACTCAAGCAAAATAATTAAAATTAATAAACAAATAATTAATAAAATAATTTTTTTTGCCTCCCACCATATTCCCCTACAAATGACACCACCAATGTTCTAAAACATAACACTATTAACATAATTAATTAATAACTATCTAATTAATTAATTAAAATTAACAAGTAATTTAAAAACAATAAATAATAATTTAATTCACACAATTAACAATATAAAACAACTTAAAATACATTTTATAATAAAATCTTTTTAAAATTATATTAAAATTAAATTACTTCCCAGCCTACTCCCCTATCAACACACAACACACTCCTAAAAAAATAACACAATTTACACATTTACCAATTAATTATTCATTAACAAACAATTAATAACTAATTAATAATTAATTATTTACCACATTTAGCAATATAAAAACATAAATACTTTATTATTAATTAATAAAAAATGATTAATTAATTAATTATAATTAAATTACTTCCCACCCTATTCCCTATAAACCCACAACCCGCTCCTAAAAAAATAACATAATTAATTTATTTAACAAATAATTAATAATTAACAACCAATTAATAGCTAATAGATAAAAAAAACAAAATTACCACAATTAACAATATAAAATATTAAATGTATAAATATTAATTAATAAATAATATGAATAAATTAATTATAATTAAATTACGTCCCACCCTAGTCCCCTATAAACCCACAACCCGCTACGGAATAAAAACACAAAATTGAATTGAAAATAATTAATAACTTCTAAAAAGTATTATTAAATGTATTATAATTAAATTACTTCCCACCCTATTTCCCTATAAACCCACAACCCGCTACGGAACTAAAACGCAAAATTTACTTTAAAAAAATTCATAACTTCTAAAAATGTAATACATATATTTAAAAATACATACAATACTTAAACAAAAATATAGAACACATACATTCAAAATACATACTAAAATACATAACACTAATATAAATATCGATATTATTAACAACAATATTTTTACAAACGATATTACTGTCTTCGATATTAAAAAAACTATATTTCTTACCTTACTGTCGATATTCTGGTCCAGGATATTCTTGCTGTCGATATTCTTGTACCTCGATATTTACAACTCGATATTCTTGTACTTCGAAATAAAAAACTCTATATTTTGTCTGTGCACCGTAATATATGTATGGGTGCTACATCTTTGCTCTATGACACAAGATGACTAGGAGTAGGTGTTGTGACCATGACTGTTGTGTATATGATGGTATGTATGTATTTATATATGTGGTATTTACATAGTGCACATGTAGCCAAAAGGCACTGGAACATTGCACTGTGACAGATACACAGTGTAATAAGAAAGCTGTATGGGTTATTAAAATTAATATTCAGATCAGATGCATAGACCATCCTGGTGGTCGCTTTCTTTTTAAATTTTTGATTTTATTTAGGTTGCCCGATAAATACGTATAGCAAAGTGACTTCCAGTTTAGAAGGACTAGATTAGATTAATACACAGACATAATATAATATACACTTAATCCAATTCTGGTTCATGAGATGTAAAGAATACATCCTAGTCATAAAGTACAAACAGAAGCTATCTAAGGTGGTACATAAAACATATTATGCTGATTACATCATTCATTTATAGGGTGTGTGATATATATCCAGATCCTAAAGAACTATCCCACCTCTCTCACCCTTAAGGCATAGAGATATTCTTTTATATAGTAGGACACATTTGAAATTCTGGGGTGTTGGAAAGTGGATTATTGGTAGGGGTAAGTGTGCACCTACCACTAGCAATAAGGTCACCAACGCAATATATTGTCCAGATATATTCCCTTGCTCAACCCTTGGTAGCTGGCAATGAGCAGGCAGGCTTAACTTAGGAGAGAGGTGTGTGAAGCATTCAAAAACAACAATAAATTAAATAAGTAAGATGCAACACACAATAAAAATCCACAACCAATTCATAAACATTGGAAATATTTTTATGATTAAAGTGACACCAAAACAACAAAAATCCAATATAGGGAACCGGAGATATGAATTTTTAAAGAATAAACACTTTCTAGTACTTAAAAAAAACATATAGCGCTAACTTGGGACATCTGGTCGCACTTGACCGGGACAAAGACAAAGTTTGAGCGCCAACCGCGAAGGAGTTCCGGTCGGATACACTAAGGGGTCGATTCCGATTCGGGCCGGAAAAAGCACCGACCGACTCGGATCCGGAAAAAATACCGACCGACACGTACCCGTGGCGCACAACACGCCAAGTACGATGCAAGGCGCGAAAAATCCGACCGACACGTACCGAAACAAAGTCGACCGACTGAGCCGCACGGAAAGCAGCAATCCGGCCGGAAAAACACGCGAATCCAACCGACCGACACGCACCCGGAACAAATCCGACCGAAACGTCCCCCGAACTCCAAACCGCAAAGTACGATGCAAGGCGCGAAAACCACGAGCGAGTCGGACGGAGGCCAAGCCGTACGACCGACACGCATACAAAACCGAGCCGAAGCAACACAATACACCGCGACCGACGCGTACGCAGCATAGAAAACTGCACAAACACAGCGTGAACGAAACGGAGAACACCGTACGAGACCAATGCAGGGTCCGACTCGGTCACAAGAACGTTTCCAACATACACAAACAGCACAAAGGAAAAATCACCCAAAAAAAGGCCAAACAAGCAATTACCAAGCCAATAAATACTGGGGGGTGGGGACAGAGAACAAAGACACACCCACAACTCCACCTATATAAAGGACACAAATCACTACCATGAGCCTTTGCAAATGCCATTCCACTGCCAGCACCCAAGAGAAAGCAACCACACACCCACAGCTCATCCCTCACACAAGCCACACACCATCAGCACACCAACAAATACCTACCTCACATACACCCAGCAAAACACACACTCACACACCCTCACCTGCACACCAACACACACATCACCCACCATCACCACCCATCACCATGCCCCCCAAGAAGAATCCCAAGTTCCTAGATAGTGAATTGGAAGTCATGGTAGACGAGATCCTCAGGGTGGAGCCACAGCTGTTTGGCACACTGGTCCAACAGACCCCCATGTCGCAGAAAACCAAGATGTGGGAGAGGATCATCAACAGGGTGAACGCACAATCACCATGTCGGCGCACAAAGACGGACATCCAGAACAGGTGGTATGACGTGCGCAGGAGGGTACGGGACATGCTGAAGAAAGACTACATCAACAGCCAACACACCGGCAGTGGCCCTCCTGCCAAGGCAATATACCTCAGGCCCTGGGAGGAGAAGGTGCGGGCCATCCTTCCGCCAGTGAGCGTATATGGACTAGAGGACATCCCAGAGCCTGGTGAGTACACAACAAATGTACACAATATACTGCCACAAAACACACACACATCACTGTCAAGGGGAGAGTCAGACCATGCACTCATAGCAATTACACAGCAACCAGAACAGAATCATCCCAAAATGTGTATGTCAGTCAGATAAACACAACACATGCCATCAAAAAAGTCACATCCAACTGTGCCATCACATGTACAAACAACTACAACTACAGCTAGGCAGTGGCACAAATAGAACTAACAAACACATCCAGACATGTAGCCACCACAACAACACCAACACACAGTGAAGAACACTCAAAGGAAGGAATTCTGTGTATGCTGGCCATGTCAGTGTAGCCAATAGCATCATGGGAGTCGCAGTCACACATATTGCCCCCCCCACAACTGTCCAATCAACACCACCATGAACCATGCGCACATCACAGGGAGTGGAGAAGGACTCACAAGATGGCTGACACTGGCTACTGCTGTGGGGAGCACAAGGCCCTGCTGGCAACTGTGCACCAACAAACAGCAGGACACCACTGACTGACATCCTGAGAGACAACTCCCACTGCCTGCAATGCAAGCACGTTCCATGGTGGGATATCTGGCTAGCTGGGTGGGAAGGAGGACTTGCAGCACTGACCATAGTCACAAGCACCTCCCCTCACACACACCCCAACACAAACTCCACAGAACCCACCTGGTAGAATGCAATGCCCCCCATCCTAACACAAGATCCCACAAAGAACCACCACCCTGGGTTATGTTGTGTGAAGCACAGGGACACTCTTGGGACTTTTAGCCAAACAACTGCCAGGACAACACTCCCAGCCATCCTGTCAGCACAGCCAGCCCACCCCACAGGGAAGCAGAGTCAAAAGGAAGGAAGCATGGGCATGCTGGGAAGGGGGTGGAGGCAATAGCATGATGGGAGTCGTAGTCACTGATATTGGTCACCCCCACAACTGTCCCATCAACACCACCCTGAACCATGCTCACATCACAGGGAGTGGAGAAGGACTCACAAGATGGCTGACACTGGCTACTGCTGTGGGGAGCACAAGGCCCTGCTGGCAAATGTGCACCAACAAACAGCAGGACACCACTGACTGACATCCTGAGAGACAACTTCCACTCCCTGCAATGCAAGCACGTTCCATGGTGGGATATCTGGCTGGCTGGGTGGGAAGGGGGACTTGCAGCACTGACTATAGTCACAAGCACCTCCCCTCACACCCCCCAACACAAACTCCACAGTACCCACCTGGTAGAATGCAATGCCCTCCATCCTAACACAAGATCCCACAAAGAACCACCACCCTGGGTTATGTTGTGTGAAGCACAGGGACACTCTTGGGACTCTTAGCCAAACAACTGCCAGGACAACACTCCCAGCCATCCTGTCAGCACAGCCAGCCCACCCCACAGGGAAGCAGAGTCAAAAGGAAGGAAGCATGGGCATGCTGGGAAGGGGGAGGAGGCAATAGCATGATGGGAGTCGTAGTCACAGCTCTACATCCCCCACCACATGGCCCAGCAAGCTCACACTCACGCATGCACATCCCACAGAGAGTGGAAAGGCCCATCAAAGATGTCTGACACTGTTGCTGTGTCGTGGGGAGCACAAGGGCATGCTGGGTACTGCACACCAACCAACAGCAGGACACCACTGTCAGCCATCTTGCCATTGCTCTCACACCCACACACACTGAACTCCACACAAAAGCAAGTAAGTATGGGAATGCTGGGAAGTGGGGTGGAGGCAATGGCATGATGGGAGTCGTAGTCACAGACATAGCTCACCCCCACAACTGTCCCATCAACACCACCCTGAACCATGCTCACATCACAGGGAGTGGAGAAGGACTCACAAGATGGCTGACACTGGCTACTGCTGTGGGGAGCACAAGGCCCTGCTGGCAAATGTGCACCAACAAACAGCAGGACACCACTGACTGACATCCTGAGAGACAACTTACACTCCCTGCAATGCAAGCACGTTCCATGGTGGGATATCTGGCTGGCTGGCTGGGTGGGAAGGGGGACTTGCAGCACTGACTATAGTCACAAGCACCTCCCTCACACCCCCCCAACACAAACTCCACAGTACCCACCTGGTAGAATGTAATGCCCTCCAGCCTAACACAAGATCCCACAAAGAACCACCACCCTGGGTTATGTTGTGTGAAGCACAGGGACACTCTTGGGACTCTTAGCCAAACAACTGCCAGGACAACACTCCCAGCCATCCTGTCAGCACAGCCAGCCCACCCCACAGGGAAGCAGAGTCAAAAGGAAGGAAGCATGGGCATGCTGGGAAGGGGGGTGGAGGCAATAGCATGATGGAAGTCGTAGTCACTGATATTGGTCACCCCCACAACTGTCCCATCAACACCACCCTGAACCATGCTCACATCACAGGGAGTGGAGAAGGACTCACAAGATGGCTGACACTGGCTACTGCTGTGGGGAGCACAAGGCCCTGCTGCCAACTGTGCACCAACAAACAGCAGGACACCACTGACTGACATCCTGAGAGACAACTTACACTCCCTGCAACGCAAGCACGTTCCATGGTGGGATAACTGACTGGCTGGGTGGGTGGGAAGGAGGTCCGGCTGCCAACCAAACACAACCAATGCAGACCATGTTCACACCCCAGAAAATACATAGAAATGCCCAAATAATGCAGGACAATGTGCCACACCAATATCAACCCCTGACTGTGACGACTCAGGACAATGCAATGTACAGGCCCGCACCCAGAGGCACAGTCACAACTGTCATGTGTGTCAACCATTGATGCCTGCAGAAACATGACATACATTGTTTGTGTCTCCCAAAAACAGGTGATGATGGGGACACAGCAGCAGACGCTGAGGAGTCCCAGTCCCAGGCTCAAGAGGATGCCGAGCTCACTGGCGTCGTACAGCCTCTGTCCTCCTCGGACGATGAAGAACAACCTGGCACATCCGGTGCAAGTCAACATGCAGCACCAGCAGGACCACCAGCTGCAGCACCAGCAGGACCACCAGCTGCACCCCCTGCACCCACCCCTCCAACGACTGTCACCACGAATACCATCCCTGCCGACATGGACAGAATAAGGAGCAACACCAGCACAGTGACCCTGGACCAACCTGGGGCCATGGACACCACCACCACCACCAACCCCCAAGGTGGACCAGGGTTATCTGTGCGTGCCACTGCACACACTGCACATGTCAGCAGGGGTGGTGGGAGGGGTGGGAGACAGAGGTCGCTGCTTGCAGACGTTGCTGGTGTGCATGATGACCCACAACTGGTACGCATAGCTGATGCGTACCAGTCCAGCACCGGAGAGCTCAGCCAGGTAGTGGGGCTCCTCAGAGACATTAAACAGCAGCAGGCTGCCCATCATGCCCGCTTGGACTCCCACATGTCCCACGTGGAGTCACACATGTCCCGTGTGGACTCACACATGTCCCGCGTGGAGTCCAATTGGGATGCACTGCATGAGATGACGGCGGTGCACAGGGACATTTTACAATGCCTCCGCCAGATGAACAGCAACCAGTCCACACCTCCCTGTGTGCCAACAACATCTGGTGCCGAACAAACTGCAACTGCCACAGGGAGGGAGGAGGACTCTGGCGGAGAGTCCCCTGCACCGCAGCAGCCTGCACTTGAGGGACCCCCCCAAGAAGAGGGGTCGTCCGAGGAGGGAAAAGTGAGAGGCCGATGGCCAAGCGCAACTCCCAGGAAGCCTGAACCTGTTCTGGATGTTCGCCTTTGTGCACAGACTGTTCACCCTGTTGACGGCAACACTACTCCCACACATTGCATGGGGAGTACAAGTTGGACCAATGTGTCAGACAACTGTGGCCCCGATACTGGGGATCCTGTCTACCCGGACTTTCAATTCACCTAGGAACTTGGGATTGCAAGATTCATGTACAGCACAACCCATCCTATGCACTATTAACACAAATGTATCACAATAAACACACTAATACACCATACTTGCCTCTGTCGTGATTCCAACGTGGGTGCTGTTATGGGGATGATGAACTGCAAAATTACACTGTGTATGCGAACTGCAACAGCAAGGACAACACAGGCATGTGAGTACAGGAAACGTGACACACATGAGGGAGACACACCACCAGGGCTACACGACACATACACACATAGGCCATCTGACTCATTGCCTACACTGATGTTGCCAGGGAAGACGGTGCAATGCACAGACACCACACCCATTCCCAGTTGTAGTCAAGTAGCCCACAGGTGCAGTAAGCAAATGGCAGTCAAATGTGTGACCACAGACAACGCACATCACAAAGTGAAGCACAGGTTTATTACACAGTTGCAACATGCCGTAACAACTACAGATGCAAGGTAACCCCACCTGGCAGCGGGCACACAGTCAACAACTGTAGACGGAAGGAAGTCCATGGGTGTGGCGCACATCACCTGTAGGGACACAACAGCTACCAGCCTGGATGTGCAATCACGTCGTCGGTGGACACAGTTGACCAAACGAATCTGAAAGTACCCTGTGAAGGACAGAAATGACACACAGTCAAAAGCAATGGAGTACAGGACAGAACAGCAAAACACATGCACAATACATGTTACAAGATACCCACCCAGAACCAAGTTAGCATGTCAACACTGTTGGGGAGTACAGCCCACCTGTCACCACACATCGCAACACACATCCAGTCAAGTGGCCCATGGACACACTCCCACAGCACCAGAGCACCACCCACACATCATGCCAACTCACATCATTGACATGACACCTCAGGATACTCACATTCAGCTAAAGAAGTTGGTGATGAGCTGTGCGCGGACATCACCATCACCATCATCATCATCATCGTCACTGGCATCGTGGTCCAGGCCAGGATCCTCCACAGGTGGCGGATGTTGGTCATTGTCATCCTGGATGAGAGGCAACTCCTTCCGCACTGCCAGGTTGTGGAGCATGCAGCAGACGATGATAATCTTGCACACTTTCGCAGGGGCATATGGAAGGGACCCTCCGGTCTTGTCCAGGCAGCGGAAGCGGCTCTTCAGGAGACCAAAGGTCCGCTCAATCACTCTCCTGGTCCGACCATGTGCCTCATTGTAGCGCATCTGGGCAGGTGTCACAGGGTTCCTGAGGGGTGTCAGCAACCACGGCATGTTGGGGTATCCCGAGTCACCTACGGACAGACAAGTACACATTAGCTGACTTGGAAAAGTGGGCGGAATACTACAGATCAGATCACACACAATGGCACAAAGTCAGTACACACCGACAAGCCAGGCACGCTGGTTCTGCATCTGTGCCATCATCCTGGGGATGCGACTACTCCTCATCACAAAGGCATCGTGTGCTGAACCAGGGAAACGGGCACACACGTGTGTGATGGTCATGTCTGCAAGACACACCACCAGTGCATTGACCGAGTGGTAGTGCTTGCGCTTCCTGTAGGCCTGCTCCTGGGCCTGTGGTGGTACCAAAGCCACATGTGTCCCATCAATGGAGCCAATTACATGCGGCATCCTCCCCAGGGCATAAAAGTCACTCTTCACGTCAGTGAGTCGTCGCAGTCTAGGGAAATAGATGTACCGGTTCAGGAAGAGCAACATTGCCGCCAAAACATCGCGGAGCACACGGCTGAACATGGTCTGTGACATCCCACCAGCAGTCGCCACAGTATGTTGGAAGGTACCAGTGGCAAAGAAGTGTAGGGCTGCCATCACCTTCACCTTGGGGGTCAGCGCTGTAGGATACGGCCGGCCAGGCTGCAAATGTGGGGACAACTGCACTGCCAAATCCTCAATCAGCTGCCTGGTGAAGCGGTACCGTCGGATGCTGTCCCGTTCCACCATCGTTGCCAGGTCTGGGAATGGCCGATGGACAGCAGGAGCCCTGCAGTGCAGAGGAGAAGTAAGCAAGATTGTCAGTCACCCCACATATGCGGCATTGAACACACTCAAGATCCCAACATACATCATTATGAGGCACAACTACATGAAGTGTGCAGTACCGTAAGGACATGTATGGTACATACATGGCCAACATCTGTCAACACGGTCCAACAGGTGGCATCAATTAGTCCCAGGTTGGCCCATTGGATATCATGAGGCCGTGTCACAGTTCCCATCTCCTGCTGCCGTGTCACAATAACCCCCACAGGGACATGTGAGGACAGATGTGCCCCAGGCACCACAGCTCAACGACAGGTACATTCCCAGGGACCCTGTAATGCCACATGGACACTGGCATTACATGGAGTATCATGTATACACCACAGCAAAACAACCATGACCCCCACAGGTAGTGGCCCCACTTGCCACGGCAGGACAGACATGGACGTCTGTGACACACAGGCACAACATCAGAGTCCATGCACACACAACGTGGATGTGGAGACTGTCTCCCATTGTGCACATGAAATCAGAGACATTGTAAACACCACATGCACAAAGACTGTGGAGGAGCATCACTATTGTGCCACTGGGACACCCTGGCTCAAACATACCGTCCCACATGGGACTCACGGGGTATGTGACATGACATACACATACACCACTGTGAAATGTGACCATGGCACATGCACAGATATGAACAGTTGCACATCACAGTGGTCACGTACACGTAACACCCAGGATCCTGTCCCCATGAACACGTGCACAGCCTGGGGGTGGCTGCCCACAGGTGACACCCACAGGACAACATGTACACCAACATACACACAATAGGAAATGCAGCCTTACATGCCTTATGATAAGGTTTGGACAGGCTGTCATGATGTAGGTGTGCCCCTCACTCCCTGGGAGCTATCTGTGGCTGGCATATGTCCATCTGAAACAGGCATGCTGACATATGCCAGTCACATGTACAGTGATGCGTTGAACAGCAATGGACCGATCGGTGCCTCCGGCCGGCCCATTGCTTTCAATGTGTGCGGGTACGCGTTGTACCCCTGTGCGCGTTGAACTGCAATGGACCGATCGGTGCCTCCGGCCGGCCCATTGCTTTCAATGTGTGCGGGTACGCGTTGTACCCCTGTGCGCGTTGAACTGCAATGGACCGATCGGTGCCTCCGGCCGGCCCATTGCTTTCAATGTGTGCGGGTACGCGTTGTACCCCTGTGCGCATTGAACAGCAATGGACCGATCGGTGCCTCCGGCCGGCCCATTGCTTTCAATGTGTGCGGGTACGCGTTGTACCCCTGTGCGCGTTGAACTGCAATGGACCGATCGGTGCCTCCGGCCGGCCCATTGCTTTCAATGTGTGCGGGTACGCGTTGTACCCCTGTGCGCGTTGTACCGCAATGGACCGATCGGTGCGCACCCATTCGACAATGGGCTTGCCTGGCAACGGACGCGTTTTCGAATTTCGAACGAGTCGGTTGCTGGAAAATCAGTTGGTCACCCACAACAATGTTGCAAAATCATGTATGTCATGAAGTTGAAGATTTGAAGGATGCTGTGGGCGTGTTTTGGTGCTGCTATTCCATGGATTGGCCAGATTCAGAAGATGCAAACGACTTGGACCTATCACTTTGGACACAAGGGACAGTATCTGCCTCTCCAGCACATATATATTGCTGGCTGTTCCCCTGAGAGCCCACTTGCCTGCACTACATGCTCCAAGACGACATCTGCCACTGCACTGCTGCTGTCTCTGCCCCTCTGGACCCTGCAATGGCACGTACTGTGGAGAGAGCCCCAGCCTTCAGCCTTGAAGAGAACCAGGCCCTGCTGGACAGCCTACTTCCACAGTACAGCAAGCTGTATGGGACACCAGGGGAGCAGGTGAGTGTTCTGTGCACTGCCTTTCTGAATGTGCATTTTGTGTGACTAGCAAGGCTGAGAGTCTGCACGCCACTGGCTAGCAGGCTCACTGAGTAGTTGTCACCCCCCATAGTGTGTAGTGACTTGCACTGGACAGGTATTTACTTGCATTTGAACATGGTTTTACTTCCCATGCAATGATACCATGTAGTGACGTCTGGCAAACTGTCCATGGTCAGCTTTGCACTGCCTGTGTACATCATGTGCCCCTGTGATTGAGACATGTATATACAACTGTGTCATGCACGGATATGTTGCATGTGTGGTAATGGCCTTTTCACTTTGTCATCCTCACAGGTTAATGCCCATCGGAAGCAGGAAATCTGGAAGGACATCGTCCGGGCTGTCCGGTCCGTGGGGGTCTACAAGCGCCGGATCCGCAACTGCCAGAAGAGGTGGCAGGACCTTCGGGGCTGGACCCGGAGGATTGCACGGGTCCAGCTGAAGCTGTCGCCTCCTCGCAGGAGGGGCGGAACACGGACCCTGACCCCCCACATGCTCCAGATCCTGGCGGTGGTCTTTCCAGACCTGGATGGGCAGCTGAAGGCCAGACAGCAGCAAGGAGGGGTGAGTCAAAGACTGCACTGTGAACTCTGTATTACATGCTTTGTGCCCTCCTCTGGCCTGGTTCAACTGCCACAGTGCAGCAGTCATGTTGTCCAGGAGCCATGTCCCTCTATTGTGCACTGCCCACTGCTCATCTGATACCCAGGTGTGGCCCTTACAGTCAGGGAATTGTGTCACTTGGGACTGTGTCCTTGCAGTTTGCTTCACTAAAGGTGGGGGACAGCATCTGTTTCCCTAACTCTGTTGTGGGCATCATGGGTGGGTCCATTGTTCACACAACGCCTGGGTTTGGACATGTGATCTGCGTGTTGCTTTGATATGCGGTCCACTTGCTGAGCTGAGCCATCACATGTGCCTGGGGTATGTGGCACACGCCCATGCAGCGGGTGGGAACAATGTTTGTGCCCCAGGAGTGTGCAGATTACGTGTGTCACACATACATAGCCAGCTATCCACTGTCCAGGGCACATCCCTCATTCATGTGGAGCAGGACAGTCATGCCTACTCCAGGCCATGCAATGCACTCTGTACTCCCACTCCCACTCCCGTGTATCAGCTGACACATTGTGCACAGTGATTTGACCCCTCCGGTGTCTGCCTCTGTGTCAGTGTGCTGTGGATTAGTTGCCAGGACTGCTGGGGTGTTTCTTGGTAGGGGCTCAGCATGCCCCTGGAGATGTGACCATAGTAGACGATACTTGTGTGTCACATAGGTGTTTGATCAGCTGCCCGTGCAGACTGGGGTATGCGAATGTGATGTTCAGGCAGCTGTTCCCCATTCACAGCAAATTGTGAGGGGCTCAGGTTCAGAGGGTAGTGTCACAGGTCTCCCATATGTCCAATAGGTGTGACCTGGACAGATGAGGGTTGAGATGATGTGTTGTGTGGGGGATGTACATGTGCACTTGTGCAGCTCCAGGACTTGCATTCCCCATGACCTACTATTGTGACACAGTGCATAGTGTTGTTGTCTGGCTGCCAAGTCATACATCACTGAGACAGTGATGTATGACTTAACAGTCATGCCTCTGCCATGGCATGTGTCAACTTATTTGTGGTCCTGCAGGGGAGTGACATGTGCTACATGCACACCATAGTGGCGCTGGCTATCAGGACATGGGTGCATCATGGTGTCTGTCGCTGGTATGCATCACATGCATTTCCTATTTGACTCTGGGCATCCCTTTCATCCGGAAACCTGTACTGACTCAGTGGCAAGAGCTGTGATGTGTCCACACCGTGTCCTCTGCACTGTCCAACTACTGTGTACTTGGTGCATGTGTCCACACTGGGGTGTTGCAATCCAACAGACACCAGACAGATGGGTGCAAGGCCATGTGGGATGTGAGTGCCATGCTTGGCATCAGACTGACAATTGGCTTCTCCTGTTCAGTTAGGGCACTTTTAGCAATGTACAACTAATGATGCCAGGGCTTGCTCTGTGATGTGCTGTGCTCACAGTGGTGTGTGCGTTTTGTGCAGGTGACTGATGTCTGTCTGTTTCCCCATTGTTTGCAGATACATCCACGGCCACGGAAGAGGACAGCTCCACGGACCAGGAGGAGCCAGAGAGCCAGACTGGGTCAGCAGCCGAGGAGTGGTCGGAGGGACCCAGTGGCACGGAGGGCGAGGGGAGCCACACCGAGGAATCCTCAGCACCATCCACCTCAGCTGAGGACCAGAGCAACTCGGAGGATGACTCCCTTGTGGAGGCGGGTGTCAGCAGCCACCACACCCCAGCTAGTGTTGCTGTCCCCGCCACCACCAGCACCACCACCGCCCTCCCATCGGCTCCCATTTCCAAGGTCCGTGGAGGCTCCCATGTTCGGGAGCGTGTCTCCTTTGGCCCAGGCACCGCACCCCCTGCCCCTGTGTCCCCTGCTGCCCTGAGTGAGGAGTCTGTATACCTCCTTCACCAGCTCCATGTAGGGCAGACAGCCATGCTGAGTGTCCTCCATGCGCACACCGCACTGTTGACTCAGCTGGTGTCGTTCATGGAGGGCATCTCATCGGGCATGTCTGACCTACAGAGGGGCAACAGGTCCATGGACTCCTCCCTGATGGCAGCAGTGTCCCTCCTCAGACAGTCCCTCACCCCTCCTGCCTCTGCTCCATCCACACTCCCCAGCACCTTGCCCGTCCCAAGCACACACACACCGGCACAGGCACACACCAGCACACACACATCCAGCACACAGACACACTTGCCACAAACTAAACGCACACGCACGCACAGTCAGGGGACTGAAACCAGACTCACAGGGGATGGGGCCCTGGTACACACACATGCATCCACGGGCAATGCGCAGTCCTCAGTTGCCTCTCCCTCCAAAGCACCCTCCCTTGCCTCACCTGCAACCCCAAAGACCCAGCGCCTCTTCCTCAGTGACCTCGGCCTCTTCCCCTCTGATCCAGCTGCCCCAGCATCCAGGGGGAAGAGGAAGCCCCCCACACGGAGCAGAGTGCCCCTCGCCCCCGGACACCCTCCCCCAGGCGCAGACAGACTGAGGCCCCCACCCGCAATTCCCCCGGAGTGGTAAGAGCAAGACCCCGCCGCCGCCCTGCAGCTCAAGCACCAGGTCACCTTCCTCCATCCCTCAGGCCCCCACTCCACAGGTGCCCCCGCCACACCCTGCCCCAGGTTCCCCCACCCACAGATATACCATCCCCAAGAGGCTCCGGCCTTCTCCCCCTGCCACTTGCTCTCCCGGCACCACACCCCCGCTGCGCTTGTCTGTGCCACTGATGTGGTGAGGGTGTCCTCCCCTCTGTCCAGCCCACCTTGCCTGTTCCCCATTCTCCTCCCCTGGTGGTAGGCACTGCAGTGGAGTCCACTACCACCCTGTCTGACTTGGGCACTGCAGTGGCGGACCTGTCCACTCCATCTGCAGGGTCCACTGCAGTCGTGCCGGCACCCACAACATCTGAGCCATGCCCCCAGTTGTGCCGGCACACACCATGTCAGACACCTCCACTGCAGTTGTCAGTGGCTCTCCAGCACCCACCACCCCTTCCCTGCTTCCTCCTGGTGAGCCCTGATCCTGTCCCTGCGGTGCCTGGCCTACCCCCCGGTTGCCCCTCCTAGTGGATTGTCCCTGGTTTTGTGCAGGCATGTGTAGGGTGGCATCTGCCACTGTCACCCACTTGTGACTTTGTTGATGGACTGGCCATTGGCCTTTGTTTATGTTCTACCGGACTTCTACTTTTAATGCCACATATGCTGAATAAAGCAACTTTCTGTTCTCTAGTGCTTTTGCTTCTGATGTACATGATGTTGATGATGCTAACAATGCCCTTGCTGCAGTGATGGTGATATTTGGTCTCATGATAATGAAGTGTTACTGTGCAGGAACCCATGTGGTCCAGGGGTTATGTGTCCTATCCTGTGGTGTATCCATGTCATCCATAGCAGCATCTGAGGGTGTCATGTGTTCAGTATTTGGCAATGAGATTTCCTACTTAGATTGGCAACTTCACATCTGTGGCTTCCACCCCTGCACATCTGTTGTGCCTGCCATTGTTCTATTCGTCTCCTTCCCTGACCGTGTGGCCATCTCCAGTGAACATGCAGGTTTGGGCATCAATGGGGAAGGACTCATCTGTGTTGTCAGTGCAACATTGCTATACAAGTGTGTTGGATCTGTGCTGATGATTCCGTTGGCACTTCCATGACCAGGCTGATGGGACGGGAGCCCTCATTTGTTGCTAATTGTTGATTGTGTGTCCCATTGCTGCCATGGTATGGTATCTGTTCGCCTCACATCTGCAGTCTCCACAGGGTATCTGCATGTGTGTGCCCATTGGTGCAAATATGTGGGTCTGCATTCGGATGGTCACTTCTGTCATTGTGTCATTGATGATTGTTGACGGTGTCAGCCCCCATGGGTGTTGTTTGTCTGCACATGGCCAAAGTTATGTCTTATTTGCACTGCAGGATTTGGCTCCCCCAATTTATGTTGCAATGGGACACATACACTACTTTGCCACTGATGTGTTTGTTGTTCTGTGACCAGGAATCATCCATGCAGTTTGGCAGTTGCACCTCTTACTTTGTCAACACTTGCCTTTTGGTCACTGTGATGATGGGGGTTTGGACCCCATTGCCACAATGTTCAAGATGTGCTGCAGCTATGGACCCCACACTTGCCTATTGGTCACTGTGATGATGGGGGTTTGGACCCCATTGCCACAATGTTCGAAATGTGCTTCAGCTATGGACCCCACACTTACATTTTGGTCACTGTGATGATGGGGGTTTGGACCCCATTGCCACAATGTTCAAGATGTGCTGCAGCTATGGACCCCACACTTGCCTTTTGGTCACTGTGATGATGGGGGTTTGGACCCCATTGCCACAATGTTCGAAATGTGCTTCAGCTATGGACCCCACACTTACATTTTGGTCACTGTGATGATGGGGGTTTGGACCCCATTGCCACAATGTTCGAAATGTGCTTCAGCTATGGACCCCACACTTACATTTTGGTCACTGTGATGATGGGGGTTTGGACCCCATTGCCACAATGTTCGAAATGTGCTTCAGCTATGGACCCCACACTTACATTTTGGTCACTGTGATGATGGGGGTTTGGACCCCATTGCCACAATGTTCAAAATGTGCTTCAGCTATGGACCCCACACTTACATTTTGGTCACTGTGATGATGGGGGTTTGGACCCCATTGCCACAATGTTCGAAATGTGCTTCAGCTATGGACCCCACACTTACCTTTTGGTCACTGTGATGATGGGGGTTTGGACCCCATTGCCACAATGGTCATGGCCTGCTTGCATTGTGGGTGCCACACACATATATGTGTGGCACATGTGCTAGGGGGTCACATTGTATGTTCAAAGTCATGTTCGGTGTTGTAGGCATTTGACACAGTCTACACACGCTTGTCATGGTGTTGGGGTGATGTCTTCTTCTTGCATTCCCTAGGTTGTGGTGTGCTGGTTGTGTCATGCATTGTCCATCCTATGAGTGGGGGTGGTAGTAGTGGTAGGCATCCTGCCCCCCTGGGTGAGGGTGGTAGTAGTGGTGGGCATCCTGCCCCCCTGGGTGAGGGTGGTAGTAGTGGTAGGCATCCTGCCCCCCTGGCTAAGGGTGGTAGTAGTGGTAGGCATCCTGCCCCCCTGGGTAAGGGTGGTAGTAGTGGTAGGCATCCTGCCCCCCTGGGTGAGGGTGGTAGTAGTGGTAGGCATCCTGCCCCCTGGCTAAGGGTGGTAGTAGTGGTAGGCATCCTGCCCCCCTGGGTGAGGGTGGTAGTAGTGGTAGGCATCCAGCCCCCCTGGGTGAGGGTGGTAGTAGTGGTAGGCATCCTGCCCCCCTGGCTAAGGGTGGTAGTAGTGGTAGGCATCCTGCCCCCCTGGGTGAGGGTGGTAGTAGTGGTAGGCATCCTGCCCCCCCTGGGTGAGGGTGGTAGTAGTGGTGGGCATCCTGCCCCCCTGGGTAAGGGTGGTAGTGGTGGTAGGCATCCAGCCCCCCTGGCTAAGGGTGGTAGTAGTGGTAGGCATCCTGCCCCCCTGGGTGAGGGTGGTAGTAGTGGTGGGCATCCTGCCCCCTGGGTAAGGGTGGTAGTGGTGGTAGGCATCCAGCCCCCTGGCTAAGGGTGGTGGTAGGCATCCAGCCCCCCTGGGTGAGGGTGGTAGTACTGGTAGGCATCCTGCCCCCCTGGCTAAGGGTGGTAGTAGTGGTGGGCATCCTGCCCCCCTGGGTGAGGGTGGTAGTAGTGGTGGGCATCCAGCCCCCCTGGGTGAGGGTGGTAGTAGTGGTAGGCATCCTGCCCCCCCTGGCTAAGGGTGGTAGTAGTGGTAGGCATCCTGCCCACCCTGGGTGAGAGTGGTAGTGGTGGTAGGCATCCAGCCCCCCCTGGCTAAGGGTGGTGGTAGGCATCCAGCCCCCCCTGGGTGAGGGTGGTAGTAGTGGTAGGCATCCTGCCCCCTGGCTAAGGGTGGTAGTAGTGGTAGGCATCCTGCCCCCCTGGGTGAGGGTGGTAGTAGTGGTAGGCATCCTGCCCCCCTGGGTGAGGGTGGTAGTAGTGGTGGGCATCCTGCCCCCTGGCTAAGGGTGGTAGTAGTGGTAGGCATCCTGCCCCCCTGGGTGAGGGTGGTAGTAGTGGTAGGCATCCTGCCCCCCTGGGTGAGGGTGGTAGTAGTGGTGGGCATCCTGCCCCCTGGCTAAGGGTGGTAGTAGTGGTAGGCATCCTGCCCCCCTGGGTGAGGGTGGTAGTAGTGGTGGGCATCCTGCCCCCCTGGGTAAGGGTGGTAGTGGTGGTAGGCATCCAGCCCCCCCTGGCTAAGGGTGGTAGTAGTGGTAGGCATCCTGCCCCCCCTGGGTGAGGGTGGTAGTAGTGGTAGGCATCCTGCCCCCCATGGGTGAGGGTGGTAGTAGTGGTGGGCATCCTGCCCCCCTGGGTGAGGGTGGTAGTAGTGGTGGGCATCCAGCCCCCTGGGGAGGGTGGTAGTAGTGGTAGGCATCCTGCCCCCCTGGCTAAGGGTGGTAGTAGTGGTAGGCATCCTGCCCACCCTGGGTGAGAGTGGTAGTGGTGGTAGGCATCCAGCCCCCCCTGGCTAAGGGTGGTGGTAGGCATTCAGCCCCCCCTGGGTGAGGGTTGTAGTAGTGGTAGGCATCCTGCCCCCCTGGCTAAGGGTGGTAGTAGTGGTAGGCATCCTGCCCCCTGGGTGAGGGTGGTAGTAGTAGTAGGCATCCTGCCCCCCGGGTGAGGGTGGTAGTAGTGGTGGGCATCCTGCCCCCTGGCTAAGGGTGGTAGTAGTGGTAGGCATCCTGCCCCCCTGGGTGAGGGTGGTAGTAGTGGTGGGCATCCAGCCCCCCTGGGTGAGGGTGGTAGTAGTGGTAGGCATCCTGCCCCCCTGGCTAAGGGTGGTAGTAGTGGTAGGCATCCTGCCCACCCTGGGTGAGGGTGGTAGTGGTGGTAGGCATCCAGCCCCCCTGGCTAAGGGTGGTGGTAGGCATCCAGCCCCCCCTGGGTGAGGGTGGTAGTAGTGGTAGGCATCCTGCCCCCCCTGGATAAGGGTGGTAGTAGTGGTAGGCATCCTGCCCCCCTGGGTGAGGGTGGTAGTAGTGGTAGGCATCCTGCCCCCCTGGGTGAGGGTGGTAGTAGTGGTGGGCATCCTGCCCCCTGGCTAAGGGTGGTAGTAGTGGTAGGCATCCTGCCCCCTGGGTGAGGGTGGTAGTAGTGGTGGGCATCCTGCCCCCTGGGTAAGGGTGGTAGTGGTGGTAGGCATCCAGCCCCCTGGCTAAGGGTGGTAGTAGTGGTAGGCATCCTGCCCCCCTGGGTGAGGGTGGTAGTAGTGGTGGGCATCCTGCCCCCTGGGTAAGGGTGGTAGTGGTGGTAGGCATCCAGCCCCCTGGCTAAGGGTGGTAGTAGTGGTGGGCATCCTGCCCCCTGGGTGAGGGTGGTAGTAGTGGTAGGCATCCTGCCCCCCTGGGTGAGGGTGGTAGTGGTGGTAGGCATCCTGCCCCCCTGGGTAGGGGTGGTGGTGCGCATTCAGGCCCCTGTGTGCATATGTGGCATTGGTGATGGGCATCCCGCCCCTATGGTGCTGCTGTTGCTGGTGTAAGTATATTCTGCATCCCTGTGTGTGTGTGTGATGTGTCGTGTACGTGTTGTATGTGTTTTGTGGTTGGTGTCTGGCTTACCTTCTGCGCCGTACGCGTCCGTGCCTGTTCCGGTAGTAAATGTAGAATATTGGTATGATCGGGACGAAGGGATTCATGGTTGGTTCGTGTCGTTCGTCCTTCTCGTTGCTTCGCGTCGTCCTCGTCGCTTCGCCTCGTCCTCGTCGCTTCGCCTCGTCCTCGTCGCTTCGCGTCGTCCTCGTCGCTGCTGTGTTCGTCTCGGAGCCGTGGATCGTGTTGTGGCGCGAATCGGAGCTTATGTGCGCCTCTCCCAGATGCTTTGACGTGCCGTGCGTAGCGATGGGTTCGGCGCGTACGGAAAGCGCATCGTACTTGTCCGGCCGGACGGGGCTGCATTTTTCCTTCCGTGCGACTCGATTCGGCGTTTCCGGATTCGCCTCGGTCGGAGAACAGGACCTGGTTTGGGTGAGTACGGCTCGGCCGGATTCTTTGCTGTTGTGCGCATCGTACTTGCTCGTTCGGTGTGCTGTACGGATCGGTCGGGAAACAGGCTTTCGCATGGCTTTTTTCCCGACCGAATGGTGTTGGGTGCGCCTCCGACCGAGATCGGAATCGGCCCCTAAGTGGGAGGCCTCGGTCAAACTTTTACCTTTGCACTTAGAAACCTTTCTGGAGGATTTTCTCTAGATGTCGTGTGGGCCTCTCCAGCAGGCCGGATTCACAGTGGCTGCGTCGGTTCGGTTCAGTGGGAGCCCCCAGATAACTCCAGGAAGTCTGGAGCTCTGTAGCTTTTCAGCTGTAAAAACCTGAAATCTAGGCCGGATTGCTGTGTGAGGTAGTCAGCTTGACTCTCAACGTCGGTTGGTCACCTTATGAAGCTTTCTCCAAAAGTTGCTCCAAACTTCTCCAAACTTCTGGAACTTTTTCCTGAAGTTCCTCTTGAGGGTCTGAAGTGTAGTGTCCACAACACAAATCCAAGGTTCCAGAGTCTCTGAGTTGCTCCTCTGAAGTTGAAGATTACAATTCCCACAATGCCCCAGACCAAATCCTTTAAAATCCACTGGATGCACTCCAGGCTGGGGACTTCATGGGGGAGAAGGTGCAGGTGAGATCTGTTATCCTCTTGCTTTCAGGGAGTCCACTCCTTAATCCTTTTTGAAGCAAGGCAAAGTCCTCAGGGCTATAGTTCCAAGCGTGCATCAGGAGCAGTCCTTCAGAGTGCAATCCTTTGGGGTGCAGACCAGGGTTCCACCAGGGCAGTCCTTTTTCTCCTTGTAATTTCAGGCAGCAGATCTGAGTTGCTATGCAGCTCTCACATATTTACTCAATGTCCTGGGGCGACATGCTGGGGGCACCCCTGACCAATGGGGTATAGGGTGCCACCCAGAAGCATGACAGCTTCCTCAAAAGTGTGGCATATTCTTGTCCCACAAAGCACTGCACTTAAAATTCAAGATGACAATGACAATGAAGACTTTGGGGCCGATTCCGATCTCGGTCGGAGGCGCACCTAACAGCATTCGGTCGGGAAAAAAGCCATGCGAATGCCTGTTTCCCGACCGAACCGCACATTATTCCGAACGAGCAAGTACGATGCGCATAACAGCATAGATTCTGACCCAGTCGTACTCACCCAATCCAGGTCCTGTTCCCCGACCGAGCCGGATGCGTAAACGCAGAATCGAGTCGCACGGAAGCCAAAATGCAGCCCCGTCCGGCCGGACAAGTACGATGCGCTTCCCGTACGCGCCGAACCCGTCGCTACGCACGGCACGTCAAAGCATCCGGGAGAGGCGCACATAAGCTCCGATTCGCGCCACAACACGATCCACGGCTACGAGACGAACACGCCAGCGACGAGGACGAGGCGAAGCAACGAGAAAGACGAACGAGACGAACCAACCATGAATCCAATCGTGCCGATCCTACCAATATTCTACATCTACTACCGGAACAGGCACAGACGCGTACGGCGCAGAAGGTAAGTCACAGAGGGATGCAGAAATTACTTACACCAGCAACAGCAGCACCATAGGGGCGGGATGGCCATCACCAATGCCACATATACACATAGGGGCCCGGATGCCTACCACCACTACCACCTCTACCCAGGGGGTGCCAGATGCCTACCACTACTACCACCTCTACCCATGGGGGGCTGGATGCCTACCACTACTACCACCCTTACCCAGGGGGTGCCAGATGCCTACCACTACTACCACCTCTACCCAGGGGTGCCAGATGCCTACCACTACTACCACCCTTACACATGGGGGGCTGGATGCCTACCACTACTACCACCCTTACCCAGGGGGGGCTGGATGCCTGTCACTACTACCACCTCTACCCAGGGGGTGCCAGATGCCTACCACTACTACCACCTCTACGCAGGGGTGCCAGATGCCTACCACTACTACCACCTCTACCCATGGGGGCTGGATGCCTGTCACTACTACCACCCTTACCCAGGGGGTGCCAGATGCCTACCACTACTACCACCCTTACCCATGGGGGCTGGATGCCTGTCACTACTACCACCCTTATCCAGGGGTGCCAGATGCCTACCACTACTACCACCTCTACCCAGGGGGTGCCAGATGCCTACCACTACTACCACCTCTACCCATGGGGGCTGGATGCCTGTCACTACTACCACCCTTACCCAGGGGGTGCCAGATGCCTACCACTACTACCACCCTTACACATGGGGGGCTGGATGCCTACCACTACTACCACCCTTACCCAGGGGGTGCCAGATGCCTACCACTACTACCACCTCTACCCAGGGGTGCCAGATGCCTACCACTACTACCACCTCTACCCATTGGGGGCTGGATGCCTGTCACTACTACCACCCTTACCCAGGGGGTGCCAGATGCCTACCACTACTACCACCCTTACCCATGGGGGGCTGGATGCCTACCACTACTACCACCCTTACCCAGGGGGTGCCAGATGCCTACCACTACTACCACCTCTACCCAGGGGGTGCCAGATGCCTACCACTACTACCACCTCTACCCATGGGGGCTGGATGCCTACCACCAACAACACCCCCACTCACAGGATGGCTAATACATGACACAACAAGCAAACACCAACATAAACAATGCAACATAAAGACATCCCCCCAACACCATGACAAGCGTGTGTAGACTGTGTCAAATGCCTACAACACTGAACATGACTTTGAACATACAATGTGACCCCTATCACATGTGCCACACATAAATGTGTGTCGCCCCCACAATGCAAGCAGGCCATGACCATTGTGGCAATGGGGTCCAAACCCCCATCATCACAGTGACCAAAATGTAAGTGTGGGGTCCATAGCTGAAGCACATATTGAACATTGTGGCAATGGGGTCCATACCCCCATCATCACAGTGACCAAAATGTAAGTGTGGGGTCCATAGCTGAAGCACATTTAGAACATTGTGGCAATGGGGTCCAAACCCCATCATCACAGTGACCAAAATGTAAGTGTAGGGTCCATAGCTGAAGCACATTTTGAACATTGGGGCAATGGGGTCCATACCCCCATCATCACAGTGACCAAAATGTAAGTGTGGGGTCCATAGCTGAAGCACATTTAGAACATTGTGGCAATGGGGTCCAAACCCCCATCATCACAGTGACCAAAATGTAAGTGTGGGGTCCATAGCTGAAGCACATTTTGAACATTGGGGCAATGGGGTCCATACCCCCATCATCACAGTGACCAAAATGTAAGTGTGGGGTCCATAGCTGAAGCACATATTGAACATTGTGGCAATGGGGTCCATACCCCCATCATCACAGTGTCCAAAATGTAAGTGTGGGGTCCATAGCTGAAGCACATATTGAACATTGTGGCAATGGGGTCCATACCCCCATCATCACAGTGACCAATATGTAAGTGTTGACAAAGAAAAAGCTGCAACTGCCAAACTGCATGGATGATTCCTGGTCACAGAACAACAAACACATCAGTGGCAAAATAGTGCTTGTGTCCCATAGCAACATAGATTGGGGGAGGCAAACAGTGCAGTGCAAATAAGACATACCTTTGGCCATGTGCAAACAAACATCACCCATGGGGGCTGACACTGTCAACATTCATCAATGACACAATGACAGAAGTGACCATCAGAATGCAGACCCACATATTTGCACCAATGGGCACACAAATGCAGATACCCTGTGGAGACTGTAGATGTGAGGTGAACAGATACCATACCATGGCAGCAATGGGACACACAAACAATGATCATTGTGCTGACTGATGACCTAGGAGTCCCAGGGACAGCAGGGGAAACACACCAAACAACATACAGCCAATGGCACACTAAAGATATGCCAATGCAGTGGTGCAGATGCACAAACACAAACAGGCAGACCCACACTGCACATCAAACACAACAGGTGAGGGGGGGTACCAGTGTCCCCAGGCAACCACACAACACATGAGGAGGCCTGAATACCAATTACACAGATGTGCATACAGTGCCACACAAAGGTAACTCATGGATCCAAATCCCCTATGTGGGCAATCAGGCATTGTCAGATGAGAGGGAGCACAAATCACACATGTCACACAAGCATGTAGGAACAGCAACTGACACAGCAAGACACAGAGACACCACAGCACTACCCCCAGGGCCCCCACAATGTGGTGACCCTGGGCTGCATTACAATCCCACTGTGATGACAAAGCTAGATGTCGTTCACACTGTGAACCACAGTCATGTGTCCTGAGCAACAAACTACCATCACACCTACACAAGCACAAATCAATCAGCACGGTCAGTAAGCCAAGGCCAACATGGAGGCAGGGGTCTAGCCGGGCAACAACTCTCATCTGCACACACTCAACACCACACACCTCGACCTCCAACAATGTGCAGCAGTGAAGCTCACATGCACTGGTGACATTGCACATGCACCCATGACAATCCCAGGGGGTGGCGGGAACCAAGGTGCAGAAACACATCACACATGGCCACTCAACAAGACTCCTGAATGTCTGACACACTGCACACTACGCTGTACATGGACATGACGGCAATACCACACCAACCAATGGGATCCCAGCCACAGTCACACACCAATGAAGAAGCCAAGGTCTCCCACAAAGAACACACATAGACAACTACCAACATTGCAGCCCTGACCCTGAGGAGTGCCAGCAGTCACACACACAACGTGTCACAACCAATGAAAGCTAACACAAACCGGAAATCACATGACAGGTGTAAACAACAAGTGCCAAGGGGAATCCTGACTGTGACCCATCAACGTCTGCCCACAAACTCAGCCCTGACAGCAAACACACCTATGGGTGACACCCTGATGACCAGTAATGTGCCATGCACCCACATCACAGAGAACCCAGGGAGAAGACTTTTGGGGAACATAGGTCAACTCAGCAAGCATCACAAACAGGAACATCACTAGGGATCCCAGCATGCACAGCAAAATGGAAGTGAACACACAGACATGCTCATACAACACACACCTTGGGCGCAGGCGATGTCACAGGAGCACACACTGCCATGAGGGGACTCCACTCCTGTGTGAGGAAAGCTGTGCCATATGTCGCCTCAGTAGGGCTCCATCATGTCAGCAGAACACTTGGTCACACAGTCAACAATTAGCACCAAATGAAGGCTCCTGTCACATCAGCCTGGTCATGGGAGTGTCAACGAAATCATCAGCACAGATCCAACACACATGTATAGCAAGTTGCACTGACAACACAGATGAGTCCTTCCCCATTGATGCCCAAACCTGCATGTCCAGTGGAGATGGCCACACGGTCAATGAAGTAGACTAATTGAACAATGGCAAGCACAACAGATGTGCAGGGGTGGAAGCCACAGATGTGGCTAATGTAAGTAGGAAATCCCATTGCCAAATATTGAAAACATGACACCCTCAGATGCTGCTAAGGATGACATGGATACACCACAGGATAGGACACAGTCCCCTGGACCACATGGGTTCCTGCACAGTAACACTACATATTCATGAGACCAAATATCACCATCACTGCAGCAAGGGCACGGTTAGCATCATTAACATCATGTACATCAGAAGCAAAACCACTAGAGAACAGAAAGTAGCTTTATTCAGCATATGTGGGTTCAAAAGTTAAAGTCCAGAAAAAAGAAACAAAGGCCAATGGCCAGTCCATTCTGAAAGTCAAAACAGGGTGACAGTGGCAGATGTCACCCTACGCATGCCTGCACTGCTACACACAAGGGACAATCCCCTCGGAGGGGCATACGGGGGGCAGACCAGGCACCGCAGGGACAGGATCAGGGCTCACCAGAAGGAGGCAGGGAAGGGGTGGTGGGTGCTGGAGAGCCACTGACAACTGCAGTGGAGGTGTCTGACATGGTGTGTGCCGGCACAACTGGGGGGCATGACTCAGATGGTGTGGGCGCCGGCACGACTGCAGTGGACCGTGCAGATGGAGTGGACAGGTTCGCCACTGCAGTGCCCAAGTCAGACAGGGTGGTAGTGGCCTCCACTGCAGTGCCTACCTCCAGGGGAGGAGAATGGGGATCAGGTAAGGTGGGCAGGACAGAGGGGAGGACACCCTCACCACACCAGTGGCACAGACAAGCGCAGCGGGGGGTGTGGGGCCGGAAGAGCAAGTGGCAGGGGGAGAAGGGCTGATCCTTTTGCTCTGATGCTGTTTGAGTGTGTCCATGGGCTACATGACTGTATGCCTGTAGCGATGTGTCCTTACAGGTAGTCTGTACTCCCCAACAGTGTTGACATGCTAACTTTGTTCTGGGTGGATATCTTGTGACATGTATTGGGCATGAGTATTGCAGTTCTGTCCTGTTCTTCAGTGCTTTTGACTGTGTGTCATTTCTGTCCTTCACAGGGTACTTTCAGAGTCGTTTGGTCAACTGTGATCCCCGACACCGTGATTCGACTTCCAGGGTGGTAGCTGTCGTGTCCCTACAGGTGATGTGCGCCACACCCATGGACTTCCTTCCTTCTACACTTGTTGACTGTGTGCCCGCTGCCAGGTGGGATTACCTTGCATCTGTAGTGGTTACAACATGTTGCAAATGTGTAATAAACCTGTGCTTCACTTTGTGATGTGCGTTGTCTGTGGTCACACATTTGACTGACATTTGCTTACTGCACCAGTGGGCTAGTTGACTAAGACTGTGAATAGGTGTTGTGTCTGTGCATTGCACCGTATTTCCTGGCAAACATCAGTGTAGGCAATGAGTCAGATGGCCTAGGTGTGTATTTGTTGTGTAGCCCTGGTGGTGTGTCTCCCTCATATGTGTCACGTTGCCATGACTCACATGCCTGTGTTGTACTTGCTGTAGCAGTTAGCATGCACAGTGTAATTTCGCTGGTCATCATCTCCATGACAGAAACCACGTTGGAATCACGACAGAGGCAGGTATGGTGTATTAGTGTGTTTATTGTCATACATGTGTGTGAATAGTGCACAGGATGGTGAGTGCTGTACATTTTGATTGCAATCCAAAGTTCCTAGATGAATTGGAAGTCCTGGTAGCAGAAATGTCCTGTATCAAGTCCACAGTCATCTGAGACATTGGTCCAATTGCACTCCCCATGTCATGTGGGGGAGTTGTGTTGCAGTCAACAGGGTGAACAGTTTGCGCACAAAGGTGATTATCCAGAACAGGTGTTGGCTTCCTGGGGGTTGTGCATGGCCATCAGCCTCTCAGTTGTCCTTCCTCGGACGACCCCTCTTCTTTGGGGGGGACCCTCAAGTGCAGGCTGCTGCGGTGCAGGGGACTCTCCGCCAGAGTCATCCTGCCTCCCTGTGGCAGTTGCAGTTGTTTCAGCAGCAGATGTTGTGGGCACACAGGGAGGTGTTGACTGGTTGCTGCTCATCTGGCGGAGGCATTGTAATATGTCCCTATGCACCGCCGTCATCTCTTGCAGTGTGTCCCACTTGGACTCCACGCGGGACATGTGTGAGTCCAAGCGGGCATGATGGGCAGCCTGCTGCTGTTTAATGTCCCTGAGGAGCCCCACTACCTGGCTGAGCTCTCCGGTGCTGGACTGGTACGCATCGGCTATGCGTGCCAGTTGTGGGTCATCATGCAGTCCAGACCCCTCTGCGATCAGCGACCTATGTCTCCCACCCCTCCCACCACCCCTGGCGACACGTGCAGTACCTGAGGTGGCACGCACAGGTGACCCTGGGCCCCCTTAGGGGTTGTTGGTGGTGTTGGTGTCCATGGCCCCACGTTGGTCCAGGGTCCCTGTGCTGGTGGTGGTGGTGCTCCTTGTATTGTATTGTATTGTATTGTATATAGCATTTATAGAGCGCAACAAACACCCTACGGGTACCCTGGCGCTAAAGATACATGAATGCAGACCAACGTGAAGCGAGAAGGACAGAACTTAAAAACATTACTCAAAAAAACGACAGGATCAATTTCTGGGGAACAACCACGTTTTGATTCTTTTCCTGAACAGGGACAGGGTACTGCATTGTCTAATTTCAATTGGGAGTGCGTTCCAACGTTTTGCAGCAGCAAAACTAAATGACCTTCCTCCCAGTCTGACCCTGTTGAACCTGGGTACCTTTGCCAAATAAGCAAAAGAGGAACGAAGGGTCCGGGTAGGAGTATACCAGACCAATTTCTTCTGCAACGGCCTAGGACCGAGTCCATGCAACGCCCTAAACCCTATACATAGGGATTTAAAATAAATTCTTTGCTGCACAGGGAGCCAATGTAGCTCCGCTAGGCACATTGAGGCGGAAAAACCTCGTGGCCTAGACAAGGCCAATTTCGCAGCCGTATTCTGAACACGCTGCAATCTCTGTATCAGATACTTAGGGGACTACAGCAACAGAGCATTGCAGTAGTCAAGTCTACTTAGGATAACGCCTTGAACAACCAAGGCTCTAACCGAAATTGGGAGCAACGGGAGAATCTTTCTCAGAGCCCTAATGAGGCCAAAACAGCACCCCACCATCTTGTTCACTTGCGTCTCTAGTGACAGGTTGGCATTAAACATAACTCCCAAGTTTCGCACCGTCTTAGATGGCGCCAAGACAGTAGATGAGTCAAGGGGCCAGAAGTTGTGAGGAAGAGGCAGATGGACCTTCCCAACTGCGCAGTGTACAATTTCGGTCTTATCCGAATTAAATTGTAAAGAGTTATTACGTAACCACTGCGCAGTGTCATGCATACATGCATGAAAACCCTCCAGGGCATTGGGTAGGGTTCCATCAAGAGATAGAATGATCTGAGTGTCATCAGCATAATTTACCAATTTTACATTATGAGCCCGAATGATATTAATCAGTGGGCTCAAATAGATGTTAAATAAAATTGGGCTGATGGCAGATCCTTGTGGAACCCCATGACAGATATTAGTGAAGGCTGACTGGAAAGGGTGGAGGGCCACTGCCTGACACCTGCCAGATAGATAGGATCGAAACCACTCCAGGGCGGTGCCCACTACTCCCACCTCCTCTAAACGTGTTAGCAAAATGTCATGGTTGACCGTGTCGAAAGCGGCAGACAGGTCGAGCAAAATAAGTATTGCTGATTGTCCCCTGTCTGCCAACAGACGCAAATCATCCAACACGGTCACCAAGGCAGACTCGGTTCCGTGTTCTGGACGGAAACCGAATTGTACATCTGCCAGACAGTTGTTACGTTCTAGAAAAGCTGACAGAGATTTGCTAACCAAACGTTCAAGGATCTTCACTGGGTAGGGGAGGAGAGAGATGGGCCGATAGTTACCTGGACAGGTTGGATCAAGAGTGGCCTTCTTCAAGAGTGGCGTAACTACAGCCTGTTTCCAGCCAGATGGTACAACTCCACTATATAATGATTGATTACATATCTGTCGAAGCCTGGGGAAAAGTTCTGATGCAAATTCCTTCCAGATTTTATGCGGAAGGGGGTCCAGTGGAGAGCCCGAGGAAACACCCATAGCAAGCCTGTTAAATTCCTCATCCGAAAGGGGCTCAAAATGGTCCAAAAAACTCGGTTTATCGGTCCCTTCACCAATCCTTGGTCTGGCCATGTCGGCAGGGGTGGTATGTGTGTTGACAGTCGTTGGAGGGGTGGGTGCAGGGGGTGCAGCTGGTGGCCCTGCTGGTGCTGCATGATGACTTGCTCCGGAGGTGCCAGGTGGGTCTTCTTCATCCGAGGAGGGCAGAGGCTGTTCCACACCAGTGAGCTCCGTATCCTCTTGAGCCTGGGACGGGGACTCCTCAGCGTCTGCTGCTGTGTCCCTATCATCACCTGTTTTTGGGAGACACACACAATGTATGTTATGTTTCTGCAGGCATCAATGGTTGACACACCTGACAGTTGCGACTGTGCCTCTGGATGCGGGCCTGTACATTGCATTGTCCTATGTTGTCACAGTCAGGGGTTGATATTGGTGTAGCACATTGTCCTGCATTATTTGGGCATTTCTATGTGAATGTTGGGGTGTGTACATGGTCTGCATTGGTTGTATTTGGTTGACATCCGGTCCTCCTTCCCACCCAGCCAGATATTCCACCATGGAACGTGCTTCCATTGCAGGGAGTGCAAGTTGTCTTTCAGGATGTCAGTCAGTGGTGTCCTGCTGTTGGTTGGTGCACAGTTGCCAGCAGGGCCTTGTGCTCCCCACAGCAGTAGCCAGTGTCAGCCATCTTGTGAGTTGTTTTCCACTCCCTGTGATGTGTGCATGGTTCAGGGTGGTGTTGATGGGACAGTTGTGGGGGTGACCAATATCTGTGACTACCACTCCCATCATGCTATTGCCTCCACCCCACTTCCCAGCATGCCCATACTTACTTGCTTTTGGGTGGACTTCACTGTGTGTGAGTGTGAGAGCAATGGCAAGATGGCTGACAGTGGTGTCCTACTGTTAGTTGGTGGCCAGTTCCCAGCATGGCCTTGTGCTCCCCACAACAGAGCACCAGTGTCAGACATCTTTGATGGGGCTTTCCACTCTCTGTGGGGTGTGCATGCTTCAGTGTGAGCTTGCTGGGCCATGTGGGTGGGAGATGTTGAGCTGTGACTACCACTCCCATCATGCTATAGCCTCCACCCCACTTCCCAGCATGCCCATACTTACTTGCTTTTGGGTGGACTTCACTGTGTGTGAGTGTGAGAGCAATGGCAAGATGGCTGACAGTGGTGTCCTACTGTTAGTTGGTGGCCAGTTCCCAGCATGGCCTTGTGCTCCCCACAACAGAGCACCAGTGTCAGACATCTTTGATGGGGCTTTCCACTCTCTGTGGGGTGTGCATGCTTGCTGGGCCATGTGGGTGGGGGATGTTGAGCTGTGACTACCACTCCCATCATGCTATTGCCTCCACCCCACTTCCCAGCATGCCCATACTTACTTGCTTTTGGGTGGACTTCACTGTGTGTGAGTGTGAGAGCAATGGCAAGATGGCTGACAGTGGTGTCCTGCTGTTAGTTGGTGGCCAGTTCCCAGCATGGCCTTGTGCTCCCCACAACAGAGCACCAGTGTCGGACATCTTTGATGGGTCTTTCCACTCTCTGTGGGGTGTGCATGCTTGAGTGTGAGCTTGCTGGGCCATGTGGGTGGGGGATGTTGAGCTATGACTACCACTCCCATCATGCTATTGCCTCCACCCCACTTCCCAGCATGCCCATACTTACTTGCTTTTGGGTGGACTTCACTGTGTGTGAGTGTGAGAGCAATGGCAAGATGGCTGACAGTGGTGTCCTGCTGTTAGTTGGTGGCCAGTTCCCAGCATGGCCTTGTGCTCCCCACAACAGAGCACCCGTGTCAGACATCTTTGATGGGGCTTTCCACTCTCTGTGGGGTGTGCATGCTTGAGTGTGAGCTTGCTGGGCCATGTGGGTGGGGGATGTTGAGCTGTGACTACCACTCCCATCATGCTATTGCCTCCACCCCCTTCCCAGCATGCCCATGCTTCCTTCCCTTTGACTCTGCTTCCCTGTGGGGTTGTGTACCTGTGCTGACAAGATGGCTGACAGTGTTATCCTGGGGTTAGTTTTGCTACAAGTCCCATGTGTGTCCCTGTGCTTCACTCAGCATGACCCAGGGTTGTGGTTCTTTGTGGGATATTTGATTGGAGTGTGAGGCAATGCATTCTCCCAGGTGAGTTATGTGGAGTTTGTGTTAGGGGTGTGTGTGAGAAACGCTGCTGGTAACTATGGTCAGGGCTGTGAGTCCTCCTTCCCACCCAGCCAGATATCCCACCATGGAACATGCTTCCATTGCAGGGAGTGCAAGTTGTCTTTCAGGATGTCAGTCAGTGGTGTCCTGCTGTTGGTTGGTGCACAGTTGCCAGCAGGGCCTTGTGCTTCCCACAGCAGTAGCCAGTGTCAGCCATCTTGTCAGTTGTTTTCCACTCCCTGTGATGTGCGCATGGTTCAGGGTGGTGTTGATGGGACAGTTGTGGGGGTGACCAATATCTGTGACTACCACTCCCATGATGCTATTGGCTACACTGACTTGCCCAGCATACACAGTATTCCTTCCTTTCAGTGGGCTTCACAGTGTGGTGGCTACATGTCTGGATGTGTTTGTTAGTTATATTTGTGCCACTGCCCAGCTGTAGTTGTAGTTGTGTTTGTACATGTGATGACACAGTTACATGTCACTATGAGATGGCATGTGTTGTGTTTATCTGACTGACATACACATTTTGGGATGGTTCTGTTCTGGTTGGTGTGTATTTGCTAAGGGTGCATGGTTTGACTCTCCCTTGACAGTGATGTGTGTGTATTGTGGCACAATATTGTGTACATTTGTTGTGTACTCACCAGGCTCTGGGATGTGTTCTAGTCCATATACGCTCACTGGTGGTAGGATGGCCCACACCTTCTCCTCCCAGGGCCTGAGGTATACAGGCTTGGCAGGAGGGCCACTGCCGGTGTGTTGGCTCAAGAGGTAGTCCTTCTTCAACAGCTCCCTGACCCTCCTGCGCACGTCATACCACCTGTTCTGGATGTCTATCTTTGTGCGCAAACATGGTGATTGTGCGTTCACCCTGTCGACGATCCTCTCCCACATCTTGGTTTTCTGCGACATGGGTGTCTGTTGGACCAGTGTACCAAACAGCTGTGGCTCTACCCTGAGGATCTCATCTACCAGGACTTCCAATTTACTATCTAGGAACTTATGATTCTTCTTTGGGGGCATGGTGATGGGTGGTGATGGTGAGTAATGTGTGTGTTGGTGTGCAGGTGAAGGTGTGTGAGTGTGTGTTTTGCTGGGTGTATGTGAGGTTGGTATTTGTTGGGGTGCTGATGGTGTGTGGCTTGTGTGATGGATGAGCTGTGGGTGTGTGGTTGCTGTCTGTTGAGTGCTGGCAGGTAATTTGAATTTGCAAAGGATCATGGTAGGGATTTGTGTCCTTTATATGGGTGGAGTTGTGGGTGTGTCTTTGTTCCCTGCCCCCCCAGTATTTATTTGCTTTGTAATTGCTTGTTTGGCCTTTTTTTGTGTATTTTCCCTTTGTACTTTTTGTGCATGTAGGAGACGTTCTTGTGACCGAGTCGGACCCTGCAGTTGTCTCGTACGGGCTTCTCCGATTCGTTCACGCTGTGTTTGTGCTGTTTTCTATGCTGCGTACGCGTCGGTCGCAGTGTTTTGGGTTGCTTCGGCTCGCAGTTTTGTATGCGTGTCGGTCGTACGGCTTGTCCTCCGTGCGACTCGGTGCGTGTTTTCCACGCGTTGCATCGTACTTGGCGGGTAGGAGTTCGCGGGTACGTTTCGTCTCGGGATTGTTCCGGGTGCGTGGTCGGTCGGTTCGATTTGGCGTGTTTTTCCGGCCGGATTGCTGTTTTCTGCGCGGCTCGGTCGTTCGGCTTGTGTTCCGTACTGAGTCGGTCGGGTTTTGCACGCTTCTCATCGTACTTTGCGGGTCGGGCTGCACCGGTACGTGTCGGTCGGAATTTATTCCTACTCCGAGTCGGTCGGTACGTTTTCCGGCCCGAATCGGAATCGACTCCTTTATTGTTTGGTTAATTAAAGCCATAACAATGTCACGTATAAAACATTAAGATATATATGATTAAACCATAGGTACATATAACCTCCACAATGTAATTATTATGCAATTATAAAAGTTTAAAAATACTATTCAGTATTGTACAAAAGTTTAGTTTATAATGTCAATTCTACCAGAGTGTTTTTTAAAGCTAGTTTATAATACTTTAAAAACTGTAGCAGCTTACAGTTCCATTGGGGGTCCAATTGGTTGAGGGACTGGGTGATGGCGGCCCTGCATGTCCTGATTTGTCTCTTATTTAAGTCCGGCCGCAGTAAGGTGACTCGTGCTGTATAAAAATATGCACAGTTACAAATCAGGTGACTAAAGTCCTCTTTTGTTTGTCCACAAGATCTACATGTTATTGGACTATTGTATTTCCAACTAGGTAGATCCACTAACGGCTGTAGCTCACCAAACCGAAGCGCCATTAATTGTTTCTTTAAAAAAGCGGAGCATGTGAAGCTTAGGTAGGGTGCTTGTTTTAACGAGTAATAGTTATTGATTGCCATCCATGCATGTATTCGCCTGCTGAATGTATTTTTGTCTTATACCAGCTACTGAAGTCGTGCCATTTTGTTGGTGATTCGTCTGAATCCTGAGAAAGACAGGTTTTTGTCCCACGGGTCTCCTGTCTTGGTGGTTTAGAGGGCTTTGTGTAGATATTTGTTGTATGAGGATTTTTTTTTATCTTTTTCAACTTCTTTCCAAAGTGCTTCACTGATTTGTGAGTGTTCTCGATTAAGTTTTATTTTGTACCAGCTTTTTATGGTTGAGTACATCCTCCTAATGATTTGTTGATTCATTCAAATTCCAGCTGCATTTGTGCTAGTGATGCTCTTTTTGGCAACTGGAAGGTTCGTTTATAGATGGTAACTAGCAATTTGTTTAAAAGTGTGGAGTCTTTCCCAAGTTGAGGGATACTACCATAGGATAGTGTAGGCAGGAGCCTTGCTTCCATCACTGCTAGTAGAGGTTTAAAAGACGGGCCTTCCAATTTTGTTACTAGAACGCTGAAGGTGAATGTTAATGCGCCAGCTCTTTTTTCCATGTAATTCCTCTGAGCTTGTTGGTTAAATCTGTTATCTAGGTAGACTCCTAGGTATTTGTAGCTTGAAACCTCCTCCTGCATCATGCCATTCAACCAGATCTTGAGTTTACGGCTCGGTCTGTTTTGGATCAGCATGGTTTTTGACTTGCTGGTATTGATTTCCAGTTTATTAATTGTTACAAAGTCCTGGGTTTCTGTTAGCACCCTCTGGAGGCTGACCTGTGTTAGGCTCATCAGTACCACATCATCAGCGTATGAGAGGTGCCACAGGGATAAAGACCCTAGACGGGGAGGGTGAGTGTTGGCCCGATCCAACCTTTGTGCTAAGTCACTCATGAACAGATTGACTAGTTAGGGTGCCAGCACGCATTCTTGTTTCAAACCCCTGTTTGTTAGGATCTTCCTCAAGACCCTTGTGCCATCGTCTACTTTGACTCTTACCCAGGTGTTAGTATACAGTTGTATTATTCCCCGAAGTATATTCCCTGGGATATTCTAGTCTTTTAACTTGTTCCACAACCTATGTCGGTCCACGAAGTCAAAGGCTGCCTTTAGATCTATAAAGCAGAGGTGTAATCTTTTTCTTTCCCTTTTACATTTACCGGCCTAAAAATCCACAACCAATTTATAAACATCGGAAATATTTGTATGATTAAAATGACACCAAAACAACAAAAATCCAAGATAGGGAACCGGAGATATGAATTTTTAAAGAATAAACACTTTCTAGTGCTTAAAAGCAAATAACGCCAACTTGGGACATCTGGTCGCACTTGACCGGAACAAAGTCAAAGTTTGAGTGATGACCGCGATGGAGCCTTGGTGGGATACACTAAGCGGGAGGCCTCGGTCAAAATTTTACCCTCGCACTTAGAAACTTTTCTGGAGGATTTTCTCTCAACGTCGAGCGGGCTTCTCCAGCAGGCTGTTTCACATCAGCTTCATCGGCTCAGTTCAGCGGGAGCCCCCGGTCAACTCCTGAAAGAATTGAACTCTGGAGCTTTTCAGCGGGACGAACCTGAAATCCAGGTCGGGTCGCATGCGAGGTAGTCGGCTTGACTCTCGCCGACGTGTTGGTCACCTTATGGAGCTTTTTCCAAAAGTTGTCCCAAACTTTTCCAAACTTCTGAAACCTCTTCCTGAAGTTCCTCTTGAGGGTTCAAAGTGTCCACAACACAAATCCAAGGTTCTAGAGTCTCTGAGTTGCTCCTCTGAGGTTTGGGACAACAATTCCCACAATGCACCTGGCCAAATCCTTTAAAGTTCACTGGACGCACGCCAGGCTGGGGACTTCTTGGGTGAGATGGTGTAGGTGAGCTCTGTTAACCTGTTGCTTTCAGGAAGCCCACTCCTTAAACCTTTTTGAAGCAAGGCAAAGCCCTCAGGGCTGTAGCTCCAAGTGTGCAGCAGGAGCAGTCCTTCAGAATGCAATCCTTTGGGGTGCAGACCAGGGTTCCAGCAGGGCAGTCCGTCTTCTCCTCGTAGTTTCAGGTAGCAGATCTGAGTTGCTATGCAGCTCTCACATATGTATTCAATGTCCTGGGGCGACAAGCAGGGGGGCACCCCTGACCAATGGGGTGTAGGGTGCCACCCAGAAGCATGATACCTTCCTCCAAAGTGTGGCACATTCTTGGCCCACAAAGCACTGCACTTTAAAATTCAAGATGGAGAATTCCTCTCCTTGGGAGAAAGACCTGGCTAAGCCAATCCACTGGTGTGGATCATCTCCCTTAACACTCCCTTTCCAGACCTCCTGCAAATTCCATTCCCGCGGCTGTCAACTGGCTGGTGGGTACAGGAAGAGGAGGTAGGCCTGGCTTGCATTCCTTACTGTCCTGCTCTCTTTGAAGCCCAGTTTGATTTACCCAGCCCCCTTCCTGGCCTGTTATCTGCAGCCGCAGAGCTCCCCAATCAGATAACCTCTGTTCTATGCTGGCCACTTATCACCTCATCAAAGCAGTTTGGCTAAATCTGTTAAGGGCTGGCCAATCAGGTGAGGCTGCTAGAAGGCTGGATTTTGGCTCACAGGAAAGAAAGCTCTATAACTTATTTTCTGTATTAGTTATGATAAATGCAACAGAGGCAAGTTCTTGGGTTTATCATTCCAATCTTTCAGGTCCTTGAAATATTATTTTAGCTCACTCCAGTCAATAGTTACACTGTATTACAGTATTTCCATGTTAGCCTATGGAGCTAAAAATGCTACAATGGGGAAAACCTAAATTAGTAGTTTTTCCCTCACCAGGGCATATAAAACATATTTTAAAATGTCACTGCCTATTTTTATATGGCACCCTGCCCCAGGGTCACCAAGGGTAGACTTTTGGGTTGACTTATATGTAAAGTTAAGGTAGTTTAATACTTTGAACGTACTTTTAAATCCAAAGTCGAATTTTCATATGATTTCAATTTAAAAGCAGCTTGCAAAGCAGGGGGCTGACTTTAAAATGACAGCAGGCAACACAGCAGTGCACACTTAAATGCCTCAAAGCTGCTGGGCCTCTAAACCTACATGCCCCACCATATACTAGGGACTTACAGGTAGGTTGTCAGCGCCAATTGTAATTACACCTAATTACCATATACATTTTCAATCAGAGCACTGGCCTTGGGCCTGTTTAGCAGAGCCCAGGGTGCAGTCAGAGTCAGTTACCACCAGTACCAGTCAAAAAATTGGATGATCAGGGCAAAAAGGATGACTTTCTCACATGGGGGTTCACTTAATATTCATAAGTAGCATTTCCAGAGCGTGCTATTAGTACAGAGATAAACCACCAGGTACAGAACCTCTTGATTTAACCTCCAAATGCCATGAACTACCAAAGAAGAATGGAACTTACATACGGAGATACCGAACTCCAAATGAGACCTCTATGCTGGACAAAACCTTTCTCCAAATTTCTCTTAACCTCTGACATCCCGAAAACATATGGACCCATGTTCCGGGTTTATGATATCTAGGACAGTGGACTATTAGAATTTCAAATATGTAGTAATGTTGGAGTACAGTATACCAACCACTGAGCAAAGATTTGCATTCTCCTAAAATTGGGTCCTGTTAATCCTCTACAGTTAAGTTGACAAGCTTGTGCCCATTCTTCTTGTGTCAAATGATTGCCTGTTTCCTTTAACCACTTATTTGGTATGGCTCAGAAGAGTTTTTCAAAATCATTCTCAGAGACCCGCAGCGAACGTGTCCATTGACCAATCTTTCTCCAGGCATTGACTGGGTTAAGTAAAACCTTGACTATTTCCCTTATGGATTCAATTTGGGTAAGTATTAATGCAAAGTGTTGCTGATCTGCAAATAGGGAAGTCTATTCTGAACCCTCTGTCAACAGGAGTTTAACTTGGACAGCTTCCAAAGGAATTAATTATTTATTTATGAACCGATACCCTACTTCCGCAATATTTACTTTTCCCATATTCTTATATCTTTTTGCAGGACATGAGGGCATGGGACTTTAAGTGGAGCTGCTGCATGAACAGCAGAGATTTTTAAGAATCGCCAAAGCTGCTTTTGTTTTTGCATAAAAATAGTGAGAGTGCGGTATCTTACAAATTTTGGATTTCTAATGTGAAAAATGTGAGGTTGTGGATAAGGAACGTTTCCACTTTTGACCCCCACTAAAAAGAAATTATCAAATACCTTAGAGACGACTATATTATAGAACCTAGCATTTGATATTAGACAGGCCACGATGTAATATGTCTTCCAGTCAGGGAGGGTTTGCCCACCTTCTTCCCACTTCAAGTTTAGTTTGAGCGAACTTAAGCGAGATTGATTTTATTGATTTAAGAATTAATCTTATGGAAAAACTTAGAAGTTAGATAGCATAGAATTGCTGTAAACAGAAAATGGTAAAGTGGTAGCATATGCGTTTAACCATTGCTACTCAACCAATGATGGTAATCGGCAACATATCCAAACTATCTAGCATAGCTTTAGTATTATATATAAGAGGGGTATAATCCAGTTTATATAAGTCATCATAGCTCTAGGACGATATTAACCCTATGCCCTCAAAAGGCTGAAAAACACAAAAATATCAAAGAAATTATTAAAAACACCGTTTTTTGGTTGAAGGAACAAACTAAATCATGTGAGCATAACTTAAGTATAGGAGCCCCAAGAATTGTAGCTTTAATTTTCTCCCTTTTCCTCAAAAGACAGATGAGTGGGTGTATAAAGATCACAAAAAAAGTGAAAGTGAATGGGATAGCCATGTATTGTACTTCTAGGAATCTTTATTCAGTCCGTAACTTTCCAATTCAAAACTAATAGCACAGTTGACCCATTATATATTATGGTGATTGACATGATGAGCTGGTTAGGCAATACCATTTTCTCTAGACCTTAAAACAAGTGGATCCAGCTACCAAAATGCTTTCTCTGCATCTATAAACAATATTGTTGTTGGAGTTTTATTTGTTAAAAAGTAGTCTATAGCTTATACTAAGAAGTGTATATTGGTGTATAATTGGCTGGCACAAATAAACCAATTCTGGTCATGATTTACTAGGATTCATATTACCCCAGCAATTCTTAAAGATATGATTTTCATGTAGACTTTCTATTCAGCATTTAGCAGGGTGACTGGGTGAAAATAATGAATGTCTCCCAAATGTTTTTCAGAATGAAGGCGAAATTCTGCCCCCTTTCAAAACTTGGTTAAATGAAATTTAGTAGAGGAATTTTTAGTTGTGGGGCAGAAGCTGATACCAGTCTGTCTGAAAAGCCATCTTCACGTTCAACTTTACTTTTATGACGTGCTCTGTGGGATGGATAAGATTAGTTGTTGCTTCTGTCGTAAGTGAAGGAATTTGTGCCTGCACCAGAAAATATAACTATATGAGGGATGTAAGTCTTATGCATAGATTTTAGAAAAATGCTGCTGGAAAACGTTTTCAGTTTGTTGACTGTTTGTGGTCAGTGTTCCAGAGTTTGGGGTCTCTAATTTTAGTGAACTTATTCTAGTTTTTACAAATTCTGGAGAGACAGACTGAGGGGCCGAATCCGATTCGGGCCGGAAAAAATACCGACCGACTCGGTACGGGATAATAGTCCGACCGACACATACCGGTGTTGCCCGACCTGGAAAGTACGATGAAATGCATGTGAATCACGACCGACTCGTACGGAACTCAAGGCGAACGACCGACCCGGACGGAAACAAGCTATCCGCCCGGAAAACCACGCGAATCGAACCGACCGACATGCACCAGGAAGAAACCCGAACGAAATGTACCCGCGAACTCCGACCCGCGCAGTACGATGCAATGGGTGCAAAAGCAGACCGATTCGCACGGAGCCCAAGCCGTACGACCGACACGCATACAAAACACAGCCGAACAAACACAATACACAGTGACCGACGCGTACGCCACATATGAAACAGAGCTGAAACACAGCGGGAACGACTCGGAGAGGCGCGCACGAGATAACTGCAACGTCCTACTCGGTCAGAAGAACGACTCCAACATGCACAATAATCACAAATGAAAAAATACAAAAAAAGAGGGCCAAACAAGCAATGACAAAGCCAATAAATACAGGGGGTGAAAAAAATGGAACAAGGACACACCCCCAACTCCACCTACATAAAGGCCACAAATCCCTACCATGATCCTTTGCAAATTCCACTGACCTGCCAGCAGAGAACACCATCACACAGCAAACACAGACACACACACAGCTCATCCAACACAAAAGCCACACACCATTAGCACCTCAACAAATAGCACCCTCACACACACACAGCAAAACCTACACTCACACAGCCTCACTTGCACACACACACACATCAATCACCACCACCACCCATCACCATGCCCCTAAAGAAGAATCCAAAGTTCCTAGATAGTGAATTGGAAGTCATGGTAGACGAGATCCTGAGGGTAGAGCCACAGTTGTTTGGCACATTGGTCCAACAGACCCCCATGTCGCAGAAAACCAAGATGTGGGCGAGGATCGTCGACAGGGTGAACGCACAATCACCATGTTTGCGCACAAAGGAAGACATCCAGAACAGGTGGTATGATGTGCGCAGGAGGGTCAGGGACCTACTGAAGAAGGATTACCTCCTGAGCCAGCACACCGGCAGTGGCCCTCCTGCCAAACCAGTATACCTCAGGCCCTGGGAGGAGAAGGTGCGGGCCATCCTACCACCAGTGAGCGTATATGGACTAACAAACATCCCAGAGCCTGGTGAGTACACAACTAATATACACAATATTGTGTGCCAATACACACACATCACTGTCAAGGGGACAGTCAAACCATGCACCCCTAGCAAATCAACAGCAAACAAAAGATAATCATCCCAAAAAGTGTATGTCAGTCAGATAAACACAATACATGCCATCTCATAGTGATATGTAACTGTGTCATGACATGTACAAATCCAATACCAAATTGAGCTAGGCAGTGGCACAAATCTAACCAACAAACACTGTCAGATATTTAGCCACCACTAGAACACCACCTCACAGGGAAGCTCACAGAAAGGAAGGAATCCTGTGTATGCTGGTGAAGTCAGTGTAGCCAAGAGCATGATGGGACTCGTAGTAACAGATAATGGGCAGCCTCACATTTGGACCATCAACACCACTCAGAACCATGCTCACAACACAGGGAGTGGATAAGGACTGACAAGATGGCTGACACTGGGTACTGCTGTGGGGAGCACAAGGCCCTGCTGGGAACTGTGCACCAACAAACAGCACAACACCACTGCCTGACATCCTGAAAGCCAACTTGCACTCCCTGCAATGCAAGCACGTTGCATGGTGGGATATCTGGCTGGGTGGGAAGGAGGACTCACAGCACTGACCATAGTTACAAGCAGCTCACCTCACACACCCCCTCAACACAAACTCCACATAACCCACCTGGGAGAATGCTATGCCTCACATACCAAGTGAAGATCCCACAAAGAACCACCACCCTGGGTAATGCTGTGTGAAGCACAGGGACACTCTTGGGACTTGTAGCCAAACAAACGCAAGGACAACACTGTCAGCCTTCCTGTCAGCACAGGCACACTACCCCACAGGGAAGCAGAGTCCAAAGGAAGGAAGTACGGGCATGCTGGGAAGGGGGTGTAGGCAATAGCATGATGGGAGTTGTAGTCACAGATACTGCTCACCCTCACAATTGGCCCATCAACACCACTCTGAACCATGCTCACATCACAGGGAGTGGATAAGGACTGACAAGATGGCTGACACTGGGTACTGCTGTGGGGTGCACAAGGCCCTGCTGGGAACTGTGCAACAACCAACAGCAAGACACCACTGAATGACATCCTGAGAGTCAACCTGAACCCACTGCAAGGGTGGCATGCTTCATGGTGGGATAACTGGGCTAGGTGGAGAAGGATGGCCGGATGTCCACCAAATACAACAAATGCTGGCCATGCACACACCTCAACATTCACATTGAAATGCCCCAGGTATGCATGACAATGTGCTACACCAATATCAACCTCTTACTGTGACAACTTAGGACAATGCAATGTACATGCCCGCATCCAGAGGTACAGTCACAACTGTCAGGTGTGTGAACCATTGATGCCTGTAGAAACATAACATACAATGTGTGTCTCTTCCAAATACAGGTGATGATGATGGGGACACAGCAGCAGGCGAGGAGGAGTCCCTGTCCCAGGCTCCGGGGGACACAGAGCTCACTGGTGTGGAACAGCCTCTGCCCTCCTCGGATGGCGAAGACCTACCTGGCACCTCCGGTGTGAGTCATCATGCAGCACCAGCTGGACCAACACCTGCACCCCCTGCACCCACCCCTCCAACAACTGCCAACACACAGACCACCCCCGCCGACACGGACAGACCAAGGACCACCGATGGCAACAGCACAGGGCCCCAGGCCCAGCGTGGAGCAATGGACGACAACACCACTAACAACCCCCAAGGGGGCCTTGGGTCACCTGTGCGTGCCACCGCAGGTCCTGCACGTGTCGCCATGGGGTGGTGGGAGGGGTGGTAGACATAGGTCGCTGCTTGCAGAGGGGTCTGGACTGCATGATGACCCACAACTGGCACGCATCGCTGATGCGTACCAGGATAGCACCGGAGAGGTCAGACAGGTCGTGGGGATCCTCAAGGACATACAACAGCAGCAGGCTGCCCATCATGCCCGCTTGGACTCCCACATGTCCCGTGTGGAGACACACATGTCTCGCATGGAGTCCAAGTGGGACACATTGCAAGAACTCACAGCGGTGCATAGGGACATATTGACATGCCTCCGCCAGATTAGCACCAACATGGCCACACCTCCCTGTGTGCCCACAACATCTGGTGCTGCAACAACTGACACCGCCACAGGGAGGGAGGAGGACTCTGGCGGAGACTCCCTGCACCGCCGCAGCCTGCACGTGAGGGTCCCCCCCAAAGAAGAGGGGTCGTCCGAGGAAGGAAAACTGAGAGGTTGATGGCCACGTACATCCCCCAGGAAGCCAACACCTGTTCCGGAAATTCTCCTTTGTGTGCAAACGTTTCACCCTGTCGAATGCAACACTACTCTCCCACATGACATGGGGAGTTCAAGTTGGACTAATGTATCATATGACTGTGGACTTCACTCAGGACATTTCTGCTACCAAGACTTCCAACTCATCTGGGAACTTTGGATCACAATCCCAATGTACAGCACCCACCATCCTGTGCACTATACACACACACATTTCTGTAAATAAAATCACTAGTACACCATACTTGCCTCTGTTGTTATTCAAATGTGGATACTGTTATGGTGATGATGATCTGCTAAATTACACTGTGTATGCTAACTGCTACAGCAAGTACAACACCGTCGTGTGAGTCATGGTGACGTGACACATATGAGGGAGACACACCACTAGGGCTACACAACACAGAGACACCAGGGCCATCGGACTCATCGCCCACAGTGATGTTGCCAGGAAATACAGTGGAATGCACAGACACCACACCTATTCAGAGTCTGTGTCAACTAGCCCACAGGTGCAGTAAGCAAATGTCAGTCAGATGTGTGACCACAGACAACGCACATCCCAAAGTGAAGCACAGGTTCATTACACATTTGCAACATGTTGTTTCCACTACAAATGCAAGGTTTACCCACGTGGCAGTGGCCACACAGTCAACAAGTGCAGAAGATATGAAGTCCAGGGGTGTGTGGCACATCACTTGTAGGCAAACTACTGCTGCCACCCTGAAAGCTGAATCATGGTGTCGGGGGATCCAAGTTGACCAAAGTACTCAGTAAGCACCCTGTGAAGGACAGACATGACACACAGTTAAAACCACTGAAGAACAGGACAGAACTGCAATACTCATGCCCAATACATGTCACAAGACAACTACACAAAACCAAGTTAGCATGTCAAAACTGTTGGGGAGTACAGACTACCTGTAAGGACACATTGCTGCACGCATCCAGTCAAGTAGCACATGGCCACACTCAAACAGCACCAGAGCACCACCCACACATATCATGCAAACTCACATCATTCACATTACATCTCCCTGGATACTCACATTCAGCTGAAGAAGTTGGTGATGAGCTGTGTGCGGACATCACATCATCATCATCATCATCACTGGCATCGTGGTCCAGGCCAGGATCCTCCACAGGTGGCGGACGTTGGTCATCGTCATCCAGGATGAGAGGCAACTCCTTCCGCACTGCCAGGTTGTGTAGCATGCAGCAGACGATGACAATCTTGCACACCTTTGCTGGGGCATATGGGAGGGCCCCTCCTGTCTTGTCCAGGCAGCGGAAGCGGCTCTTCAGGAGACCAAAGGTCCGCTCAATCACTCTCCTGGTCCGACCATGTGCCTCATTGTAGCGCATCTGGGCTGGTGTCACAGGGTTCCTGAGGGGTGTCAGCAACCACGGCATGTTGGGGTATCCGGAGTCACCTACGGACAGACAAGTGCACATTAGCTGAGTTGGAAAAGTGGGTGGAATACTACAGATCAGAACACACACAATGGTACAAAGTCAGTACACACCGACAAGCCAGGCACGCTGGTTCTGCATCTGTGCCATCATCCTCGGGATGCGACTACTCCTCATCACGTAGGCATCGTGTGCTGAACCAGGGAAACGGGCACACACATGTGTGATGCTCATATCTGCAAGACATACCACCAGAGCATTGATCGAATGGTAATGTTTACGGTTCCGGTATGCCTGCTCATGTGCCTGTGGTGGTATCAAAGCCACATGTGTCCCATCAATGGAGCCAATGACATGTGGCATCCTCCCCAGGGCATAGAAGTCACTCTTGACGTCAGTGAGTTGTTGACGTGTAGGGAAATAGATGTACTGGTTCAGGCATCTCAACATTGCCTCCAAAACATCGCGTAGCACACGGCTGAACATAGTCTGTGACATCCCACCGGCAGTCGCCACAGTGTGTTGAAAGGTACCGGTGGCAAAGAAGTGTAGGGCTGCCATTACCTTCACCTTGGGTGTCAGCGCCGTAGGGTACGTCCGGCCAGGTTGCAAATGTGGTGCCAAGCGCACTGCCAAATCATCAATCAGCTGCCTGGTGAAGCGGTACCGTCGGATGCTGTCACGTTCCACCATCGTTGCCAGGTCAGGGAATGGTCTATGGACAGCTGGAGCCCTGCAGTGCATAGGTTGAAGAAAGAAAGATTGTCAGTCACCCCACATATGTGCCATTCACCATACTCAATTTCACATGATACATCATTACGAGACACAAGTACTTGTTGTGTGTGCCGTTCTGTTCGGACATAACTCACACCTACATGCCCATCATCTAACTTCTAAGTACAACATGTGTGCACAACAGGTACCAGGTTGTGCTATGAGAAACCATTAGGCTGTGTCACAGTACCCATTTCCTGCTGTCACGTTCCACACACACACCACAGTGACATGTCTGGACAGATGCGCCACAGGCATCACAGCTCATTGACAGGTAGATTCCCAGTGACCCTGTCTTGCCACATGGACACTGGCATGACATGGCGTATCATGTACACGTCAGAAAAACAAACATGACTCCCACAGGTAGTGGCCCCTGTCGCCTCCGCAGGACAGACATGGACGCCAGTGACGCACAACATCAAAGTCCATGCACAAACAACGTTGATGTGGAGACTGTCTCCCATCATGCACATGGAATCAGAGACATCGGAAACACAACATGCACACAGACTGTGGAGGGACATCACTATTGTGGCAATGGGTCATCCTGTGACGTACATGCCTTCCCCCATGGGACCCTGGGGGTATGTGACATGTCACACACATACACAACCTGGAAATGTGACCATGCCACATGCTCCAAAATGAACTGTTGCACATCACAGTGGTCATGTGCACAACACACAAAGGACCCTGTCCCCATTAACACATGCACAGCCTGGGTGTGGCTGCCCACAAGTGCCACCACAGAAACCACATGTTAACCCCCATACACAGAAAAGGTAATGCAGCCTTACATGCCTTAGGAAACAGTGTGGACTGGGTGTGGTGTTGTAGGTGTGCCCCTGTGTCTCTGGCAGGTATATGTGGCTGGCATACGTTCACCAGTGACAAGCATGGTGACATATGCGACTGACCTGTACAGGTACGCGTTGTAAAGCAATGGACCGATCGGTGTGCCCGGCCGGCCCATTGCATCTGTTGTATCCCGAAATACGCGTTGTACAGCAATGGACCGATCGGTGTGCCCGGCCGGCCCATTGCATCTGTTGTAAGTGGGTACGCGTTGTATCCCGAAATACGCGTTGTACAGCAATGGACCGATCGGTGTGCCCGGCCGGCCCATTGCATCTGTTGTATCCCGGAATACGCGTTGTACAGCAATGGACCGATCGGTGTGCCCGGCTGGCCCATTGCATCTGTTGTGAGCGGTACGCGCTGTATCCGGAATACGCGTTGTACAGCAATGGACCGATCGGTGTGCCCGGCCGGCCCATTGCATCTGTTGTATCCCGAAATACGCGTTGTACAGCAATGGACCGATCGGTGTGCCCGGCCGGCCCATTGCATCTGTTGTGAGCGGGTACGCGTTGTACAGCAATGGACCGATCGGTGTGCCCGGATGGCCCATTGCATCTGTTGTGAGCGGGTACGCGTTGTATCCCGAAATACGCGTTGTACAGCAATGGACAGATCGGTGCGCACGCATTGGCTGGGGCCTGGCATGGCAACGGACGCGTTTTCGAAGCTCCAACGAGTCTGATGCAGTGAATTCAGTTGGCCAGCCACAACAATGTTGCAAAATCATGGGTGTCATGAAGTTGAAGATTTGAAGGATGCTGTGGGCGTGTATTAGTGCTGCTATTCCATGGATTGGTCAGATTCAGAAGATGCAAACGACTTGGACCTATCACTTTGGACACATGGGACAGTATCTGCCTCTGCAGCACACATATAATGCTGGCTGTTCCCCTGAGAGCTCACTTGCCTGCACTACATGCTCCAGGACGACATCTGCCACCAACACTGCTGCTGTCTCTGCATCCTCTGGCTACTGCAATGGCACGTACTGTGGAGAGAGCCCCAGCCTTCAGCCTTGAGGAGAACCAGGCCCTGCTGGACAGCCTCCTTCCACAGTACAGCAAGCTGTATGGGACACCAGGGGAGCAGGTGAGTGTGCTGTCCACTGCCTTTCTAATTTTGCATGTTGTCTGACTAGCAGGACTTACAGTGTGCACACCACTGGCTAGCATGCTCACTGAGTAGTTCTGAGCCCCCAAAGTGTGTAGTTACATGCACTGAACAGGTACAGTGCAGTAACAGTGCATTCCAACAAGGTTTACTTTCCATGCAATGATACCATGTAGTAACTGCTGGCAAACTGTTCATAGCCATCGTTGCACTGCCTGTGTACATCATGTGCCCCAGTGATTGAGACATGTATATCCAACTGTGTGATGCACGGATATGTTGCATGTGTAGTAATGGCATTTTCACTTTGTCATCCTCACAGGTTGATGCCCACCAGAAGCAGAAAATCTGGCTGACCATCGCCCGGGCAGTAAGATCCGTGGGGGACTACAAGCGCCGGATCCGCAACTGCCAGAAGAGGTGGCAGGACCTTCGAGGCTGGACCCGGAGGATCGCAAGGGTCCAGCTGAAGCTGTCGCCTCCTCGCAGGAGGGGCGGACACCGGACCCTGACCCCCCACATGCTCAGGATCCTGGCGGTGGTCTTCCCTGACCTGGATGGGCAGCTGAAGGCCAGACAGCAGCAAGGAGGGGGTGAGTCCATGACAGCACTGTGCACTTTGTCTGACATGCTATGTGCCCTCCTCTGGCCTGGTTAAACTTCCACAGTACATCAGTCTTGTGGTCCAGGACCCATGTCCCTCTATTGTGACATGCCCACTCCTCATCTGATACGCATATGTGTGGCCCTTACAGTCAGGAAATTGTGTCACTTGGGGACTGTGTCATTGCATTTTGCTTTGCTCAAGGTGGGGGACAGCATTTGTTCCGGTGACTATGTTGTGGGATTCATGGGTGGGTCAATTGCTCACACAATGCCCAAGTCCTGACATGTAATCTGGGTGTAACTTTGATATGTGGTCCACTTGCTGATCTGATTCACCACATGTCCCTGGGGTATTTGGCACACCCCCATGCTGTGGGTGGGAACAATGTTTGGGCCTCAGGAGTATGTATATCAAGTGTGTCACACATGCTTAGACACCTGCCTACTGTCCAGGACTCATCCCTCTTACAGGTGGAGCTGGACAGTCATGCCTACTCCAGGGCATACAATACACTCTGTACTCCCACTCCCGTGGATCATCTGACATGTTGTGATCAGTGACATGTTCCCTCAGGTGTCTGCCTCTGTGTCATTGTGCTGTGGCTTCGTTGTCAGGACTACTGGTATGTTTGTCGGTTAGTGCTCAGCATGCCATCTGAGATGTGACCATGAGAGACGATACTTCTGTGACTTATAGGTGTCTGATCACTTGACTGTGCACACAGGTGTATGCGACTGTGACTTTCAGGCAGCTGTTTTTCATTCACAGCACACTGTGAGGTGCTCATGTTCAGAGAGTTGTGTTTCGTGTCCCCCATATGTCCAATTGGTATGACGTGGACAAATAGTAGTTCAGATGATGTTGTTTTTGGGGGATGGACATGTGCACTTGTCAGTTACATAACTTGCATTCCCCATGTCCTAGGATTGTGACACAGTGCAGACTGTTGTTGGCTGGCTGCCATGGCCATGTGACTGGAGACAGTGATGTATGACTTTGCACGCATGCCTGTGTCATGGCATTAAACTTCCTAAGACTGATCCTGCAGGGGAGTGACATGTGCAACATGCACCCCATTGTGGCATTGACTATCCGGACATGGGTGGATCATGGTGTCTGGTGCTGGTATGCATCACATGCATTTCTATTTAGACTCTGGCCATCCCTTTCTCTGGACACCTGCACTGACTCAGTGGCAAGAGATGTGATGTGTGCATGTTCACATACTTCACCGTGTTCCCTGCAATGTCCAACAACTGTGTAGGTGGTGCATGTGTCCACACTGGGGTCTTACCATCAGACAGGCACCAGACAGATGGGTGCAAGGGCAGGAGGGGTGTGAGTCCCATGGTTGACCATCAGACTGACAATTGGCTTCCCCGAATCTGTGTGAGGACTTTAGGCAATGTTCAACTAAGGATGCCAGGGCTTGCTCTGTGATGTGCTGTACTTACTGTGGTGTGTGCGGTCAGTGCAGGTGACTGATGTTTGTCTGTTTCCCTAATTGTTTGCAGATACATCCACGGCCACAGGAGGGGACAGCTCCACGGACCAGGAGGAGCAGCGGAGCCAGACTGGGTCAGCATCCGACGAGTGGTCAGAGGGACCCAGTGGCACAGAGGGCGAGGGGAGCCACACCGAGGAGTCCTCAGCACCATCCACCTCAGCTGAGGACCACAGCAGCTCGGAGGATGACTCCCTTGTGGAGGCGGGTCTCAGCAGCCACCAAAGGCCAGCTAGTCTGTCTGGCCCCGCCACCACCACCACCACCACCGCCCTCCCATTGGCTCCCATTCCTGAGGTCCGTGGAGGCTCCCGTGCTCGGGAGCGTGTCTCCTTCGTGCCAGGCACCGCACCCCCTGCCCCTGTGTCCCCTGCTGCCCTGAGTGAGAAGTCTGTGTACCTCCTTCGGCAGCTCCATGTAGGGCAGACAGCAATGCTGAGTGTCCTCTATGCACACACCACTCTGTTGACACAGCTGGTGTCGTTCATGGAGGGCATCTCGACGGGTATGTCTGCCCTACAGAGGAGCAATAAGTCCATGGACTCCTCCCTGACGGCAGCCGTGTCCCTCCTCCAACCGTCCCTCACCCCTCCCACCTCTGCCCCATCCACACTTCCTGCCACCCTACCTGTCCAAAGCACATGCACACCTGCACAATCACCCAAGCACACAGACACGGGCAGCACAGACACACCCAAGAGAAAGGCAAGACGTGCACACAAGCATCCTCAGGGGACTGATACCACACACACAGGGGATGGGGAACAGACACACACACAGGCATCCACAGTCACTCCGCAGTCCTCCAAATCCTCTCCCTCCAAGACCCCTTCCCTTGCCTCACCTGCTACCCCACCTACACAGCAGATCTTCCTGTGTGACCTCGGCCTCTTCCCCTCCGATCCTGCTGATCCAGCATACCGGGGGAAGAGGAAGTCCACCCACACAGAGGGGAGTGCCCCTCGCCCCCGGACACCCTCCCCCAGGCGCAGGCAGACACAGGACCCCATTCGGAAGTCCCCCGGACCAGGAAGAGCAAGACCCCACCACCACCACCACGCAGCTCCACCACCCAGTCTCTCTCCTCCATCCCCCAGGCCACCACTCCACAGGTTCCCCCGCCACACCCTGCCCCAGGTTCCCCCACACACCGATACCGCATCCCCAGACTGCTTAGGCCCTCCCCCTGCCACTTGCTCTTCCACCCCCAACCCAGACGCTCTGCCTGTTAGTGCCACTGGTGTGGAGACCGGGTCCCCCCTCTGTCCTGCCCACCTCATCTGCCCACCCTTCCACTCCCTTGGAGTCATGCACTGCAGTGGAGTCCACAACCACCCCGTCTGACTCGGGCACTGCAGTGGGGACCCAGTCCACTACATCAGACCAGCCCACTGCAGTGGTTGCAGCACCCACACCAACTGACTTGTGTACCACAGTGGTGCCGGCCCCCCTGAGTCAGACACCTCCACTGCAGTTGCCGGTGACACTCCTGCACCCACCACCCCTTCACTGCCTCACTCTGCCATCCCCTGATCCTGTCCATGCGGTGCCTGGCCTGCCCCTTGTATGCCCCTCCAAGGGGGATGTCCCCTGTCAGTACCAGTGCAGGCAAGCAATGGGTGACCAGTTGTCACTTATCACCCTGTTGGGACTGTGATTTTGGACTGGCCATTGGCCTTAGTTTCCTTTGGACTTCAGAGTTTTCCTTGACATTTGCTGAATAAAGCCTCTTTTTGTTTAATTGTGGGTTTTCTTTTGATGTACATGATGTGGATGAGTAGCATCCTGCATTTGCAGTTGTAATAGTGTTCATATCAGGAAAATGAAGTGTTGCTGTGATGGACTCCATGTGGTCCATGGGATATGTGTCCTGTTGTAGTCTGGATCTATGGCATCCTTTGCTGCAGTCTGAGGGTGTAATGTTCAGCATTTGACACAGGGATGTACGTTTAGCATTTGTAAATGAACATCTTTGTCTTACACTGATGCACATCTGGTGGGCTTACCACTGTTCAATGTTCCGATTTCCCTGACTGTGTGCCCAGCTCCACTGGACATGCAGTTTTGCACATCAATGTCGAAGGACTCATCTGTGTATACAGTGCAACTTGCTTGACACGTGTTTTGGGTGTATGCAGATGACTGACGTGACACTCCCGTACCCAGGCTGATGTGAGCAGAGCCTTCTGTGTGTTGTAGTTGTTGACTCACTGACGGAGTGTTCTGCTGACATGTTTGGGTCGTGCACAGACAAGGTTTGGCACAGCGGACCTTCCACAGGAGTGGAGTGCCCTCATGGCAGTGTGTAATCCGGTGACATTGCGTGGGCCTGTGTTGTGTGTTGTGTAAGCATGTCTCTGCGTGTTCCCTTCCCTTTTCCTACACAGGCTGTGTCCCTAGGGATGTTCCTGTTTGTGATGCTTGCTGAGTTGTTCTGTGTTCATCCAGCATCTTGGACCTGGTTTCTCCGTGATGTGGGTGCATGGCAAACTAATGTTCATGAGGTTGTCATCCCAGGTTGTCTTTGTTGTCAGGGCTGGGGATGTGGTCAAACGCAGATGGGACACATTCAGGATTCCCCTTGGCACTTGTTGTTTACACAAGTCATGTGATTTACAGTTTGTGGTAGCTTTCAGTGATTGTGACACGTTGTGTGTGTGACTGCTGCCACTCCTCAGGGTCAGAGCTGCAATGTTGGAAGTTGTGTACGTGTGTTCTTAGTGTGTCACCTTGGCTTCTTCGTTGGTGTGTGACTATGGCCAGGATCCCATTGATTGTGGTGGATTTCACATCATGCCCATGTACAGCATACTGTGCTGTGTGTCAGACATTGACGAGTCTTGTTGACTGGCCATGTGTGATGGCTTTCTGCACCTTAGTTCCCACCACCAACCCCTGGTATTGTCATGGGTGCATGTGCAATGTCACCAGTCCATGTGAGCTTCACTGCTGCACATTGGTGGAGATCAGGGTGTGTGGTGTTGAGTGTGTGCAAATGTGAATTGTTGCACGGCTAGACCCCTACCTCCATATTGGCCTTGGCTGGCAGGCCGTGCTGATTGATTAGAGCTTGTGTAGGTGTGATGGTAGTTTGTTGCTCAGGACACATGGCTGTGGTTCACAGTGTGAACGACATCTACCTTTGTCATCACAGTGGGATTATCATGCAGGCTAGTGTCAGCACAATGTGGGGTCCCTGGGGGTAGTGCTGTGGTGGGTCTGTCTCTTGCTGTGTTAGTTGCTGTTCCTACAAGCTTGTGTGACATGTGTAATTTGGGCTCCCTCTCATCTAACAATGCCTGATTGCCCACATAGGGGTATCCGATCCATGAGTAACTTTTGTATGGCACTGTATACACATCTGTGTGGTTGGAATTCAGGCCTCCTCATGTGTTGTGTGGTTGCCTGGGGACACTGGCACACACCCCATCACCCGTTGTGTTTGATATGCTGTGTGAGTCTGCCTGTTTGTGTTTGTGCCTTAGCACCACTGCATTGGCATATCTTGAGTGTGCCATTGGCTGTATGTTGTTTGGTGGGTTTCCCCTGCTGTCCCTGGGACTCCTAGGTCATCAGTCAGCACAATAATCATGGTTTGTATGTCCCATTGCTGCTATGGTATGGTATTTGTTCACCTCACATCTACAGTCTCCACAGAATATCTACATTTGTGTGTCCATTGGTGCAGATATGTGGGTCAGCATTATGATGGTCACTTCTGTCATTGTGTTATTTGTGAATGTTGACAATGTGGGACCCCATGGGTGATGTTTGTATGCACATGGCCAAAACGATGTTTCAGTGACACTGCACTGTTTGCCTCGACCAATCTATGTTGCTATGGGACACAAGCACTACTATGCCACTGATGTGTTTGTTGTTGTGTGACCAGGATTCATCCATGCAGTTTGGCTTTGGCAGCTTTTACCATGACTACACTTACCTTATGATCACTGTGGTGATGGTGCTTTCGGCCCCATTGCCACACTGTTCAAAAGGTGCATCAGCTATGGAACCCATACTTACCTTTTGGTCACTGTGGTGATGGGGCTTTAGGCCCCATTGCCACACTGTTCAAAAATGTGCATCAGCTATGGACACCACACTTCCCTTTTGGTCACTGTGGTGATGGGGCTTTAGGCCCCATTGCCACACTGTTCAAAAAGTGCATCAGCTATGGACACCACACTTCCCTTTTGGTCACTGTGGTGATGGGGCTTTAGGCCCCATTGCCACACTGTTCAAAGATTGTGCATCAACTATGGACACCACACTTCCCTTTTGGTCACTGTAGTGATGGGGCTTTAGGCCCCATTGCACACTGTTCAAAAAGTGCATCAGCTATGGACACCACACTTCCCTTTTGGTCACTGTGGTGATGGGGCTTTTGGCCCCATTGCCACACTGTTCAAAAAGTGCATCAGCTATGGACACCACACTTCCCTTTTGGTCACTGTGGTGATGGGTAAGGGTGGGCGGAATTTGAGGAATTGCGTTCCGCGAAATTCCGCGAAACGGCAACAAATCTCCGCGAGCACGCGGAATTTCGCGTGATCGTGGAGATTTTGCTGCGCCCCTTTATATCTGTAAGTGCTTCCTGTTGAGGTTTAATTTTTGTGACAGGAGCATCGTGCCAGCCCAGAATGAATCCTGCCCTGCATATTTATCCAAGAAGATGAGTCCGTTTTGTGCAATACCTCTACTCAGCTGGAGTACTTTCTACTGGCTAATCAGTAAGTGCTACCTCGTTGGGTAAATGTATAGTGCCTTTCCTACACTATACTACAGCTGCGTAAAGGACCTGAAGAATTTTCCCCAGTGACCTGTGTGTCTGTAACTTTGCCACCGCGCCGAAAGCACCGGGGTCCTTTGATTAAGCTGTCCATCATAGTGGGGAAAGGGCGGGAAGACGGTGCATACCACTAGTGTATGTGGGGCGAGGCCAAACGGGCGGGGCTTCTAGGCCCGTTCACATGCCTCTTGTTTATAAAGGGTCAGAGCAGGATCTCAGCGGCAGACGAGGAGAAGGAACCTCCTGGTAACAGGAACTACACGAGGATTGCGCTCGAGAAAATCAAGGATGCAAAGACCTCCATCAAGGATAACAGCTAACTTTTCAGGGTGGCAATGGAGAGAAGGCACATCTGCTTAATCACGCTCATAAATTCTACACGAGAATTGCGCTCGAGAAAATCAAGGATGCAAAGACCTCCATCAAGGATTACAGCTAACTTTTCACGTTGGAAATGGAGAGAAGGAACATCTGCTTAACCACGCTCACGAATTCTGCACACCTACCCTGCATATTTATCCAAGAAGATGCCTCCGTTTTGTGCAATACCTCTACTCAGCTGGAGTACTTTCTACTGGCTAATCAGTAAGTGCTACCTCGTTGGGTAAATGTATAGTGCCTTTCCTACACTACACTACAGCTGCGTAAAGGACCTGAAGAATTTTCCCCAGTGACTTGTGTGTCTGTAACTTTGTCACCGCGCCGAAAGCACCGGGGTCCTTTGATTAAGCTGTCCATCATAGTGGGGAAAGGGCGGGAAGACGGTGCATACCACTAGTGTATGTGGGGTGAGGCCAAACGGGCGGGGCTTCTAGGCCCGTTCACATGCCTCTTGTTTATAAAGGGTCAGAGCAGGAACTCAGCGGCAGACGAGGAGAAGGAACCTCCTGGTCACAGGAACTACACGAGGATTGCGCTCGAGAAAATCAAGGATGCAGAGACCTCCATCAAGGATTACAGCTAACTTTACAGGGTGGAAATGGAGAGAAGGCACATCTGCTTAACCACGCTCACGAATTCTACACGAGGATTGCGCTCGAGAAAATGAAGGATGCAAAGACCTCCATCAAGGATTACAGCTAGCTTTTCAGGGTGGCAATGGAGAGAAGGCACATCTGCTTAACCACGCTCACGAATTCTACACGAGGATTGCGCTCGAGAAAATCAAGGATGCAAAGACCTCCATCAAGGATTACAGCTAACTTTTCACGTTGGAAATGGAGAGAAGGCACATCTGCTTAACCACGCTCACGAATTCTGCACACCTACCCTGCATATTTATCCAAGAAGATGCCTCCGTTTTGTGCAATACCTCTACTCAGCTGGAGTACTTTCTACTGGCTAATCAGTAAGTGCTACCTCGTTGGGTAAATGTATAGTGCCTTTCCTACACTACACTACAGCTGCGTAAAGGACCTGAAGAATTTTCCCCAGTGACCTGTGTGTCTGTAACTTTGCCACCGCGCCGAAAGCACCGGGGTCCTTTGATTAAGCTGTCCATCATAGTGGGGAAAGGGCGGGAAGACGGTGCATACCACTAGTGTATGTAGGGCAAGGCCAAACGGGCGGGGCTTCTAGGCCCGTTCACATGCCTCTTGTTTATAAAGGGTCAGAGCAGGATTTCAGCGGCAGATGAGGAGAAGGAACCTCCTGGTCACAGGAACTACACGAGGATTGCGCTCGAGAAAATCAAGGATGCAGAGACCTCCATCAAGGATTACAGCTAACTTTACAGGGTGGAAATGGAGAGAAGGCACATCTGCTTAACCACGCTCACGAATTCTACACGAGAATTGCGCTCGAGAAAATCAAGGATGCAAAGACCTCCATCAAGGATTACAGCTAGCTTTTCAGGGTGGCAATGGAGAGAAGGCACATCTGCTTAACCACGCTCACGAATTCTACACGAGGATTGCGCTCGAGAAAATCAAGGATGCAAAGACCTCCATCAAGGATTACAGCTAACTTTTCACGTTGGAAATGGAGAGAAGGCACATCTGCTTAACCACGCTCACGAATTCTGCACACCTACCCTGCATATTTATCCACGAAGATGCCACCGTTTTGTGCAATACCTCTACTCAGCTGGAGTACTTTCTACTGGCTAATCAGTAAGTGCTACCTCGTTGGGTAAATGTATAGTGCCTTTCCTACTTTACAGCTGCGTAAAGGACCTGAAGAATTTTCCCCAGTGACCTGTGTGTCTGTAACTTTGCCACCGCGCCGAAAGCACCGGGGTCCTTTGATTAAGCTGTCCATCATAGTGGGGAAAGGGCGGGAAGACGGTGCATACCACTAGTGTATGTGGGGCGAGGCCAAACGGGCGGGGCTTCTAGGCCCGTTCACATGCCTCTTGTTTATAAAGGGTCAGAGCAGGATCTCAGCGGCAGACGAGGAGAAGGAACCTCCTGGTGACAGGAACTACACGAGGATTGCGCTCGAGAAAATCAAGGGTGCAGAGACCTCCATCAAGGATTACAGCTAACTTTACAGGGTGGAAATGGAGAGAAGGCACATCTGCTTAACCACGCTCACGAATTCTACACGAGGATTGCGCTCGAGAAAATCAAGGATGCAAAGACCTCCATCAAGGATTACAGCTAGCTTTTCAGGGTGGCAATGGAGAGAAGGCACATCTGCTTAGCCACAACCTCGCTCACAGAATTTGAGCTTCAACTCGGGCACCTGCTTTATTTATACCCGAATTCCGTTCCGCTCGCGGATCGCGGAAGTTTCGACATTTCCGCGTTCCGCGCGGAACGTGGAAATGCCGAAATTTCGCAAGTTCCGCAAGCGGAACGGAATTTGCCGCCCAGGGTTAGTGATGGGGCTTTAGGCCCCATTGCCACACTGTTCAAAAAGTGCATCAGCTATGGACCCCACACTTACCTTTTGATCACTGTGGTGATGGGGTGTTCGAGCCCATTGCCAAAGTGGCCATGGTCGGCTTGCATTGTGGAGGCCACACATATTTATGTGTGACACATGTGATAGGGGGTCACATTGTATGTTCAATGTCATGTTCAGTCTTGTAGGCATTTGACACAGACTACACACACTTGTCAGGGTGTTGGGGGGGATGTAATTTTCTGTCATTCCTTATGTGGGAGTATGCTGGTTGTGTCATGCATTACCCGTCCTATGAGTAGGGGTGGTGTTAGTGGTAGGCATCCATCCCCCCATGAGTGGGGATGGTAGTAGTGACAGGCATCCAGCCCCCCCTGAGTAGGGGTGGTGGTGGTGGCAGGCATCCAGGCCCCCCTGAGTAGGGGTGGTAGTAGTGGCAGGCATCCAGCCCCCTAAGGGTGGGTATGGTAGTAGTGACAGGCATCCAGGCCCCCCTGGATAGTGGTGGTGGTAGTGGCAGGCATCCATCCCCCTAAGGATGGGGATAGTAGTAGTGACAGGCATCCAGCCCCCCCTGGATAGGGGTGGTAGTAGTGGCAGGCATCCATCCCCCTAAGGGTGGGGATGGTAGTAGTGACAGGCATCCAGGCACCCATGATTAGGGGTGGTGGTAGTGACAGGCATCCAGGCCCCCTGAGTAGGGGTGGTAGTAGTGCCAGGCATCCAGCCCCCTAAGGGTGGGTATGGTAGTAGTGACAGGCATCCAGACCCCCCTGGATAGTGGTGGTGGTAGTGGCAGGCATCCATCCCCCTAAGGATGGGGATGGTAGTAGTGACAGGCATCCAGCCCCCCCTGGATAGGGGTGGTGGTAGTGGCAGGCATCCATCCCCTAAGGGTGGGGATGGTAGTAGTGACAGGCATCCATGCCCCCCGAGTAGGGGTGGTGGTAGTGACAGGCATCCAGGCCCCCTGAGTAGGGGTGGTAGTAGTGGCAGGCATCCAGCCCCTAAGGGTGGGTATGGTAGTAGTGACAGGCATCCAGGCCCCCTGAGTAGGGGTGGTGGTAGTGGCAGGCATCCATCCCCTAAGGATGGGGATGGTAGTAGTGACAGGTATCCATGCCCCCTGAGTAGGGGTGGTGGTAGTGACAGGCATCCAGGCCCCCTGAGTAGGGGTGGTGGTAGTGACAGGCATCCATCCCCCTAAGGATGGGGATGGTAGTAGTGACAGGCATCCAGCCCCCCTGAGTTGGGGTGGTGGTGGTGGCAGGCATCCAGGCCCCCTGAGTAGGGGTGGTGGTAGTGGCAGGCATCCATCCCCCTAAGGGTGGGGATGGTAGTAGTGACAGGCATCCAGCCCCCCCTGGATAGGGGTGGTGGTAGTGGCAGGCATCCATCCCCTAAGGGTGGGGATGGTAGTAGTGACAGGCATCCAGCCCCCTGGATAGGGGTGGTGGTAGTGGCAGGCATCCAGCCCCTAAGGGTGGGTATGGTAGTAGTGACAGGCATCCAGGCCCCCTGGATAGTGGTGGTGGTAGTGGCAGGCATCCATCCCCCTAAGGATGGGGATGATAGTAGTGACAGCCATCCAGCCCCCCCTGGATAGGGGTGGTGGTAGTGGCAGGCATCCATCCCCCTAAGGGTGGGGATGGTAGAAGTGACAGGCATCCAGCCCCCCCTGGATAGGGGTGGTGGTAGTGGCAGGCATCCAGCCCCCTAAGGGTGGGTATGGTAGTAGTGACAGGCATCCAGGCCCCCCTGGATAGTGGTGGTGGTAGTGGCAGGCATCCATCCCCCTAAGGATGGGGATGGTATTAGTGACAGGCATCCAGCCCCCCTGGATAGGGGTGGTGGTAGTGGCAGGCATCCATCCCCCTAAGGGTGGGGATGGTAGTAGTGACAGGCATCCATGCCCCCCCGAGTAGGGGTGGTGGTAGTGACAGGCATCCAGGCCCCCCTGAGTAGGGGTGGTAGTAGTGCCAGGCATCCATCCCCCTAAGGGTGGGTATGGTAGTAGTGACAGGCATCCATGCCCCCCTGAGTAGGGGTGGTGGTAGTGGTAGGCATCCAGCCCCCCCTGAGTAGGGGTGGTGGTGGTGGCAGGCATCTAGCCCCCCATGAGTAGGGGTGGTTGTAGGGTGGTGTTGGTGGTAGGCATCCATCCCCCTATGGGTGTGTATGGCATTGGTGTTGGCCATCCCACCCCTAAGGTTCTGCTGTTGCTTGTGTACGTCATTTGTGCATCCCTATGTGTGTGTGACATATTTCGGGTATGTGTAGTTTGTTTGTATTGTTGGTGTTTGACTTATCGTCTGCGCCGTACGCGTCCGTGCCGGTCCCGGTAATAGATGTATTGTATAGGTAGGACCTGCGCAATGGGATTCATGCTTGGATCGTCTCGTTCGGGTTTCTCGTGTCTTCGACTCATACTCGTCGCTGGCTTGTTCGTCTCGTTGCCGTGGATCGGCTTGTGGCGCACAACGGAGCTTATGTACGGCTCGCCCGGATGCTCAAACGTGCCGGACGTAGCGACGGGTTCGGCGCGTACGGAATGCGCATCGTACTAGTCCGGCCGGAAGGTGCTGTGTATTTGCTTCCGTGCGGCTCGAATCGGCGCTTACGGATCCGGCTCGGGCGGGGAACAGGAGCTGGATTGGGTGAGTACGGCTCGTTCGGTAACTGGGTTGTTATACGCATCGTACTTGTTCGTCCGGACGAGTGTACGATTCGGTCGGGAAACACGCATTCGGCTTGTATTTTTCCGGACAAATACTGTTAGGTGCGCTTCCGGCCGGGATCGGAATCGACCCCTAAATGTTTTCCTCTAATCTTTCTCTCTTCATAGAGCTGTTGTCCAAATGTTTGAGCATTTAGGACTTCTTTTTCTAGTAGAAAGTTCTGTGAGTGCCATTTAGCGTCATCCCTAGCTAAGTAGTTCTGCCAGCAATCTAAATTGAGAAGATTGTTGAAAGGCATGAGACAGTGCATTGTATTTATTTTTCTCTAATTTATTAAGATTGGACTGGAGAGCAATAATCTCTCATAGTTACTTTATAAGCTTCCCAGATGCTTACCATTGATATGAAACACTTATTTTCATTGAAGCCAAGGATCTACAAGCCTATGGGATGAAGAGCCTGGCATTGCAGACCAAACCCACTTCTCCCATTCAAAATGTCTGCCAACACCGCTTGCATACAATCTTGCTGCTCTGCATCTCCCGCATTGGAGAGAGGTGCAGTTGATTCAGCTCAACTTGGTAAACAAAACTGTACCCAGGTGCTCAGACGCATGAGCGCAAAACTCCCAAAACTGCTTTACTATCCTCGCTGTCCCCATTTTTAAACCTGTGCAAGCCGGCAAAAATTTCTCCAGTGATTTAACACTTGCTGGAGTAGAACTATAATGAAGGGTATCCAGCAAAGTGCTGAAGCTAATTTGACCTTTTTTAGAATTTTAGAACCTTCAAGGCCGTCTTCTACTTTACTACCTAGAGGAACACAGCTCAACCTGTCAGGGAGCTGGGTGACCGGCTGGATAATAGCAAGGAAAAGGTGTGGTCCCCATTTTCCGGTTTCAGTAATTGCTTACACTTTATAGTGTGTGCTCTACGATAGGAGGGAGTGCATAACTCTTGGAGAAGGTTCACTAATAAAGCATCCTGAGTGCTTGTGTTAAACTGTGCTGCATTACATACAAGTGCTTAAGCCCGCTTCTGCTGAGAAAGGGAACCATCTACCCCCTGAAAAAAAAAAATGCCCCCAAAAATTCCTTGATTAAAGAAGCCCCTTGTTCCCCTTAAAAGACAAATGCATTTCTCATGTCAGGGGGATTAGTGGAGGAGAGCAAGGAGACCCTGGCAAATATCACCTCAGCAAGCAGAAAAAATCCCCCCTTTTAGGATCCTGCCCTGACTCTCAAAATCCAGCAGTTGCAATTGCTGGCACAAATACGCATAAAGATATGGCTTGCGAAGACGTTACTTATTCATCTATGCTGTGCCCAGATTTTGCACCAGACTATACCCTGGCGAGTCTCTCTACAGAAGCCTAAGATGAGAATAGAGCAGATATAAATGATTCAAGCCCTGCAGAGCTGATACTTTCCATAGTACTGGGTGAGAACTCTATCCCATCCAACTTGAACAAAACGTATTCCATTTTCCTTAATAAGGGGAGTAAGGCATTAATCGATTAAAAAAATGGACATCAGCGCACAGCCAAAGGGGACAACAGAGGTTCTAACATTATACAGCTGGGTCCTCAGGAACAGGAAGATTACTTTTCTCCTTGGCGCAAGAGGAAAAGGAGGAAACAAAATGATGGACAACGTGACACATTACTCTACCAGAGTGTACCCCATTTTCACAAAAACTCACAAAGAGAAAACTTTAGAAGAGCATCCCACTTCACCTATATCTGTTAACCCCCTGCCTAGCAAAATCATTTCCAACGGGGGGTCGATAGGCAAGAACACAGATAAATTAGGGATTCTTAAAAAACACACCAGCGACTTCACTACCACGGATAAGGACGATCCTCTTCCTATTATGACCCATGTAGGGAAAACCTTAGAAGAGAATTTCACTTCATCCATATCTGTTAACCCCCTGTTGAACAATAACACTGTAATCGGGGGGGGGGCGGGGGGGTGAGGGAGCAGGCAAGAATACGGACAAACTAGGGACCCTGAAAAAACACACCAGTGACTATACTGCCTTAGATGACGCTGATCCTCACGAGAAAACTGAAAAACAAAAGTTAGTCGACCCAAGGAGCCCAAGGGTACAAGAAGCCAAGATGGGAACAAACAAAGTGTGTAACAACAAAGGGAAAAGCCTAATACGTTTAAATCCACAAATGCCATTAAATCCACAAATATTGCCTAATGCTCGAAAGCAGCCTCTCGGAACATTAGAAAGTTTTAAATCTGTTAACGACTCAAATACAACTCTGAAAATAAACGAACATTTAGACGGCCCAGATGTAACATCTCCCCTGCACCAGCAGGAAATTAAAGAATTTAAGGGCCAGCAACAGCCAGAAGCATCCTACAACCACACCTTGCGTTATAAAGTAAGAGAGCATAGTCGAGCGCCAGAAGGGCAATTAAGATTTCACATTCAAAACCAGAAAAAACTCACACCGAAGGACTGTAAATACAAGGAAACACCAAGGGCAAGAATAAGCAACAACCAGGCATCGCAACAGATAACATGGATGCCTGAATATGAATCACAAGACAGACATAACATTTTGAACAGACGTAATATTCTAAGACTCAAGGCCGAAATTCAGGAATTAAAACATATACATAGAGCTGATCTCCTGGCAGTGCAATTTCTCGCAGTGGGACAAAAAGAATCCAAAGAACAAACACTAACCACATGGCAGTCTGCGGAGACAGCACAGCTAATATTAAACAGCTCTGAACAATTTGCAGCCTGGGGTGTAAAATTATCGACACCAACTGCACCGCGCTATCCTTCTCTTCTGAATGGAAATCAAACGCATCGATTTAATCAAGAACCAAACCAAACAGTAGTAATAAAACAGGTCTATTCAATACTACAGAATGCCAAAGGAAGTAGTGTTACAGATAAGACCTTGGACAGACCAACTAAAGATCTGCAAGTGCAAACCAATTTAAGTCCAAACCAATGGAATTGGCTACCAACCATCCTCACCACCAGGAAGAGCAGCTGACAAAATGAAGACAAAGCTAGTAACCTTCATGAGGATTGCAATCCATATGCTATCATGGAATATAGCTGGAGCAAAAAAACTTCTTGAAGAAGGCCTTCCTCTCCATGAATGGGCCACTTGTGACATAATAGCCCTACAAGAGACTTGGGCATTGGAAGATCTTCCCTTAGTCAGTTTTACTCACTACACAGTAGTGGCAGAGAAATATAAACAATACAGCAGTAGCGGCCCATGGAGGGAGTTCCGTGGGGCGGGGGAGGGCAGGGTGGGGGTAGTAAACACCGTAATATGGATGAACGGAGGTAAATTCGTTTTATTTATTTAATTGTTTACTTACCTCCGTTCATCCATATTCCGGTGTTTACTACCCCCACCCTGACCCTCCCCCGCCTCAGTGCCCCACGGAACTCCCTCCACGGGCCGCTACTGCAATACAGCCGTGCTAAAGGTGGTTTGGCAGTTTATATATCTACAGCTTTAAAAATGACATCAGAACAGTTGAAATCCCCTGATCCCAGTATTCAATTAATTAAACTTACGGACCAAGGATTGGACAAAAAGAGAATAGTAATATTGATCAACTATTATATTCAACCGCCGGTCCCAAAAAACCGGACAGCAACGCACTTTTAAATAAAACTATTTCGGACTTACGTTGTACCAAACCTGCCTGGAATACTGACGGTAGACTTTAATTCAAATTTAATTTATACTCCAGACGAAGATGAAATCTTGGCAGCAGACAACATGTTCTGGAGTGGAAAGCAACAATTTCAAACTAGGTCGATGCACCCAGACTACATTGGTCAACAGCTAGTAACAGCACTGGAATATCAAGGCATGTGAGTAATCAATGTAAGATATGAAGAAGATAAACTGCCTAAAAACTAAGGGTGGGTGTAGTTCGCGTAGTCGCGCTACGCGAAGCTACGCGAAGACGTCGGGGCGCTACGCGAGCTACGCGTAGCTACGCAAGCGTGCGTAGCTGCTTGTCGCGCCCGTTCGCGATGCGTTTTTCTTCTTCGGGAACGCGTTGTGCGTGTTCGGGACGCTGTTTGCGTGCTCGGGGGCGCGATCTTACCCATGCGGTCCCCTATGGGCGCGGCCATTTTGTTTTTCACTTGTCCCGCCCGTTCGCGATCCCTTATTTCCTGTTCCGGGTCGCGTATAGCGTGCTCGCAATGCGCATTCCATGTTCGGGAACGCGTTGTACGTGTTCGCGACGTTTTTGGCGTGCTCGGGGAGAAATATCGCGCGAACTTACCCACGCGGTCGCGATGGGCGCGGCCATCTTGTTTTTCACTCTATGCTATGGTTCTGGGCCTGCTTTTCTATCCTCCCTCAATCTTTGGAATCCTTAGTTTTTTACACTGTTTTTCAATTTTTCTTTATTTCTTATCTATCTTCCTCTCTGCCTAAGTCTATATTTTGCATCTTTTTCTACTTTTTACTGTGTTTTTTTTACTTTTCGACTGTTTTATATAACTTTCTTCTTTAAGCTCCTACTTCTTCCCCTAACTTTATTTTTCCCTTCTTACTTTTCTTTTCCGCCTCGTCCTCCCACCCCAGAACCATGGCGAAGGGTAGCAGTAACGGCTCGAAGGGCAAGGCGCGTGCGCCCAATCGCCGCCTGCCTTGCGGAAGACTGCGCCCTGCATGGGGGCAAGCCCGCCAGCTTTTTACTGAGGCGGAGGTGGCCGCCCTTGTTTTTTTTGTTCAGCGCCACCTCCCCTTGACCTTGGCAGCAGGCGGCAGGCCAGGCTCCGGGTACCCGACCCAGGAGCGTCACCGCTGGTGGGCGAAGGTGCGCCGGGCAGTGTTTCGCTGCTCAGGGGTCCGGCGCACCCATAACCAGCTGGCCCACTGGTGGTCAGACATCCTCGACCGGGAGCAGGACCTGTTGGACCTGCTAGGTGTCGAGGTCGTGGGGCTTGGTGAGTAGCTAATATATATAGTAGTATAAGTATTGTGATTTGTGTATAAATGTTTTACAAATAACAAGAATACTGCTGCTTACATTGCAGGTAAATTACGTTTCAAATCAAAATCTTCTGTGATTGTAGGACACAGGTGCTGGGCGCTACTCTTACTTGTTTGCAACTTTGCGCTCGCTTGTCCTTATTATTATGTAAGAGTTTACTTTAGAGAACTTCAGTTAGGTAATGCTATTGCTAGAGAGACTCTAGTCCTTCCTTTGTCCTCGTGTCAAATAGTGGTTGATGGATTGATAGTTTGATACTAGGTTTAGTTACTATTAGTTTATAATTTTTGAGCGGTCTGCGTGACGCATCCTCTGTCACTGAGTGCTGCTTACCCCAGTCCTTAGTAGAACCTTTTGTAGTTTGTTTAGTTAGTGGTAAGCTTAGCAGTGTCAGTCAGCTCCAGAACATCAGACTTAACCAACCAACAATTTGGTGTATGCATTATGCACCAATTTATGCATGTGTCCTCCTTCTCATCTATGCATTTTTGAGGGCTAAAAAAATTTGAAATGCAGACTTAATGAACAATTGGCCCGCCTGGAATAGGTGGGCTAGGTCAGGTGGTACTTAGGCTTAGTTAGTGTTCTGGATTTTATTTGAATCAATCAGAATAGAACACTGAATTAGTGTTCCCAAATAAGTAGACTGTCCGTGAATCCCGCAAGCCAGTAGTTGATCGGATTACATAGGTCAATTGTATTGCAATTTTTGTTTCCTAAAACATTTTTTTGAGCGTTTTTTTACATAATTTATTTGTTTCACAGCAATCATTAATGTTTGTGTCTTTCTTTATTATCTCTTACATGATCACTGATCTGCAGCACCCAGGGGCAAGAATACGGGGTCCGATTTGGCGGGACAACCACCAGAGGACCGCTCCTCTACCGAGGGCCCTGCTGCTGGTCCCAGTAAGTCCTCCAGTGGTTAATATTAACATTTATATTGCCCTAACTTTTACTGCACCTTATTTTTTCAGAACTATTAATTATGGTTCACCACTCCCTAATTCTATTTTTTACAAAAGATTCTTTGATCTTGACTTGACTATCTGTTTCTAAATTCTGTTTATCCCTGCCTGTAAGTTCTAACTGCCTCTGCTATGAATGTCTGTACTACTACTATTAGTCTGTCGCTAAGCTTGCCCAGTTTGCATTGCCACTCTTTATTGTACGGTTTTGAATAAAACTCAGATTGACCAATAGCTGAGTCCAGTCCTTTCGGTTGTCCTCTTCTAGGCTTCTTAATCTGGAGGCTTTGACAATTACCACAAACCAAATGCCCAACCAGATATTTGACTATTTTTGATAGGATATAGTACATACTACTACTGATGTGGGGAATGGGATTCTGCACAGCCCCATGCAGAACTATGCACAAGAAAATAGGATGTTGGTGATGGGAGTTTGGAACTTGGACCTTCCTCACACCTCAGTCAGAAGTGAACCCACAATCCCCTGAACGACTAGCTATAGTGTCTCATTAGGTCCCCGAACCCCCACCCGAAGATACCCAATGATTACACAACCCAGAACAGATAACACCCTTTCTTTCGCTCACTCACTCGTGTAAGTCCACCACCACCACCACACCAAATACCACAGAGTGTATGTGTAAGTTCAAAAGGTTTATTTTCAACTAACAAGCTCTGTATGTTGGTCTATAAAATTCAGTGTACTCCAGCCAGCTCCAACAGCAAAATGCATAAGAGTAAAACAATAAACATTGTTACAACAAGTGCATGATGATATAAGACAAAAGATCTGTGCGAATTCTGGGAGACTCCTCACCGTAGAACGTAGAATTACTGGTTACATGCATCATTCATAAGCTCTGGAAATCTCTGGTTCGTAGAAGGGAATCCTCTGCCTGAGAAAAATGGTGCGTGTTATATAGTATAATGCAAGCATTTCTCAGTCCTGCCAAAAAAGTGTAACATGTTACCTATGGCTAAGCAATACGGACTAACCGAACTCCATAACAAAGTGGCTTGTTTTGCGACCTCTTGTACGCAACGCTCAGACAGTAGCTGTATGTGCTCATGTGGGCACAAAAAGGCGTCTTACTGTTACTGCACAACAAGCTGCGAGGTAACATGCGCAAAAGACATGAAGCGAAAAATGGTTGCATGGCTCAGGCTAACTTTGCAAAGAGTAGAGTATAGTATAATAATGACCCTAGGGACCATAACACTACTAGTGTCTACTGACTGTACTCTAGTACCCGATTTGGACTATTGAATGTGATTTATAATAATATGTATGTATTAACTTTTTTTTCAATCTTGCTAGTGAAAAAGAATAAATAGGGGGAGGTTTACAGGCATCTAAAAATGTGTCATGTTTTTATCTAGGCGTAATAGCGACCACCAGTGGCGGCGGGGCCACCGACGATTCTAGCATTCCGGAGGGGGCAGGAGAAGATGCGGCACCTGCAGGAGCTACAGGGGGGGAGCCAGCGGCAGTGGCGGGCGGTGGTAAGTTATTATTCATGACTTATTGACATTGCACTAGCTGGAAGGGTGTGTGGACTTCACTCACTGTACTGTTGTTGAGACTTATTAGGTATGAAGTTGTAGTGAACATTATACAACGGTTAAAGAAGATACCCTTTACTTAGCATGAGCAATGCAGTAGCAATAGCATTACCAGCGTGACTTGATTAACCAATGGCCTCTTATATCTGACTCCAACTCAGCTGTGAAAGTTTTATAGATGAGACTAAGTCTAAAAGTCAGATCAGATGACCTTGATGGATGTGTTGAACAAAAAGGGAAAAAAGGGTGGAAGGAGGAAGGGCGGGCGAGATTTAATATGATGACTGGCAGAGAAGGATACGTTGGAAGCATGGATAGGTGGCTGATAGGAATCAGATGCATGTGTTGTTGAAGGATGGGTGGAAGGTGAAAGAAGAATGGATGCCTGCCTGGGTGGGTGGGCGACACAGTATGGGTGGATACTGTGGATAGCAAGAATCATCAGCGGTGTTTGGGTGAAACTCAAAGCCAAGGCAAGCAACGGAGTGAGTGGACGCATGCGTTGTTGTTGGTGAAACAAAGTAAGGTTTGTGGAGAGATTAAGAAGAATGATTGACATTTACTTAGAATGGATGGATGCCTGTATGTATTCATCATAGACAGCATAGGTGGAGACTGTCACGGGATGCACAGTTTTAGTTTTAAGGGAATGTAAAAGAAACCGCGCCAGAGTAGCAAAGCCGATGTGGGGAGGGGCAGGGTGGGGGTAGTAGTAAACAATGTATTACGCGGCCAAATACAGGTAACTTTACTGTAAACATACAAATAAATAAAGCGAATTTCATTGTGCGCACTGCACCGCCAAATGCGATGCAGTGCGCGCAACAAAATTAGTTTTATTTATTTATATGTTTACTTACCTGTAATTGGCCGTAATCCATAGTTTACTACCCCCCACCCTGCCCCTCCCCACGTCACCGCCCGGCAGAACTCCCCGAGTCCCACCACCGACCGCTACTGACCTTATGTCGTTGTCCCATATAAAAGCAATGATCATTGGATCAGATATATAATCTGCCTTTTTGTAGTAGCCAGGGCACTGTGAAATTGAGCAATTGCCCTCCATGTAACAGAGAGAGTATGGCCAGTGCCACCCGTAATAGAAAAATACGAGCTTCCCCACCTGCAGACAGTAGTAAATCAAACTAACGTGAGTCTGCGTCATGACTCGTATGTTTGTCTTGGGTGCAAGCATAGATGACCGAGCTGGCAATGCCGGCTACAACCAGGTTATGTCATTTCGCTAAACTAGAGATAAGAAGAAGACTGGTGTACTGTGTACTGGTTGGAGTCCATAGTGCTAGTATAATGCCTGAAACTCCCACAAATGTTATAGGCCGAGGAAGTGGGAGGATAGATAGATTATTACCACAAATGTTATGTACTGTGCTTCTTGCTAGTGCTACTGTGCCATTATGTGTTGAATTAATTTTGTGTTACTGTTTTGCTAAGAGTACTGGTTACAACAATATTTTTTTTCTTTCTTGATTTCTTGATATAGATAGTACTCCTTCCCAAGACAAACCATCCCGGAAGGAGTTGGCAGCCAGGGCTCGGCACCGGAAACTGGAGGCCATATGTCAGGAGTACCGGCGGCTGGTGGCTGGTGGCTCAGGCGGAGGAGGAGGAGGAGGCGGCAGCAGCTGCAGCCTCGTCCGATGCCCCGGGCCCCAGCCAGGCCCCAACTCGAGTGGTACGGCGCCGCGGTCTGGTAGCCGGCGCCGCCCGCCGCCGCAATTCGCTAGTAGCCAGCACTGCTGTCCCCCATCCTGGATGCCACTGCAGGGCATTTCGCAGAAAGATTCTCCTCCGGATGTCACGGCTAGAGGAGCAACTGGAGGAGCGGGTAAAAATACTGGTGGACAAACACCTCAAAGCCCGCCGAATATAACATCTAGGACTAGGACCCTGTTGCATTGCCCCTTTTTATTCCTTTTTTTGGTGGGTGGGAATTGGGCGTTGGGGTTTCGGGACATTCTTTGGACTTTTTTCGTTTTGGACATTGGTTGGGGTTAGGGAGAGGGGTGGGTCAGGTGTGGGATAGTTTATTTTTGTTAGGGTAATACATTATATCTATACTTAAACATACAATGTTAATGTTTTGTGGGGGGTTACTGTTTTACGAATTAACGTCACATTGGTTTCCTTGCTGCTGCAGGGCCGCAGCCAGTGTTTGATTTAAATAATCTGCCGATGATGTAACACAAGCAGATAGATGCGGTACCCCTCACTGAGTTATTTGTCCTACTAGTACTGTCAGTCTCTCCTCCTAGTCCATTAGACCTCCCACCAAACTTATCTTACCTGTGATTGATGATGATTACGTTCGGCACAGCGATGGCTGCATGGTTTCCAGAGAGAATGTAGAAGATGCCATGGTTGTGGTGGTAGTAGTAGAGTAGACACTGGCAGTAGCATTTGCTAAAAAAATAAAAAGAGACAGTCACTTGCCTGAGAGCGACTGTGGGAGGAGTAGTAGAACGAAGTAAAATACAGTACAGAAGAAGACTGCCAATTGCCAAACAAACAATATTGCAGTTGCAACTGCTAAAGTCAAATTAAACATAATGGTGGCGGGGTCAGCCTAGTACAAGAAGTTACAAACTGTAGTTGTGTCGAGTGAGTCACTTAACTTAACACAATCGTAATTCGTAACCTTTACTGCTGTGTGGTAGGAGTTTGATGATTAATCCAATCAATGCCGGCAATTAATTATGATGTACTACTATTAGCCGGTGACGGCTTGCACATAGACTGAGCATGGGTGGGCAAGCAGAAGAAGCTCCTCGCCCTGCCTTGCAATTGAATTAGTGTTGCTTTCACCACATCTGCCCCAGCAAGCGTGTGATCAATTGGTGTACATTTTATGTAGTCACATCACACCTCAATATAAATCACAGCCCGGGGGAAGAGGGTTAGGGTTTGATGAATGGATGGGAAGGGGGTTTGGGGAAAGGTTTGAGAATGAAAAACAGTACGCATGGACAACAAAAGCAAAGCGCAATCTTGGCAGACGACCATGATCTTATCCAAAAAATCTATAAAGGGAGAAAAGGGAAATGCATGCATGATGATGAAGATAACTTGATGGTTAATGAGTAGTACTTAATAACTCCTACTAGACAATTAGACAGTACAGGGCAGCAGTATATTCTATGCAATTTGCCTTGCCTGTAATATGCCCTCAGAGACCCAAATTCCATGTTGTACTGGGCTTACTTGTAAAGATAGCAAAGACAATTAAAAAACAGTTGTAGGGATCAATTAGCAAACAAACAACAACACACAACACACAGTCCTAATGATTGAAGAGAAAAAAGGATTCAAATTAATTAAAAGATGAATGATGAATGATACTAAAGTTACTGTATTAGCATGGTCAAATTGTGGAGTTGAATCTCGTCCTTCCTCTTGGTCCTATCTTCCATGGACGCTCCGCACATCAATCTTGGTGGCCTTCCTGATGCCGATTGGTAAGGTAAATGTGAGTTGTGTCTCCCAGTATAGCAATTAGCACAGGGTAAAGGCCGGCCTGTAACTGTAACGTCTAGATGGAAAAACAAAAGGGGTATTGAAAAATCAATGAATAAAAAAAAACATCAATTACGGTGGAGTCCAAGAAGAGAAGAGAGAACACTTTCAGACTGAGGCGGCTTGGATATATCGTGTAGATTCTGTTTACAGCATTAAGCTACAACAACAACAGGACAGAACAGGCCCACCACAGCACCAGCCTGTGACCCAACCTCCATTTACCTTAATTTTTGACAGAGCCAGACAAAAGGCATACACAGCAACTTAGCATTTTCCTAATTAAGTGACAAAATCAATGCGCCACTGTCAGTCATCATGACTACACTCGACTACACCACTACATGGACATGTAGGTCTGCTGTGTTTACTTTCTTGTTGAATTGTTGTGTTTATGTTTACCTTATGCCACTTCATGAAATGCAGTTATTCCTTGAATCATCTCCGATCCAAGTGACTGACTGCGTGCAAAGATAGTATGGTCATCATCATGGTGTGGTACGTGTTGTCCAACTACAACTCAGTCTGTAGTGACTCCGATTAAGTCCATATTCCATATTAAAAAATTGCAACAGATATTGGCCTGCACCTGCAGTAGTAGGAGTACAATTTGGTTATTAAACAACAAGAAGGGAAACATTGACTGTCACTGACTTGAGTCACTTTGTAGATTAACTAGTAGAGTAGAGTTCGACTTCATGCACAACATCAACAACAAACAACAGCAATCGCTCAGAGTCTGCAAGCATCCAATGCATTCCATCATTACCTGTCTTGCTCTTCTCTTTGGCTGTCAGATCATCAGATGCCTAGTTCTGACAGGTGTGTTTTTTTTTTTTTACGGGGCAGTGGCCTCATCATTACTCCAGTCCACATTCATTTTGAGTGTTAGTCGCTGTTTCGGTTTTCGTCTTATTCATCTGTGGCACTTTGTCACAGTTTAAGTTGCTTCACATGGTCAGCACTGTGATGATGGGCCGCGGCCTGGGTAGCGCTCATTGCTGGTCATTTGAGTTTGCAGTCACAAATGTCAGCAAGTTTCTTCAAAGAGTCTCTTGTCTTTCTCTGCCAAGTACCTTCTGTCCTGACAGTGAGGACCTTTGGATGCCTGCTGAGGCTGTAGCCTTCGGACAGTGATGAGTTCACTTTTGGATGCCTGCCCAAGTTCTGACAGTGAAGAGTTGTGGACGCCTGCAGAGGCGGTAGCCTTCGGACACTGATGAGTTTCGGCTCGAAAACAAAACGGAGGATAGCTATAGTCACGTTTCACTTCTTATGGAGGGACTGGTAAAGGCAACATTTCTTGTACTAATGTCTGGCTTGATGGAAATGTACTAGGGCGAGACAGGAAGATGAAGCAGGACTCTGAAGAGTGGACAGTTAAATGCACAGACGTGCAACTCCAATAGGGAAATAAAAAGAGAAGACGGTGGTGATGGATTTGTTGTGATTTGATTTGAACCAGAAAGACAGATACACAGACACATAAAGGAAGGAAGAAAGTAACAATTTGAAAGCCTAGTTGTCAGGGAAGAGGAGCTCGTCCTCAAACTCTGGTGGTTCGCACAGAAGTAGGTCCTGTAACGCACTATTTACGTCATCCAAGTCGCTCTCCTCTTCCTGCTGTGATTCACGTATTTTGTAATCCGGTGGTATAAAGTGCTGATTCATTTTGATCATGGTTAACCTCTCCACGCTTTTGGCCGAGAGACTGGTCCTTTTCGAAGTTACAATGGCACCAGCACCACTGAAAACACGCTCAGAAGAGACACTTGCGACAGGGGAAGCCAGATACTTTATCGCCAGCCTGCTGAGCACTGTCCATTGGCTTCTTTTCCCATACCAATACACCAATGGGTTTCGATCCATGAAGACCTCTGTTGGGTCATCCAGATAGGCCTGGACCGTCCGCTCAATGTTCAGGGGTGCTCTGATGTGCTCGGCCTCTTTTGCCTTTGCATCAGCACTGGACTTACCATACCCCTGCCGTAGAAACCAATCAGTTGCACATTGTGCTGTGGATGATCCTGTTCTTGCTGTTGTTGATGTTATTGTTGGTGTAGGTGACTGCTGGGAGGCAAACGCACTGCCCTCAGGCTCCGAAGTAGAACTTGACTCTGGATGCCCTGTAGTACTGGTTATGGCCTGGGGTGGGGGGCCTGTAATTAACAGCCGTTCGTTTTCGAAAATAGTGGCTTCCTTAGCTATCAAAGTTTTGTAGTTGGCAACATCCACTTCCGAAAAAGGAATTACTGCCTTGCTGTTCAGAAATACTTTGTACCGTGGATCCAAAATTGTGGCACTAATGTAATGTGGTTGTGACAAAATTTTATTTTTAATCCTTGTATTTTCCGATAAGCGAGCGGCTAAGGTCTCCGCCAAATGATATGCGTCTTGTTTGTCATCCACACCTGCGTACGTTTCAGACACCTCCTTCAGCTGTTGCTCTAGCATGTGCAACAATGGGATAGCTTGGCCCATAGTACAGTCCTCCCTGCTGACTTCACGTGTGAAGATCTCAAAAGGAAGTAGCATCTCAGTCAGGCATTTAATGAGGTCCCATTGACCCATCTCAACGGTCATGCCTCTCACAGTAGGTTCCCCTAATCTTTGCATGACATAAGCATTGAGTGGTATGTACAGTTCAAACAGACGATCAAGCATGTAATAAGTTGAGTTCCAACGTGTTGGCACCTCCTGGATGAGCGCTTTGACTGGCATTTTATGCTCACGTTGAATGACCCTCAGCTGCTTCCGGGCTTTAAAAGAATGGCTGAAATGTGTGCATATTCTTCTGCAGGTGACCAGTAAGTTGCTGACTTTGGATTCATTTTTCAAAAAGTCTTGAACAACAATGTTAATGCAGTGTGCCAAACACGGGACCCTGAAATAGCCACCATTGCGCATGGCCAAAACTACATTACTGCCGTTGTCCGTGGCAACAAAACTAATCGTAAGCCCTCTTGGGCGCAGCCACTCAAAGACCTTGGTGTTAAACTCTTCCAAAATGTTTGCAGCAGTATGAGATTTCTCCATGGCAAACATGGCTACAGTTGCATGTTTGCGAGTGGCATGAAAAATCTCTGCAGTTTCAACACCAGCAGATATCTGTTCTCTAACCCCCGCAAAACAGATCCAGTGTGCAGTGATGCACATGTAATCTGTGGCTTGGCAACTGGTCCACATGTCTGTTGTCAGGTGGATACTGTGAACAGCACTCTGCTTCAAGGCCTTTCCTAGCAATTCCAGCACGTCGTGATGTAGTGCTGGAACTGCAACTCTGGCAAAATAGTAGCGGCTGGGAACATGCCATTTTGGGCAGATGGTTGACACAAATTCCAGAAAACCCACCCCTTCAACAAAAGAAAAAGGGAGAAGGTCCAGTGCTAACATTTTAGCCAGCTTCGCATTGTACAAACGTGCTATTGGGTGGTTGCGTTCGTACTGCCCCTCACCCCCAAACATGCTGATAATGGTAGGCTGCATGGTTTTCCTTTCTCTTAGGCTCAACAACGCACTTTTTGGTACTGCGGACCTGGTACTTCTTGGTGTCTCCGGCTGACTCTTACTCTTGTGCCACTGAGATGTTGCTGAAGATGTGTGCGACGTTAAGACTGCACTGCTGGGGTCAGGGACACCTTGTGTACCACTACCAGAGAGAATGTCTCCCTGTCCTTCCTCTTCCACCGTGATCGGATCTTCTACTCCTTTATCCCCACCAACACCAATGGTTGCAGTTTTTTTTCTGCCGCGAAGGTGGTCCTCCCAGCTGATCAAGTGGTGTTTTTTCAGATGGGTCATTTGGCCTCCGGTACCATAGTTTGTACCAAGCTTACCACGACTAACAGAGCTATTACAAATGGAGCATATAGCAATGTTCTCCTCCTTTTCGCTAACCGTAAAGAAGTCCCAAACTGGGGAGCTTAACTTTGGCCTCCTGCTGGAGGTGCCACTTCCAATGCCGGGTGAACTGGAGGGTGTGTGTTGAATTTGACTCTGTGCTGCTGTACCACTACCTACTCCTACTGAGGTGGTGGTTGTGCTGGATGTAGGTCGCTGCCGGGCCTTTGCTAATGCAAATATGGAAGCTGTAGGTCGTGTTGGTGTTACCTGTGGAGGTATGCGTGCTACATCCCTCGCAGCCATTTTGGATAGGGTAATAATGTTGGTCTCCATCTCCTCGGGGCCAGGAGTGATGTTCGTGATGACTGGCTCATCATCATCATCCTGCTGTTCTACATCGACCTCCATAAGTGTAAGGCTTTCTGGAACCTTCCTTTTCACTAGCTTGGTCTTGGAACGTGGCTCCCTCTCAGACTCAGTTTGTGGCTTCCAAGTGGCATCTAGATCATCAGAAGGGGGCTTGGCGAAGAACTTGGACTACCCCTCCTTTTCCTTGCTGGAGATTTGGAAGACAATGGATCTTCTGAATGAGTGGCTTCTTCTTCTACCTCTGCATGAGGCTCAATTTCCTGAACTGCCCCTACTTCAGGAGGAACAACAACTACTATTGCGGGCGGTGGTTGCGGCTGTTGTTCTTGACCACTTATCTGCTGTGTTTCCTCCTGCGTTGATTGGGTACTACTTTGAGATAGCGATAAGTTTATCTCTGGCTCAGCATCACTGCTTTCCACCATTAGGCTGGCTACCTCTTCCACACTCATGTGCTTGGCCCTGGGTTGGTGGGTTGGGCCCACTGATGCGGAGGTGCTGCCCCCAGCTTGTCCCCCGGACACCGCTGCTGCAGGCGTAATTTTTTTTTTACCAAAAAAGGTATTGGCCGGCACACCAGACTTAAGTGTCACTTCTTTCTTCTGTTCCTTCTTCTCAATAGCAACTTTCTTTGTACTGGAGGACCTGGTACCTGCTTTCTTTGGGCCCATCTTCTTCAGATGTCAGCAGCACTCAGTTGCAGAGATGTCTGGTCAGGTCACACGTCACGTTGTGTGTACAGCAGCAGGATGTCTGTCTGGCAGTGCAACGGGCAATGATGACACACCTCCTCCTCAGTCTTTGTGCACCTAAAAGCAAAAAAGCCAGAACATCAGTCAAACATAGCACAAATCAAACAAATATAATATAGAACTTAGTGTGTGGTGGCCTCAATTATTAAATTTCAGAAACTCTGTGAACAACAACACACAGTGTAGCCATTTATGAGACGTTGACAACAAGGCCAGGGCTTTCCTGGCTACTGTGTAGTGCTAGTGTACACTCTGGAAGAATAAGAATAGTAAAGAACAAAAACTAAAATGTAGTGGAGCATGTTTGGCCTAAATTTGTGCATCACGTGGGATGTATTATATAGCAGCATCAGGGAGCTGCAGCTGGCAATGGGGATGGATTTGGAAGCAGTAAGACAAGAGGAACAATGGAAAGACACGCAGGCCTATGTGGCAAAAACAGCACACTACTAACTACCACAACAAAATGGCCCCCAGCAACATGGTGACTCACAGGCACAAGGCACGGCAAACAATGAACTCAAGCAGGCCTATATATGGGCAGACAAAGGATGCCTTATAAAACACACACAGCTTTAATGCAAAAACTAAAATCCACATGGCTAAAAACACTTTTGAAAGTTAGACAACCACTACAACAACACAATTATAATTACACAGTACACACGCAAAAAAGGCATTTATTTAACACACCCAAAAAGTGAAATAGTCAGACCCTCCAAAAAAACCCACATTTCGCAATTCAATTCAATGCCATCCATGGCCTAAATGATGTCAAAATTCCACAGACTACACAGAAACAGTTTTTATGCACCCATGGTGACTACCTCTGGGCCTACTGGCAGACTAGGCCGCAAGCTTGGAGGCCTATGGCAAAAGCACAGTGGCTGGTCCCACAAAATGGCCGCCACCACATGGCCAGGCCACCCAACAACTTCCTTCCTCGTTAAAAAAATTGTAAAACTAAAAAAAGTGACTCCTTGCTCACCAAACTACATCTAAATGACAACCTGAGGAGTTTTTTGTGCAAAATGAACTAAATCATCATTTTCGAGAAGGTTTTATGATGCTCGAGAGATATTCTTCGCCAGATTGTAAATTCTGCGTGTTCGGCATCGCGATCGTCACAAAAAGTCGTTATCGCGCGCGCGAAAACGTATATTGAGCGCGCGAAGAAGATAAAAAGTGTAAGTCCGCGTTGTCGCACAGTGCGGAGTTGCCCAAAGTCCGCGAGCTGAATGCCCAGGGTTACCTACTGGCTGAAAAGGCCTATTTATTTAACAAACACCCAAAAACTGAAATACCACCCCAAAACCCACATTTTGCAAATCAATCCAATGCCATCCATGGCCTAAATTATGTTACAATTCAACAGACAACACAGAAACAGTTTTTATGCACCCATGAGGATGACTACCTCCGGGCCTACTGGCAGACTAGGCCGCAAGCTTGGAGGCCTATGGCAAAAGCACAGTGGCTGGTCCCACAAAATGGCCGCCACCACATGGCCAGGCCACCCACAACAACAAGAAAAGGAACACAAGACAGACAATGCAGGCCTATGGCAAAAGCACAATGCCTGGCTTTACAAAATGGCCGCCACCCACATGGCCAGGCCACCCAAAATAACAAAAAGTGAAGACAAAGGACAGGACCAGGCAGTTGGAGACTCTGGGCAACTTCCTTCCTCTTGAAAAAAATTGTAAAACAACAAAAAACTGACTCCTTTCTCACCAAACTACATCTAAATGACAACCTGAGGAGTTTTTTGTGCAAAATGAACTAAATCAACATTTTCGAGAAGGTTTTATGATGCTCGAGAGATATTCTTCGCCAGATTGTAAATTCTGCGTGTTCGGCATCGCGATCGTCACAAAAAGTCGGTATCGCGCGCGCAAAACGTATATTGAGCGCGCGAAGAAGATAAAAAGTGTAAGTCCGCGTTGTCGCGCAGTGCGGAGTTGCCCAAAGTCCGCGAGCTGAATGCCCAGGGTTACCTACTGGCTGAAAAGGCCTATTTATTTAACAAACACCCAAAAACTGAAATACCACCCCAAAACCCACATTTTGCAAATCAATCCAATGCCATCCATGCATGCCCTACATGATGTTTAAATTCAACAGACACCACAGAAACATGCACCCATGGGTACCTCTGGCTCTAGTCTGGGCCTACTGGCTGAAATTCCAATCAAAGAAAAACAACTAGGCCCCTGCCGAAACTACAGGCCACAACAATAAATTTAAAAAAGATGGAAATCCCCCAAAAAATGTAGGTACAAACAAGCCCCAATCAAACAAACAAGTACACCAATTCTCCAACTTACTTGTAAAATCTCAAATCCAAGAGTCCTCAAATCCAATCCAATGATATGATGCAGCAGACAGACACAAAAAGTGATCCTTCCAGCTCCAAATCCAAATGAAAGTGAACAGCACATGGACAAAGCACTGGGAGGAGCCTGCTGGACAGGAACAGGAAGTTTGAGAATCAGGGGCACTTCCTTCCTCTTGGAAAAAAAAGTAAAAAAAGAAAAAGGACTCCTTGCACAAAAAACTACAGCCAAATCACAATCTGAGGAGTTTTTTGGAGCAAAATCATCATTTTCGAGAATGTTTTATGATGCTCGAGAGATATTCTTCGCCAGATTGTAGTTTCTTCGTGTTCGGGATCGCGATCTTACCAACACTGCCGCCGGAAGTCAGATCGCGCGTCCGAATGACGTGTTCGCGTTCGCACACTCTCGCGGGATCGTGCGGCCGGATTCCAAATATCGTGGCGCCCGCGAACGGATAGGAAGTCGCGTCGGCGAACGCAGAATCACGGTAGGTCGTTACCGCGCGCGCGAGAACGTATATTCAGCGCGCGAAGAAGAAAAACAGCTACGCTACGCCGCAAATTGCGTAGTGTACGGTAACTTCGCGTTCTACGCGAATCGCGAAGTTACCGGGACTATGCAAGCTCCGCGAGCGTAGCGTAGTTCACCGCCCAGGCTTACTAAAAACACGTACCACGGTCCAAGGGCACAATCCATACTTGACTTTACGATCATAACACTCCCTCTAATGCCGTTTCTTGCTAATTTCTACATAGGGTATACCACACTGAGAGATCATTCGCTCCAACACATTGTTTTTAACCTAAATTTGTTAAGATTTCAAACTGCCACGTTACCAGAAGGTCAACTGAACTCATTAAACCTAAAACATCTAAAATGGACAAACAAAACTAAAATGGAGTGGTTTTCAACAAGAAAAGAACTACTTGCAGAATCAGTACTTGGGAGTGCCAATAGGATTCAAGCCTGGTCTAATTTTTTGAGTGAACTAACTACTATAATGATAACATCTCAAAATAAGGCTATAGGACATAATCCATTTAAAGGATTAAGAAGTGAAGTTCTAAAATTAAAAAGGGACTTAAAAAGAACATTCAGGAAACTGCATTCAAGAAATAACAAAGGCATCACATGGGAAGTATTTCGACAACTGAGGAAACTCTACCAAAAAAAGCGATGGGAAAATAAAAAACAGAGAGTTTTTGGTCCAAATTAATACACAGCGTAAGGCACCCCAATTCGAACAAATTCTGGCAAACGATAAATCACCTGAACAGACCAGGGAACATCTTAACGTCAAACGTTCAGGAACAGGATTGGGCGAATTACATATCTCAGAAATGTAAAGAGAAGCCCCATAATCCTCTACAGATACAGAAACATTCGGACTTTCCAAGTGATCAACATCTACCAGAAGCAGGCGACTATCAACTACACATAAAGGGCTTGAACAAGAAACTAACCCAGTGGTTCCCAAACTGTGCGCCGTGGCTCCCTAGGGAGCCGTCAAACCTATCCAGGGGAGCCGTGCACCAAGCACTTTAATGCCTTTAATTTGGAAGGGTCTGTTGACTTCAGTTAAACTAATTAGACTTAAACACATGATGTCGATGATTTGTAGGTGACATGCCTAAAGCTGTAAACGTAGTGCTTAATTGATAGCATGTCGAGGGAGATAACCTCCATATTTCACTGGATCCCCATGTTCCAACACTCCTAAAGTACGCGGAAGATGCCTGATTTATTTGTTAGACTCGTTAATAGTTTTGTTTTTTTCCAAATGCATTTTACACCAATGCAAGTTATCAGGAAAGTACAGTTGTCCTGTCTATTAAAAACATTAAGTATTATTAAGTATTGACACTTGTACTTGAACCATAGGTACTACCAGTACACATTTCTTTCAGTACACACACATTTCCAGACACACCTGCTCTCTCCTTGAGCACAGGAAGTAAAACACCATATACGGCATAATGGCAACATTTGGAAGCAAGAAAGAGGGACGTTTAAAAAAAAAAAACACAGAGGAATTTATTTGGCTTGCATTGATTTGGAGGCAAATTTAGGAAGGAGACAGCAAAAATAAAGCTCTATGTGGTTTAAAAAATCATGAGTCACCCTGCTGAGTCAGGTGTGTTGGCACGTATGACATGGGTAGAAATGGAAGTGCATGCAAATATTCTTCAAGCACAGAAACACTTTGGCAATGGGGCCTACATGCATAGGGGTGCTATCTAGCACTGTAAGTGGGATAAAAAAAGTTTGAGAGGGTACTCTAAAAAAGACATGGGCAAAGAAGTGTAACTAGGAATATTTTGTTAGAGGCGCCGCCTTAGTAATACGAAACACCCTGCCTATATGATTATAATACCTTCATCAGCTGCATCCCAATTATTTTCAGGGAGAAAAATGCAAGTACTCCCGAGGCCGAGCTTAAATACCCCCCACCCTCCAAAAAAAGTAACATTGGGGAGCCACAGGCAATGGCCAATGGGTCATGGGAGCCGCGGGTCGAAAAAGTTTGGGAACCACTGAACTAGCCAATCGAGTGGAACCTAAAACAAACAGTTCCCTTTACCCAGCAAATGAAATAACAAATATAATAAACAAAAGTAAAGGAGACGGGGCTCCAGGGCCTAACGGCATTCGCAAGCCATCTTTAAACAACTTCTGGAGCATTCACCTTGAGAAGCTGTATGCCGAAGTTGGGTCTCAAAATCCTGACAGTTGGCAAGGGTCAATTATAACACCTATATATAAAGGAGGAGATAGAACTAATCCATCAAACAATAGGCTTATTGCACTACTGGACGTAGAAGCAAAATACCTTGCCTCTTTGATTCTGGAAGATTTGGTCAACTGGTCAGGAGAACTAAGCCTGGTCCCAAAAAATCAAACGGGCTTTAGAAAGGGTATTGGAACCATCTCTAACATCCTATCAATCTCCATAATAGAAGAGAAATGCAAGAAAAACAAACAGAATTTGCACCTCTGTTTCGTTGACCTAAAAGCTGCGTTTGACAGTGTGGATCGGACACTTCTGTGGGCCAAACTACGAGCCTGGAACATACCGGAAAGAATTTTAAGAGGATTAATGTTATTTTATGCAGACACTTGGGTTAGAGTAAAACTTGGAGACGCTCTAGAGTCTCAAGAAAATTGTATACAAACATGGGCCTGAAACAGGGATGTGTGTTTGCCCCGCACTTGTTTAATCTATTTATATCAGACCTGTACGAAAAGCTTAACAAAATCAATTCCCATTCACCGAACCTAGGTCCGTTGGCACTTTCACATCTTGCTTATGCAGACGACATCGTCTTACTAAGTTTAACCAAGGTTGGTCTGACCAGATTATTAACCGAAGTCTCTGAATGCTTAACAGCAAACAAGTTAGAAATCAACATATCAAAAACGAAAACAATCCTTATCAACAATCGGTCAACCCCTCATCATAACATCTGGCTAGAAGGTAAACCTCTGGAGAACGTAACTAGTTATAAGCATTTGGGATTTTACATAGATAACAAACTAACCCATCGTGAGCAGAAAAATTACATGGCACGGCGTGCAGGTGCACTAACCTTTGCATATATTTCGCTGGGAAACAAACTAGAGGGTCCATCATTTAGGCCATTGCTCTCAGTAATAGCAGCCAAAACGCTTCCAACTTTAACCTATGCCAGTGCCGCCTTACACGGGAAAGATTCGGTCCTCCTTAACAACCTAATAACCAGCATCTTTAAAAGGGTTTTACATCTTCCCAGGTCTGTCTTCCCAGCACAAATGTGCCTGGAATTTGGGCTAATGAACGAAACATTGGGTAGACTTTATACGTCTATAAAGGTTTTGTATCGTATAAAACAAAATACGGTGAATTCCAGCCTTAATGAGGCACTATGGTCTGAACTTGACAAAGATAAAAAATCAGCGTTTAATCAATTCCTGCACAACGCACTTAAATAGACTTGCACTTTTGATCTTTGGAATAAAAAAATGCCCTTTCCAACATTTAAGCTTGCAATAAACAAATCTGCAAAATGTCACTAGTTAATATTGGACAAAAGCATTTTCCGTCTAAGATCTCATTCTTGGACAGTGATCAACAACTATAAAGCTCTTAAACCGGCAGTTTATCTAGATCTCACATTTTCGGTCCATTTAAAAAATCAACTAATGGCACTGCGGTTCTGAAGGTATTCCTCACTTGCAGGTGCTCCAAACTGGAAAAACATTGACTCAAAAGTGTGTTGCCTTTGCGGCAGCCAAAAAGAAGATCTTATTCATCTGATATGTATTTGTCAGAAACTTCGCCCAGCACGAGTCAATTTATTAAGGAAAGCCTTCTTGGATAGAGGAATACGAACCTGCAGGACTGCCGTTATGAAAGGGCTAGATCCATCTGACCCCCAAATGAACTGCGAACTGATAAAGTTCCTTCGTATGCACGAATAGCCTGTGAAATCTAAGGCCCATTAAAGAGGTGGTCTCATTGGGGGAGAAACGCCAATAGTAACTCGATCTGTAAGATCATCATAGGAAGAAGAAGGAGGCCGTATAGCCCTTTAATATATCCACTCGGTAGCAAACACATATGACTCATCATAGGATCACTGACTGATCAATCCGGTAGACAAGGGACTCAGAGACTTATAAACTTGTTTAAATCATTCCTGGTCAGAAATGCAAATAACAACTTTGCTACCCGACAATTAGTGTTTTAAAAAATGTGTGTCTTAATTTTATTTTAATGTACAGGATCAACTGAAACATGAAAGTCAGAATAATGCCCTAGGTAAATCAGATGAACACTATAGGATGCTTTTATGACATGATTTAACCCACAATTGATGGCTCACAATATTGTATGTAAATTTTACTGTGATATACAGGATCTGTTGAAATGATTTTAAACTTCGGTTTTAAGCACAATTGATCTATGAGGTAACATTTTTATGGTTTTAATTAACTAAACAATAAACTTTACTTACTTACTGTGGGTCCTCAGGAACAGGAAGATTACTTTTCTCCTTGGCGCATGATATTTCAGGCACTGAGTGAGAAGATTTAGTGCAGGGACATGATAGTGAGGGGCTAGCAGGGCTCCTACAAGCACCAGCCCCGCAGCAACTCAACCCCCTAGTGCAATCCCCGAACGCAATAGTTGAGCCTCTTTTGACCACTATACTGGTGAAGATACAAGAGATGAAATCTAACCAGATCTCTTTTGCTTGCTCTTTAAACAACAGGATGTTGGAGGTTGAAAAAAAAGATTGATTCTTACTTCGATAAGCTCAAAGGGGTCAAAGCCAGAGTATCTTACCTTGCGTATGCTCAAGGGGGCTGTGAAAATTGAGTTTATCATGCACAAGCGATCTAAGGAGCATTAAGTTGCAGCTGGAAGACCAGGAAAATTTATTAAGGAGATCAAATTTTAGATTAGTTGGTATACCCAGGAAGAAACACCTGTAAAGGTCATGGAAGATATGATTCAAACCCAAATTTTGCCAGGAAATAAAGAGGACTTAGCTATAATACGAGCACACCAAGTTCTGTTTTTAGAGTACCCCAAAAGTATGCACCCTTGGGCAATGTTAGTGAACTTTGGTAAATATAGAATTTGAGAAAAGATTCTCTCTCAAGTAATCAAACAGAAATCCTTTAAGTCAGATGAGGAATTTACTTTTCAGGTCTTCCCCGACATGACCTACAAACCTCGAAACATCAGAAGAAACTCAAGCTACTAATGTAATCTTTTCAAGCTGAACAAGGACAGGCCATTCTATTACAAGCAGCTAGACTTTAGGTTGTTGGCAACAGTACTGTGAAGGTGTTTCATGAGACAATTGCATAGAAATATCTGCAGGAAATCAAACAAAATGGATCCGGATGACTCCACCTCAATGACAAAACATATTTTCACTATCCTGAAACATGCTCCCTGCCTTAATTTATTATTAATGTTTATTGTTATTGTTATGTTCTGATATGGAACAATGAATTGTATTTTTCCTAAGCAGGATTCAGACTGATTAGATTCAATATCATCTGACCTTTTGAGCGTTTAGTGGGGGCAATACGTTCGATATGTAATATGATTTTAAGATTTTAATACTTGTTTCATCTGGAATTAGATAAAGATTGTCTGAAGTAATAGAGCCACGCTGAGGAATATTGAGCACTAGATTTTTAGCATGTGGGAACAGCCGCTTTCAAGATTCAGGATGTTGGAGGGCGGCAGAAGAGTCTGCATGTAGGACTACCGGGATCAGTAGGTGCAGGCATCGTACCACGGAGGAGGGATGGTAAGGCTGCCTTGTCAAAAGGCGGTGATCATGCCATGGTATGGCGAGGCTGGTAAGGAAGGGAGGGAGGGTAGTATGGCAAGTTCTGGGTTGGGGGGGTACGGGGAGTGGGGAGGGAGTGTTAGGGAGGACTGGGCTGCTACTCGGAAGGGTAGCAAGCAGAAAGGGAAAAAACGTTTCCCTTGTATAATGAATCAATTCCAGCAATGGTTCTTCGGCCTTTAAGGTAAGTCTTTCGAGATCAATTCTAGAAGTTTTTGCCCAGTCTTTTCGATCACAGGGCATAATCAACTTTAAAATTATGTTCATAGTTAAGCTTAAGGTTGCCTTCATACATGGACAAATTCCTCATACACAGAATCCGCTGCTCCCTGATCGGGGCACTCCCGGATACAACGACGGAACCGGCTGACTTTCCCCCACTTACGATGGTCATAACTTCACCAGACGGAACCCACTTGGTTTCTCGACTATATCATTTATCTCTGACTCTCTGCCCGGCGACTGTCTGATAAAATATTGTACTACTGCTGCACACAGACACGCTACATATCTAATAATCATCGCCATAAACTTCTACATTTTAAGTACTTACACCGGGCATACATAACTCCAGGGTTACTAGCCAAGATGGATCCTAATACTCCCCATGTGTGTGCTAGGTGCTCCGCTCCTAATGCTGATTTCTCGCACCTTGCCTGGAACTGTGGGCCTATTCTGGCATACTGGGGGGAGGTATTTCGGCGGTTGTTCCTGATGGTCGAACACATCTTGCATCCTGCACCATTGATGGCATTGCTGGGGTATGTCCAGCCTTTGAAGAAAAATATAAGACGATTTACAGCAATCGCCTTGTTGATTGGGAAGCGTCAAGTTTCCCTACATTGGGGCAGAGCACAAACACCGACTGTGAAAGCCTGGCTTCGAGACCAAGTCCATTGTGACACAATGAGCGTTGTTTATGCTACATTGCAGCCGCCATCATCGCGCCCACGAGATGTTTGGCAACCACTGAAAAATTATTTGCAGACATAACCCCTAGATGGGGACGGATAGCCCTGTGGGGATTGTGGGGAATACGTCTTGACTTGTGTGCTGGGTGGGGGGGGAGGAAACGTGACTGAACACTGTTCTTTATTAGTAATTATTAGGTTAAATGCATACCCCAAATATAAATAGCATCTGGGATATTGATCGTGTTGGATAAACCGTCTGATAAAAGATAATGTCATTAACGTAATGAGAAAACTCTGTACCTTGTTTTATTGTTGAGTTATGCCATTTGCTGTCAATGATCAGCTCCCTTGGAGTTGAAAATATGTATCTTAACAAAAGTCGACATGTATTGTTATACACTGCAAATCTCAAATAAAGAAAAGTTAAAACAAAAGCTTAAGGTTGTCTTGTTGAATGTTAACGAGTGTAACTAATGCTACAAAACGTAGAGCAGGATTAGGCTGGTTAGCTGAGCAAAGGGCAACCCTGGTATTTTGTAGGAGATCCATATTAAGAAATCAAGGGCGAAACCATTTAACTGGGCCCTGTTTCAATTTTGAGATCTTTTCTGCTTCAGATGTCACAAGAGGGTTTGCAATCCTTGCCAGCAAGACATTTTTGGGAATTGTAATCAAAGCAGCAGTGGATCAGATAGGGAGGTGTGCCATTGTGGAAATACAAGTGAGTATACTCTATTTCACTGTTGTCTCATTCTCTGGTCCAATATTAGATGATTCAACATTTCACCTAGCAGGATTATCAAAAAATATGTGAATTGGGGGTGACTTCTATTTTATCAAGTCCATACAACTAGATGAAGTAAACTTACTAAACTACGAAATAAAACTAAAACTGCCAGGGCAATTGCCCAGGAGGGACATGGGCTGATTGATCCTTGGCGATCAGTAAATCCCCACAATCGAGGATAGGCTTTTTTCAGCAGGTTACTAACAGCGCCCCAAACTTATCTAGCACAATCCTGAATTGTATATCTTCATTTATATCAAACTGTCTTTCCGATCATGCTGCAACTCTTTCAGAGATAGCCCTTCCATATACACCCACCACTCCTACAGATGGTCCCTAAATAGCGCCTTGTGCGCAGAAATATCTTTTACGGAGAGATGGGCATCAGAACCCGGTTGTTCGGCTGGTGGTCAGCTGGCAGTAGAGGCTAACAATTATTTATGATAAAAGTATGGTGCGTTGCGCTTTCCGCAAACAGCCCCTGAGGAGTACACAGAAAGGGAAGGAGTCTGTGTGTTTGATTACATCCACACAGAAAGCAATACTGACAGTGACTTACAGAATGGTAGGATATTAAGAGAAAAAATCTTGTAGAACCTCTTTACTTGTGAGTCTTTAAAAAAATGTTAAGCAAACTTGGGGCCTGGTACATACTATTAGCTCATGCCATATGCTAATCAACAGATATGTGTCACATACGAGTCAAATCTATGAAACCTTGGATGAGTACCCCACATATTAATATCGGTACGCCTTTCTTCATGTGACAGAGACATACTCTGACACAAATCTGGCGCATACCCCGTTACAAATAGCCCAATAATGCAAACAAATATGTTGACAAAGCAATTAATAAATATAGCAACTTTCAACATCCTCTTCTTCATCTATCTTGCAGCAAGATGTACTCTGCAACATTATTTTTTCTTCACATAGCGCCTTTGTTTTCTTGCACCTAGTGCCTATTTTGTAAAAGATTCAGTGCAAGTGCCCGAAGCACTGCTCAGAAGCCCTTGGCCAGTGCAATTAAATGTTGTGCACTGAATACCAAGGCTGTGCAGTCTTAAAGCCACCTCATTCCTCCTTGATCCAGTACCAGACACTCCATGCCCCTTTATCTCACTGATGCATGTTCCTGCCTCCTCTCTTAGTGTCAGTTTTTCCGTCATTCTCTTCGTATGTTTTCCCGCTTTGTGTCTTTTTCCCTCTCTTGCTCTCCGTAAAAGTCTGATGCAGAAAAATAAATGCCAGTCTCAAAAAACATGAGTGCTGGCAGCCCCCATCGGCAACCTCTAGCTCAAATTAAGCACTGCGTGCACCTCTGGGGCTGATAATGATTCAGAGGAGACTGTTGCTCTACTAGGGTGACCAACTGGCATGGGTGCAAATTCAGGACGGTCAGTGTAAAAATTCAGGACAAAAATTCAGGACAGAAGGTCAAAATTAAGGACAAAAATTTGGGACAAAACATATGTTTTACAGACATATCAGAGGAGGTGGCACAATAGTATATAAGTAAGTAAATAGACAACCAAAATAAGTACAAGTCAAAATAAGTTTATATAAGGTTGAGACAATCAAAAAAGGGATGATATTTTCAGGGACATCAGAAACTGAACTGAATACTATTTTAAAAGGGGTTATCACTTCTACCCTTCACAAATATCCATGTTGACAATGTGGTAAATGACCTATAGATGGAGGTTTTGCACAAATGAATGGTCTGCCTCCGAGAGTTATTTTATTTTTATTTTCTCCAGCATGGCGCCAAGACAAAAGCAGAATTATTATTTGGGTGATTATAGAAAAGTTAGAATTCTTCTGCATGTTTCTACACATTCTGAGATACTGTGCCTTTTAAAAAAATATCTGGCTTGTATTAAACAGAAATTCTATTTTTATTCTTCATGCTTGCAAACATGCTCTCTCTTTCATATGAAAGAGCCTCTCAAAAAGGATTTAAGTGGTTTGTGGAAAAGGTGATGGCATGAACTCATATTATAATGAATAAAGGATCCGCTGCCGTACATGATATGGATATTGCTAGTCACCTCGGAGTTCCATAACCTTTTAAAGGAACTCAAGGGCAGATTTACAAGGCCCTTGCGCTACTTTTGCGTCACTTTCCCCATGTTAAAAGTGACGCAAAAGTGGCGCAAGGGGCTTGTACATCCGCCCCTCAGTCTTCGGTCTCGTTCCTCTATATGGGTATGGAACTCAACAGTGGTTTGCAATATCTTTATGATGTACAGCATGGGGAACTTTATCCCATATATAGGACACAATGTGTGGAAATTGGGTTTCAGCGAATATTTATCTTTTGAGCACCACCAATTAAACTGTTTTGATTTGTTTTGACCCTATTAAAATATTTGTTTCCATCAAACTTTGGAATTGCAAAACATGCTTCATTTGTGCTTCCCTAATTGCCGATATATTTTGAAATATGTGTTCATTTATCGATATTTAACAGTTGTTGAGTGTTAGAAAAATACTGACATCCTACAGCCTTTCCTTTCACTTTGAGTAGCCGATCAAGATTGGCACCTAGGTCACTTTTACAAAATCCTCTCACTTTTCAGTCAGAGAAAGAAAAGTAAACACCAGTTTCCCAATAAGCAGCAATTTAGCAGAAGACATAGTGTGACATATGACCTTTGTCTTTGAAAACACAGCAAATGTGACAAGATAAACACAAAATTTAAAGGCATCTTTATGGCTCATTCACCTTCGGAGCCCCGATTATCTTTGAGGGTGCTACAGTACCCACCCCCACCTCCACCGCTTATGGGATTGGTGATCTTTTGTTTGAATTTATTAAAAACAATATGATATGTTAATTGAAAATTAAGCAATGTTTTTTGATTTCAATACATACTGGAGCATGTGTGCCGGCTGGGAGCTGGGGAAAAATGAATGCATTTTGGGATTTAATTATTACAACTAAATGAAAGATGGTTTTTAACTTGTGACTGGGTAAGAGCAGCACAAAACAATTGATGCAGTGCAGGGATGTGCATGGCCAGCAACTGGACGCGCCTGGTGTATAAGTTTAGAGGTGGTTGAACCACTGAAAGCCTGAATCCTGGCTCTGGCACAGCTCTAGGCCCTTTTGGAACCTCGAGCCCATAAAGTGCTGATCTGCCTGCCACCCTCCCTCTACCTAGGATGTGGCCTTGGGGCCAGAGCTGCTGACTTTGGAACTGGGGAACCAGGTTCGAGTCTTGGTTTCAGTTCAACCTCCTGTGATTCTGGGCAAATCACTTAATCTATCCGTGCCTATAAATAATTAATGTGACTTTGTGTCATATAACTAGTGCTCATGTAAAGCACTCTATGTTTCTGCTGTATAAAAACCTCAGAATGAGGCATAGAGGTAAAAACAAAGCTTTAACAAAAGGAAAGCCAAATAGATACCATTTACTGGCTGATTTGCACAAAGTGAGTCCAGAAAACCTGGATAAATCATGGCTTCTCTGCTTCAATTGTGTGATCTTAGGCATATATTTTATTTCACCAAAACTCTTTTTCTTCATTATCGCGCATGAAAAACACCTTCAAACATGAGATCAGAATACCAGCTGTACAAAAACCTCTTGAGTTTTATTTAATAGACTGGAATGTTGCTCTATAATAATCTGGGCCAGGGTCAGGGTTTATTTAAATAAGGATTGTCTTGCCTGCTAAGTTCAGAATTGGTTCATGTTTAAAAACTTTTAATAAGTTCAGTGCTATAATGTGATATATTAAAGTCAAAGCTTCCACGTTAAAGAACTACGCTTTAAATTTTGAAGAGACTTTATCATATTATACGTAATGTATGCTGCATGGTCTATATAGCAAACATTTTCAGGGCTCGGCTCGTGCACAGGCTCTAAGATTCGGGCCAAACCCTTGGTTCAGCTCTGGGTCGGCTCGCCCATCTCTACAGAAGGTGCACAAATATTTCATTCCTGAGAGTCTAATAGTGGCCTTTGTATCTGCCTCCACCCATAACTCTGCCGCAGCCTTTTTGCACATGTTCCACTTAGGCTGCAGAAAGCATCTTCTGCGAATGTCCCATTTGTGTTTGACTCTCCTTGTGGTTTGTTTTTTGAAAGCAGATGAGACCTATTTATGAAGAAGCATTCCAAGTTACCGGGGCGTAGGTTCACTCGGTTGGTTGGCTGCTACTCAAGGAACATTGTGTAGGATCAGAGCTTGAATCCTGGACAGAATCTTGAGGTGTTTTTCTTTAAATTTAATTTCATAAATGTCCCTGCGCTGTAATCCGAAGCCTTTTCTGTAAAGCTTATTTTAGCGGCAGGCTTCCATCCCACTGAGTCAGAGTGCAGGCGGTTAAAAGCCTCAGGTTGTTTGGGGCACTTGTGGTTTCCATTAAACTATTAAACAGAAAACATGAATTACGTTATGACATCAAATATTTTTAACAATCTAGAGGCATTTCTTTTTCAGAACACCATTGTCAATTTACAAGTAAACATGAAACTTCCACCTCTGTAAGGTGAGTCCTGCTTCCAAAGGTGGGAGGGAAGGGGAAAGTGCGCAGAGAAACTGCAGTGCTAAGGTTGGTCGGTCGTTTCTATTCTCCCCCACTTCACCTCAAGACCCTCACTATGAGTGACCTGGTGTTGGTGCAATAATTATTACACCTGATAAATAATGATACTATTGGGGTATATTCTTTATAGGGTGCAATAAATAACGCCTATTTACATTTCCCATAAAATGGGGCATATGATGCGGATTTTGGTGCTAAATGCACCAACATCCGCAGGTTCTGCTTTATTCCTGGCCTTTTCCTCCCTTTAAATTTCATTAGGTTTGACTTGCCAAAATTTACAAGGAATGCAGTGTTTATCACACCCAGTCTGTACTGGTATGTTATGTGAAGTTCTATAGCTCGCTACTCAGTGGGGATGGTATCCTGGCGCTGAAGAAGGAGCTGTATGCTGAGCCAGGGTTGGAGCCAGGTGAAGAGCCATGTATTAAGTTTCTTGCAGAATTCAAGAACTGAGGAGGCAGCTCTGGTGTACAGGAGCAGGTCGTTCCAGGCTTTAGGAGCGAGGTAAGAGAAGAAATGACCGCCGGATCTGGTTCTACCTATGTGTGGGGGGTGCAAGTAGGAGCCCGGCTGAGCGGATGTGTCTGGTGGTTTGTGGAGGTTTATGTGGTTATTGAGGTACATAGGGCAAATGTTGTGGAAGGCTTTATATGTGTGCGTGAGGAATTTGAAGAGCGCTCATTTGTGGATTGAGAACCAGTGGAGCTCTTGGATATCTGGAGGGATGTGAGTGTGAGGTGGGAGGTGGGAGGCAGAGGGTGAGCCTGGCTGCTGACAGGGGCGTAGCTTGGTCAGTAAGGTTGGGGGGGGTGCATTTCAGATTTTTCAACATTTAAAAACATTATACAACAAGCAGGTCGCATGAGAGGGCTAAAGGGGCAATGGAAAAGAGACAAATGTGGATTTGTCGGTGCTAAGTGAGAGAAAACATATTAGTTTGTAAAATAACCAACAATATTGAAGACTTTCAAAACAGAGAGGGAAACGTGTGTGTGTGTTTTTGTCTGTGGGCAGGTAAAAGCTCCTGTTGAAATCCGACAGATACCTAACAATACCCAACTGAAAGCCCCTAAACCCGACTATTTAGCAGATAATACATTTATTAGGGGGTTGTAACACCCCAAACACTCCCCCTGAAGCTATGCCCCTGGCTACTGAGTTTTTATTGGTCTGGAGTCGTATGGTCAGTTGAGCATTGATTCCAGCATAGAGTGTGCTGCCGTAATTCAGTTACAGGTGCTGAGGGTTTGGGCAACGGTTCTGCACATGTTGTTGGGGAGCCGTGTGATGGTGCTCTTGAGTATCTTGAGTATGTGGAAGAAGGAGATGGATATTGCGTTCACTTGGCTAGTAATGGTGAGTTGTCGATTAATGTTACGAGGTTCTTAGCATGGTTTGTCGGGAGAGGAGTTTGGCAGGCCACCAGGTGATATCCCAGAGTGAGGTGTCTTGGCCGAAGATTACTACTTCCATCTTGTCTGAGTTGAGCTTGAGGCAGTTGGTTTTAATCCATCTGACAACTTCAGTCTTGCAGGTGGAGAAACTGGTCTGAGTATTTGGTGTGTTGTCGGAGAGGGAGAGTATGAGCTAGGTGTCATTAGCGTAGGATATGATGTTAATTCAATGGGAGCGAATGGTCCTAGAGTGATGATCCTTGTTGTCCTCCGCAGATGAGGTTAACAGTGTCCAAGGTGAAAAGGGCCAGACTGACCAACCGGGTGTAATCTGTCAGAAAGCAGCAAATCCGGCAAAGTGTGGGTTCTTGGATGCCGGCTTCATGCACTCATTAGATGAGGATGAGGTGGGAGACTGTGTTGAAGGCCGTGAGAAGGCCCAGTAGGATGAGGGGTGCAGTGTCAACTCTGTCCATGATCATTTCGATGTCATCCATGGCAGCAATGAGGGTGCTCTCTGTACTGTGGTTGGGCCTGAATCAAAATTGAGTGGTATCACAGAGGTGTTTGTTGTTGAGGTGGATGGCTAGGCATTTGTTGATCATCTTTTCCATGACTTTTGCTAGGTAGGGTAGCAGGGAGATAGGCCAGTGAAGGTTTGGGGATGGTGTTTCTGCGGTTATATGGGATGGGTATGCCAAAGTTGGTGAGGGTGTGGTCGTACCAGGTGATCAGTTTGGGCTTGTCTACTGTAATGTTGCTGATGCTGGTGAAGATGGGGTCCAGTAGGTGTCTGGCAGCATGCATGAGGCCTTCCACTAGCTGGGCAGGCGCCCAAGGAGGTTGGTCTTGTTGGGGTCGTGGAGGTCCTCCAGGTGTTAGTACAGGTCGCTGAGGAGGATAAAGTCGATGATTGGGGGACAACCAAATCCACAATGGTGCTGCCGAAGTTGGCATGTGCCCAAGATGGCAGCCGATGAGGGCACTGGTGTAGTGGCTGTGATGAGGAATTTGAGGGTCAAATGTTCCAGGTTACTGGCGGTGCTTTCAGAGGTGGTGAAGCATTGGATTGAATCTTTGAGGATGATAGTGATTCCACCTCTGGATCTGTTTGTCTTATCCTCTCTTGCAATCTTGTACCAGGGGAGGGGGAGGATTACTGTGGCAATGACGGGGGTCAACGAGGGAGTCAGCCAAGTTTCAGTCAGGAAAAGCTGGTCTGATGAGTGGTCATGTAGCAGATCCCAAATGGGTGTGAGAAAAATCATAAAACTCAGAATTCCAATATGTGCGTTACTGCGCATATAAAAAATATTGGTTCACTCATAATGAGAGCCTAAATGCCCATGTTTTCTCACATAACAAACTGCTCTTTGTCTGCCATACCATACATAGTGAGGCTTGGAAGAAAAAAGTCAAAATACACCTGCATTTTTTCTTATATTCTCTGCACATATACGGCTAGTTCATTAAGTATAATGCGGGGTTGGCAATAGCAGCATGTGATGATGTGATGTAACATCGTATATTGTTCAATACTGAGCTACTTTTGCAGACTGTGGAAACATTTTTTGCTTTGTTTGAGGTGGAAAGGAAGGAAGTGTTACACCACCTTTTGCATATGTAAGCTGTTTGGAAAATATAGTATTATTTAAAAAGAAGTTTTTTAACTTACACATTAGGTAATGAAAGTACAGAAGTAGTGTACAATTGATCATTTCTAGCACAGATCTTACATAACTGTTTTTTAAGGCCTCAGCCTCATCTTTCCTACACGTCCCATGCAGCACTGATTCCTGGCAAGTTCCTCCATGCGTAGGTATTAGCCTCCGCCTCTACTATCTGGTCTGTGCTGATATCTATGCCGGACTGCGGTGATCTCTACACAAGTCCTCATACGTTTTTGTAGTAAATATGGGAGTGATGGGGGATTGGTGTGAAAATAGGCAATACGTACTGCAAAACAGAAGGGATTTAGGGAGTAGTATGGAGGGCTTTAGGGAGGGATAAGACACATGCAAAAAAGAGTAGCACCGTTGCTATTCACAAACTGCACTTCTAAAGTTACTCCAGCCAAAAAGGACCCAAAACAGCAGTAATTGGGCTCCATCTCAGCCTTGGAGAAAATCTAGCACCACACATGGCCAACAGCTGGTACTGCAAAACCCTTCCACAGAAATCAACAGAGCCAACAAATAACTGCAGAAATATATTGGAATACCAAAATTAGTGAAAGTTTTAATTGTATTTGTATTTACATAGCGCTTACCACCCCTGGCAAGACATTGAAGTGCTTTGCAGAGAGTAGCACGCTACTCCGGAACCCAAGAGTTAAACAGTTAGTAGAATACGTGCAGGGGTGACAAGTCCTTTGTGGCACACCTAATCCCTCTATTGTGTGGCTGTATGAGAGGAATAAACAAAGTCTAGCTGCCAACTGCACCTAGTCATGTGACTCAGGAACAGGCTGCAGGTACCAAATAGTTAGGGCAGGAAAATGCGATCTTTCTAAAAGTAGCTTTTTCAAAATTGTAACTTAAAGTCTGACTTTACCATTAAAGAGAATTTATAATTGAAATTTCTCAGACACCAAACATGAAATGTTTACCTGTTCCTAATCAAACGTTAGCACGTATTAAATGTAATAAGGCAGCCCAATGTTGTCCTATATGAGAGGTAAGCCTTACAGTAGTGGAAAACAAATTTAGGAACTTTTCTCTACCTGTGCATGCAAAACTTAAAAGTACATGTCCTACCTTTTAATTACAATGCACCCTGGCCTTCGAGCTACCTAAGGGTAACTATGGCTAACCATAGGAGTGAATTATATGAAATAAAAGAGGAGTTTAAGGCTTGACAAGGGGTAGTTATTTTGCCAAGCTGAATTGGCAGTTTGAAACTAAACTGCATTCAGGCTGCAGTGGCAGAACTAGGATATGTTTTGAAGGGCTACTAAAGTGGGTGGCACAATAGGTGCTGCAGGCCTACTAGTAGAATTTAATTTACAGGCCCTGGGAATGCACTTTACTAGGGACTTATAAATAAATTAAATATGCCAATGAGGTGTAAGCCAATTTTACCATGTTTTAGGGAGTGAACACAAGCACCTTAGCACTGGTTAGCAGTGGTAAAGTGCACAGAGTCCTAAATCCAACAAAAAGAAATCTCAACAAAAAGTGGAGGCAAAGGCAAAATATTTGGTGGAAGACCACTCTAAGGCTAACAGGTCTAACAGTGTTGAAGAAAAATCTACCTGTTTGCTTTTGATGTGTGTCTAAATTGCACCTCTGCAATAATCTAAACTGCCCTGCCATTGGTAAACATTGTAATAAGTGCAGCAAAGTAGGTCACTTCCAAAGTGTTTGCAGGGGTGGGAAAGCTTTGCTTATAGTCAATAATGTGGATGTTGATAATTGTGTCACCGATTTGTTTGATGTGGTTCTCAACATTCACACAAGACCCTGTTTAGACACGAAATGTGTTATTCTTTCACTAGGTAACGTTGAAGGTCCTTGGTGGGAGGTATGTATCGGTAAGGTCACCCGGAACATGACGGCTGACTCTGGTACCCCATTACCATTTTGGCTGATGTGGTATTTCATCTTAACTGGGGCAAGACCTTTCCTCTCAAAATGCTGCCCATTAATCCTAAAGCTTTCAGTGTGTAAGATATCGACTTATACTCATCGAAGTATATGCAAAATATTAAGTACTGAAGCACACACAAGAAGTCCATTCAATTGAAAAAGTAATCCGTATTATAAAACACATCAAGTTCTTTTTCAGTTTTGTGACTTGTTTATTCCATTTGTAGTTTCCACTATATCTGGTATGTACAAGTTGAAGCAGCTGACACATGTTTCGTTCATTGGACTCTTTCAAGGCTGAGCGTCCCATATTAAGGACAATATCCAAGGCAGTCCAAAAAGCACAGAGGAGATCTCATCAGAATCTTGGGATCAAATAGAGATGTAGGGCCCCCATGGACGAAATAGTCTACAAAATGGTCAACGATGCGGTGTACGTTTCCAATAACTTTGGAAGCTGTGTGTCCCACTTATCTCAACCGCTCAATAGTGCATCAAGGAATCGCATCTTCCGCTGAATAAATAACCCAGAAGTATAATCGGAAAAAGGTCCAAAGCGTATTTTTGATGTATGTGTATGTCTCTATACATGTATATGTTAATTTCAGTTATTTGTTTAGCTTTCAATCTTTGTCTCATCCTTCCTCTATCTGACACATGCCAATCCTTTCTCACTGTTATGAACTCACAAACATCCTTTTCAAACTCCCACCTCCCTTATATCCAATTTACTCAACTAACAAGTGCACATGTCTACTACTCTCATTAACAATTCACAACTTACATTATCTAATCTACTTGCATTATTCAGTCTCTACTCAAAAGCAACTAAACGCATGAGAACTCGAGAGCCCAAACTTAAGAAACTTACCACAACTAATCCACAAGGAAAAAAGGACGCATGATTCTACTAGAAAAAGGTCCAAAGCGGCATAAACCGATATGAGGCAAACCTGCGTCCTAACGCTCCAGCGAGCATGTCAGCCTTGATAAGCCTGAAAAGTGTACATCGCCCATATAGAGTGGCAGTGCGGAGTTCCAGTGCCCCTTTCAGGCTTATCATAGCTGGCACGCTTGCCGGAGCATTTGGACGCAAGTTACCTCATATCGGATTATGCCGCTTTGGACCTTTTTCTAGTAGAAACCATGCTTCCTTTTTTCCTTGTGGATTAGTTGCGGTAAGAATCTTAAGTTAGGGCTCTCGAGTTCAAATGCTTTTAGTATGCCCAGACATGGGTCCCGTGCTCTCCATGCCACTGGAGTCAAGCTATCCTGGCTGAAGAGGGGTGAAACCCCGAAACCGGTCCTAGGATGCTTGTTTCCAGTCCAGGGAGGACCAGGCCTGGCAGTTCGGGCTGGACTGTTCCCATTGGGTGCAGGGTCAAGACTGATTTGCATATGGCTGGGTCCACACTGGAATGGCATGGTGAGCAAAAAAACGATGGATTTAGGCCCAGATCTCTGTACTAGGGTGAATGTATGACATTGTTCTGCATTCTGTCCATCAATTGTTCTTTTTGCATTTGTCACCCCGAGTGGGACGGGTATGCCCAGACGTGGGTCCCGTGCTCTCCATGCCACTGAAGTCAAGCTATCCTGGCTGAAGAGGGGTGAAACCCCGAAACCGGTCCTAGGATGCTTGTTTCCAGTCCAGGGAGGACCTAGCCTGGCAGTTCGGGCTGGACTGTTCCCATTGGGTGCAGGGTCAAGACTGATTTGCATATGGCTGGGTCCAAACTGGAATGGCATGGTGAGCAAAAAAACGATGGATATAGGCCCAGATCTCTGTACTGGGGTGAATGTATGACATTGTTCTGCATTCTGTCCATCAATTGTTCTTTTTGTATTTGTCACCCCGAGTGGGACGGGTATGCCCAGACGTGGGTCCCGTGCTCTCCATGCCACTGGAGTCAAGCTATCCTGGCTGAAGAGGGCTGAAACCCCGAAACCAGTCCTAGGATGCTTGTTTCCAGTCCAGGCAGGACCTGGCCTGGCAGTTCGGGCTGGACTGTTCCCATTGGGTGCAGGGTCAAGACCGATTTGCATATGGCTGGGTCCAAACTGTAATGGCATGGTGAGCAAAACAACGATGGATTTAGGCTCAGATCTCTGTACTGGGGTGAATGTATGACATTATTCTGCGTTCTGTCCATCAATTGTTCTTTTTGCATTTGTCACCCCGAGTGGGACGGGTATGCCCAGACGTGGGTCCCGTGCTCTCCATGCCACTGGAGTCAAGCTATCCTGGCTGATGAGGGGTGAAACCCCGAAACCGGTCCTAGGATGCTTGTTTCCAGTCCAGGGAGGACCTGGCCTGGCAGTTCGGGCTGGACTGTTCCCATTGGGTGCAGGGTCAAGACTGATTTGCATATGGCTGGGTCCAAACTGGAATGGCATGGTGAGCAAAAAAACGATGGATTTAGGCCCAGATCTCTGTACTAGGGTGAATTTATGACATTGTTCTGCATTCTGTCCATCAATTGTTCTTTTTGCATAGAGACATACACATACATCAAAATTGGTGGTGATATGCATACACACAAATACATATATATCCATGACACTCAGTAAAGTTTTAGTACCAGACATAAGCTCCTCCATATATACACCCCTATGTACAGAGGAGCATCAATATTTATATGGTCTGAAATGTACACATATGTTGTGGCTAAGTATATTTTCCCCTCCCCCTATATTAATGTATATGCTTATAAATGGAATTGAACCAAGTGCAATTTAAATTTTTGTTAAGATTTTAATTCTTAAAAGAAAATCTGTTTAATGTTAGAACCAAGGTAATTAATATTTTATTTAATATTTTTATTTTTCTCTTAACCCCGTCACTGCTAGGCCTTTCCCCCCCCCTGTGCTAAGCCTTTTTTTGGCTATTTGGGGTAGTTCGCGCTTAGGCCCCTGTAACTTTTTGACCACATAAGGTATCCACGCCAAATTTGCGTCCTTTTTTTCCAACATCATGGGGATTCTAAAGGTACCCAGGGTTTGTGGATTCCCCTGGAGTGGACCCAGAAATTAGCCAAAATACAGCAAAATTTTGTTTTGTTTTGGAAAAATGGGAAAAAAGGGCTACAGATGAAAGCGTCTGTTTTTTTTCCTGCATATGGTATCAAAAAAGGGGTTGTGGTGCTGAAATCACCATCTTCCCAGCTTTCAGTGACAGGCAGACTTTTGTCAGAAAACCAAAGTTTTTTACACAGTTTTGGCATTTTTCTGGGGCATAGCCTATTTTTGCTATTTTTTGTGCTTTCAACCTCTTTCCAGTTAATGGTAGAAATGGGTATGAAAGCAATAATGGATCCTGAAAAGCTATACATTTTAGAAAAGTAGACAAAATTCTGAATTCAGCAAGGGGTCATTTGTGTAGATCCTTCAAGGTTTCTTTATAGAAACTAACCGTTGAATATAGGACAAATTGAAAATTAGTTGAAAAAAACAGCCATTTGAGTCAACGTTTTCACCTGTAACTTCTTTTAATTATGACAGCTGTTTGAAAGCAATATACCGTTACATCCGCTGGACCTTTCTGGTTGTGGGGATATATAGGACTTGTAGGTTCACCAAGAACCCGACGAACCCAGAGCCAATAACTGAGCAGCGTCTTGCAATGGTTTTTATTATGTACCGGGTATATAGCAATAAATTTGGGAAAATATATACATGGAAAAATCGGTATGAAAGACACCTATGTATTTCTGAAATTGTAACAAAATATAGAGTTTAGAAACAGTAGATATTTGCACATTTCCGAAATTGTGAGTCCCCATACTAGCATGAGAATTATCGGTCATTTTTCAAAATGACTTCTTTTTTACACAATGTCTTTCATTTGGAAGGCAGAAATTCATCGAAAGTCAATAGGTAATAACAGTTGCTCTACAATTCTGTGTTACCCTAAGTCTCCTCATAAAAATGGTACCTCACTTGTGTGGGTAGGCCTAGTGCCCGCGACAGGAAACGGCTCAAAACGCAACGTGGACACACTTTATTTTTACAGTGAAAACTGACCCTTTTTTTGTAAAGTGCCTAGCTGTAGATTTTGAACCCCAGCTCTGCCGGCACCTAGGGAAACCTAGCAAACCTATACATTTTTGAAAACTAGACACCCAGGGGAATCCAGGATGGGGTGACTTGACTGGCTCTCACCAGTTTCTATTACCCAGAATCCCTTGCAAACCTCAAAATTTGTAAAAAAAAACACATTTTCCTCACATTTCTGTGGTGAAAAGCTCTGGAATCTGCGTGGATCCACAAAATTCCCCCCACCCTGCGTTCCTCAAAGTCTTCCGAGAAAAATGGTACCTCACTTGTGTGGGTAGGCCTAGTGCCCGTGACAGGAAACGGCCCAAAACGCAACGTGGACACACCACATTTTCACAGTGAAAACTGACCCTTTTTTTGCAAAGTGCCTAGCTGTAGATTTTGAACCTTAGCTCTGCCGGCACCTAGGGAAACCTAGCAAACCTATTCATTTTTGAAAACTAGACATCCAGGAAAATCCAGGATGGGGTGACTTGACTGGCTTTCACCAGGTTCTGTTATCCAGAATCCCTGGCAAACCTAAACATTTGTAAAAAAAAAAAACACATTTTCCTCACATTTCTGTGCTGGGAAGTTCCGGAATCTGCGTGGATCCACAAAATTCCACACACCCCGCGTTCCCCAAAGTCTTCCGAGAAAAATGGTACCTCACTTGTGTGGGTAGGCCTAGGGCCCGTGACAGGAAACGGCCCAAAACGCAACGTGGACACACCACATTTTCACAGTGAAAACGGACCTTTTTTTTGCAAAGTGCCTAGCTCTAGATTTTGAACCCTAACTCTGCCAGCACCTAGGGAAACCTAGCACACCTATACATTTTTTAAAACTAGACACCCAGGGGAATCCAGGATGGGGTGACTTTTGTTTTATTTTTTTAATAAACTTTATTTTTCATTTTCTCCTTACAAAAATAACACATATGTATGTTCGTACATCATTTCGTGGTCATTGATTGTCATAACATTCCAAGATAACATCTTACTCTGTATATGAATATCGTCCACCAGGTACCAAGTAAAAAGGATCATTTGCGACATTAGCCGTACATCATGCAAGGGACCATCTGATTTAACCTCCCCCTCATTTATAATAACAAAATTTATCAACAAAAGCATTCCTCTTCCCATCAATCAACATTTAACACAACAAAATTCACTGACCTGCATACATAACAATCCTGGCAGATGTGTATGTTGGATCACCCTACCCCCTCAGGAGTTATGCCATGCTCTAGTTGGGTTGCAGAGTCCTGTCTAAGGTCCTCGACATATGTCTTGTATGGTCCCCAAATATCTTTGGGGCGAGATGTACTGGGCATCAAACCTGCATAGAGCTCACTATTTACATTGCAATAGGCGAGACTGCGTAACCAACCCTGTACATTTGGGGCAGTTTTTCGCCCCCAGTGTATGGCCACTTCTCTCTTTGCTAATAAAAGACCCAGTGATGCAAACCTGCGGGTTTCTTGGGGAAGGTAAGAGTATATCCCAATAGAGCAACTTCCGGGATTGGATGTCAGGGGAATATGTAACATCCGGCCCAGTGTGTGGTGAACCTGTTCCCAGTAATTTTGCAGGTTGGGACATGTCCAAGAGAGGTGGGCGAAGTCCACGTGTGGTGCGCAGCATTTGTGACAGTTATGCGGCCTGGCCGGGTCTATTTTATGTGAAAGAACTGGGGTGAAATAAATACGACGCAAAAATTTAAAATGCAGCAGTTTGTGTCTGCTGTTCAGGGAGATGTCTTGTGTAACCGAGCAGCAGTAAGCCCATTGTTCATCGGTGATCGTGGTACCCAGGTCCTTCTCCCATGCGCTACGAATTTTATCATCCTGTACAGGCTTCAATAAGGCACATGCCTTGTAAAGTTTGGAGATCAGGTGCGAACTGTCCACTTTGTCTATGACCAATGTTAGAGGGGGAGATGAGGCTGGCTCGAGTGGGAACGACGGGAAAGTGGCTCGTAGCGCGGAGTAGATGCGGCCCAAAACGAATTTATCCATGAAGCTGCTAGGATTAAGGCGTGTGTCTTCAGTGGGGGAGAAAATATGGCCGTCTGGATAAAGGTCACCTAGTCTTACCAGTGCGAACTGCGTCAGAGTGCGCTGCACCAGTCTTTCACCAGTTATGGGGATTAAACGTGGGTTTACGGCTGGGAGGGCGGAGGAATATAGTCTCTCTGTACCTGTGATCCGGCATCATTTATGCCATGCCCAGCTTGTAGTTGAGACGGTTTGGATGCCAAGTGGGTCTCTGGGGAATCCCGTGGGGAGGAGCATAGAGAGGCGCTCTGGTAGCACAAGGTCTGTCTCCGGTTTCAGATAGGGAATCCGGGCATCAGGGTGATACCAGGCGTGGGCATAACTGCACTGTGCCACTAGATAATAAAGCTGGAGGTCTGGAACATTATAACCCCCTCTTACGTATGGCAACGTAAGGACAGCCCAGCATACTCGTGCTTGCCCTCCGCCCCATACCAAGCGACTCAGGAGAGAGTTAAGTGTGCCAAAAAATTGATTGGTGAGCGGGATCGGTATGTTATTGAAAAAATATAGAAATTTGGGGAGGACTATCATCTTTATTATGGCCACACGTCCAGCCAATGACAAGGGAAGTTTCAGCCATTTCTCTATTTGAGTGGTTAACGTGTCCACTGCCCGCCCATAATTGAGGCTCAGTATCTGGGCCGTGTCCAGGTGTATGTGAATACCTAAGTATTTCACTGATTCAGTGCACCATTCTAGAGGAAACTCCAGGTCCCAAGGCTTCGTACTGCTCGTCAATGGAAATATAACTGATTTGTGTCAGTTGATGCCCAACCCGGAAAACGGCCAAATCTAATAATTTCTCTAATCAATTTGTGTAAGGTATCTTTTGGGTGCCTAACATAAAGTATAGTGTTGTCCGCGTATAGCGATACCAGTAGGGGGCCAGTGTCAAATTGCAGCCCCCTATGTAAATGTCTCTCTTGGAAGCGCCTTATGAGGGGGTCCATGGCTAATATAAACAATAGGGGGGATAGTGGGCAGCCTTGTCTAGTACCACGAGTAAGTTGAAAAGGAGTGGAGAGTGTACCATTTAATCGCAATCGGGCAGTCGGTTTAGTGTACAATAGGGTCGTCGTGGCGATGAAGCCCATGGGCATGCCCATGCGGCGCATGATGGAGAGAAAAAAGGGCCACTCTAATGAGTCAAAAGCTTTTTCCGTGTCTAATAGGATGGCAGCTGCGGGTGTGTCTGGGTTAATCCTATGGATGACCGAGAACAACGTGTGGAGATTGAGTGAGGTGGAGCGATGAGGCACAAAACCAGATTGAGCCGGGGATGTTATGTATTCCATTAGTTGGGACAATCTATTTGAGATGACTTTTGCCAGGATTTTATAATCCAAGTTTAGGAGGGACAGCGGGCGGTAGGAGCCACATTTCGAAGGGTCCTTGCCTTGTTTGGGAAGAAGAATTATGACTGCTTCGCGCAAGGTGGGGGGTAGGGTCCGTTTTTTGAAAGCTTCAGCATAGACTTCAATTAGTTTGGGGGCCAAAATGTCTTTAAACGTTTTGTAGAACACCCCCGTGAATCCGTCTTGTCCTGGCGCTGAAGAGCCCCGAATGTTGTCTATGGCGAGAAGCACGTCCGCGACTGAGATGGGTTCTGCTAGGAAGTCCTGCATGTGTTTTTCCAAATAGACTAGGGCAGCTCTCTTGTGCCTCGTTATCATCCCCTAGGGTAGATGTGTATAATTTGGAGAAAAATTCTAGGAAGCTACTCTGTATGTCTTTAGTGGAGGTGTGAGTTTGTGAGTCAGATGTCTTCAGCTCGGTAATGTAGGTTTTGTGATAGGATGGTCTCAGTAACTGGGCCAGGACCCTCCCGGGCCGTTCACCCTCACCGTAGCGTCTAGCCGTCTGATATTTCCCTAAGAATAGAATTTCCCTGTCCGCTGTGTCTCTATATTCCTCCAGTAGAACCAATCGTCTATTCTCATATGTGGATGTTGTCTGATGTGTAGATGCCTATATGAGAACACGAAAGAATCTGTGTCTGCGCAGTGCACAGCTAATGTCCATAAGGTTTCAACATCTATATTGCATTTTACTCAATTTTTTATAATAACAAATGAAAATGTTACTCCAACGTGATTTCTCGGTGTATTTTTCTTAATGCATCCTTATATACAACAATTTTCTTTATGCAGAAAAACATTGTTGGTAACAAGATTTAAATACAATGCTTATGATCTGTGTACTATTAACAAATGAAAATTAACATTTGAAACTTAACAGGTGACCCAATGCATTTCGGGTTTAGAAAACCGTTCTTCAGGGGTACATATCATCAAATACCAATAAAGTCATGCATAAGACTAATGCCTGATAGCTGCCGCCGTTCGGAACTACAAAAATGAATGAAAATGAAATTAAAAACATAGTCAAATTCATGCGTTCATTACAAACAATTGCAGGCAAGTAAATAGGATTGCCACGCCACACGAACAAACCAAATCCGTAACGTGCAGAGAGTGAGTTAAGATTAGAAAAAGTGCCTAGTTATTCAAGGTGTAGAGAATAGCTAGAGAAAAACCAATGCGAGACCAAACTACCGTAGTTTTGTGGGTGATTTATACTATGAAACATCCTCAACCGATGAAAAAATTTGAAATTCAACCTTTGTGTGCCCGTATATAATCATGCTCATACGTGACAGAGTAGCCTGAATACATTAGATGTATATATCCGAAGAACCAAAATAAGCAATGTAAAACCATGCCGAGCTTACCTCCAATTCTAGGAAATGTGAGCTCAAAACTCTATTTAAACACAAACAGACTCCCAGTTACATTGACGCAAAACCGATTGACCAAATACATACACCCAGTGAGCCTCATTTGAGCTAACTTCTTACCAAAATCCACGTATGCGCGTTCCATATCTAAAAGATACCAAAGTACCAAAACATCAATAGCTCTACCCGATTACATTAATGGTTTCAAATGAGGAGTATTACAAACATTCAAGACTCACCGGTGGATTGCTCCGTAAAGCAAAAAGTGAAAGACGACCTCGTGACCGCTATCGGGGGTGCGTGCCTAATGACGTGTATGGTTTTTGAAGAGGAAGCTATTCAAACTTAACTTTATAAACAACTATATGTGCAAACACTGGTGCTCGCAGCGTATGAGTAAGCAAAAGTAAACAACCAAAGTGTATGACAAGCTGCGTGTGTAATTACCTACTCGTATGATGAACAGTACTACTTTTTGAAACTCCTTACAGAGTTGATCCTTTAAAAAAATCTGCCTATATGTGAAAGTTATGGAGTTAGGTGCAATGAGGACCATGAACGCTTTCCAAACTAGAGTTTGTTTATACGTGACGAAAGTGCACAGCTTAGTGCAGGAATAAACAAGTGAAGCAAAGTAAAAAACATAAACAAGTAATTATATATAAAAGACGAGAGTTCACAACCTAGTGCAACGGTTGACAAGTGAATCAAAGTAAAAAACGTAGAAGATGTGAAAAAACTCAAGATACAAAATGAAGAAAGTTCAGCGATTAAAGCTGTGGGATAGAGAAAAGATACAGATATAGATAAATTCATGTATGCGTGCCAATCCTGTACAGAATTCAAGGTTACCACATGTGTTTACAAAAAGCACAATAGTTCATAATGATCATTAAGCCCTCCAGGCATAATGGTGCCTAAATATTTAATCCAAAACGTTTCTCTACGTGCTAGTGAAACATTATAATCTATTCCTGGAATCGAGTCAATTTTTTCAAGTATAGTAAACCTGATTTGAGGAATGGTATGCGCTGAATTAACCCAGTGAGCAGATAGACAAGAATTACAATTTTTATTACGAATCATGCTTTTGTGTTCTATTATGCAGGTTTTGATTTTACGTGATGTTCTACCTACATATGTCAGTCCACAGGGACATTGAATTGCATAAATAACACCCTCTGTGTTACAATCTGATGTGTGTTTTAAATGAATCTTCTGGCCTGTGTGCGGATGAGAAAAAGTGTTGCCTGACATTATGTTTCCACACTGGCCGCAGTTCCTACATGTTCTCATGCCCTTGTAGGTCTGACTTTCAAGTATTCGTTTAGGTTTTAGCAATTCTCTCAAGTTCTTCGAGCGCGTGTGCGCGAACATTGGTTTGTCCATGAACACCGATGTGAAATCTGCCTCTTGTTCAATGATTTCCCATCGCTTGATAATGATTTTCTTGATTCTTGTGGATTGCTCCGAATGTTTTAAGACAAATACTTCACGTCTCTTAGTTGATTTAACAGATTTTCGTAGCAGGTCTTCACGTCTTTTCCGTGCTACTACTTCTTTTGCTGAACTTAGGACCTGCAGAGGATACCCCCTTTGTTTATATCTGTTCAGTTGTTCCTCAATAAGCAACTTACTTTGCTCCTCTTGAGATGTGATTCTTTTAATCCTGATGAATTGGGACACAGGCAGGTGCTTTTTCAAGGAAGTAGGATGTTATGTTATGTTATGTTAAGCAGTTTTGTAAAGCGCTCAGCTGCCCCAGCAAAGGGGCGTCCCGGCGCTAAGAGCAATAGTAGCAACTGACTGCGAGAATCCCATCTAGCAGAGCAGAAAAGAAACCAGAAAAAACATGAAAATAACAGTCAGGGGAGCAGGTAACCTAGTAAGGAAATAAGTGGGTTTTTAGTGCCTTTCGAAAAGCAAAATAGTTGTCCATGCTCCGTATCTGACTTGGAAGGCCATTCCACAGCTTGGCCGCCATCACGCGGAAAGATCGCCCACCTGCGCGGGCTCTCCTCACACGTGGGATGCAAGCAAGCTGTTGGTCTGCAGAACGTAACTGACGCATGGGAATATAGGCAGAGAGTAGATCAGATAATACCCCAGGGGTCGGGTATTTCAGAATCTTAAACGCGAAGCAGAGAGACTTGAACTCCACCCGCCTCTCTACTGGCAGCCAGTGTAGCCGCCGGATAGTGCTGGAGGTGGAACAGCATCTGGGCATGGCAAGAAGGGTTCTAGCGGCGACATTTTGAACCCTCTGCAATCTAGCGATCTCGGCCTTATTGGTGCCCAGATAGAGCACACTGGCATAGTCCAATCTTGACAGCACAAAAGCCTGTACTATCGTCTGGCGGATAGAGGAGTCAAAAAAGCCCAAAATGGGCCTAAGGCTGCGCAGAATACCAAAACAGGTCGCAGCTACCCTCTTAGTTTGATCTCGGAAACTAAGCGCCGAGTCCACCCAGACGCCAAGATTTTTCACCACCTGTTTGGGAGTGGGGGCCGGACCCAGGGTGGTGGGCCACCAATGCCCGTTCCAAAGCTCAGGATCTTTTCCTACCAGCAGGACCTCGGTCTTGCTGGCGTTGAGCTGAAGACAGTTGGTGGTCATCCACCCTGCGACATCCGCCAACCCACTTCGAAACCTAGCAGCATCGTTTAAACAATCATTGGAAAGGGCGACAACTAGTTGAGTGTCGTCAGCGTAGGACACTATAGTCAGTCCACTCCTCTTAGCTATCACAGCCAAGGGCTGGACATACAGGTTAAAAAGCGTAGGGCTTAAAGCAGAGCCCTGTGGGACGCCCTGTTTGACAAAGTGCACCTTAGAAGAAGAAGGGGGAACTGACACCTGAAAGGACCTGTCCGAGAGGAAGGAGGTGAGCCAAGCCAAGGCTGGGCCTACAATACCAGCATCCTTCAACCTCTGGATCAGTATCTGGTGGGCACTAGTATAATGTAAGGTGTTATTTACATCTGTAGGTTTGCTATATACAGATGTTTGTAAACCCATGGGTGTCTTCCGTATTTCAATGTCCAAAAAGGGAATTGTCTGAGAGTGGATGGTATGCGTAAACTTAATGCGTGGATTGCATTGATTAAGTTCATTGATGCATCCTTCCAACTCGTTACGGGTTCCTTTCCAAATTACTAAGATATCATCGATATAACGCATGTATGTGATAAGGTTTTCCTGCCACCTTGAGTTGTGTAATATGTGCCTCTCTTCAAAGTGTGCCATGTAAGTATTAGCATACGAAGGGGCTCCTGGAAACCCCATGGAAGTTCCTGTGCGTTGTAAAAAAAAAAAATTATTTCCAAGAAAAATAACTGTGATAAAGCGAAAAATGGAGCAGTTCCAACAAAAAGACTCCATTGTAATCATGTGTAGAATCCTGTAAAAGTCTCCATTCAACTGCTTCTAAGTCTTCATTATGAGGGATGGAAGTGTATAGAGCCACTACGTCTATGGTACAAAGCAAGATCTCTTCCATAAAATACTGACTTATAGCTTCTAGTTTATTCAAACAGTCAGTAGTGTCCTTTACATATGTACCCCAAGATTGTACCAACGGTTGTAAATGGTAATCCAAGTATTGTCCGATTGGTTCATGAATGGATCCACATCCGGCCACTATTGGTCGAAACGGAGGGTTCAACGCGTGTTTATGAATCTTGGGGAGCATGTATATATGCGGTGTTTTAGGTGTGTTGTTCTGTAGAAACTTTCTTGTGGTGGCGTTAATCCAACCCAAGTCTTCAGCTCTAGTTAAAATGGAACCTAGTACCTTCATTAATTCCTTGGTAGGATCTGTGTCTAGCTGGATATAGGTTTCTGTATCATGAACACTTTGTTCATAAAATCAGTATCCATGGCGACAAGCGCTCCCCCTTTCTCTGCCGGTTGGAATGTTACCTCCTTGTCTTGTCTTAATGAATTGAGAACTCTTAATTCCTTCTTGGTCAAATTGGTATGTTTAGGTATTTTGTATTTTATAGACTCCAGATCTTTTTTAACCAACAGTTCAAAAGTATCCAACTCTTATGTGAGAACGGAGCCATGAACTTGCTTTTAGGACGAAATGTTTCTGACGGTTTAGTGTGTTCTTGTTCCTGCGTGCTTGAAAAAAAGAACCACCTCAATCTAAGTTTGCGCATGAACTCAAATAATGATACTTCTGTTTCTAATGCGTTTGATGAATACGTGGGAACATATGACATACCTTTGTTTAATACTCCAATCTCTTCAGAGCTAAACTGTCTTCTGGATATGTTCATCACTAAGTTCCTCCTTTCTTCAGATTTCTTTGAGGTCTGCCAGATTCTGTTGTTTTTTTTTACTTGTCCCCTGCGGGTTCGTTTTCTTTGTTGAGAGTAATTTTGTCCGGCGGATGATTTGAAGATTGGCCCTGTGCCAAAAAAGAAGTTTTATCACTAGATGTTGAAGCTGTATTTTCTGCAAGCCTATTAATCTGATCAGTGGTCGATGATGCTGGTGGTCTTTGCAATGATAGTTCCTGATCGGTCACTATGCTTTCTTCTGAGGATGCATTCCCAGTTTAAAAAAAAAATCTCTTTTGGGCATACGCCTCCGCCCACGTGTATACCTCGTCCAGTTTATAGTCTATGGTATCCCTCCTAAATTTGCGTATTTTACGGTCATGTACCTCTTTAGCGTGTGCATCCAATCAACCATTAATATCAATTAATACCTTCGTCCAATCATCCTGTTCCATCCGTTCCATGATTTCATCTTTTAGTTTTGCAATGTCCTGCGATAGTTCGTTGAGTATTGAGGAGAGTTCTTCAATTATTAAAAGAATGAGATCGAGTGAGCACTTATTTAATATTGCATACCATCTTGCCATAAAAGTTTTGTTAAACTTAAATAACATAGGTTTCAAAGCAATTCTTAACCCCCTCGGTATGCGTTTCACCTTATGGTATTCAATCAGTGTGGTAGCATGAAGACGTTGGTTCACTTCTTTACGCATAATGTATTCAAGTTGACGTAGTAATTGAGTCGTATTCGGCGGTGGTGCTAAAAGTGCGTGCCTCTTCTATCAAAGAGTAAATAGACTCAGCGTCCTCTGCCGAGTATACTTTAGTTTCAGCTTGATTGGTAGTGAGGTCAGCTATATCTTTAAAGGACATGGTTAATGAAGGGTGCTGGTCTATAACGTGGGCTTGAGTGAAATAACCTTGTAAATGGGTTAGACCTGCACACGCTGTAGTGAAAGTTACAACTGAAAGTATGTAAAAGACTCAAAATAAATTTGTTTTTGCGTGCTACTGCGTAATGGGGTATAGCCCACCCCCAGTGTAAGAATTGCCTATATGAGAACACGAAAGAATCCGTGTCTGCGCAGTGCACAGCTAATGTCCATAAGGTTTCAACATCTATATTGCATTTTACTCAATTTTTTATAATAACAAATGAAAATGTTACTCCAAAGTGATTTCTCGGTGTATTTTTCTTAATGCATCCTTATATACAACAATTTTCTTTATGTAGAAAAACATTGTTGGTAACAAGATTTAAATACAATCCTTATGATCTGTGTACTATTAACAGATGAAAATTAACATTTGAAACTTAACAGGTGACCCAATGCATTATGGGTTCAGAAAACCCTTCTTCAGTGATGTGTAGATGCCCCATCTAATGTCTTTAGGTCTCGCTCAAGCTGTGCTAGCGTATTCCGTAGGTCTTTTAATACTCCGGCGTGCTTGGCAATGCATGTGCCTCTAAGAACCGAGCCAGTGTTTATCTCGAAATAGTATTCAATAGCCTCCTGTATTTCAGCCCTGAAGACTTCATCCTGTAAGGCACGGTTAGGAAACCGCCATTGTCGCTCGAACCCCTCCGGACGAGGGATCACCCCATCCTGGATTTCCCTTGGTGTCTAGTTTAAAAAAATGTACAGGTTTGCTAGGTTTCCCTATGTGCCGGCTGCGCTAGGGCCTAAAATCCACAGGTAGGCACATTGCTAAAAATAAGTCTGTGCCTAGTGGGTTTTCTGCCGCCCTGGGGGGGAATCGGGGGGGGGCGTTGCCCCGGTATGCCCCCAAGGGGGGCCGAAAGACTGTGGCTATGTTTTTGGGAGCCCCCACTCCCACGCATAAAAAAAGCCAGCATAATCGCTGGCGCCTAGTGGGCTTTCTGCCCCCCCGGGGGCAGATCAGGTGCCACTGCCCCCATCCGCCCCTCGGGGGGCAGAAAGACTGTGGCATTTTTTGGGGGAGGTGTGGGCATTGGCATGCCCATTCTGGGCTGACCTCAACCCTGAATAAAAAAATAAAAGTTCCTGAGGCCTAGAGGGCTTTCTGCCCCCCCCGGGGGCAGATAAGGAGCTATTGCCCCAATATGCCTCCGGGGAGGGGCAGAAAGACTGTGGTAATTGTTTTTGGGGTGGGGGCATTATCCCTGGTGCCTAGTGGGCTTTCTGCCCCCCCGGGGGCAGATCAGGGGCTGGTGCCCCCATCTGCCCCTGGGGGGAGCAGAAAGACTGTTGCATTTTTTTGGGGTGGGGGTGGGGGCATTGACCTGCCCATCTTGGGCAGCCCCCACCCCTACATCAATAAAAAAAAATCCCTGATTTCTAATGGGCTGTCTGCCCCCCCGTGGGGCAGATTGGGGGCTGCTGTCCCCTGGGGGGGGGCAGAAAGACTGGCATTTCTCTGGGGGGGGGAGGGTGGGGGCATTGCCATGCCCTCTTTGGGCAGCCCCCACCCCAACGTCAATAAAAAAGAAAATCCCTGGTTTCTAGTGCAGAACAATGTCATACATTCACCCCAGTACAGAGATATGGGCCTAAATCCATCGCCTAAATCCATCGTTTTTTTGCTCACCATGCCATTCCAGTTTGGACCCAGCCATATGCAAATCAGTCTTGACCCTGCGCCCAATGGGAACAGTCCAGCCCGAACTGCCAGGCCAGGTCCTCCCTGGACTGGAAACAAGCATCCTAGGACCGGTTTCGGGCTTTCAGCCCTCATCAGCCAGGATAGCTTGACTCCAGTGGCATGGAGAGCACGGGACCCACGTCTGGGCATACCCGTCCCACTCGGGGTGACAAATGCAAAAAGAACAGTTGATGGACAGAATGCAGAACAATGTCATACATTCACCCCAGTACAGAAATCTGGGCCTAAATCCATCGTTTTTTTGCTCACCATGCCATTCCAGTTTGGACCCAGCCATATGCAAATCAGCCTTGACCCTGCACCCAATGGGAACAGTCCAGCCCGAACTGCCAGACCAGGTCCTCCCTGGACTGGAAACAAGCATCCTAGGAGCAGTTTCGGGCTTTCAGCCCTCATCAGCCAGGATAGCTTGACTCCAGTGGCATGGAGAGCAAGGGACCCACGTCTGGGCATACCCGTCCCACTCGGGGTGACAAATGCAAAAAGAACAGTTGATGGACAGAATGCAGAACAATGTCATACATTCACCCCAGTACAGAGATCTGGGCCTAAATCCATCGTTTTTTTGCTCACCATGCCATTCCAGTTTGAACCCAGCCATATGCAAATCAGCCTTGGCCCTGCGCCCAATGGGAACAGTCCAGCCCGAACTGCCAGGCCAGGTCCTCCCTGGACTGGAAACAAGCATCCGAGGATCGGTTTCGGGCTTTCAGCCCTCATCAGCCAGGATATCTTGACTCCAGTGGCATGGAGAGCACGGAACCCACGTCTGGGCATACCCGTCCCACTCGGGGTGACAAATGCAAAAAGAACAGTTGATAGACAGAATGCAGAACAATGTCATACATTCACCCCAGTACAGAGATCTGGGCCTAAATCCATCGTTTTTTTGCTCACCATGCCATTCCAGTTTGGACCCAGCCATATGCAAATCAGTCTTGACCCTGTGCCCAATGGGAACAGTCCAGCCCGAACTGCCAGGCCAGGTCCTCCCTGGACTGGAAACAAGCATCCGAGGATCGGTTTCGGGCTTTCAGCCCTCATCAGCCAGGATAGCTTGACTCCAGTGGCATGGAGAGCACGGAACCCACGTCTGGGCATACCCGTCCCACTCGGGGTGACAAATGCAAAAAGAACAGTTGATGGACAGAATGCAGAACAATGTCATACATTCACCCCAGTACAGAGATCTGGGCCTAAATCCATCGTTTGTTTGCTCACCATGGGGTGGTGTGGTGAGCAAAAGAATGATGGATTTAACCCAGATCCTTGTGACTGGGGGTGAATGTTTGCATTGTCCAGCATTCCGTCCATCAATTGTTTCTTTTGCATATGTCGCCCTAAGTGGGAAGGGTATGCCCAGACGTGGGTCCCGTGCTCACTACACCACTGGATTCAAGCTAGCCTGGATGATGAAGGGTGATGCCCTGAAACCGGTCCCAGGATGCTTGTTTCCGGTCCAGGGAGGACCTGGCTTGGCAGTTCGGGCTGGACTATTCCCACAAGGAACAGGGTCAAGACTGATTTGCATATGGCTGGGTTCAAACTGGGGTGGTGTGGTGAGCAAAAGAATGATGGATTTAACCCAGATCCTTGTGACTGGGGGTGAATGTTTGCATTGTCCAGCATTCCGTCCATCAATTGTTTCTTTTGCATATGTCAGCCCTAAGTGGGAAGGGTATGCCCAGACGTGGGTCCCGTGCTCACTACACCACTGGATTCAAGCTAGCCTGGCTGATGAAGGGTGATGCCCTGAAACCGGTCCCAGGATGCTTGTTTCCGGTCCAGGGAGGACCTGGCTTGGCAGTTCGGGCTGGACTATTCCCACAAGGAACAGGGTCAAGACTGATTTGCATATGGCTGGGTCCAAACTGGGGTGGTGTGGTGAGCAAAAGAATGATGGATTTAACCCAGATCCTTGTGACTGGGGGTGAATGTTTGCATTGTCCAGCATTCCGTCCATCAATTGTTTCTTTTGCATATGCCCTTTTTGGGCAGCCCCCACCCCAAGGTCAATAAAAAAAAATCCCTGGTTTCTAGTGGGCTTTCTGCCCCCCCGGGGGGCAGATTGGGGGCTACTGCCCCCGTCTGCCCCGTGGGGGGGCAGAAAGACTGAAATTTCTCGGGGGGGCATTGCCATGCCCTTTTTGGGCAGCCCCCATCCCAATGTCAATAAAAAAAAATCCCTGGTTTCTAGTGGGCTTTCTGCCCCCCGGGGGCAGATTGGGGGCTACTGCCCCCATCTGCCCCCCAGGGGGGGCAGAAAGACTGTTGTGCCCAAACAAATATGGGGGGAGCAAAGGCCCTTGCCCAAGGGGCCGCTCCCCCCTCCCTGGTGTCTAGTGGGTGGATCCCTGCTTGGGGATCGCCCTCCTGGGGTGATCCCCAAGCAGGGATCCACTAGGGAAGGATACCATTGGAAAGGGGAGATTCTCCCCTTTCCAACGATACCTCTCCCATCTTTTTCGGTGCTCGGGGGGCTGAGATAGTCCCACGAGCACCGAAACAATGAAACTGAAACGAAGTTTCAGTTTCATTTTCGTTGCAATGACGTCAGCGCGCCATGCGCGTGATCGGCATTGGAATGAAAATGCAAATTGGCCTCGGGAGGTTGGGGAAGCTCTTCCCCAACCTCCCGAGGCCAATAAAAAAAAGGGAAATCCCTCTGCTGTCTGCAGCAGAGGGATTTAGTGCTCCTGTTCTCATGACGGAATGGTTCCGTCATGAGCACAGGAGCACTGGTGCTCATGACGGAACCATTCCGTCATGAGCACCGAAGGGGTTAAAGGCAAATGCTGTAGAGTTATATACCAAGTATTACAGCACTTGCAGCACACCTGGTAATGAAATGAGTGATTATTCTCAACTCCACCACCCACTTCCACATGAAACAAGTTTCAACATCAATCAATCACAGCCAAGCTGAGCCCAAAGAATATGAGCTGACACACCAGACAACGTTTGCTGCATTCACTATGTCAATGACCGTGTTTGTTGATGTGCCCCTCATATTGAGGAATAACAATTTGAGGAGACATGGGGTTTACAGGCAAAGGGTCAACATCTTTGGGATGTCTAGGGAAGCAGTCATTGCCAGATACCGCCCTTCACCTGATGTGATCCTTGCCATGGCTGCATAATGGGAGCAGAAGTCTGATTCACCTACAGCCCTCTCTCACACTATCCCTGCCTATGTCAAAATATGGCTGCACTTCATTCCATGCACACTGAACCTTTCCCTAGGATAACTTCTGACAGTTTTGCATCTCACAGGCAAGCCCTTCTCAATGCTCAGATGCATCAATAAAAGGGGAAAGAGTCGGAACACCGTGGTCTTAACCACAAGTGTTCTGACTCCGCAAGCTAAACCATGCTTGCCTTAACCACGCATATGCCTCAACCACGCATAAGCGTGGTTAAGGTAATGCACGGTCTAGCTGGTAGCTGCTGGGGACGGAAGCAAGAAGACCTCGCAGGAAGAGATCTGCGGTGAGGTAAGTGGGGCTGGGCTGTAGTTTTCTGAGCTGGCTGTAGTTTTCTGAGCTGAGGGGGGTCGGTGTAGTTTTCTGGGCTGGGGGGTCAGGGGTAGTTGTCTGGGCTGGGGGGGTTGGAGGTAGCTTTGCGGGCTTGGTAGTTTACGGGCTGGGGTAGTTTTCTGGGCTGGGGGTGGGTCAGGGGTAGTTTTCTGGGATGGGGGTTGGGGTAGTTTTCTGGGCTGGGGGTCGGGGTAGTTTTGTGGGTTGTGGGTGGATCGGGGTAGTTTTCTGGGCTGGGGGGTGGGTTGGGGTAGTTTTCTGGGCTGGGGTGGTCGGGGTAGTTTTCTGGGCTGGGGAGTCAGGGTAGTTTTCTGGGCTGGGGATGGGTCATGGGTAGTTTTCTGGGCTGGGGATGGGTCATGGGTAGTTTTCTGGGCTGGTGGGGTCGGGATAGTTTTCAGGGCTGGAGGATCGGGGGGAGTTTTCTGGGCTTGGGAGGTTCAGGGCTAGTTTTCAGGGCTGGGGGGTTCGGGGCTAGGTCTCAGGGCTGGGGGGGTTGGAGCTAGTTTTCAGAGCTGGGGGTTCAGGCTCTTTTTTAGGGCTGGGGGGGTCGGGGTAGTTTTTAGGGCTGGGGAGGGTCGTGGTAGTTTTCTTAATTAGGGGTTATGGAATTAGGCCTCAGGGCAAGGGGGGTAATGGGTAGTCGGGGTAGTTTTTAGGGCTATAGGGAGGGCGGGGTCGTTTTTAGGGATGGATCAGGGCTGAGCTGGGTCAGGTTAAGGGACAGGGTTTTAGGCCTCAGGGCAGGGGGAGGGGAATGGGTAGTCGGGGTAGTTTTTAGTGCTTAGGGGAGGGCGAGGTAGCTTTTAGGGCTGTGGGGTCGAGGTAGTTGTTTAAAATAGGGGATTGCCTAAGGGCAGTGGAAGGGGTTGGGGTAGTTGTAGGGACAGCGCAAGGGGGTGGGAGGGGGTCGAGGTAGTGTTTAAGGGTTAGGGACAGCATGGGGGTTGGGAGGGGGTAGGGTATTTGGACCTCAGGACAGGGAGGGGGCGGGGGGTTTGTAGATTAGGGTGGGGGAGGGTGGTCACGAGCTTAGCCAAGCATACCCCTTTACCATTCATGCTTTTACAGCGAAATTATGTGGTAAAGGCATGCATGGTAAAGGAATGCATGGTTACGACGCATTTGTGGTTCAGGCTGCATGGTAGAGGGACGCGTTGTTTATCCAGTTGTGCATACAACCAATAGAAGAGTTCACCAGTTTATCACCATGCCACAGTCACTGGTGGAAAGGCGAAAGGTGGCAAGGGAAGTAAATCTGTGACCTTGGCCAATATCTCTCTTGCCCGAGGTGCCATTGACTGCACACACATGACACTTTAGACACCCCACCACACAGCATATGTTTTCCGCAACAGACAACGCTGGCACTTCATCAACATACAAGCTGTCTGCGATGCCAGGAGCTGCTTCACTGATGTGTACCCTGCCTTTCCTGTGACCTAACAGAACAACTACATCTTCCGACAGTCACCTTTTCCATGTCACTTGGTTGCTGAGGATTTCCGATGACATGCGGCTCATTGGTAAGTAAAAACCCCACTCCAGCTTCATGTGCATCTGGGAATGCTATCCCTAACATACTCAATCATCACTACTTAGCAATACACGCACATGACCCTCACATCCACTCTTTGCTTGTAGGTATGATGTATTAAATGTACAATAGAGGCAACTTTATAAGCTTACCAACTTTGCTGCAAGTGATACCAGGTTGCTCTCTCTTCCCATATGCTGGCACCCTACAGATTTCTAACCACACTACTTCATTGAGGTACCATTGGGCACACATATGTACATGAGCTATTACTGAACACACTTTTGGGATCCTCTGACACGTGGCCCTTAGGGACATTGTCGTTTTTCACTAACTTAGCATGAGCATTCTACAGCTTGCCTGCTGCATTTGCGCACGTTACTACACGTCTTTATTTTTGCAATACTTTCAATGATTGCTTTCACATGAGAACTCATTGCTGTGTTCACTCTCTGCATGTTCCTGGGATGTTGACTGAACATTATGTGCAAGGTCGAACAACAATGCCCCTTCTTATTTTATTCTGGCCAGACCTTAGCCCTTAGACAAAACATACCGAGGCAGCTGTTGTTTGGACAGCATACTTGGGTTTTTGGTGGGCTACACGAATAGGTGCGACACACTTGGAGAGGGACCTTTCCAGAGAGAAGAGCGAGACAGCGCTTAGGATGTAGATCTACCATCTATAGGCTAAGGTATGGGGTCTGCAGACAAAGCCCAGAGATCTTCTATTACATAATAATACTTATTCTTAGCAAGGGGAGGGAGGTTAGGCACAATAGTCTTTTCTCCATTGTCTTTTTACGATGGCATCTCCCTTCATGATTTATGGACTAGCTGCTATGCTGACTATATTCGTACTATGCATTTTCCTATTTGTTGTGGCACGCATACTGCATGTTAGGGCACGTTAGTTAAAATAAATATTTTAAACTATCCTGTGTCTCTGTCAGATCTCATTGTAGGCGAGTACAAGAGTGCGAGCAAAAGGGTGAGTCTTGTTACTGCGATTCCTGTGAGATCTGGGAGTGTTGTGTTCTGGGGTGTCTAATCATTTGTTTCTCCGTAAGTGAGTAGGAGAGCAAGTGAGACACTATAGCTAGTCAGTGCTGGGTTCGTGAGCACTAAGGTGGTAGGAAGACCCAATCCCTATACACTAAGGTCCCATAATCCTGTGCATAGTTCTGTGTTTGTGCAGAATCCCTGCAACACCTCAAGTTGTTATTTAGGTATCTTGACTGTGTAGGGGGGGTGCTAGTGTGCTTCCCAGAAGTTGTGTGCAAGATTGTTGTATTGTTTTGTACAATATTGCCATGCAACGGGGCAACAGATCTTGACCTGATCTGAGCCCACATCCAGGTACCCGGAGTGAAGTACATCATAGAGATCAGGGTGTTTAGGTGTGGGATTGGCTAGTTAACTATTTTTTTATTAGCTGCTAGTTTGGTTGCTGCATTCATTATAAATGTCTGTTTTTTACTTTTAGAGCGGTTCACGGTAACGGACCTCATTATCTAAGAGTCAGAATCCAAATGTTCCACCCTACTGGAACACTTGGATCCGCAAATAAGTTCCAATTGGCAATCCCAAGAATTCACTAGGCTCATTTAGAGGGTCGATCCTTTTCTTTTTTAGCCCCCTGGCTCTGCAATTCCTTACCTTTAAAAATCCATGAAGTATTGAACACATTAACTTTCAAGAAATGATGGAAAACCTCGTTGGTCAGTCAGTCTAGTTAGCCTTGGTTAAGAGACCTCCTTTAGTTTGCTAACGCTGAGACGTCTTCCAGACAGGTGTGTGCTTTATAAATATTTCATTCATTCATTCATTTATTCATTCATGTATGTGGTTGGATGGTCTCTTGTCTTTGATGAATGGTGGACTATTACCACACTGTCCGTATATACCATCCTGAGACTACTCTGTTTATTTCACATAATGTCATCAACTGACATGTTATGCTCCACTGAAAAATAAGTTGGCTCTTAATTTTGGTAAGTCTGTTTTGGTTTGGAGGATGAGTTCCCATTGCTCCTCACGTTCCTGTCCATCCAATCATGGTCTTGTTGTGCCCACAGCTGTTTGATTGTCATACCTTCTAGGGGCCCCATGTCATGTGTGACACCTTCTGTAAGTTTGCCAACGCCCTTGCTTTCTGTGATTTGGAATTCAACGTTTGGATTTTTAAGCCCCAAAATGCAAAGTGCTGCCTGAAGGTATCACCTATGTCAGAGGCCCATGGCCTGATGATGGCCTGAAGTTGCTTTTCCACATAATTGGCCTGATGTATACTTTGTAGCCATTAACTTATTGTCTTTAGTTGGTTTTGTGAATGATTGTAGCTGATTCACTTCTCATTTTGGAGGAAGCTACAGTCACTTTTGATGATTAAGATGAAAACTAATTTTTGCTTATTGTTAGTACAACTGTACAGTTTCGATGCTTTATTTGGTGTTTACTGGCTGGTTGGTTAATTTCTGTAAAATACAGTGCGGCCTGTCTGTCGGTTCTCCTTGTGGTATTAAGAACAAACTCTCAGAACAGTTAGCAGCTTGGTACATATATCGCTGAAAATAACAGATGATGTAGCATCACAAGTTCAGAACAAATAGTTTGAAATATATCGCATTTGAAACTTAAGTTTTAAATACAGTGAATGCATAACTTTAAAAAATATTGAGAATGAAAAGAGTTAGAACCATTTCAAAATGTTATTAATAGCATTATGTTTATCAGTAGGCTAAAATAAAAGAAGATCAAAATGTTTTTAAGTACTCAAGGAAAAGGATAACTTTGAAAAGGTTCTGCTTTACTTTTGAAAAGTGTGCTTGTGTTTTTCTGTTATGTTTGGCATTCCAGAAGACTAGCATTTGAACACAAGAAAAGAAGGGGTGAGGAAGTGGCCCATTCTAGGTTGGTTAGCTAGAAACAAGGAGGACATGGGTAAGAAGTAGCAGACGAGGTGCTTTAGGATAGCGCCTCCCACCTTACATCTGCAGTGGCAATTCCAAGAAAAGATTAAAAGTTCATAAAATGGGAGAGTACCCATTACAAAAAAATACAAATTCGCCTTTTAACATTAGGAAAAATAATTCTATCTATTCACTCTCAAACTAAATGGCAATTCTATTGAATTTAAGTTTCTCACTTTCTCAGTATGTTAAAGGAGTTGGGATCAAGTGTCGATGTGCTGAATTTATGTGACCCTCTTCAGCAACTAGCAGAGAAATCCCTTCACAGATCTACAAACCCATTCCAAATCATAGAGTTCGGGCACTCAGTGGAGAGATCTTTGTGAAACATTTGCACACCCAGAATACGCAAGTAGTTCAGCACAATTAACCGCTTGTTTCTTTTTACAAAATATGCTGCATTACATGCAGGATTACTTGTTCCTAAGTACTACCACCTGTTACAGTAAAGTGATTAGAGTCACAAGGTAATGAAATGAAAACCCAAAGATGGAAGGCAACAAGGCTGTATCCTATCTTAATGCAGAGCACCCCAAGGATCTATCTACTTTGATACAATGTACACAAAGGCTCTATCACAATGCAGAGTTCCTCGGGCCTCCATCTTATTTCAAAACATAGAGCCTGATTTATATTTTGGTGGATGGGTACTCCATCTCAAAAATGATGGATATCCCGTCTGTGTTCTTAAAAGTGTCATAGGATATAGTGCACTTGTAATAAGATGGAGGGGTTATCCGCCATATTTATGATGGAGTAACATGTCCACCAAACTTTAAATCAGATTAGGCTACAAGAGCTACCCGTAAACCCATGGGCATGGGTATAAATGCTTAGACGAAACAATGGCACTCGTAGGCATCACTTAGAAAAATCAATACATTATTTGAATGGCTAGATAGCTTCAGTTCATGCTGGCTCCATGGAATCACGCTTCAGATCACCACAACATTTATCATATTGATTAATATGCAAAACACAAAAGCATCAACAAATTACATACACTGATCTTAGTGAAATAATGTGCAAAGTGTCCCCAGTGAAAACGAACCATAGAAAAGAGAGAAAACAAGTTATTTTACAATAACACAAGTGACTATGGGGCACATGCATCAATGTAAAATTTTGCGAATCCTTAATTGCGAATTTTAACGATTCGCAAATAACGAATCGCAAAAACAGATGCAACAAAAAATTTGCGAAAAAATAAAGAATCGCAAAAATCGCAAACGCTACTGCGAATCCGAAATTTGCGAATTCGCTAATAGCGATTTCGCAAATAGCGACTTCGCTATTTGCGACTCGCAAATAGCGAATTTGCAAATAGCAAAGTCGCATTTGTGATGCATCTTGATGACATCAGAACCAGGAAGTGAGCAGCACAAGCCCCATTCCCAGTGCACAGTCAGAGGGAGAGGAGGGAGCTGGCTCTGGGAGCTAACTAGCAGTGGCATTGAGCAATTGGAAAAACCTGGTAACTGCAAGAAAATGGAAAGCACACAAACAGCAGAGGACAGCCAATCAGGCAGGAAGCGGAAAATGAAATTCTCAGAAAAAGAAAGTGACACACTCATTGAGGGAGTTGTCCACAGCCATGATAAGCTGTTTGGGAAACAATCATTGAAAGTGGCAGAGCAGGAAAAAAGGAAAATATGGATCCGGATCCAGAACCGGGTGAATGCCAGTGGGGTGACACACCGCACCATCGATGACCTGAAGAAAAGATGGTACGACATGCGCAGTCGGGCCAAGGAGCGCATAGCTGCCCGTCTGAAGGAAGCAAGGAAGACAGGAGGGGGAACACCGATAGACACTGGGAACACTACCATGGAGGAAATGGTTGAATCCACAATCCAGCCTGAAGCTGTTGTCGGTGTGACACAGCTAGACACGTCAGGAGCAGCAAACACATCTGAAGGTAAGATGACTGCATGTTACCATTGACCTAAATAATAAAGGTAGTACACCACCCCAGTACAGCACAAGTGCACACTCAGAACATCCAGTACACAATGTATCCATGAAGGGAAGTGCATTATGGGAGATGTAGGCAGGTCAAGCATATACAATGTCAAACACACAAATAGGCTAAGAACAACTCAGAACAGTGAACATATTCCAAATTTAATGCCAAAGTAAAAATATGATCACTGTGACATGAAATCCCTACTTAAATTAATGCTGGTTTTGCACTGTTAAATCTCACAGATGCAGAACGTGTAGAAGCTGAGGATAGTGACAACCAGGACATACAGGACATCAGCGCAGTTGAGGATATGGACACACCGGTGTTGCCAACAAATCCATCCAGTGCCCCAAACACACGCAGGGCAACTGTCCCACCACTGGTCACCATGGAGTCTGACGATGAGACAAATGCACCACATGAGTCCAGGCATGGCCCAGCCACATCCATCCCAAATCCACAAACACAGGTCCGCAGAAGTAATGTCAGTGTCCGGCGTAGAAGAGCCAGATCACGCAGAACACAGCAGGAGGAGCAACCAAATGATGTCTGGGGTGGTCTTGAGGGACAGATGCTCCGCATGCAGCGCCTGCAGACCAAGAACACACGTTTAGTGCAGTTACAAATAGGGAAGATGGCAGACAACATTGCAGTACTGTGCGATAGTGTGCAGCAAATGACCAAGGTTATGCAGGAGGGACATGCATCACAGAGAAGAAACCATCGGCAACTAATGCAGCACCTCAAAAGCTATGCCAAATCCAACAATAGGCTGGCCACATCAACTGCACTGCTGGCACGTAGGTCTGTGACCTTGCAAACAGAAATGTGCCATTGGAGCGGGGATGTGGCGAAGGCACTGGACCAGGTAACCAATGCAGTGGAACTGCTGAATGCTACCACAATTGGGGCCAACATGTCCACGCAGGAAGAGGGTAGTGAGGGGGCCTCAAGCTTGAGTAGCATAGCTATGCCAGTTGCCACTGCAGGAAGACGCAACACACGCAGCAGTACCCCCTCAGCTTCCAACATGAGGGATGAGGATGCTGTCTCTGACAGGCGTCTGGGTGTTCGTGGGAGAAAGCGCTAGCCTGCTATATACAATTGCATACCGATATGGTGACGTAACCATGGATGTGATCGGACCTTTTGACTGATTGACAAGTCATTATTTATTTTTAATACACTTATGTCCATTACTTAAAAATCCTGTGCCACTGGCCACATTGAAAGTGTGCTCCGACACTCATGCAATATTTCCTTTGAATAAACCGTTCTGTGATTGTAATATACACTGTTTGTGTCATCATTACTCACCTCAGAAATAGTTTTGTGTGATGTCCAATCTTCTCCTGCGCCCTTCTGCTGCGCTTGCCCCTTGTGCTGCACGGCGCTGTGGCACTTGCTGGTCCTCATCCTCGGAGTCACTGTCAGACACCTCGATCTCCATTCCACCCCTCGTTGCTATATTGTGCAGCATGGCACATGCAGCTACTAGCTTGCAGCATTGTTCAGGGTTGTATTGGAGTGCTCCACCAGTCTTATGGAGGCATCTGAATCGGCTCTTCAGCAGCCCAAATGTGCGCTCTATGATGTTCCTTGTTGATATATGTGCAGCATTGTACCTCTGTTGGTTGGCAGTTGTGGGATTGAGGTAAGGCGTCAGAAGGTAATTACGCAAGGCGTATGCGCTGTCACCTGCATGTGGGTAAGCAAAGGGTCAGTGGCAGTTTGACATTGGCATACGTACAATGACTGTGAGTATCACCTACACATATTTACCAAGCAGATGTGCCTCTCCAAAATCTCCCCTGACCAGACGGGTGTGAATGCCACTTTGCCTGAAAATATATGAATCATGTGCACTCCCAGGAAATTGAGCCACTATATCAGTGATTATGTATTTGGCATTGCACACAACCTGAATATTAAGGGAGTGATAGCATTTTCTATTTCTGTATATGTATTCCTGTGCTGCAGGGGGACATATTGCCACATGTGTGCAATCGATGCAACCTATAACATGTGGGAAGCGAGCTATCTGGTAAAACTCCTGTTTTGTTTTCGCAAGGTCATGCGCGGTGGTGGGGAAATTGATGTGTGAGCCTATCCTGGCCATCATGGCATCAAGGAATGCTTTGAATATTCTTGAAAGTGCGCTTTGCGACACACCTCCAGCTACTGCAATGACCCCTGGAAGCTGCCTGACGCCAGTAGGTGTAGGCAACATAGGACCTGCACATGCGTTGGGATAGCATTGGTCCTACGTGTCTGTCGTTGCAGTATGGGATCCAATTCATTGATCAGGTCATGGATCATTGCTGCATTGAGCCTATACTTATCGTATATCTCATCCTCTTGCTGTCCTAGCAAAGTTATGCGGACTCTGAAGATGCGCTCATTAATTCGCCTCCGTCTGTGTCCAGCAGCCAGCAGCCTCATCCTCCTCGCCATCAGGTACATCCCTGCCATTGTGAGATGTGGTAGCTAATTCTGGGTGTGTTTCAATGGGTTTAAGTAGAATTTCAGCTGTATCTGATTTGCACTCATGATTACCACCTGGTTGTGATCCTTCTTATTTTGCACTCACAAAATTGCGAATTTCAGGTAATTCGCAATTTGCGATTTTTCATGCATCTATTTTGCGATTCCTTATTTGCGAATCGCTATTTGGGGGCGCAAATAGCGATTCGCTAATACTATTCGCAGAATGTTTTGCGATTCTTTAAATTAGCGAATTGTTGAGTTTTCGCTATTTTGCAGTTGATGCATTGCGAAACGGTATTTTGCGGTCGCAAACGCCATAATTTAGCGATTCGCTAATTTTGCAATTTTTTTTAGGCTTGATGCATGTGCCCCTATGTGTTTCTCATACTAAACAACCATATTAAATCGTCAATAGTAGTCCATTTTCCTTCTACAGGCGCAATGTTGTTTGTTTGTTTGTTATAGTTGTCGACGACGTTTCGACCCAGAACAAAATGACCAGATCTTATCAGGACATAAATGATAAGATAAACATCTTACAACTGCAAACTGGTGAAGTTTTGAGCAAATGACAACTGTCACTGTTCTACATGGAGTAACAGGCTCACTCTCTGTGTTCTTCTTGCCATTTGGAGCCACTACACACGGTCCTTCCCATACCCGTTGGAGCACTAGAGACCTTCCACATGCGTTCAAACCTCAGGGGGTTAAATCCTTTGCTCCCTGATATAGTTCCAATTTTTTGGACATTTCACGAGGGTGACTATATAAAATGTTGGCAGATTGTTGCAGCCTTCACTAGTTTGTGGTTGTAAGATGTTCCCTTTATCATTTATGCATGCTGCACAGAACCCACTACAAAGAACATGGCATGGGCAGACTGGGTGCAGAGTACGGTCAAAGGCCACGATCAATGCTCATCAGGGCACACCCTGTGGGCTCTGTGGTCATAGGGGCTGGGTGGAATCCATGGCTAAAGGTCATATCCTTTGCACTTAGCATGCCAGGCATAATCAAAGACCATGTCCAGTAGTGTCCGGGATCATAGGAACTAGGCACAGAGGACATCCAAAGGCCACAGACTCCACTGAGCACATACTGTTCATGTCCACAGGTGGTGCTTTATGGATACTTTAGGCAGCGGTCCTAGTAAAATAAAAGCAAAGTAAATGAAAAAAGCTTTGTTATAAGGAACTTATGTTTGTTTAAATAATCCTTCATTACAAGTCGCCTGGAATTTTAATTGATATTTATCAGACATGACAAAACCGGACTCGAGTGTGTCGGAATTTATCAGCTCCAATAACAAACTCCCAATTAGGAGATTGTCCCCCAAAAAGGAGGAATAAAATTCAGATTATGGTAGTTAACACACCAAAATCTACATGTTATCATAATTATTGCATGTAAGAAATTGGATTATTCGTTGAAGTGGGTCAGAACTCATTTCAAATAATAATCACAATCCTTGTCAGGGTGAACCAGAAAAGTCACTAAATAAACCTGCGCTTAACCCTCTGGTAGCTTGGAACAGAAGCAGTCATTCTTAACTTAGAGGCAATGTGTAAAGTATTTATGAAGCACTGAAACAGTAATAAGGTGAAAACACAACACATGAAAAATCCCAAACCTTTTTAGAAGAATAGAGTAAAGTTTATTAAATAAAATGACATCAAAATGTAAAAAATTCAATCAGCAGCACTGGAGTTACGATTTTTTAAAAGTCTTAGATATAACCAACTGCACATATTAGTTTGTGCCAGATTGGACAAAGTCACAAGTTCAGGTCAACAGCGATGGAGCGTGGGCCAGATACAGGACCAGGTCGGTCCCACTGAATGTTTTACCTTCTGAATTCCATGCGAGGACTGTGCTGTGCGGCTCAGCAGGGCTCTGTGGGGCTCTGCGTCGTGCCATATTGCATCCAGTGAGGCTTTCAGTCAAGAACGGCATGGATCTATGGGACTCTGCGTCTCTCAGCACCGGATCTGGTGGAGCTTTCAGTGAAGAGCTGCATGGTGCAGTACTGCAGGACTCTGTGTCGTGCTGTTTTGGATCCCGTGAGGCTTCTAGTGGGAGCTGTGTGGCTCAGTGGGACTCTACTTTGCTCAGCGTCAGATCCAGTGCAGCCAGCTTGGAGCCAGGGCAGGGGAGTCAGGAAACTTCAAGCGCTTCTACTTCAAATGAAGCATCAGGTATAAAAATAGGACCCTCAGAGTGACTCTTCAGTTCACTTTCTAGACCTGAGGAAGGACTCTCAGAGGACTGCCTGCTTCTGTGGCCTGCTGTGTACTTCAGAAGACTGCATTGATGCACCTGGAAGGACTACTTTGCTGCCTGAAGTAAGAGAAGTTTCTAAAGGTTTCTCTTCGAAGTGCTTGGAATTTCCTGACTCCCAAGCCCTGGTTCCAGGCTGGCTGCAAGGACAATGCATTGGTGATAAGCCCTTTGTGTGATGGCAAAGCACAGCCTATTCAGTTGCAAGTGTGGCTGTGCCCAGCTCCATCCCGCCATCCTGTCAGCATATAGCCCATCCAGGCACATCTAATCCCTGTATTGTGTGCTGTCTAGGAGGAATTTACAAAGTCTAACTTCCAAATACACCAAGTCATGCGACCTCGGACAGTCTGCAAGCAACAAATGGCAAAGGACAGGAAAATACCAACTTTCTAAAAGTGGTATTTTAGAAATTGTAATTTGAATTCTGACTTTATCATTAAGGAGGATTTCAGAGAAACCAAACATGAAATGCTATCTGTCCCCAATCAAAAGTTAGCATTTAATAGATATAATATGGCAACTCCCCAGAGAAATCGGGGAAGGCTAGCGGAGGGTTATACATTTTGATTAAAAATGACTTCCTGGGTTTATCCACTCTTTAAGCAACCTACTTGCACTATCCGTGTTGATGGAAAAAGCAGCAGTCCAAAGTATGCAACTCCACTGCTGCTTTGTCGACTTCAAAGCGGTATTCAATTGTGTGCCGCGGGGCTGTCTATGGCAAAAATTACAGAACTGGGGAATACCGCCGGCCCTTTTAAAAGCCATAATCCAACTCCACTCAAACACCTGGATTCGAATAAAGCTAGGAGAGGGTTCCCACGTCTCAAGGAAAATACAGAGCACAAGCGAGTCAAACAAGGTTGCGTGTTGGCCCCCCTCCTTTTTAATCTCTTCATTTCGGATCTATCTCACCTACTAGACAAAGTTAATTCCCACCCCCCTCAAATTGACGGAACCCGTACCAGCAATTTGCTATGTGCTGATGACCTTGTGTTACTTAGTCACACAAGGGTCGGTCTACAGAGACTACTCGACCAGCTGCTCCCCTACACAATAAATAACTCCCTCAAATTAAATCTATAAAAAACAAAAACAATCATAATCACTTTCGGGAAGCGGAAGCAGCAGAGAGGCGGGTGGTTTTTTGATGGCAAAAACATTGAAGCAGTATCTTTTTACAAATACTTGGTGATTTTCCTGGATTCTAGAGGATCTTTTTCAAAGCAGAAAGAAGCGGTCAGGGCCAAAGCCCTGTCACTCGAGGCTGCCTCAGTGAAGCTGGCGAAACAGCTACTTGGCCCAAGCCTAACCCCATTGTTAACGGTAATGAAGGCAAAGATTACTAATTCCCTATCATATGGGCACGAGATCATGTTGGGGACTAATAGCATCACATTGAATAAATTAACAACAAAAATCTTCAAACGAGCATGGCATTTGCCTAGATCGTCATCACCAGCTCAAGTCAGGCTTGAACTTGGCATATTAGATCATCATGGCGTCGAGGCCGGCGCGTTCATCAAGCTTTGTAACAGACTGCGCAATTTCCGGGAAGGCAGCCTGGAGGCAAGACTCTGGAAAGAAATATCGATCAGCCAAATCAGCCAAAAACAACGGCGCCATTTGAAACACTCCCTGCAGTTACTTGGTGTTGAGGAATACTGGGGAACAAATCCACCCCAGCAGGCGTTAAAATCTGTCATTAAGAGAAGTGTTTGGCTCTGGTCTTTTCATTCTGACAGGGCTAAATTGTCCAGAAGGAAACACGCCTGGGCGGTTATTTCTGACTAAAAACCAGGGGTCGAATCACCCTACTTGTCAAGCACGTATGCACTTTTTTGGAAGCTAAAGTTTATGGCACTGAGGATGGGGGAATGGCCATTCTTAAAGTACTTACCCGAATGGCGGCGCCCCAGAGTTAACATCAAATGCACGGAGTGCGGCTATCATTCTGAAGCAATGGAGCACATAGTGTGTGCATGTTCCGCATTGCTTAACGACAGAAGGACCTTGCTGCGGGGTGAATGGAACAAACTCGGAGTTGGAACTTGCCTACAGGCAATAATAGCTGCTATGAACTCAGAAAACACGAGGCTCAACATCCGGTTTACTAAATTCGTGACCAGAGCGGCCAAAAAACTTGGGAATAACAGGGCCTCAAATCCCTTTGCCCCTTGCAGCACCACCACACCGCCCCCGGATCTATTTACGAACCCTTGATCATCCTGTTGCGTTTATTTGAATACTGCCTTTTTCAACAATTTTAATTACTCGCAAGCTTTTACCTTAGAACTTTTTAGAACACTTATGCCCGGCTTGTTCCGTGCCTAACTTTAAAAATGAAGCTGCGGCCTTTAGACATCTTAGGTCCCGGATATTATCGCCTATTAATCAATTCTGGGTCATTTTACTTTAACACTTTCTTTCTAACAATTCATTTTTTAAACTTTTTGTATACATGAAATATATGTTTTTTTTTTTAAATTGTTATGGTTTTAAGTAATCAAACAATAAAGATCAATACCACTCTTTAAGAGGTTGATTGCACTGACATAATGGGGTTTACAGTTATATTGCCCAAAGGAATCCGACTGGCTTTTATAAATGTATATGTTCGATCTGTTCCAACTAGCAGTGAGTCCCCTATTTTACTACTATTAGACGAGATAATTGAGTTTCTTCCTTTTAACACAAAGATAATAATTGCAGGAGAACTCAATACATCCTTTGAACCTTCCTCTCACATTAATGAGCTATTAGAGACAGGGGACGAATTGTGGAATATCTCCCTTTTGATACAGAAACCCTGAAGCAATTTCTCTGCTACTACATTAAAATTAGCTTCTAAGACAGTTGTTAGAGGATTAAGAGCATGCAAAGGGCAAACCACCTCTGACCCTGCGAGGGCAGTCACATTTATAGGAGGCCTTCACTCCAGTGTTATTGATTATGTTTTCTTAGATGTTAGACTATGGCCAACACTGGGTGATATTAGAGTGGACCCTCGTGAGAATAGCGACCATAATTCTCTGATTTTAACTTTGACTGGGGAAGCACTGAGAAGGACAAAAAATTTGACTAACAACATAGTGCCTGAACCCATTTTAGCTAATAATTGCTGTTGTCTCTCTTGGCCGAATGTGTTGTCAAATCAGAAATTATACTTAGAGATTTATGCCTTGTTTGCGGCCTATCTGTCTGATTATTTAGGCTTTTCTAGTTCAGCCATCCCTATACTAAATATCCATAAGCAGTTTTTCCACAAGTTACAGAGTATTTTTTACAAGGAAACTGATCAAAGAAAACTCATTAGGGCAAGGTGGCTGATTGGTATAACAATAAATGTAACAATACCAAACTGGCGCTAAGGCTGGGTGTTAAGGATTGTAGTCGAGTAAGGTTTATAGATGCAAGATGTAACTATAATCTTGCTAATTATAGATAATACCTCTGTACTGACCTATTTACTTTCATATGACCTAAACAGGTTCTAATGACGCCTATACCCCACAAGTACCCACACAGGAATACAGCAAGAAAAGATTTTTATTTACTATATTTATTAATCAATAGTATTCATTTTAAAATTCATTTTTTTGTTAGTTTTTATCTTATTACACGTAAATAGTGAAGAGCTTAATACAAAAAACATTTACAAATTGATTGCCTGTGTTTCTTAATCACATACAGTACTTCAAAATTAATCCAATGATTACTAACAAACACAAGGCAAATTATTTATCCTAACAAACAACCCAGCCATCTAAAACTCATCATTTATCCTACCATTTTCTCTCATTCACTCCACATGTAATCATATTTCACACATAAAAATCTTTGAAATTCGACCCAATGAGGGGCCCTAGCCAAATAACAAAAGGGCAATTGCGATGCTTCACCAGAAGCAGGAAAGTTTGAAAAATTCTCAAATAGACCACTCAATGATGACGGTGAAAGGTCTGGTCTACGCGCGTTTCAGTGGAAAAACCACCTTCCTCAGGACCAAGATGTAGGGAATCTCTCATAAAAAAGCTGGGAATGTCTCACATCCTAAAACAATTCTATGTGATTTTTGGAAGCATGGAATGTTGTTTATATATATCAACAACGTCGTTGCATTACCCTGTACGATGCTTTATAACCTTGCTTTCCATCCAGACTGAAAAAAGGAGAAAATATAGTCCTCGATTCGCTGTGTTTATTATATAGTAGATGGAATACCTCGGAGTGCTCTTTTTCCTTTTTGAAATCCCTCTGTTTCCTGCTATCTTGGGATTGCTACCATTTCGATATCGCTTTCCACTCCGATGTCTCTGGTCAACTATAATCTTACTATGAGCAAAGCCAGAAGGAACTGGGACAAAAAGATCTGGTGCAACATGCTCGCACCAGACAAAATGAAAGATAATCGGTCCTTCTGGCGCATAGCAGCGCAGGCCCACACAGATAAGATGAAAACATTTCACCACCATATTCAAGCTGAAGAGTGGGTGATCCATTTTTCTACATTATATGATCAAACAAAATCAGTGCTTCTACTTTGAGCTCTGACCAGGTATTATCTTGTGTGGATATGCCTGCAACTGATCTAGAAGTAGATGATCAAATAGTTTTTTTCCCTTGAAGACACTGGAAAAGCTATTACCCTGCTAAAATCAGCCAAGGCCCGAGGGCCAGATAAAATCACTGGTGACATATATAAAACAGAGCCCCAGATTTGGACTTGTTATGTAAATCTACTATCTAACGCTATCTCAGCTGGTTGGGAAATCCCTCACTCATGGAGGGGGGTGGAGATAATTCTGATTTACAAGAAGGTTGATGCCTGTGCCCCCTCCAACCACAGGTCAATTAGTCTAATTGACAACTTGCAAAAGATGTTCGCGAGGCAGATTTTAGATAAACTACTAGAATGGGTGGAAGATGAGCAAATTTGATCTCCTCTTCAGGCAGGGTTCCGCTCAAAGACTAGTACCCTTGACCAGGTCTTTAGATTCACCATTCTCTGTTGGAAGTATACTGTACTTTCACAACAAAAGCTCTATGTAGCTTTTGTCAATCTTAGAGCTGCATTCGATCTCATCCCAAGAGATAACTTGTGGGGAGTATTGGCAAATATGGGTGTCCCAAGAAATCTGCTTTACCTCATCATAAAGCTCCACACTAAGAACTATGCCCAAGTGCTGGGGAAACAAAGGCTAGCTAACAGATTGCATCCCCAATAAGCGTGGAGTGCACTGAGGGGGTGTACTTGCCCCGACATGATTCACTCTCTACGTCTATGTGAACGATGTGGTGAAAGCACTCATGGATTGCAGGAATGATTCACCCACTTTGAATAATAGAAAGGAGTCTCTTTGCGGATGATTCTCTGCTATCATCTTAAAAACACTTATGGGGCTCCAGTCCTCATTAATACATTTCTGGACTTTTGTGTGATCAGGGGCTTGGAGCTCAATGAGAACAAAACAAAGTTTATGGTGTTTGGGTCAGGCGCTCCTAATAGTTTAGCCATTAGAGCCGGCACCGAAGTACTCGAGAGAGTACATAGTTTTGACTACCTCGGGGTCAGACTGACGGATAAATTAAAATGGCTAGCCCAAACCACTTAAGAGCAGGCTGTTAATTGAACACATATCCAATGCCATCTGAAGGTTATACAAAAAGCCAAGTTCTCGTTCGTTATCACCGGCACTGGAGGTTTAGCCAAGGTGCAAAGTGCTGCTCTTTTGGGTGCTGACGTATGGGGCTACGCAGATACTAATCAATTAGCCTATGTAGAGAATATCTTTGCTCGTCAGCTTGTATCTCTGCCATCCAGTGCCCCTCTGACCCCACTCTTTTTCAATCTGTGCCTGAAAAGAATCGCTGATTTGGCTTTATATAAGCCTTTAGCATATTGGGTCCACCTCTGGATTACACCTGAGCTTAGTGATAACAGAGACTCCCTTAAGGATCTATTAAAAACTATCACTGCTAGGCGGGCACCTTGGTTAAAATCTGTTCATGACTGGTTTTATAAGCTGGGTTTGGGATTGTGGGATGATCCGGAATCCATAAGTAAAGATGACCTTGTCAGTGTAAAAACCAGCTTTTGGGCTTATGTTCATGATTGCTATGCAGGCACCGTGAACAAGGGTCCCCTAACAAGCAAATACATGGAATTCAAGATTACACCTTGTTTTGAGCCATTTCTGGACGCAATATTCTCACCTTTAACAAAGAGCCTGTACATGTGCTTTCGGATGGGAATTCTCCCATTCAGATCTTTTACTAGTAAATGGAGCAAAGATCTAGCCCCTAGCCTGTGCCCAGCTTGAAGTCTGGACTCTGAAACTGAGGCGCATTTTTTGCTTTTTTGCTTGGGGTATATAGGCTCCCGCAGAAAATGGATACGCCCGATCTGTGTAAAGCTGGCGGTAACCAGATATCTTGTTGCTCAGAGAATATTGAAAAGTGACACTTCTTACCTAATTGTGTTTGCAGTTAGCCATTTCTTAGCTAATGTTTGGTATAAGCATAGTAAGATTCTTTCCCAAATTACCACCTGAGTCAGCATGTAAGACTACTACTTGGATACATCTGTAATGTATTTTATTTATCTAAAATCCCACGGAGCTCTAAATGTGATATGCACCACAGAATATTTTCATCATCCTAGGCAGAATTATACCCCTTCGACTAGACCATTTGTATCTACTGTATTTTTAAACTAATATTAACATACCACAATGTTTTTGTATACTTTGATGGTTTCTGGCAAACCGAATAAAGTATTAACTACTACTAATACGTCAACCCAATCTTATCATATGGGACAGGTAGGCCTCACCATAGTGAAATACGAATTTAGGAGGTTTTCACTATCAGGACATCTAAAACTTAAAAGTACATGTTCTTACTTTTTAATTAGAATACACCCTGCCTTTTGGGCTACCTAAGGCCTACTTTAGGGGTGACAAATGTAATAAAAGTGGAGTTTAAGGTTTGGCAAGGGGATTAGTTGCCAAGTCGAATTTGCAGTTTAAAACTGCATTCAGGCTGAAATGGCAGGCCTGGGACATGTTTCAAGGGGATGCTTAAGTGGGTGGGACAATAAGTGCTACATGCCGACTAGCAGAATTTCATTTACCGGCCCTGGATACTCTACAAGGAACTTAGAAGTACATTAAATAAGCCAGTCAGATGTAAACCAGTTTTACAATGTTTAGGGAAGTGAGCACAAGCACTTTCACACAGATTGGCTGTAGTAAAGTGCACAGAGTGCAAAACCGGTATCAACCTGCTCGCCTATCCGCCCAAGATGCATCACCGATCTGACTTTGCAGCAGCTCTGCTACATTTTTCTCTACAGCAGCAAATCCTGTTCAGTGGTCGTTCGCCCAGAGGGTACCTGGCCTCCTGGAACTCTCGTGGGCTACAGCCTCGTCCCGCTGGAAATTTCGACTTCCAAAAAAGTGACTATGTCCTAATGTAGAAATCTTCACCACAACTTCGTTCAGCGGCTCCCAATGATGACGCTCCCTCCTCGGACACCGCCTGAAGCCTTGCCCCGCTGAGCTTCTGTGAAATTCTTCTTTAAAAAATTTTTTGAGTCCGAATGTAAGCGCCGACCAGGCCCAATCCACTTCTTGTGTCCCACCCACGCTCCATTGCGGTCCACCATATTTTTCGACTTTGACCCGGTCTTGCACGACTAAGGGGCCGATTCCGATCTCGGCCTGTAGGGCTCCGAATCGGATTCGGCTTAACCGGATCCGATTCGGAGCCCTATTGCCCGACCGATTCGTACGCGCGTCCGGGCGAGCGAGTACGATGCGAAATCGCCGACCGACTCGTCTGGGCGTCCCGACCGCTCCGACCGACTCGTACCCGGGTCTAACCGCACCGACCGACTCGCTCGGACTCGACTCGCACCGCGCAATGGAGACGTTCCCCGGCCGGGTAAGTACAATGCGCGCCGCGAGCAGTCCGACCGAGCTGCGCACTCCGGCTCGAAAGAGCAGTCGGAGCCGTACTTTGGGGGTCCGTGTCGGACCCCCCTGTACGCGTACAGTACGAGTCGCACACAGGGGGGACCCATGGGTCCCCCCTACCTGTGCGTGTACGGCGCGAGTCGCTTTGCCGCGTACACGCTGTAGGGGGCGCCCTTGTCCGCCTCGCACCCATTGAGTCAATGGGAGCCCGCGTACGCGTTGTACGACAGGCTCCCATTGACTTCAATGGGAGTCCGACCGACTCGAGTCCGATGGCATACGTGCGCATCGTACTCGTTCGGTCGGGCTGCACGGGTCCGATTCGGTCGGAAATCTCTCCGGGTCCGGCTCGGTCGGAGAGATTTCCGGCCCGAATCGGAATCGGCCCCTATATGTCTCTGGTTGGCGCTTTGATCTTTTAGGTGCTAGTTTTTACTAAAAACTTAAAAAATTCATAACTATGTTTATGCTGATTGGATTGTTGTCTTTTGTTGTCAAATAATTTATTAAAATGTACTCTATTTTTCTAAATTGGTGTGGGATTGTTTTCTTTTGTTGTGTTTTCACTTAATTTCTGTTTGTGTGCTGCAAGAATATTTTACACATTGCCTCTAAGTTAAGCCTGACTGCTTTTGTGGGAAGCTACCACAGGGTTAAGCACAGGTTGAATAAGGATTTTTTTGTGGTTCACCCTGATGAAGATTGCTGCTGTTGCTTGAATAGTGTCACCCCCCTTCAACCAACAACCCAATTTCTCACATTTGTGTTCAGCAATGTGGATCAGGACTGTATTTGTGCAGTGCCATACAGTGATTTGTGTTACACAAAATCCCAGATAAATAATTTGACACCAGAGTTGACCTCTTTTTAAATTCTTCCTAGTTTTCTATTGGCTGTTTTTGCCCTTTTGTAAATGTAAGTGCCCTTCCTTCCGTTTTGCACCATAGAGATGGATCTGATCAAACTTGACATCCTCAGCAGGGCTGATATGCTGAAGCTCTGCAAGGAGAAGAGGCTTAAGGCAGACAGGAGGGCTACTGAACTGGAACTCCAGGTAGCCAGCAGAGCATTTGAGGAAGTTCAGAGATGGCAGACAACCCCAGAGGAGGATGATGAGGAGGGGGAGCAGTCTCAGAGGATGATGAGGAGATTGAGGACCCAGCCCTGGATCATGAGCTGCAAGGAGAGCCCAACTCAAACCCAGCGGATGCCCAGGGTGGAGCAGGGAGTAGTGTGCCTGCCAGGGGCCTAACTCTAGAGGAGCTGGAGGACAGGAAGGCGGAGTTGGAGCTCAAACTTCATCTGGCCAAGATGAAGCTGGAAGGAGAGGAAGGCTGAGGTTGAGAGAGCCTTTGGAAAGGGGGAGACTGGCCCTGGAGGAAAGAAGAATGGCCCATTAGTTTAGTCTCAGAGAGCAGGACATAAGAGCCAAGCCAGCAACATTGGTGGCAGCATACCTGCAGAGTCTACTGAAGTGGTGAGGGTCCCCTTACCACAAGAGCTGGTGGCCAATTATGTGGTAGGAGATGATATAGACAAGTGGTTTACTGCATATGAGGTAGCTCTGAGGGGACACAAGGTCCCGGAAGAGTACTGAGTGGCGGTTTATGGAAACACATGCACACAGTGGAGAGGGACACACTTCACACACTTGAGGCACAGGACCAAACAAAGTATGCCCCCATGAAAGCAATACTTGTTGCTAAATTTGGGCTGACCCCTGAGAAATACCATCAGAGATTCAGGGACAGCCACAACCTCCCAAGCCAGTCTTAGGTGGATTTCTAGGATTACTCCAGAAAGACACCAAGCAGCTGGGTGAAGGGCAGCAAAGGCAATGGTTATACTGGGCTGTATAACTTGATTTCTGGGGAACACATGCTCAATACTTATTTTACAGAGCTGTGTCAGCACCTAGTGGATAGAAGACTTACTGACCCCAGGAAACTTGTTGAGGAGGCAGACCTCTGGTTTAGCACCAGAGTGTCTAAGAAAGCATCTGAGTGGGCCTCCCAAAAGGGTGATCAGGGTTCCCACCAGAATAAAGATTGGGGAGGTAAAAACAAGAAGGAGTTCTCTCAAGGCCCCCAAAATAGTTTTCATTGGAAAGGGTCCCATTCTAAATCCGGCCACCAGAAGAAAGGTTTTGTTGACAAAAACACTGGTAAATTTGTCCCCAAGTGTTATGAGTGTTACCAGTATGGGCACACCAAGGGTGATGCCAAGTGTCCCAAAAGGGCACAGCCCCCCAGTGGTGGGTAGACCCCGGTGTTGGATAGTGTAGCGAGAAGGGGCCCCAGTTAGTTTGGGGGTAGACCACCCTAAGGCTGACAGGTCTAACAGTCATATCTCAGTAGAAATGGTGCATTCCTGCTGTCTCCCTGTCATGCAAGGCAACATGCAAGTTATCTTGCTGCATTCCATTGCATGACGTTTTAGTAAATCTTTACCTCAGTATCCAATGGGCTCAGCTTTCAGGTTAGTACAGTGGGTACAGATACCAGGACATGATCTTTAAACGTACCTATTGTCCCGACTTCTCATCCGAGTACTTACTGAGCATGACCTACATGCTTTCTTCCAACTGAGATCCAACATGCTTTTTTCTGCCGCTGTGTGCCTGTTGTGGATATGTTATAAATTTCACCCAATTTCTGTGTTAGGTGGATAAAAACCTTTGTAGTGGAGAGGATATTCTTGAGAACTTCGTCAGTCCTTAAACTGTTAGATAAATGTACATGCTACTGTCTTAAACGGCCTGTAAAAGCTATGTTTTTGGCCAATTTGTTTTAACAAATGTTCTGTAAAATCCCCTTTTGACATTACTTTAAAAAATACCTCTTGGTGAGCTCATCACAAAGCCCTCTGTTAAAAATGTTGGTAAGATTTTGGGTCAATAAGCTGGCACTGTATGGGGTTAATTTTTGTGTAGACTTGGTTAGGAACTTGCTTTGGACATTAAGATAGCATGCTTTTAGCATGCTGATGTAAACATTTTGGGATGTTTTGCTCAATTGCAGTAGTAGGTTTCAGGGATGGATGTGTTCATGCAATTGAGATTATTATCACCTGTCTCCTCAAAAAAGGATGATTTTCCCATATTTTTACTCTGAGTTCAGCTTTGCTATTTAATGATCACATTTCCCTATTTATTATTTACTCAAAGTACTTTACTCAACCTAGAGCTCCATGTCCTGATCTGTTTCTTTTTTTTTATTTACGATATTATATTGATGTAACTGTTCCTCGTGTGCAATCTTGACTTTTTATTCACTATTACTTCATCACATTTATCCTTTTTTGAACTCTTGTCATATAGAAACATCCTTCAGTTGTGGGTGAATGTCAGTGTTCTTTGATTTCTTGAGATATTTCTGCCCTATCATTTTACGCTCGGTGCCTGATTTAGAGCTGATTGGCAATAGAAAACCGTCTGATTTTAATACAAAATGCTAAAGCTAGAAGAGGGCAGTGCAACAGCTGAATCACCCCCCTCATTCCACCCCTATTGTGGAGGAGATTCTACCAATTAATTATCCTCCAGAATGAGCATTCTCTCCAGATACTGAAGGGTTTTCCATTGTCATCCAACTCTTAGTCAGTCTCTCAATATTTTGACATCCGTAACCCTGACAACCAGGGATGCAGCCCACTGTGTATATACCTCATGTGTTGTGTGTTAGTTGAGCTCCTTCTGCATCTCCTTTAATTTTCATATTGAATTAGGTAGGCAGAGGCTCTTCGCGGCTTCACCATCACTGATTATTTTTCTGCGGGTCGCGTGGTAAGTGCTCCTTTACCATCAGCACTTCCGTAGCTTCTTCTACAGTAGCCTTGGCAACCAAGACTCTTGTTTGCTACATCAGCAGTGACGCGATTGATACGCCTTCTGCACTTATATTATTTTCATTTTTTGCTAATTGTCTACGCCAAGTAATTACTGTTTTTGACCTCCTGATGTTCTCCTCTCCTCTCCTCTTTATGTTACATGAAGGCTCTTGAACTATTGACTATAGACTGTCTCCGGACGGAAGAAAATGTACTGTCATCTTTTACTGCATTCCGATTTCTCCACCTGCGTCCCCCAGTTGTAGCTATTGCAGCCTGAAGTCACTGTCGCATACTGCCCATTCTCACAACACATCTTTTTCGCCCAATATATTGCATCCCTTGTTTGCTGTTACATTAAAATGTTGTGCCTCATTTAGAGCTCGAGAGATGGCGTATATACCGTCGGCGTGGCACTTTACTAATGCCTCGCCGAGCGTACTGCACCCACCGTATTTAGAGATCTCTTGCATTGGCAGGAACCCCCATCACGACGATTCCTGTCAATGCGTTGAAAGTGTGATGAATGGCTTTGTCAACATGACAGAGCCATACAGCACAACTTCAGCATTTTTTTATTTTCCAAAACAAAATCACAAAACAGGATTTCCTTTTCGAAGAAAAAAAAATAATGACCCTCCCCCCCCCCCCCCCCTCGCCATGGGAGACTTCTCCCATGGCGTAGGAGTCATTTACAAGTTTTATCTATCCCTTACCACCAGGTTTTACCTGGAGGTAACAGACAATGAAAAATGGCCATTTGACTGCCCACACTTAGCAGGCGATAAATGGCAAAACCTCCAACGAACCTTACCCAGTTGGGCTGTCGGAGGAGTATATGGACAGGGGAGACTGAGTAGTCTCCGCCGCTGACATACTTCAGTTCCACCCAACTCCAAATGAGGCTTGCGAAACTTCAGTTTGGCAGAAAGGGTTCTCCATTGCTTTTACGACAGAGTGCCCTCTCCACTAAACTCTAAATTGGGCCCTATGTTAGGTATGTCTTCTAATTAGAGATGGGAGAAGTTATTTAGTGGAATCCAGATATGCAAACTCCAACCATTTTATAAAATGGAGGACAATTTGTAATTAGGCGGCATAGCAGGTTAAATAGAACTACTGTGTTAAACCATCTCACAAGTGTATTGTAATTAATAGATATAATTTTAAAGCGCCACTCAGGCAAGAGAGAGACCCAATAATGACAACAGTGACATAGGAAAACTCTGTTTCTGTGTCAATATTGACACCAAAAAGCTCTGTTGAGTGTGTCTTGTGATAGGCATAACAATTATGCCTTCTAGTGATATGGAGTTTGGATTGGTGATATCTCTAGTCCAGCATTTCCCAAACTGTGGGTTGCAAGCTGATTATTGGTGGGTCAGGAAAATCCAACAGCAAAATAAAGACGTCTTTAAATTCTGTGTTTCTCTTCTCACGTTTCCAGGTGCTTCAAAGACAGAGGTCAAATATCAGGTTATGTCTTCTGACAAACTGGTGCTTATTCTTTTAACATGAGGATTGGTGTTTAATTGTTTTTTCTCTGACTGCAAAGTGAGAGGAGTGCAAAGTGAATTATGTGACAATCTTGCTGGATCCCATAGAGTGTGAAAGGAAAGGCTGTATGATGTCATTTGTTTGGCAACACACAACAAAATGCAAATACCTGTAAATGAACTGTATGGTTTCAGCTGTTTTTTTTTCTAATTCTAAATTGTTCTGCGAATAGGGATTTTAATAGGATCAAAACAAATCAAGACACTTTAGTTGGAGATGCAGTAATGATAAATATTCACAGAAATCCAATTTTAACACCTTATCATTTGTGTCCTATTTAGTTTCATCAGTAAAAATGCAACTGTCTGCCTGTGCAAATTTAGTGGCCATTTCAATGGAAATGTGCTGTCTGTAAATGACAATGCAGTCCCACATGATGCTAAAGTTACATTCAAAAATCGCCCCGTCTCATGTCCATTAAAGGTAGGTGGGTTGCAAAAGTTTGTCGTTCTATAAATTGGGTTGCGGTTCCAAAAAGTTTGGAAAGCACTGTTCTAGCCTAATTGTGACACTTTGCAGTGTAACAATCCTAGAATTGAGTGGAGGTTTTGACTTATGGTCTACCAGGTAGGCTAGGGAGTTTCCTGCTACCACTTAAATAGTCCATCAACGTGAGAGCAGGTCACCAGTGTTATTTCGAAGTTAATCTGGAGGATGTGATTTGGCCTTGTTAATTGCATGTTGCTCTCCCTCTAGCATGATATTAATTTCGCAAGCCCATCTGCACCCATCTAGTATGCAACGTGTGCTTGTAGTATACCCTTTCCATTTGACCATATTTTGGGTGCACAGTTCTATTTCCATAGCTGCTTATTGTGTGTTAACGACAGCCAGTCCTGGCTATTAGTCAGCAACCTTTTGCATGCTGGGTCGTTTGAGTCCATACTTATAATAGTAGAACCGCAATTACAAGCACCTTTACCCTTTACTCCTCTGGTTGTAAATAAGGAAGCATTTAGAACAAAGACCTTGGCCTCTGTATCATCCACCGGGAGATCGTCTCTCATGAATTGTTGCACTACTGATCTCAGATCGCTTGATTGCAGAACGTCCAGAAGGCCCAGAATGCAAATCTGGTTTGCTTTGTTCTCCAAAAGCCTTATCTTGGCCTCCAGATTTATCATGGATGAAAAAGCACAATTCTCAAATCTATGGTAGCTGTAATTAGTTTCTTCCTGGTCAGCCATCATTATCTATATAGAAACCACTCACTAATTGAGGGAGCTTACTTTTTTCTCCACACATGCAATGCGGCCTTTGATCTAATCCATGGTTCCTTCAAGCATGGCTGGTCCCTTATTTATCCTCATGGTGGTTCCATGAAAGTTTTTTTGTGTTGGCTATTATTAGCTCTTCCCCCTGAGTGAGGTCACCATGGAGCTAGAAGACAGGCTGTCATCTTCCTCTCGAACTCCCTTGACAGACTGAGCCCTCGGTGTAAAAAAGTATTTCTTGGAATTATTGCCAAGCTGATTATTCTCTTTTGGATCCATGGAGTCCTGGGAACCTGTGCCACTTTCCTCAATGGAGCTTCACACTCAATGTTACTGAGCAGTGAAGACCAGAGTACTTGCCATCTAGCACTCACCTGCTTTGCCCTGAGAGGCCTTTCATTCCACACCATACCATCTTGTCCATATCATCCTCCACCCCCTAACCCACCCCGGGGATCCAGGTGTTTTGCAGGGATCACCACATTCCTCCTAGGGTCTCCAGGATTTCACTCTGGGACACCTGCATACCAGTGGCACCTGCCATCTTAATTTGGGAAACAAACCATCTCAGTGACTTGTTGGGCTCTCTGCAGTGTATGACACCCAGTGAGCCACCCAAATGAGTGCCCCAGGATCTATGCTCCCTTGCCACCAAAATGAAAGCTCAGCTCCAACTGCAGACAGCTATGTACAGCCCTGAGGCTAGACTTGCAACAGAGGTCTAAGGAGCCCACCCATCGTGGAGACTCCCATGCTCTATTGCCAACCACTACCATCTTTAACATTGCTTTAAGATCATGAATAATTCTGATCGGTGTCACTGGCCAAATGCGTGTCGAAATGCACCAGTTTGCCAGACCACTTATTGGGGAAGCACACTCGGCACATCCCTTTAGAACAGGCTTTAAATCCTATCCAGTTTTGACCAGTTTTACTGGTTTAGTCTTCTTTAAAAAGCAGCTCGGTGTCGGCTTTAAAGTTTTCATAGATGACACTGATACTCATACTGCCTAGACTTATTGATGCTGGAGACAGTCAGTTGGGAGTTTCTCCCCCTGCACTCAAGCAGCTTGGAGGCCCTTCCATAGAAGGTTCTGCCAGATCCTTCAGATCAAGCTGACAGCAAACGATGGCTCTGCATTATTTTACATGCACTGATTTATGGCCATATCCTACTCAGAATCTGGCTCACAGCAGACATGTGTATTTTCTCTCCCTATATATTTACATTTTTCTAATGGTATGCCACAATATATATACCCTAACTGACCTGTGTAAACACTGATTCTGGAATCAATTTACAGGTGAAAAGAACTGAATGCTGAAGTTCTGGTTAGGGTGAATTCATCTCACTTTCTAACTGCACGGATTTCCCCTCTTGAGTTCAGATTATGATTGTACATTTTTGTTTAAAACTATTGAACATGATAAAATAGCATGACATAAACCATACATGCAGATCCTTTGAATCCAATATGCTGCTTTTTACCTGTGAAGAATCAGAGGGGAGGGGTATCATGGTCCCTCCGTCCCACTGAACAACGGAAATAAATAGCATATTAACCTCTGTGCATCTGCATATATACTGTATATCTGAAAAGAGTTCCCTACCTGCCACTGTGAGGGTCAGTATTACATCTTAAAGAGGCAGAACATTTTGAAACTGGTCCACTCTTTTGAGGAATTGAGCGAGACAAAATTACACGATCTAGTTACTGTAGAGTTTATTCCAGACTACAGCTCAGGAAAACACAACACACAGACATGCTGGATAACTAATGCATGTCTAAACAAAATTTGGCAAAGTATCTAGTTGCCATATTTTTTGATTGTTCAAAAATAAAGGTACCAATGTTCTGATTTCATTAGCCCTTAATTATTTCACTTTTCTTTTTCAGAAAAATGTTTTTTTACATTAAGGCATGTCTTTTTAAAGGGCAACACTTAGTTATGAAACACAAAATACAAACATACATTAAACCACGTTTGTATATACATGAATTACCAAACAACATTTAATAATGACCACTTAACATATTCATATACATAAACAACATCAAGTATGTGGCCTTTCTTTGACCAGTCCTTCATCAACACATTAACACTAGGCGGATAGTTCACTTTCTATTATGTATAGTGTGTCCTGCCAATGTGTATTGCCCCGGGGCGCTGACTTTGAATGTTGTCAAGGGGAGAGTTGCTACAATTTTGGATCGCTCTCAGACACTATCAATGCAAATGTTCTATCCCCAAAGGCATGGGTCAACGCGTTTCAAGCCCCTAACTGTTCCAGGGGTTCTCCTCAGGACCTGGACTCGGTCATTTCTCTAGTCGTATCAGTATGGAATCTTCCAATGTCGAGTGTCACCACAAAGGGTACTTGTGGGAAAATAAGTACCTTTTGATTGAGAGAGCACTGTCCTTCTGCCTTTGAGCCTTCCTCGTTCTGCTGTACGCCTTTAATGATTCGTGAAGTTCCTTTCATTCCTTACGCAAACTTCAGGGAAAAGTGAAATAAACCACAAGGGCTAATGAAATCAGAACATTGGTACCTTTATTTTTCAACATTCAAAAAATGTGGCAACTAGATACCTTGTCAGTTTATACAATAGAAGTGGTCCAATCTAGTTTGCGCAAGGACCCAAGCCTCCCTTTATTAACAAATAAACAAAATTTGGGCCAGGACAAAAGAATTGGAAACGAAGGAATTAATTTAAAACAGCAGTAAAAAAGAAATAGTCATGCATCTTTGAAAAAATAGAAAGTGGAATAGCAAAACTCGTGTGAATTATTCGATGCTTGCCCCATTTTGGCAAACACAGCAGATAGATTCACTTGCTACAAATGAAGTCGATAATTTAGAAATCAGGGTAATAAACTACCCAGAAACTGCGAGCCTGGGGTGATTTGCCAGGAGGAGGCTCGGGCAGTCCAGAAGATACCGATACTGCTTGCATGGGATACCATTTTGTTAGCTTGTCCGAGTATGGACGGAGAGGGCTGAGTGTTGGTGGATGATTCTCTTTCTGATGGCTATGTGCCGGCTTCGGACGCTGGAGAGCTGAGTCCAGACTCGAGTGGCGCCCCCTGTTGGCCCAAATATTTCTTTATTTCACTGCTCTGCCTATTCACACTGTCTTAGGCGGGGGCTCGTGGGATCTGTGCGTGGTGGGTATGTTGAGAGGGGGTGGCACTGATTGTCCACTTCCATTCTGTGTTCATCATACTCCCCTTGGTCTTCTGGGCTATTTCGTAGGGGAACACACTGCCTTGCAAGAGCATGTTGATTCTGTTATCACCTCCAACTGTACATCTATTATGCTAACTGATCACAGTTGCCCCGCCTCTGAGTTATGCTTGCCAGCATTGTTAGTTCTTTTTCACATTGGTTTGTAGTGTTGTGCTGTAAAAACTAAATAAAAAAATATTTTTTTTTAAATCAATAGGATGAGCTCAAGAAAAAAATCAATTAAAAGGCAAACTCGAAAAATAAATGTGGGGCAGATTTACAAGGAAAGTGACTCAGTGCGTGCCGCAAGCCATTTGGCTGCGCCGCACTGAGCCACTTTCGAAGCACAGGGATGCAACATATTTACAACAATATGTCACATCTCTGTGCTTCCCCCTGCGCTGGTGCACAAACTGCTGACATGTGCCGGCGCGGGCACCCTTGCACCATGGTGCAAGGATGCCTGCGTAGTGGGGAGATTGTTTATGTGCAGGAAGGGTTCCCTTCCTGCACATAAACAATCAAAAATGGCGTTTTTCAACTTCTATGTGTGCTGTATTAGCACATATAGAACTTGCAAAACGTCATTGTATTACTGATTGTTTATGTGCAGGAAGGGACACCTTCCTGTACATAAACAATCACCAGAGGTGATTTCCTCTTTCTATGCGTGCTGCATACTGGTAATAGCCCTACAGGATACAGAAGGGAGAGTTTTTTGCAAATATTTTCTTAACGTTCCTGTCTGACTGGTCCAAGGAAAATAACATAATACCATTCCACCAAACGAGATTTAGGTCTGGATGCTCTACAATTGTTAACGTCCTGGCTATAGCCATCCTAGCAAGAAGGGCAATAATAATCAATGGAACTAACTTATTTGATCATTAAATCCACTTTTCCATAGCATTCAAGTAAACAGCTGTGGACTAAGGGGTTCAATTTATATCTTGACTGTATAGATACTCTGTCGCAGCAGCGAAAGAGTATCTATGCCGCCAAGATAAGGGACCGTCCGCCAAATTTATGAGAGCAGACCTAAGGTTTAATCACGGCTGGGACAGCTCTGTTGGCCTTACGGAGTAAAGGCCATCGGAGGCAGACCTCTAATTCTGCCCACCTAATTTAGATGGGTGCAATTAAAGCTCAATTTTCACTGCTCGGCACCACTAGGAAAATCTGGCGGTAGGGGGCAGTGAAAAATGAAAAATGCTCCACTCACCTTTGAAGATGACTCTCATGGCGACGAGAGCATTTTATTTTTTATTTTCAAAAAGAAAATACAGCTTTGGAAAAAAAATAAACAGTTTGGTACAGCATTTAGAGGATCCACCATGATGGCGGTTTCTGGCAATGTTTTAGAAATGACCGCCAGCTTGGAGGTCATATCTGAATTTGGCGGGCAGCACCTCCATTAGGGCAAAGTAGTAATTGCAGTCAGCCACAACTAGCTGGATTTTACAATGCAGCGTACACTGTTTCAAGGAATCTAGGCTCGTGACAGCACTGAAGCACACCTTTTTTAGTAATGGAAAAAGTAAAAATGCTCCATTTTATGAAAACTTGGATTTAAAGATTAATTTCTTCTTAAACTACTCGGAGTAGAACACAACTGCACAATGAATCGAACAAAATAGCCCATCGTAAATGCACAATACAAGCTAAATGGGGCGGTTACAGTTGGAATAATATGTGGTGGGCCCCAAATATGAATATTGGGGTGGAACTTAATAAGTGGACAATGTCTTATAGTTTTTTTCATCCCAATTCAGCCCGGAGCCATTTCAGCAGCGCCTCAGTTGCATGAGGCCCCACCACTGCCAAAGCGTTAGTGAATGATGGACTACTAAGGTCCAACCACGGAGCATGACAGACATGTCATGATGCCAGCCACCTAGAGAGAACCACTCTGGGACAAGCCTTTGCACCATTGGGTGGTTGCTTGCGGTTGACCATGGCATCCAGATGGAGAGCCTAGTCCTGGAAACCTCACGGTTGATCTTCAGTAGCTGACTGAGCGCCTGGTTGTGTGACAAGTTGAAGATTTGCATTTGCAATGGCAATTGTACACTGCTGCCATGAAGTATGTTGGACTCATTTGCCAAGCCCAGCATGTTTCCATTACAATGTGTAATGAGCAGGTCTATATCCACTGGGCAGCTCTGTATGAACATACCAATGCTGTGCAAAACATGCAAAAATGAGCCCATAGAGGTAAATATAGGGGCTCAAGGGCTGCTGGCATGTTAGAAATATTTGCACTACACGCTGTGAAAAAATCAGAGAAAAATGCAAATTGTGCTAGGTTTGCCATTGAAAAGGGCAATTCATATTGTTCCATTAACTATAAGACTTTAATAGTCGCACAATGTGCTGATTGTTTCGTACATATCACAGCATCTATGGTTGGGTTACGCCTTGAGGTACCAAAGCTCCCAAAAGAGAGCCGATGACACCTCGTAATCACCTTTGCCTGCTTCAGTGCAGGGCATTAGGAGAGAGAAGCAGAGATAGATGGGCAGGGCATTAAGTGGGCCGGGCCCATGCGGCTCTCAGTCCCGGTAGTAATTCAAAATGGACATTGAAACGGGTTCCTATCGGATCCAATACCATTGTCCTTAACTATACTGTTAAAAATACTAATTGATTCCTTAACAATGAGTGTAAAAGACGTTAAGGTAATCCATGTCAGCCATTTAGTTTCTGTTTATATTTCACCCCTTTCACCTAATTTTGCATTCGCTAAGAATGCTAACTAGCTCCAATTAGTTGTCTTTTTGTATTTTTTTCCCCTGTAGCATATTACTCTTGTTTAGTGCTTTATCTTAAACATCTTACAATCCTTGACAAAGCCAAATGGCCTGGCTGTTTGAGATGTATGCCAGTTGTGGTGTTATATACCTGGATGCAATAACAAAAAGCTCATGGAGGCACTAAAATACTGGTTGAGTGGCACACTATGGGAATCAATGAAAATGAGTTTACATGTTTAAGCCACGCCCTTAATTTTACAGGCCACACCCCTTTTAAAGCCCCCCACCCATCCATACACGCTTTTTTCATCCCACTTAAAGTCCTGGATAAAGATGTTGCAAGAGCATAAGGACTGATATAGGTAAAACAAGGGTGGAAGCCCTTGTTGATGAAATGGGCAACTGTGGTGCCGATTTCTGGTCTGAATGTTGAATCAGTTTGAAGGTGGGGCTGAAAATGCGTGCGTGGGGGGTAAACCCTTGCATATTTTAAATTGGGTCTTTCCTGGAATATCTACATTTGACGTTAAGGACTTCCTGCCTAACAATAAGCGATGTTTTGAATCATGCATCTATCTTGATAGACGGCTTTGCCTGACTGACTTCTCATATCTGCCACTGCCCGTAGGCCTTCAAAGAAAGAAACATGCCACAAGTGGATGTTCTGGTTTATCATAGGTGCGTTTCTGGAGAAATATTTTACATGTCAAGTGATCTCTCACTCAGGGTCCAACCCTATGGACTGAAGCGCTATCTGTGCACCGAAAGTGATTTGGCGCTATGTAAATGCAAATGCAATACAGTGCACCTGCACAATCAGCCTGTTTTACTGTGTCTCTTGAAATGTCTAGTAAACAATGAGCACTGAACAATAATTAACAGTTTCTTGAGAATTCTCTAGGTTACTGTGTAAGCTGGAGACATTCCTCCTGGCACGTGATTGGCTCCCAGCAAAGCTGAGTTTCATTTGTAGATGTATTCACTGTGTGAGGGTCAACCAACCTTTACCTGCACAGGCTCACAGCTGTAAAATGCTGGCTGGCGTCCAGAAATAAAGCTCAAAGCACAATAAAATAGCATTGCTGAACACAAGATTCAAACTTTATCCCACTCAGACAAATTGCTTTTCAGCCTGTTCATAAAATCTTACTGTTGCTTTCAGGCTAAAGCTGGCAGGCTGCCAGAAGCATCCAAAGTCCGCTCTCTGATCTGGCCACATTTAAAAACATCTACAGGGCTCTGGTCCAATACATTTTGGAAGGTATCACCATGCGGGCTCCTTAGGACTCCTTTACCAAGGTCTGGAAGAATCACATTGCTGTCAGGAAGGTTATTGACGGAGAGAGCCCACCACAGAATGTAGGGCAAAGAACTGATGAGGCGCTACACCCAGGGAAATACTTTCCAAATCAGCAAAGATCACAATGAACGAACACTTGTCAAGCGAAACTACAGATCTGTACTGTAAGATATGCAACTGAAGGGTACATGTAATAATTTCTTCCCAAAAATTACTCTTTATTTTTGATTAATTAAACAATGTAGATACTTCAAACAGTTTGCAAGGCAATGCTTAAAATCACATTGTCATTTTGGCAATATTTGTGTTTGGAAAAACATTGCCCCATTACTAAATTACAAAAATACAAGTCATTTACTTCCCCTGCTTGTACAACACAGTCTCTGATTGTAAAAGGTTTTTTCTGAAGTACAATTTTAGGTGATAAATTACTTGTGTGGATTCATAACTTTAATGATACATGTAGTCGTAACCGACAAATTAAGGATGTTGCACTTGAAAAGACAATTATTTTGTTTAGAAGTCGGATTAATAATGTAGTAAAGTTATGCCACATTTTCGAGCAAGAGATCATTTGTTTAAAATGGATGCGGTTTCTGGTGTTCAGTTCAACTTGCTCCTGTCATTCCCCCAACCCAATCAGGGACCCGTTGCAAGTCATTTCTCCCCACAATTTCGGCAGAGCACAGTGCTATGATGCAAAGGGGGCGATTGCACTAGAAAGCATGTATTGTGAAAGAAACTCTCCATTGTGTACCTGATGAATCATTTTGAAAGATTTCCACTGGATGATGTGATGGGATGTAAAAGAATATAATTCTATAAGCTATTGTTTGAACAATGTTTCATATTATGTTTTACAACTCCAGAGTTTTCGGAGGTTTCAGGAACAGCAAAGACCTCACCATCCTTCTGGGCACCGTCTCTGGAACCGGTGGTTTCAGTCGCCGCAGAGGAAAAGGGCAACCGACTCTGTCACCGAGTCCGTCGCAGTAGAAAGGGGGATGGGAGCACACTGTTTCACCTCCCAGCACAGTTCACCCCTTAGCATTGTGGTAAATGCAGTTCATTTTAAATGCTTACTTGAGTTTTTGCTGAAGTGTTTCACCAAAGTTGGTGCAGGGTAGTGCTGTCTATCTCTAGACACATGTGTTTCTGGATATTATCCTTCATCAGTAGAGATAACAAACAAAATTTATCTGGGGTTGCTGACCAAGCTGCCACAATCTTTTCAGGTCTCAGTACCTCTCACAGGCGCACAGGTGCATCTCCAAAAGCTCGTCAGCTCAATGGCTCAAGGGAGCCTTCTCAAACACAAGGGGGATGGGAGCACACTGCTTCACCTCCCAGCACAGATCACCCCTTAGAATTATGGTAAATGCAGTTCATTTTAAATGCTTGAGTTTTTACTGAAGTGTTTCACCAAAGTTGGTGGAGGTTAGTGCTGTCAATCTCTAGACTCGTGTTTCTGGTTTTGCTTTGTTCGCCCTAAGTTGGCAGGGAATGCCCAGACGTGGGTCCCTTGCTCACTTTGCCACTGGATTCAGGCTAGCCTGGCTGATGACGGCTGATTAGCCAGAAACCGGTCCCAGGATGCTTGTTTCCGGTCCAGGGAAGACATGGCTTGGCAGTTCGGGCTGGACTGTTCCCATGAGGCACAGGGTCAGACTGATTTGCATATGGCCATGTCTGAACTGGGGTGGCGGAGTGAGCTAAAGAATGATGATGGATTAAACCCAGATCAGTTGACTGGGGGTGAGTGCTTGCAATGTTCAACACTCCGTCCATCATCCCCTTTGGTTTTGCTTTGTTCGCCCTAAGTTGGCAGGGAATGCCCAGACGTGGGTCCCTTGCTCACTTTGCCACTGGATTCAGGCTAGCCTGGCTGATGACGGCTGATTAGCCAGAAACCGGTCCCAGGATGCTTGCTTCCGGTCCAGGGAAGACATGGCTTGGCAGTTCGGGCTGGACTGTTCCCATGAGGCACAGGGTCAGACTGATTTGCATATGGCCATGTCTGAACTGGGGTGGCGGAGTGAGCTAAAGAATGATGATGGATTAAACCCAGATCAGTTGACTGGGGGTGAGTGCTTGCAATGTTCAACACTCCGCCCATCATCCCCTTTGGTTTTGCTTTGTTCGCCCTAAGTTGGCAGGGAATGCCCAGACGTGGGTCCCTTGCTCACTTTGCCACTGGATTCAGGCTAGCCTGGCTGATGACGGCTGATTAGCCAGAAACCGGTCCCAGGATGCTTGTTTCCGGTCCAGGGAAGACATGGCTTGGCAGTTCGGGCTGGACTGTTCCCATGAGGCACAGGGTCAGACTGATTTGCATATGGCCATGTCTGAACTGGGGTGGCGGAGTGAGCTAAAGAATGATGATGGATTAAACCCAGATCAGTTGACTGGGGGTGAGTGCTTGCAATGTTCAACACTCCGTCCATCATCCCCTTTGGTTTTGCTTTGTTCGCCCTAAGTTGGCAGGGAATGCCCAGACGTGGGTCCCTTGCTCACTTTGCCACTGGATTCAGGCTAGCCTGGCTGATGACGGCTGATTAGCCAGAAACCGGTCCCAGGATGCTTGTTTCCGCTCCAGGGAAGACATGGCTTGGCAGTTCGGGCTGGACTGTTCCCATGAGGCACAGGGTCAGACTGATTTGCATATGGCCATGTCTGAACTGGGGTGGCGGAGTGAGCTAAAGAATGATGATGGATTAAACCCAGATCAGTTGACTGGGGGTGAGTGCTTGCAATGTTCAACACTCCGTCCATCATCCCCTTTGGTTTTGCTTTGTTCGCCCTAAGTTGGCAGGGAATGCCCAGACGTGGGTCCCTTGCTCACTTTGCCACTGGATTCAGGCTAGCCTGGCTGATGACGGCTGATTAGCCAGAAACCGGTCCCAGGATGCTTGTTTCCGGTCCAGGGAAGACATGGCTTGGCAGTTCGGGCTGGACTGTTCCCATGAGGCACAGGGTCAGACTGATTTGCATATGGCCATGTCTGAACTGGGGTGGCGGAGTGAGCTAAAGAATGATGATGGATTAAACCCAGATCAGTTGACTGGGGGTGAGTGCTTGCAATGTTCAACACTCCGTCCATCATCCCCTTTGGTTTTGCTTTGTTCGCCCTAAGTTGGCAGGGAATGCCCAGACGTGGGTCCCTTGCTCACTTTGCCACTGGATTCAGGCTAGCCTGGCTGATGACGGCTGATTAGCCAGAAACCGGTCCCAGGATGCTTGTTTCCGGTCCAGGGAAGACATGGCTTGGCAGTTCGGGCTGGACTGTTCCCATGAGGCACAGGGTCAGACTGATTTGCATATGGCCATGTCTGAACTGGGGTGGCGGAGTGAGCTAAAGAATGATGATGGATAAAACCCAGATCAGTTGACTGGGGGTGAGTGCTTGCAATGTTCAACACTCCATCCATCATCCCCTTTGGTTTTGTTTTGTTCGCCCTAAGTTGGCAGGGAATGCCCAGACGTGGGTCCCTTGCTCACTTTGCCACTGGATTCAGGCTAGCCTGGCTGATGACGGATGATTAGCCAGAAACCGGTCCCAGGATGCTTGTTTCCGGTCCAGGGAAGACATGGCTTGGCAGTTCGGGCTGGACTGTTCCCATGAGGCACAGGGTCAGACTGATTTGCATATGGCCATGTCTGAACTGGGGTGGCGGAGTGAGCTAAAGAATGATGATGGATTAAACCCAGATCAGTTGACTGGGGGTGAGTGCTTGCAATGTTCAACACTCCGTCCATCATCCCCTTTGGTTTTGCTTTGTTCGCCCTAAGTTGGCAGGGAATGCCCAGACGTGGGTCCCTTGCTCACTTTGCCACTGGATTCAGGCTAGCCTGGCTGATGACGGCTGATTAGCCAGAAACCGGTCCCAGGATGCTTGTTTCCGGTCCAGGGAAGACATGGCTTGGCAGTTCGGGCTGGACTGTTCCCATGAGGCACAGGGTCAGACTGATTTGCATATGGCCATGTCTGAACTGGGGTGGCGGAGTGAGCTAAAGAATGATGATGGATTAAACCCAGATCAGTTGACTGGGGGTGAGTGCTTGCAATGTTCAACACTCCGTCCATCATCCCCTTTGGTTTTGCTTTGTTCGCCCTAAGTTGGCAGGGTATGCCCAGACGTGGGTCCCTTGCTCACTTTGCCACTGGATTCAGGCTAGCCTGGCTGATGACGGCTGATTAGCCAGAAACCGGTCCCAGGATGCTTGTTTCCGGTCCAGGGAAGACATGGCTTGGCAGTTCGGGCTGGACTGTTCCCATGAGGCACAGGGTCAGACTGATTTGCATATGGCCATGTCTGAACTGGGGTGGCGGAGTGAGCTAAAGAATGATGATGGATTAAACCCAGATCAGTTGACTGGGGGTGAGTGCTTGCAATGTTCAACACTCCGTCCATCATCCCCTTTGGTTTTGCTCTGGATATTATCCTTCATTAGTAGAGATAAAAAACGAAATTTATCTGGGGTTGCTGAGCAAGCTGCCAAAATCTTTTCAGGTCTCAGTGCCTCTCACAGGCGCACAGGTGCATCTCCAAAAGCTCGTCAACTCAATGGCTCAAGGGAGCCTTTTCAAACAGAAGGGGGATGGGAGCACACTGCTTCACCTCCCAGCACAGTTCACCCATTAGCATTATGGTAAATGTCGTTCATTTTAAATGCTTACTTGAGTTTTTGCTGAAGTGTTTCACCAAAATTTGTGCAGGTTAGCGCTATCAATCTCTAGACACATATGTTTCTGGATATTATCCTTCATCAGTAGAGATAAAAAACAAAATTTATCTGGGGTTGCTGAGCAAGCTGCCAAAATCTTTTCAGGTCTCAGTGCCTCTCACAGGCGCACAGGTGCATCTCCAAAAGCTCGTCAACTCAATGGCTCAAGGGAGCCTTTTCAAACAGAAGGGGGATGGGAGCACACTGCTTCAACTCCCAGCACAGTTCACCCCTTAGCATTATGGTAAATGCAGTTCATTTTAAATGCTTACTTAAGTTTTTGCTGAAGTGTTTCACCAAAGTTGGTGCAGGTTAGTGCTGTCAATCTCTAGACACGTGTTTCTGGATATTATCCTTCATCAGTAGAGATAAAAAACGAAATTTATCTGGGGTTGCTGAGCAAGCTGCAACAATTTTTTCAGGTCTCAGTACCTCTATCAGGCACACAGGTGTATCTCCAAAAGCTCGTCAGCTCAATGGCTCAAGGGAGCCTTTTCAAACAGAAGGGGGATGGGAGCACACTGCTTCACCTCCCAGCACAGTTCACCCCTTAGCATTATGGTAAATGCAGTTCATTTTAAATGTTTACTTGAGTTTTTGCTGAAGTGTTTCACCAAAGTTGGTGCAGGTTAGTGCTGTTAATCTCTAGACACATGTGTTTCTGGATATTCTCCTTCCTCAGGAGAGATAAAAAGCGAAATTTATCTGGGGTTTCTGAGCAAGCTGCCACAATCTTTTCAGGTCTCAGTACCTCTCACAGGCGCACAGGTGCATCTCCAAAAGCTCCTCAGCTCAATGGCTCAAGGGAGCCATTTTAAACAGAAGGGGGGTGGGAGCACACTGCTTCACCTCCCAGCACAGATCACCCCTTAGCATTGTGGTAAATGCAGTTCATTTTAAATGCTTACATGAGTTTTTGCTGAAGTGTTTCACCAAAGTTGGTGCAGGTTAGTGCTGTTAATCTCTAGACACATGTGTTTCTGGATATTCTCCTTCCTCAGGAGAGATAAAAAACGAAATTTATCTGGGGTTGCTGAGCAAGCTGCCGCAATCTTTTCAGGTCTCAGTACCTCTCACAGGCGCACAGGTGCATCTCCAAAAGCTCCTCAGCTCAATGGCTCAAGGGAGCCATTTTAAACAGAAGGGGGGTGGGAGCACACTGCTTCACCTCCCAGCACAGATCACCCCTTAGCATTGTGGTAAATGCAGTTCATTTTAAATGCTTACATGAGTTTTTGCTGAAGTGTTTCACCAAAGTTGGTGCAGGTTAGTGCTGTTAATCTCTAGACACATGTGTTTCTGGATATTCTCCTTCCTCAGGAGAGATAAAAAACGAAATTTATCTGGGGTTGCTGAGCAAGCTGCCGCAATCTTTTCAGGTCTCAGTACCTCTCACAGGCGCACAGGTGCATCTCCAAAAGCTCGTCAGCTCAATGGCTCAAGGGAGCCTTTTCCAACAGAAGGGGGATGGGAGCACACTGCTTCACCTCCCAGCACAGTTCACCCATTAGCATTATGGTAAATGTCGTTCATTTTAAATGCTTACTTGAGTTTTTGCTGAAGTGTTTCACCAAAATTGGTACAGGTTAGCGCTGTCAATCTCTAGACACATATGTTTCTGGATATTATCCTTCATCAGTAGAGATAAAAAACGAAATTTATCTGGGGTTGCTGAGCAAGCTGCCACAATCGTTTCAGGTCTCAGTACCTCTCACAGGCACACAGGTGCATCTCCAAAAGCTCGTCAGCTCAATGGCTCAAGGAAACCTTTTCAAACAGAAGGGGGATGGGAGCACACTGCTTCACCTCCCAGCACAGTTCACCCCTTAGCATTATGGTAAATGCAGTTCATTTTAAATGCTTACTTGAGTTTTTGCTGAAGTGTTTCACCAAAGTTGGTGCAGGTTAGTGCTGTCAATCTCTAGACACATATGTTTCTGGATATTATCCTTCATCAGTAGAGATAAAAAACGAAATTTATCTGGGGTTGCTGAGCAAGCTGCAACAATCTTTTCAGGTCTCAGTACCTCTCACAGGCGCACAGGTGCATCTCCAAAAGCTCGTCAGCTCAATGGCTCAAGGGAGCCTTTTCCAACAGAAGGGGGATGGGAGCACACTGCTTCACCTCCCAGCACAGTTCACCCATTAGCATTATGGTAAATGTCGTTCATTTTAAATGCTTACTTGAGTTTTTGCTGAAGTGTTTCACCAAAATTGGTACAGGTTAGCGCTGTCAATCTCTAGACACATATGTTTCTGGATATTATCCTTCATCAGTAGAGATAAAAACGAAATTTATCTGGGGTTGCTGAGCAAGCTGCCACAATCGTTTCAGGTCTCAGTACCTCTCACAGGCACACAGGTGCATCTCCAAAAGCTCGTCAGCTCAATGGCTCAAGGAAACCTTTTCAAACAGAAGGGGGATGGGAGCACACTGCTTCACCTCCCAGCACAGTTCACCCCTTAGCATTATGGTAAATGCAGTTCATTTTAAATGCTTACTTGAGTTTTTGCTGAAGTGTTTCACCAAAGTTGGTGCAGGTTAGTGCTGTCAATCTCTAGACACATATGTTTCTGGATATTATCCTTCATCAGTAGAGATAAAAAACGAAATTTATCTGGGGTTGCTGAGCAAGCTGCAACAATCTTTTCAGGTCTCAGTACCTCTCACAGGCGCACAGGTGCATCTCCAAAAGCTCGTCAGCTCAATGGCTCAAGGGAGCCTTTTCAAACAGAAGGGGGATGGGAGCACACTGCTTCACCTCCCAGCACAGTTCACCCCTTAGCATTATGGCAAATGCAGTTCATTTTAAATGTTTACTTGAGTTTTTGCTGAAGTGTTTCACCAAAGTTGGTGCAGGCTAGTGCTGTCAATCTCTAGACACATGTGTTTCTGGATATTATCCTTCATCAGTAGAGATAAAAAACAAAATTTACCTGGGGTTGCTGAGCAAGCTGCCACAATCCTTTCAGGTCTCTGGACCTCTCACAGGCGCACAGGTGCATCTCCAAAAGCTTGTCAGCTCAATGGCTCAAGGGAGCCTTTTCAAACAGAAGGGGGGTGTGAGCACACTGCTTGACCTCCCAGCACAGTTCACCCCTTGGCATTATGGTAAATGCAGTTCATTTTAGATGCTTACTTGAGTTTTTGCTGAAGTGTTTCACCAAAGTTGGTGCAGGTTAGTGCTGTCCATCTCTAGACACATGTGTTTCTGGATATTATCCTTTAGCAGTAGAGATAAAAAAACAAAATGTATCTGGGGTTGCTGAGCAAGCTGCCACAATCCTTTCAGGTCTCTGGACCTCTCACAGGCGCACAGGTGCATCTCCAAAAGCTCGTCAGCTCACTGGCTCAAGGGAGCCTTTTCAAACAGAAGGGGGATGGGAGCACACTGCTTCACTTCCCAGCACAGTTCACCCCTTAGCATTATGGTAAATGCAGTTCATTTTAAATCTTTACTTGAGTTTTTGCTGAAGTGTTTCACCAAAGTTGGTGCAGGTTAGCGCTGTCAATCTCTAGACACATATGTTTCTGGATATTATCCTTCATCAGTAGAGATAAAAAACAAAATTTACCAGGGGTTGCTGAGCAAGCTGCAACAATATTTTCAGGTCTCAGTACCTCTCACAGGTGCACAGGTGCATCTCCAAAAGCTTGTCAGCTCAATCGCTCAAGGGAGCCTTTTCAAACAGAAGGGGGATGGGAGCACACTGCTTCACCTCCCAGCACAGTTCACCCCTTAGCATTATGGTAAATGAAGTTCATTTTAAATGCTTTTTTGAGTTTTTCTGAAGTGTTTCACCAAAGTTGGTGCAGGCTAGTGCTGTCAATCTCTAGACACATGTGTTTCTGGATATTATCCTTTATCAGTAGAGATAAAAAGCGAAATTTATCTGGGGTTGCTGAGCAAGCTGCCACAATATGTTCAGGTCTCAGTACCTCTCACAGGCGCACAGGTGCATCTCCAAAAGCTCATCAGTTCAATGGCTCAAGGGAGCCTTTTCAAACAGAAGGGGGATGGGAGCACACTGCTTCACCTCCCAGCACAGTTCACCCCTTAGCATTATGGTAAATGAAGTTCATTTTAAATGCTTTCTTGAGTTTTTCTGAAGTGTTTCACCAAAGTTGGTGCAGGTTAGTGCTGTCAATCTCTAGACACGTGTTTCTGGATATTATCCTTCATCAGTAGAGATAAAACGAAATTTTTCTGGGGTTGCTGAGCAAGCTGCAACCATGTTTTCAGGTCTCAGTACCTCTCACAGGCACACAGGTGTATCTCCAAAAGCTCGTCAGCTCAATGGCTCAAGGAAGCCTTTTCAAACAGAAGGGGGATGGGAGCACACTGCTTCACCTCCCAGCACAGTTCACCCCTTAGCATTATGGTAAATGCAGTTCATTTTAAATGCTTACTTGAGTTTTTGCTGAAGTGTTTCACCAAAGTTGGTGCAAGTTAGTGCTGTCAATCTCTAGAAACATGTGTTTCTGGATATTATCCTTCATCAGTAGAGATAAAAAACAAAATTTACCAGGGGTTACTGAGCAAGCTGCCACAATCCTTTCAGGTCTCTGGACCTCTCACAGGCGCACAGGTGCATCTCCAAAAGCTTGTCAGCTCAATGGCTCAAGGGAGCCTTTTCAAACAGAAGGGGGATGGGAGCACACTGCTTCACTTCACAGCACAGTTCACCCCTTAGCATTATGGTAAATGAAGTTCATTTTAAATGCTTTCTTGAGTTTTTCTGAAGTGTTTCACCAAAGTTGGTGCAGGCTAGTGCTGTCAATCTCTAGACACGTGTTTCTGGATATTATCCTTTATCAGTAGAGATAAAAAGTGAAATTCATCTGGGGTTGCTGAGCAAGCTGCCACAATCTGTTCAGGTCTCAGTACCTCTCACAGGCATCTCCAAAAGCTCGTCAGCTCAATGGCTCAAGGGAGCCTTTTCAAACAGAATGGGGGTGGGAGCACACTGCTTCACCTCCCAGCACAGTTCACCCTTAGAATTATGGTAAATGAAGTTCATTTTAAATGCTTACTTGAGTTTTTGCTGAGGTGTTTCACCAAAGTTGGTGCAAGGTTAGTGCTGTCAATCTCTAGACACGTGTTTCTGGATATTATCCTTCATCAGTAGAGATAAAAAAAAAAATTATCTGGGGTTGCTGAGCAAGCTGCCACAATCTTTTCAGGTCTCAGCACCTCTTACAGGCACACAGGTGCATCTCCAAAAGCTCGTCAGCTCAATGGCTCAAGGGAGCCTTTTCAAACAGAAGGGGGATGGGAGCACACTGCTTCACCTCCCAGCACAGTTCACCCCTTAGCATTATGGCAAATGCAGTTCATTTTAAATGTTTACTTGAGTTTTTGCTGAAGTGTTTCACCAAAGTTGGTGCAGGCTAGTGCTGTCAATCTCTAGAAACATGTGTTTCTGGATATTATCCTTCATCAGTAGATATAAAAAGCGAAGTTTATCTGGGGTTGCTGAGCAAGCTGCCACAATCTTTTCAGGTTTCAGTACCTCTCACAGGCGCACAGGTGCATCTCCAAAAGCTCGTCAGCTCAATGGCTCAAGGGAGCCTTTTCAAACAGAAGGGGGATGGGAGCACACTGCTTCACTTCCCAGCACAGTTCACCCCTTAGCTTTATGGTAAATACAGTTCATTTTAAATGCTTACTTGAGTTTTTGCTGAAGTGTTTCACCAAAGTTGGTGCAGGTTAGTGCTGTCCATCTCTAGACACATGTGTTTCTGGATATTATCCTTCATCAGTAGAGATAAAAAAAACAAAATTTATCTGGGGTTGATGAGCAAGCTGCCACAATCTTTTCAGGTCTCAGTACTTCTCAAAGGTGCAGAGGTGTATCTCCAAAAGCTCGTCAGCTTAATGCCTCAATGGAGCCTTTTCTAACACAAAGGGGGATGGGAGCACACTGCTTCACCTCCCAGCATAGTTCATCCCTTAGCATTATGGTAAATGTAGTTCATTTTAAATGCTTACTTGAGTTTTTGCTGAAGTGTTTCACCAAAGTTGGTGCAGGTTAGCGCTGTCAATCTCTACATACATATGTTTCTGGATATTATCCTTCATCAGTAGAGATAAAAAACTAAATTTATCTGGGGTTGCTGAGCAAGCTGCCACAATCTTTTCAGGTCTCAGTACCTCTCACAGGCGCACAGGTGCATCTCCAAAAGCTTGTAAGCTCAATGGCTCAAGGGAGCTTTTCAAACAGAAGGGGGATGGGAGCACACTGCTTCACCTCCCAGCAAAGTTCACCCCTTAGCATTATGGTAAATGCAGTTCATTGTAAATGCTTACTTGAGTTTTTGCTGAAGTGTTTCACCAAAGTTGGTGCAGGTTAGTGCTGTCAATCTCTAGACACACGTGTTTCTGGATATTATCCTTCATCAGTAGAGATGAAAAAAGAAATTTATCTGGGGTTGCTGAGCAAGCTGCCACAATCTTTTCAGGTCTCAGTACCTCTCACAGGCGCACAGGTGCATCTCCAAAAGCTCGTCAGCTCAATGGCTTAAGGGAGCCTTTTCAAACAGAAGGGGGATGGGAGCCCACTGTTTCACCTTCCAGCACAGTTCACCCCTTGGCATTATGGTAAATGCAGTTCATTTTAAATGTTTACTTGAGTTTTTGCTGAAGTGTTTCATTAAAGTTGGTGCAGGCTAGTGCTGTCAATCTCTAGACACATGTGTTTCTGGATATTATCCTTCATCAGTAGAGATAAAAAGCGAAATTTATCTGGGGTTGCTGAGCAAGCTGCCAAAATCTTTTCAGGTCTCAGTGCCTCTCACAGGCGCACAGGTGCATCTCCAAAAGCTCGTCAACTCAATGGCTCAAGGGAGCCATTTCAAACAGAAGGGGGGTGGGAGCACACTGCTTCACCTCCCAGCACAGTTCACCCCTTAGCATTGTGGTAAATGCAGTTCATTTTAAATGCTTACTTGAGTTTTTGCTGAAGTGTTTCACCAAAGTTGGTGCAGGTTAGTGCTGTCAATCTCTAGACAAGTGTTTCTGGATATTATCCTTCATCAGTAGAGATAAAAAAACAAAAATTATCTGGGGTTGCTGAGCAAGCTGCCACAATCTTTTCAGGTCTCAGTACCTCTCACAGGCGCACAGGTGCATGTCCAAAAGCTCCTCAGCTCAATGGCTCAAGGGAGCCTTTTTAAACAGAAGGGGGGTGGGAGCACACTGCTTCACCTCCCAGCACAGATCACCCCTTAGCATTGTGGTAAATGCAGTTCATTTTAAATGCTTACATGAGTTTTTGCTGAAGTGTTTCACCAAAGTTGGTGCAGGTTAGTGCTGTCAATCTCTAGACACATGTGTTTCTGGATATTCTCCTTCCTCAGGAGAGATAAAAAACGAAATTTATCTGGGGTTGCTGAGCAAGCTGCCACAATCTTTTCTGGTCTCAGTACCTCTCACAGGCACACAGGTGCATCTCCAAAAGCTCGTCAGCTCAATGGCTCAAGGAAACCTTTTCAAACAGAAGGGGGATGGGAGCACACTGCTTCACCTCCCAGCACAGTTCACCCCTTAGCATTATGGTAAATGCAGTTCATTCTAAATGCTTACTTGAGTTTTTGCTGAAGTGTTTCACCAAAGTTGGTGCAGGTTAGTGCTGTCAATCTCTAGACACGTGTTTCTGGATATTATCCTTCATCAGTAGAGATAAAAAACGAAATTTATCTGGGTTGCTGAGCAAGCTGCCACAATCTTTTGAGGTCTCAGTACCTCTCACAGGCGCACAGGTGCATCTCTAAAAGCTTGTCAGCTCAATGGCTCAAGTAAGCCTTTTCAAACAGAAGGGGGATGGGAGCACACTGCTTCACCTCCCAGCACAGTTCACCCCTTAGCATTATGGTAAATGCAGTTCATTTTAAATGTTTACTTGAGTTTTTGCTGAAGTGTTTCACCAAAGTTGGTGCAGGCTAGTGCTGTCAATCTCTAGACACATGTGTTTCTGGATATTATCCTTTATCAGTAGAGATAAAAAACAAAATTTACCTGGGGTTGCTGAGCAAGCTGCCACAATCTTTTCAGGTCTCAGTACCTCTCACAGGCGCACAGGTGCATCTCCAAAAGCTTGTCAGCTCAATGGCTCAAGGGAGCCTTTTCAAACAGAAGGGGGGTGGGAGCACACTGCTTCACCTCCCAGCACAGTTCACCCCTTGGCATTATGGTAAATGCAGTTCATTTTAAATGCTTACTTGAGTTTTTGCTGAAGTGTTTCATCCAAAGTTGGTGCAGGTTAGTGCTGTCCATCTCTAGACACATGTGTTTCTGGATATTATCCTTCATCAGTAGAGATAAAAAACAAAATTTATCTGGGGTTGCTGAGCAAGCTGCCACAATCCTTTCAGGTCTCTGGACCTCTCACAGGCGCACAGGTGCATCTCCAAAAGCTTGTCAGCTCAATGGCTCAAGGGAGCCTTTTCAAACAGAAGGGGGATGGGAGCACACTGCTTCACTTTCCAGCACAGTTCACCCCTTAGCATTATGGTAAATGCCATTCATTTTAAATGCTTACTTGAGTTTTTGCTGAAGTGTTTCACCAAAGTTGGTGCAGGTTAGCGCTGTCAATCTCTAGACACATATGTTTCTGGATATTATCCTTCATCAGTAGAGATAAAAAACGAAATTTATCTGGGGTTGCTGAGCAAGCTGCCACAATCTTTTTAGGTCTCAGTACCTCTCACAGGCACACAGGTGCATCTCCAAAAGCTCGTCAACTCAATGGCGCAAGGGAGCCTTTTCAAACAGAAGGGGGATGGGATCACACTGCTTCACCTCCCACAACAGTTCACCCCTTAGCATTCTGTTAAATGCAGTTCATTTTAAATGCTTACTTGAGTTTTTGCTGAAGTGTTTCACCAAAGTTGGTGCAAGTTAGTGCTGTCAATCTCTAAACACATGTGTTTCAGGATATTATCCTTCATCAGTAGAGATAAAAAACAAAATTTACCAGGGGTTGCTGAGCAAGCTGCAACAATCTTTTCAGGTCTCAGTACCTCTCACAGGCGCAGAGGTGCATCTCCAAATGCTTATCAGCTCAAGGGAGCCTTTTCAAACAGAAGGGGGATGGGAGCACACTGCTTCACCTCCCAGCACAGTTCACCCCTTAGCATTATGGTAAATGAAGTTCATTTTAAATGCTTATTTGAATTTTTCTGAAGTGTTTCACCAAAGTTGGTGCAGGCTAGTGCTGTCAATCTCTAGACACATGTGTTTCTGGATATTATCCTTCATCAGTAGAGATAAAAAACAAAATTTACCAGGGGATGCTGAGCAAGCTGCCACAATCCTTTCAGGTCTCTGGACCTCTCACAGGCGCACAGGTGCATCTCCAAAAGCTTGTCAGCTCAATGGCTCAAGGAAACCTTTTCAAACAGAAGGGGGATGGGAGCACACTGCTTCACTTTCCAGCACAGTTCACCCCTTAGCATTATGGTAAATGCCGTTCATTTTAAATGCTTACTTGAGTTTTTGCTGAAGTGTTTCACCAAAGTTGGTGCAGGTTAGCGCTGTCAATCTCTAGACACATATGTTTCTGGATATTATCCTTCATCAGTAGAGATAAAAAACGAAATTTATCTGGGGTTGCTGAGCAAGCTGCCACAATCTTTTTAGGTCTCAGTACCTCTCACAGGCACACAGGTGCATCTCCAAAAGCTCGTCAACTCAATGGCGCAAGGGAGCCTTTTCAAACAGAAGGGGGATGGGATCACACTGCTTCACCTCCCACAACAGTTCACCCCTTAGCATTCTGTTAAATGCAGTTCATTTTAAATGCTTACTTGAGTTTTTGCTGAAGTGTTTCACCAAAGTTGGTGCAAGTTAGTGCTGTCAATCTCTAAACACATGTGTTTCAGGATATTATCCTTCATCAGTAGAGATAAAAAACAAAATTTACCAGGGGTTGCTGAGCAAGCTGCAACAATCTTTTCAGGTCTCAGTACCTCTCACAGGCGCAGAGGTGCATCTCCAAATGCTTATCAGCTCAAGGGAGCCTTTTCAAACAGAAGGGGGATGGGAGCACACTGCTTCACCTCCCAGCACAGTTCACCCCTTAGCATTATGGTAAATGAAGTTCATTTTAAATGCTTATTTGAATTTTTCTGAAGTGTTTCACCAAAGTTGGTGCAGGCTAGTGCTGTCAATCTCTAGACACATGTGTTTCTGGATATTATCCTTCATCAGTAGAGATAAAAAACAAAATTTACCAGGGGTTGCTGAGCAATCTGCCACAATCCTTTCAGGTCTCGGGACCTCTCACAGGCGCACAGGTGCATCTCCAAAAGCTTGTCAGCTCAATGGCTCAAGGAAACCTTTTCAAACAGAAGGGGGATGGGAGCACACTGCTTCACCTCCCAGCACAGTTCACCCCTTAGCATTATGGTAAATGCAGTTCATTCTAAATGCTTACTTGAGTTTTTGCTGAAGTGTTTCACCAAAGTTGGTGCAGGTTAGTGCTGTCAATCTCTAGACACGTGTTTCTGGATATTATCCTTCATCAGTAGAGATAAAAAACGAAATTTATCTGGGTTGCTGAGCAAGCTGCCACAATCTTTTGAGGTCTCAGTACCTCTCACAGGCGCACAGGTGCATCTCTAAAAGCTTGTCAGCTCAATGGCTCAAGGGAGCCTTTTCAAACAGAAGGGGGATGGGAGCACACTGCTTCACCTCCCAGCACAGTTCACCCCTTAGCATTATGGCAAATGCAGTTCATTTTAAATGTTTACTTGAGTTTTTGCTGAAGTGTTTCACCAAAGTTGGTGCAGGCTAGTGCTGTCAATCTCTAGACACGTGTTTCTGGATATTATCCTTTATCAGTAGAGATAAAAAACAAAATTTACCTGGGGTTGCTGAGCAAGCTGCCACAATCCTTTCAGGTCTCTGGACCTCTCACAGGCGCACAGGTGCATCTCCAAAAGCTTGTCAGCTCAATGGCTCAAGGGAGCCTTTTCTTTTTTTTTTTTTTAATAACTCTTTTTATTTACAAAAATAAACTTGTTGGTCATTTACACACATGGATGTTTGTTAAGTACGGTGTTGCATTCACATATTTACAATTCAATATATTTCCTTTGATATTACAGCAAACAAGGTGGCCACAATATACAATTCTTTACAACGTTAATGCTTCTTCAAGGGAGGGGACAAGGGGGGGTTCACACAGATGTCCTCGGTATTCGTTCCATTTTGTCCAAATTGCTACCCATTTCCGGGGACATCCCCGAGCCACATAGACTGTCTTCTCTCGCAACATGCACCAATCCATGTCTTTTTTCCAGACACTTAGTGTTGGGGGTGCGTCTGCTCCCCATTGGCGTGCTATATTTCGTTTTGCAATCATCTGTCCCAGTGTCACCCATATTTTGCCTTTTTCGGAGATGTCTGTGGGCTCCCAGATGTTTAAAATGCACCTTTTTATTTCGGGTCGTAGTTCTGCCCCCCAGACAGTTCGCATACAGCTGTGTACTCGTTTCCAGTAGGTTTGTATTAGAGGGCACTCCCAGATTATGTGGAGGAATGTCCCCACCTCCCCACACCGTCTCCTACAAAGCCCGTCCGTACTCCTACCCATCAATATCAGTCGTGTACCCGAGATGTATACGCGGTGTAGTATTTTGAGTTGTATCAGTCTCAGTTTTGCCGAAATCGCTACCTCCCGGGGGAGGAAAGCGCTTCCCTCCATTCTTCGTCATCGATCTCAAGACCATCAGTCTCCCACTTTCTCCTAAGGGCAAGCAAGGGATCAGGGGTGTGATGTATAAGTTTTTTATATGTGAGGGAGATAGCCTTCTCCGGTAGATGGCCGTCCAGCAGTCTGTCCTCCAGGGGGAGGATTCCGGGAGCACCGTGCCGGGTGGAATGTTAGACTGGAGTGAGTGTCTGATCTGTATGTACCGGAAATATTCCGTTTGCGCTAAGTCGTACTTTTGCTGTAGGGAGGCAAATGTCACCATTCCATTGGGCCCCCATAAATCTTTTATATGGGAGATCCCTATCAGGTCCCAGTTGCGAAACCCTTTTGTGCGGCCCAGTGTACCCAACCGTTCGGAGACCCAAAGCGGGGTTGCCAAAGTGAGCTTATCGGCCCATCCTAGCTTGCGACTCACCATATGCCAGAGTTGGACCGAATGTCTTGTAGGTCCCGTGAGTGGATATTTGTTAGGTCTAGAGTAGAGCGCAGCCTCAAAATTCCCCCCAGAAGGAGCCATCTGTCCATCCCGTATCCGGGATCATCCCCTCCGCTATACGTGCCCTGGTTTATGGCTGAAAGGTGTGCCGCCCAGTAGTATTTCCGAATGTCTGGGAGTGCTATACCCCCATCGTACCACCCCAGTGTCAGCTTCTGGAGCGATATGCGCGGCGTTCCAGCCCACAACAGGTCCCTCTGAGTAGCTTCAATATCTATAAAGTACTTTTGTGGGACTAAATCTGGATAGTTTTGGAGGGCATATAAAAAGCGCGGGAGCGCCATCATTTTAAAAAGAGCTGCCCGACCCAGGAGGGACAGCGGGAGCGTCTTCCAGATGGCAGTATCCCTTTTAAATCTTTGCAGGGGTGGTAAGAGATTCCGCTCGTATCGTGTCGCCACGTCCATGGAGATAAAGATGCCAAGGTATTTGAACCCCTCTGTGGTCACCCTGATCGGGCAGTCGCGCGGAATTGACGGAGGGGCTCCATGCAGGACGTAAAGCACTGATTTCCCCCAGTTAATACTGTAGCCTGAGTTTCTCCCAAAATTTGTGAAAATATCGAGTGCCACTCTGAGGGACTTTGAGGGGAGGCCAGATACAAAAGGATGTCGTCCGCATAAAGCGAAATCCGGTCCTCCCATCCATCTGCCCATCGGAGCCCCCGTAGTGAGAGGTTTTGCCGTATCCAGGCCGCTAGAGGCTCCAGGGAGAGGGCGAAAAGCAGGGGCGAGAGGGGACAGCCCTGGCGCGTCCCTCGCTCCAGTGTGAAAACCTCTGAGATCTTATTATTTACCACCACCTGGGCTAGTGGTTCGGTGTAGAGGAGACGCACCCACCCAATGAAATTAGGGCCGAAGCCCAACTTTTTTAGGACCGCCATCATATAAGTCCATTCAAGCGTGTCGAATGCCATAGCGGCATCCAACGAGACCACGACCGCGTCTTCCTGGATCGTGTGACAGCGTCCCAATACTCCGTGGAGTCGTCGCAAGTTGAGCGCAGTGTTGCGGTTCGGCATGAAGCCGGATTGGTCTGGGTGGACCAGTTTGGTGATTATTGGCTTGATCCTGTTTGCGAGCAGCTTCGCGAGGATTTTGGGTTCAGCATTTAGCAATGATATCGGCCTGTAGGAGGCGCATAGTTCTCTGGGTTTCCCTTCTTTAGGGATGGCCACCAGTGTGGCGATGCGCTGGTCTCTCGGCAGTTTGCCCCGGACTATACTATCCTCGAACATGTTTTTAAGGTGGTGACCCAGACTGTCAGGTTTGAGCTTGTACAGCTCAATAGGGAGACCATTTGGTCCTAGGGCTTTCCCAGGCTGGAGTTCCTTAATTGCCTTGGCCAGTTCTTCTACAGTGAGTTCCCCCTCCAAAACTCCTCGGTCATCCTCAGAAAGGGTGGGCATCGCAATGTCGGCCAAGAGCGCGGAGGAGTCCTCCTCCGGCCTCTCCGACCCCCTGCGGTATACTCTTTTGAAATGTGCTGCAAACTCGTTTATTATCTCCTGGGGCTCAGTGAGGATGACGCCCAGTTCAGTCCGAAGCTCAGTCACCACCCTCTGCGCTCTCTGTTTTTTGTCCAACCAGGCTATTAATTTGCCCGCTTTGTCCCCTTGGTCATACAATCGGCCGTCCCTGGCTCTCGCCAGGTGTTTTGCGGCGTCTGTAGCTAGCTCTTTATATTCGGCCGCTTTAAGCTGCATCTGGTGTAGAGCCCCCGGATTCCCGTTACCTTTTGCTCCCCCTCTAACACGAGAAGATCGCACTCAATGGTAAGCATCTGCGTCTCCTTTTCTTTGCGCTGTCCGGTGATCATAGAAAGGGCCTCACCCCGCAGCACGGTTTTAAATGCTTCCCAGAGGACAGCCGGGGAGTCCACCGTCCCAACATTATCTTGGAAGTATTGGTCTATCGCTCGGGTGATCTTCGTCTTGGTCTCTGGATTATGTAGGAACCAGGGGTTGATGGGCGCTACACAGCCTACCCTCTGTTCCCCGATAGTAAGGTGTGCCCATATAGGGGAGTGGTCAGATATACCCCGTGCCAGATGTCTGATCTCTCGAATGGCAGTGTCATTTTGCAGAGGTGCGAGGATGTAATCAATTCTAGAAAACGTGTGGTGTGGTCCCGAGAAGAATGTGTACTGTTGTAGGCTTGGGTGGCGCATACGCCAGAGGTCAACTAATCCGAATGCCTCCAGGAGATTGGAAAGCCACATATGTCCAATCGCGATATCTCTGGGTGGGTGCCTATCCATCCCCCCGACACCACTGCATTGAAATCTCCCCCAAGTAGAAGTTGCCCCTCTGGAAGGGAAAGGAGAAGTCTACCCAAATCCTGATACGACTGGGTTTGAAGACCCGGTGGGATATAAACCGTGACCAAGTTGAGAGTGCGTCCCTCCCACCTCCCCGAGAGCATCGCATAGCGCCCCAGCGGGTCAGTCTCTGAGTGTTCAATGACAAATGGAAAGTTACGGCGCAACAGTATGCCCACCCCGCGGGACCCTGAAGTGAAGCCGGCATGCGCCGCCAGTGTGTAGCCCCATCTGTTTAGTGCGTGGCATGTGTTACCGAGAAGGTGCGTTTCTTGCAAGAGGACAACATCTGGGAGATGGCGTTTAACAAATTGTAGGACTATACTCCTCTTGAGCTTGTCCCCCAACCCATTGACATTCCAACTAAGGATTTTAAGACTTTTATCCCACCTTGTAGCCATCGCTGGAAGTTATCCAAGTACGCAATCTGTAGCTCCTGCAACATCGCACCGGCCCATCAATACATTCCCAACCAGACCAAATCAAGCCCTCCCCCCACCCCCCAAACCTTACTAAACATTAAGACATAACAATGCAACTGCTGTCCCCCCCGCCTACCCCCCCACCCTGCTACCCTGCCACGTAGGTTAATAACTACCCACATCCCCAACTAGCAGAGTGCCTTTCGCCCCCAAAAAGGGGGTAAGAGAGAGAAAATCCCCCCCTCCCCCAAAGAACTAATGAGCGGGGAAATGCGCTGGCACCAACTCCGGCCGCTAAACTCCCATCCCCATGCATGTAGTATCTCAGCAGGCAAATGCACACATCTTACAAATAAATCCAGATGGCACCGTCAATCCCATCTCGCCCCCTACCATATGCATCTATCAATGTCCCGTAACCGGCCTTGAATACTGCCTGGGAAGTGCAGAATATAAAAGTCAGGAGGTATCTCCAGCCCCATCGTCCGGATCAACCCATGCCGGGCATGGAGAGCACATCGCCCCTCCCCGGCTAGCCCAACCTCCGAAATCTTACGCCCCCTATAACATATGAAAGACTTATACTTTACAATACTGCGTGCCAAGGTCCGAGAGTGTAGTCTCTCCAGTCAATGTGAGTCCACTAGTGTCCCTGAGTGCCGTTCATGTCGGGGCTGCGAGACCTCGATCGCCATGAGCGCTGACTCGTTCTGTCGGTCTCCGGTCGTCCATCCAGTGAGCCCGATGACACAGCCCGGGCGTCCCTCCACTTGTCACCTGTCGCTGTTGCCGACGTCTGTGTTGCGCCTCTGTCCAACCAGTCCTGCACCTCCGAGGGCGTAGTGAAGAAAAGGGACTTGCCGCCAGCAATGATTTTGAGCTTTGCTGGGAAGAACATCATGTATTGAATGCCTTTGCTCCGAAGCGCCGCTTTCACCCCATCAAATGAGCGCCGGTCCCGCTGCACTTTAAGCGTAAAGTCGGGGAAGAACCTAACCGTTGCATTCTCATATTGGAGGTCTCCCATCTGTCTGGCTGCCTGCAAGATGGCGTCTCGGTCCCTATAATTGAGTATTTTTGCAATGATAGTTCTCGGCGGAGCTCCCGGTTTGGGCCTGGGGATCGGCGCACGGTGCGCCCTCTCGATGGAGAACATAGTTGAGAGCCGTTTCGGTTTCAGACAGTTGAGGATCAAATCTTCAAGGAAGAGGTCCATGCTAGGCCCTTCTGAACCCTCTGGAACGCCCACCACGCGAATGTTGTTTCGTCGGGCCCTCCCTTCCTGGTCTTCGAGCTTCAAGGCGACCTGGCGGTGTTGGTGTACCAGGTCATTGACCCTCTGTTCAAGCTGTTTGGAGGATGCCTGGAGCTCTCGGATATCCGTCTCGTTGGTCCTTGTTTTTTCCGACGTCTTGTTGAGATCGGTGCGTACAAGGTTCATCTCAATGGACATCTTATCGATTTTCGTCTCGAGAGTGGTCCCCAGCGTTTGAATGGCCGCCATGATGGAAGCCAGGGAGGGCTCCGCCTGCATCAGTTGGCCCCCGGCCGCTCCCTCGGTCTGAGGGACTGACATCGGGACTGCGTATTTGTCGAGCTTGTTTGTCTGGGTGACCGCCGCCCCCTTAGGCCTCATTTTGCTGTCTCCTTTGTCCAGGCTGCCTCAAGCTGAGCTCCCCCTGTGATCTTGTGATTTCTTCCCGTGGTCGCTCAGTAGGTTGATACAGATAGGAATCTTCCGGCCGTCCCAGATAGGACTGCGCCGCGCTATTGCGATCCCCACTGCCGCCCAGCCGGGTCCGTGTCCGTTTTACTTGGCGCGCTCACGGGCCTGTACTACCCAGTCACGAGCGCGCGCTCCGCTCCAGCCAGGTCTCTTTGTCCTGCCGCTGGCCTCCAGTCCCACTCAGGCCTGCCAGGTGGGCCCAGTGGACGAGGTCTCCCTTGGTCTCCCTTGGCCCCTGTCCGCCGCCAGGGCGATATGTCCAGATCTCTATGTGGCCGCCAGCATTGGCTTTTGGGCAGGGCCGGGTTCTCTCACCGCTTCATAGGCCACCTCTCACGTCCCGCCTCCGCACCTGGGCTCTCCAATGTATCCGTCACCTGGGGACCACCTCCGATTCCTCTCTCACACTGCTCCGGTCCCTCGGGGGCTCTCCCCCGCTCCGGGCGGCTCGATCGGCAGCAGGTCGTCGGGTTCAAAGAAGGGGGGGGCGGGCCCCACCACGCCGGCAGGGTCCCTCACAGCCCAGCTGGTTCGTCGGCGCAATTCAGCGGATCTCACCCGCAGTCGCCCGCGCCGCGTCGATCAGCGATACTCCTCAGGCCTCGCCGGGCCCCGCCGCAGTCCGGCTATTTCTCCCTCCTTCACCCCCTGTGGTCTGTCTGCTACTGGTGCCTCCCTCTGTCCTATATCAGGGTTGATGAGGGCGCCCCCTGTGCGCAGGGTCCCCCACCAGGTTCGCCGTCGGGCTGATTTCTTAGGTAGTGGAGATAAGCGTCCCCCCGCCGTCTCATAGGGCCTTCAAGGCCGCCGCCGCACTTTCGCGGTCCCGGAAGCGTCCAGAGCCTTCGAGCCTCCACCTCGGGTGCCGTCCAAAAAGAGTGTCTCCCAGGGGCCGCTGTTCGCTTCACGACCCCCTTTTGCTGTTGTGAGTGCAGTCAGTGGGGCCGTCCGGGCCCGGCCGCACCTCCGATGACAGGCGCCACCGCCGGCCCCAACGCCGGGGTGTTGCGTAGGCGGCCAACGGGCGCGCCCGCCTCCCGTCCTCCAGGCTCTCTCGGCCGCTGCCTCACGCACCTGCTATGTCGCGGTCACCGCGGCGTCCCCGAACCTCCGGATTTCGGGACCTGATGCCGCTTAAGTTTTGGAGGGCATTTCCGCCCCTCCGACGTGGTGCCTGCAGGATTTCCGACGGATTTTGGGGGAATAAGGGCTTCGCTCCGACGGAGCTCCCCTGTTAGGCGGCCATCTTCGCTGGCGCCAAGCCACGCCCCACCAAGGGAGCCTTTTCAAACAGAAGGGGGGTGGGAGCACACTGCTTGACCTCCCAGCACAGTTCACCCCTTGGCATTATGGTAAATGCAGTTCATTTTAAATGCTTACTTGAGTTTTTGCTGAAGTGTTTCACCAAAGTTGGTGCAGGTTAGTGCTGTCCATCTCTAGACACATGTGTTTCTGGATATTATCCTTCATCAGTAGAGATAAAAAACAAAATTTATCTGGGGTTGCTGAGCAAGCTGCCACAATCCTTTCAGGTCTCTGGACCTCTCACAGGCGCACAGGTGCATCTCCAAAAGCTTGTCAGCTCAATGGCTCAAGGGAGCCTTTTCAAACAGAAGGGGGATGGGAGCACACTGCTTCACTTCCCAGCACAGTTCACCCCTTAGCATTATGGTAAATGCCGTTCATTTTAAATGCTTACTTGAGTTTTTGCTGAAGTGTTTCACCAAAGTTGGTGCAGGTTAGCGCTGTCAATCTCTAGACACATATGTTTCTGGATATTATCCTTCATCAGTAGAGATAAAAAACGAAATTTATCTGGGGTTGCTGAGCAAGCTGCCACAATCTTTTTAGGTCTCAGTACCTCTCACAGGCACACAGGTGCATCTCCAAAAGCTCGTCAACTCAATGGCGCAAGGGAGCCTTTTCAAACAGAAGGGGGATGGGATCACACTGCTTCACCTCCCACAACAGTTCACCCCTTAGCATTCTGTTAAATGCAGTTCATTTTAAATGCTTACTTGAGTTTTTGCTGAAGTGTTTCACCAAAGTTGGTGCAAGTTAGTGCTGTCAATCTCTAAACACATGTGTTTCAGGATATTATCCTTCATCAGTAGAGATAAAAAACAAAATTTACCAGGGGTTGCTGAGCAAGCTGCAACAATCTTTTCAGGTCTCAGTACCTCTCACAGGCGCAGAGGTGCATCTCCAAATGCTTATCAGCTCAAGGGAGCCTTTTCAAACAGAAGGGGGATGGGAGCACACTGCTTCACCTCCCAGCACAGTTCACCCCTTAGCATTATGGTAAATGAAGTTCATTTTAAATGCTTATTTGAATTTTTCTGAAGTGTTTCACCAAAGTTGGTGCAGGCTAGTGCTGTCAATCTCTAGACACATGTGTTTCTGGATATTATCCTTCATCAGTAGAGATAAAAACAAAATTTACCAGGGGTTGCTGAGCAAGCTGCCACAATCCTTTCAGGTCTCTGGACCTCTCACAGGCGCACAGGTGCATCTCCAAAAGCTTGTCAGCTCAATGGCTCAAGGGAGCCTTTTCAAACAGAAGGGTGATGGGAGCACACTGCTTCACTTCCCAGCACAGTTCACCCCTTAGCATTATGGTAAATGAAGTTCATTTTAAATGCTTTCTTGAGTTTTTCTGAAGTGTTTCACCAAAGTTGGTGCAGGCTAGTGCTGTCAATCTCTAGACACGTGTTTCTGGATATTATCCTTTATCAGTAGAGATAAAAAGTGAAATTCATCTGGGGTTGTTGAGCAAGCTGCCACAATCTGTTCAGGTCTCAGTACCTCTCACAGGCATCTCCAAAAGCTCGTCAGCTCAATGGCTCAAGGGAGCCTTTTCAAACAGAATGGGGGTGGGAGCACACTGCTTCACCTCCCAGCACAGTTCACCCCTTAGCATTATGGTAAATGCAGTTCATTTTAAATGCTTACTTGAGTTTTTGCTGAGGTGTTTCACCAAAGTTGGGGCAGGTTAGTGCTGTCAATCTCTAGACACGTGTTCTGGATATTATCCTTCATCAGTAGAGATAAAAAACAAAATTTATCTGGGGTTGCTGAGCAAGCTGCCACAATCCTTTCAGGTCTCAGCACCTCTCACAGGCACACAGGTGCATCTCCAAAAGCTCGTCAGCTCAATGGCTCAAGGGAGCCTTTTCAAACAGAAGGGGGATGGGAGCACACTGCTTCACCTCCCAGCACAGTTCACCCCTTAGCATATGGTAAATGCAGTTCATTTTAAATCTTTACTTGAGTTTTTGCTGAAGTGTTTCACCAAAGTTGATGCAGGCTAGTGCTGTCAATCTCTAGAAACATGTGTTTCTGGATATTATCCTTCATCAGTAGAGATAAAAAACGAAATTTATCTGGGGTTGCTGAGCAAGCTGCCACAATCTTTTCAGGTCTCAGTACCTCTCACAGGCGCACAGGTGCATCTCCAAAAGCTCGTCAGCTCACTGCCTCAAGGGAGCCTTTTCAAACAGAAGGGGGATGGGAGCACACTGCTTCACTTCCCAGCACAGTTCACCCCTTAGCATTATGGTAAATGCAGTTCATTTTAAATGCTTACTTGAGTTTTTGCTGAAGTGTTTGACCAAAGTTGGTGAAGGCTAGTGCTATCAATCTCTAGACACGTGTTTCTGGATATTATCCTTCATCAGTGGAGATAAAAAACGAAATTTATCTGGGGTTGCTGAGGAAGCTGTCACAATCTTTTCAGCTCTCAGTACCTCTCACGGGCACACAGGTGCATCTCCAAAAGCTCGTCAGCTCAATGGCTCAAGGGAGCCTTTTCAAACAGAAGGGGGATGGGAGCACACTGCTTCACCTCCCAGCACAGTTCACCCCTTAGCATTATGGTAAATGCAGTTCATTTTAAATGCTTACTTGAGTTTATGCTGAAGTGTTTCGCCAAAGTTGGTGCAGGTTAGTGCTGTCAATCTCTAGACACATGTGTTTCTGGATATTATCCTTCATCAGTAGAGATAAAAAACAAAATTTACCTGGGGTTGCTGAGGAAGCTGCCACAATCCTTTCAGGTCTCTGCACCTCTCACAGGCGCACAGGTGCATCTCCAAAAGCTTGTCAGCTCAATGGCTCAAGGGAGCCTTTTCAAACAGAAGGGGGATGGGAGCACACTGCTTCACTTCCCAGCACAGTTCACCCCTTAGCATTATGGTAAATGCAGTTCATTTTAAATGCTTACTTCAGTTTTGGCTGAAGTATTTCACCAAATTTGGTGCAGGCTAGTGCTGTCAATCTCTAGACACGTGTTTCTGGATATTATCCTTCATCAGTAGAGATAAAAAGCGAAATTTATCTTGGGTTGCTGAGCAAGCTGCCACAATCTTTTCAGGTCTCAGTACCTCTCACAGGAGCACAGGTGCATCTCCAAAAGCTTGTCAGGTCAATGGCTCAAGGGAGCCTTTTTAAACAGAAGGGGGGTGGGAGCACACTGCTTCACCTCCCAGCACAGTTCACCCCTTCGCATTATGGTAAATGCAGTTCATTTTAAATGCTAACTTGAGTTTGTGCTGAAGTGTTTCACCAAAGTTGGTGCAGGTTAGTGCTGTCCATCTCTAGACACATGTGTTTCTGGATATTATCCTTCATCAGTAGAGATAAAAAACGAAATTTATCTGGGGTTGCTGAGAAAGCTGCCACAATCTTTTCAGGTCTCAGTACCTCTCACAGGCGCACAGGTGCGTCTCCAAAAGCTCGTCAGCTCAATGGCTCAAAGGAGCTTTTTCAAACAGAAGGGGGATGGGAGCACTCTGCTTCACCTCCCAGCACAGTTCACCCCTTAGCATTATGGTAAATGCAGTTCATTTTAAATGTTTACTTGAGTTTTTGCTGAAGTGTTTCACCAAAGTTGGGGCAGGTTAGTGCTGTCAATCTCTAGACACATGTGTTTCTGGATATTATCCTTCATCAGTAGAGATAAAAAACAAAATATATCTGGGGTTGCTGAGAAAGCTGCCACAATCCTTTCAGGTCTCTGGACCTCTCACAGGCGCACAGGTGCATCTCCGAAAGCTCCTCAGCTCAATGGCTCAAGGGAGCCTTTTCAAACAGAAGGGGGATGGGAGCACACTGATTCAACTCCCAGCACAGTTCACCCCTTAGCATTATGGTAAATGCAGTTCATTTTAAATGCTTACTTGAGTTTTTGCTGAAGTGTTTCACCAAAGTTGGTGCAGGTTAGTGCTGTCAATCTCTAGACACGTGTTTCTGGATATTCTCCTTCCTCAGTAGAGATAAAAAGCGAAATTTATCTGGGGTTGCTGAGCAAGCTGCCAAAATCTTTTCAGGTCTCAGTGCCTCTCACAGGCGCACAGGTGCATCTCCAAAAGCTCGTCAACTCAATGGCTCAAGGGAGCCTTTTCAAACAGAAGGGGGATGGGAGCACACTGCTTCACCTCCCACAACAGTTCACCCCTTAGCATTCTGGTAAATGCAGTTCATTTTAAATGCTTACTTGAGTTTTTGCTGAAGTGTTTCACCAAAGTTGGTGCAGGTTAGTGCTGTCAATATCTAGACACATGTGTTTCTGGATATTATCCTTCATCAGTAGAGATAAAAAACGAAATTTATCAGGGGTTGCTGAGCAAGCTACCACAATCTTTTCAGGTCTCAGTACCTCTCACAGGTGCACAGGTGCATCTCTAAAAGCTTGTCAGCTCAATGGCTCAAGGGAGCCTTTTCAAACAGAAGGGGGATGGGAGCAAACTGCTTCACCTCCCAGCACAGTTCACCCCTTAGCATTATGGTAAATGCAGTTCATTTTAAATGCTTACTTGAGTTTTTGCTGAAGTGTTTCACCAAAGTTGGTGCAGGTTAGGGCTGTCACTCTCTAGACACATATGTTTCTGGATATTATCCTTCATCAGTAGAGTTAAAAACAAAATTTATCTGGGGTTGCTGAGCAAGCTGCAACAATCTTTTCAGGTCTCAGTAACTCTCACAGGCACACAGGTGTATCTCCAAAAGCTCGTCAGCTCAATGGCTCAAGGAAGCCTTTTCAAACAGAAGGGGATGGGAGCACACTGCTTCACCTCCCAGCACAGTTCACCCCTTAGCATTATGGTAAATGCAGTTCATTTTAAATGCTTACTTGAGTTTTTGCTGAAGTGTTTCACCAAAGTTGGTGCAAGTTTGTGCTGTCAATCTCTAGACACATGTGTTTCTGGATATTATCCTTCATCAGTAGAGATAAAAAACAAAATTTACCAGGGGTTGCTGTGTGAGAAGTTGGCCTGGCATATGCTGTCCACTAATTATAGTGGGCACCTTGCACCAGTCCAAACAACCCCTTATTGGAGATAGGTTAAAGACAACCTTTATTGAAAGCTATCCTAGTGGTAGCTACGGAGAGCAGCCTTCAGGCTAAGTCTTGAAGGAATGTAAAGCAGCTTGTTTTACCAGTCTATAATCTCTTGAGTGACCAAATGAAAGAGCACCACACCAGGTATATATTCAAAATATATGTATTTATTGCTAAACACACCCCCTAGTCTCTTTATGAGGCTAGAGTTCGAAGTACATAAGTTATAAGTTATTAAATCACAGTAATAGCACAAATACACGTTTGGGCCCTAGGGGCGTACCAAACCATATACCAATAAAGTGGTATGCGAACCACGACTGAACTAGACACTAGGCCTAGAGCCTCTAGAAGTGCTTGGACCACAAGGAACCACCCAAGGTAGTGACACAGGGGACCCACGGGAGACGCGTGCAGTGTAAATACACAACCGCGATACGCCGTTAACTTCTATGGAGAAAGTCGGGATCGGGAAAATAGAGAAACGGGACACTTAAAAGAGGACTAGGACAAAACCCTTTGTGATCTAGGACTTTGAAGAGTCTCTACCCACGGGAGCACCGGAGTACTCGTGTTACCTCACCCAGGGAAGCCGGGTGCATAGGTGCCTTTCGGGGTCGGGTTTCGTCGTCGATTCGAATGGCGATCTGCTGCAAAGTGCTGCTGGCGGCCAAGAGAAAAGTGTCCGGGTGGATCCAAGAGTGGATCGGAGTTCTGGTGAACCTGAAAGCAGAGGGGACAGAGTCTGGGTCACTAGCCAGTGACCAGGAAGGCGATGGACAGATGCCCACCGATGTCGAGTGCTTCAGGTGCGTTGACGGTCGTCTTGACTCTTCAGCCACGAGGTCCAGGAGGCGTTGTCGGCAACCAGGAGCAGGATTCGGGCTGGTACTACGATGTCTGTCGAGTGCTGAGGTGTCGGCGACCGGATTGGACCCAACAAGCCTTGGCAACGGCAAGTCTTGAGTGAAGATGTAGATCGTCGATGGTGCAGACCAGCAAGGTCTGTGGAACTCACCCAGCGAGGGTAAGTGAGGGCAGGCCTGGAGCAACCAGGATGCCAAGTAAGAAAAGGATTGGCCTTCGTTAAGGGCTACTAGCCAACGGGCTAGCGACCGCGAAGGAGCCTCATGACGCCGCACGTGGAGCTGGCTTACAGGACACTCGTGGAGTGGGGGCCAGTGATCTTCGGTGCAGGTGGTGCTGGAGGCTAGGGCTACTCGGAGCCCAAAGCACGACTTCTTGGGAGACCCAGAAGATGATGCACTTGCAAATGTGCTCGGTGTCCAGGGGTCACGGTCTCAAGTCACCCACGATAGCCACGGGCCTCAGCTTTGCTGGGGACTCAGGGTAACCTCGGGGAAGTCTGAGAATCGATCTCTGGTGATGCGATGACTTCGGCGTCCGACAGGAGCTTCAGAAATGCGAACCGGACAGATGCTTCTTTGGTGCCTGCCAAGCAGGGGAGTCACTCCTTGACCCCAAGGGAGATTCTTCAGTCCTCTAATCTTGTCGTAGAGCGTCGAAGGTCCAGGATTCAGTTTCAGAGTTTCGTCCAGGTATAATCTAAAGTCCTAAGGACTGGGTTCCTACCTTTATTCTAAAAATAGGGGTTGGACTACTCTGTGGCCCCACCTATGGGTGGGTCAGGGCAGAGGGGTGGCTACACCCCTTTCCCTTTGTCCAGTTCACGCCAAAGCAGGGGCTGCAAGCCCCTGATCCGGTTTGAACTGGGGTATGCACAGGGACACCAAATGTGCCCCCAGTGCAGGACTTCAAAGCACCCGAAAGTGCTCCCGCCCAGCCCCAATACACATTATCCTGTCTGGGGAGGTGGTCACACCTCCCTGGGACAGGAAACCTATTGTCCAGGCCTCCCCTGCCGGAGTTTCGTCCAGCAGCAGGAGGCCAGACTCGTGTCTGTGGCAGCAGCATCCATTTTGTGATGCCAGGGCTCTGGAAAGAAGTTACCGGACTCGTCAGAGTTAACATGTCTTTCCCTCTAGAAGGGTGGAATGCTACCCCCGCCGCCAGTATTGGCGGGGGGGTAGTATTCCAAGATGTTTGACACCAAACACGACATGTTTAGGTGCAGCCATTCCAAAGTTAGCATTTTACCGCGAGGATATAATGCGCTTAAGAGTATATGGTCAGGCTGCACTACAAACAGCATCAGAGATGGTCTCCGAACGCTGCAGAGGGGCCCTGCTCATGCAGGGGCACCCTCTCACATAGGAACCATGCACTCTGCCTTTAGGATTGATAAGGCCTGCCTTAGGAGTGACTTATAGGTTTATATGTGTGTATGTATTTCGTGATATAGGTAACCTATATCACAGTAAGGGGTGCATGCACCACCTTACCCAGGCTGCAGTAGCAGACCTGTGGTGTCAGTTTGGATGGCCTTCCAGGGGTGGCATAATACATGCTGCAGCCCCTGGCAGGCCTCTGAGGTACCTATGCCCTTGGTACATAGTATACCATATACTAGGGACTTATAAGGGCACTCCAGATCCCAATCAGTGATGTGCCTAAGGCACATGGAAACCATTTTAGAGAGGAAGCAGCTAGGCTGGGGTTCTGATTAGCAGGGCCCCAGCCAGACTAATGTCGAAAAACAGTGAAGCATCAGCAAAAAGTGGGGGTACCCATGTGAAGCAGATCCTACTCTCCTACACAACCCCCCAAACGTAGGGACATTAAACTAACCTTGCCCAGTTAAGTCTTCATGTTCTAAGTGGAAATACCTAGAGAGTCCATCTGCATTCGCATGGTTACTCCCAGGCCTATGTTCCACTGTAAAGTCCATCCCCTGTAGGGAAATGGACCACCTAAGCAGTTTGGGGTTTTCACCCTTCATTTGTTTTAGCCATAAGAGGGGCTTATGGTCTGTCTGAACCAGGAAGTGTGTACCAAACAAGTATGGCCTCAACTTCTTCAGAGCCCAGACCACAGCAAAGGCCTCCCTCTCTATGGCTGACCAACGTTTCTCTCTAGGGGTCAGCCTTCTGCTAATAAAAGCTACTGGCTGATCCTGACCTTCTTCATTCAATTGTGACAGTACAGCCCCTACCCCCAATTCAGATGCATCAGTTTGAACAATGAACTTCTTGGAGTAATCAGGACTCTGCAGAATTGGAGCAGTGCACATGGCCTGCTTGAGGTCATCAAATGCCTTTTGACAGCTAACTGTCCACTGAACCTTTTTGGGCATTTTCTTAGAAGTTAAGTCATTCAAGGGTGTCACTATTGATCCATACCCCTTGACAAATCTCCTATAGTACCCAGTCAGGCCTAAGAAGGCTCTCACCTGAGTCTGGGTAGTGGGAGCAGTCCAGTCCATGATGGTCTGGATCTTGCTCTGCAAAGGTTGAACCTGGCCTCCACCCACAAGGTGGCCCAGGTACACAACCTGACTCTGCCCTATCTGGCACTTAGTGGCCTTGATAGTCAGGCCTGCCTTTTGCAGGGCCTGTAAAACATTCCTGAGGTGGACCAGGTGATCCTCCCAGGTGGAGCTAAAGACAGCAATATCATCTAGATAAGCTGCACTATAGGCTTCCAGTCCTGTGAGAACTGTATTCACCAACCTCTGGAAAGTGGCAGGTGCATTCTTCAGACCAAAGGGCATTACCACAAATTGATAATGCCCACTAGGGGTTGAGAATGCTGTCTTGGGCTTTGCAGTATCAGCTAGTCTGATCTGCCAGTAGCCAGCTGTTAGGTCAAATGTGCTGAGATATTTGGCAGAGGCCAAAGTATCTATGAGCTCATCTGCCCTGGGTATTGGATGGGCATCAGTCCTAGTGACTGCATTGAGACCCCTGTAGTCTACACAGAACCTCATCTCTCTTTTTCCACCACTGGTGTGAGGTTTCGGTACTAGGACTACTGGACTAGCCCAAGGGCTATCTGAGGGTTCAATTACTCCCAATTCCAACATTTTCTGGACTTCAGTCCTGATACAGTCCCTGACATGGTCAGGTTGCCTATAAATCTTGTTTTTGATAGGCAGACTGTCCCCAGTGTCCACTTCATGAGTGCACCAGGTGGTCTGACTGGGTGTCAGTGAAAACATATGTCGAAACTGATTGAGGACTTGCCTGCAATCAGTTTGTTGCTGGGTAGTGAGGCTGCCTGCCAAGGCTACACCATCAACTGACCCATCGTCAGGGTTCTGTGAGAGCAGGTCAGGGAGTGGGTCACTCTCTTCCTCCTGCCCTTCATCAGTCAGCCATGAGCAAGCCCATGTCTGCCCTGTCCACATATGGTTTTAACCTGTTGACATGGAGAACCCTGTGGGGACTCCTGGGTGTTCCTAGGTCCACTAAATAAGTGACCTCACCCTTCTGCTCAACAATAGTGTGGGGTCCACTCCATTTGTCTTGGAGAGCTGCTGGGGCCACTGGCTCCAACACCCACACCTTCTGTCCTGGCTGGTAAACAGTCAGAACAGCCTTTTGGTCATGCCAGGCCTTCTGAAGTTCCTGGCTAGCCTCAAGGTTTTTGGTTGCCTTTTTCATGTACTCAGCCATCCTGGAGCGGAGACCAAGTACATAGTCCACTATATCTTGCTTTGGGGGCTTGAGAGGTAACTCCCATCCTTCCTTCACCAAGCACAGTGGACCCCTCACAGGGTGGCCAAACAGAAGTTCAAAAGGGCTGTAACCAACCCCCTTCTGAGGCACCTCCCTATATGCGAATAAAAGGCAGGGCAAGAGTATGTCCCATCTACGCCTAAGCTTTTCTGGGAGCCCTTTAATCATGCCCTTCAAGGTTTTGTTGAATCTCTCAACTAAACCATTGCATTGTGGGTGATAGGGTGTGGTGAACTTATAAGTCACTCCACACTCCTTCCACATTGCTTTTAAGTACCCAGACATGAAGTTAGCACCCCTGTCTGATACTACCTCCTTAGGAAAGCCCACTCTTGAGAAGATTCCCAGGAGGGCCCTTGCCACCACAGGTGCTGTAGTGGTCCTGAGGGGAATAGCTTCTGGGTACCTGGTGGCATGATCCACTACCACCAGGATAAACCTGTGCCCAGAGGCTGTTTGGGGATCCATGGGACCAACAATGTCAATCCCTACCCTTTCAAAGGGCACCCCACCACAGGTAGTGGTATCAGGGGGCCTTTGTAGTGCCACCTGCTTTGCCACTGGCTTGGCAGGTTACACAGGAGCGACAAAACTCCTTACTGTCTTCAGACATGTGGGGCCAGTGAAAGTGAGGGACAAATCTGTCCCAAGTCTTGTTCTGGCCCAGGTGACCTGCTAAGGGAATATCATGGGCTAGGGTCAATAGGAAGCCCCTGAACTTCAAAGGTATTACCAACCTCCTGGTAGCACCAGGCTTGGGGTCTCTACTCTCTGAGTACAGGAGTCCATCATCCCAATACACTGTATGGGGACCACTAGCTTTCCCAGCAGCCTCAGCAGCAGCTTGCTGTCTGAGGGGTTCAAGGGAGGGGCAGCTCTGCTGCTCCTGGCTCAGATCTGCCCTAGAAGGTCCCCCTGTCCCCAAGAACTCAACCTGGTCAGGTTCAAGTTCCTCTGGGACAGTTCCTTCTTCAGGGCTGAGATCATTCCCCTCAAGGGACTGATCTTCCTCCTGAGCCAAGGGGAAAGGCACTGCCTTAACCCTACTACTCCTCCTCTTGGAAGGCACTTGGTCCATTCTTCCAGAATCCAAGGCCTGTTCAGTGCTAGACATTTTGGCTTGTGACCTGGTCACAGCAAACACATCTGCAGGGATCCCCAGCATTTCTGCATGGGTCCTGAGCTCCACTTCTGCCCAAGCAGAAGTCTCTAAGTCATTGCCAAGCAAGCATTCGACTGGTAGGTTTGCACTCACCACAACCTTCTTAAGGCCAGTTACCTCTCCCCAGGAGAAGTTAACAACTGCCAGAGTATGGTCTGTTCTGACATTGCTAGCATTGGTCACTTGGTACATCTCACCAAGCATAACTTGCCCAGGTAGCACAAGGTCTTGTGTCACCATTGTGACACTTGCCCCTGTGTCCCTAAATGCCAAAGCCTCACGTCCATTGATTAAAGGCTGTTGTCTGTACTTGCCCAGATTACTGGGACTCACAGTGGAGGTCACATCCATGCCTCCATCACAGACTAACACAGCCTGAGTCAGTTCTCTGACTAAGTCAGAGCCCAACTCAGTTCCCAGGGTGAACCCTACTAAACCCTTTGCTGGAGCACTTCCACCAACTGTACTAGGGGGAACAGGTGCCTTAGGGGCATTGGTGGGTGCTGGACTGGAGTCTTTGGACTTGGTGCAATCACTGGTCCAGTGGGTCTTTTGCTTACAGACCTTGCACCATGGTTTTCTTTGGCCTTTACCCTTGGTAGACTGTGAATCCCCACCAGAAGAAGATTTTTGGGGGCCTGATGAAGACTTTTGATCTTTACCCTTCTCCCCACCCTTGTCAGAGTTCATTAGCATCTTGCTTCTTGGTTTCCCCACCTTGGTTCTGTACCTTCTGCTTCACCCTGGTTCTGACCCATTTGTCTGCCTTCTTTCCCAATTCTTGGGGAGAGGTCAGATCAGAGTCTACCAGGTATTGATGCAACAGCTGATTTTGACAGTTATTAAGAATCTGCTCCCTCATTATCAGATTGTACAATCCTGAGAAGTCACACACCTTACTGCCCATCAACCAGCCTTCCAGAGCCTTGGCAGAACAATCCACATAGTCTACCCAGTCTTGAGTCTGTGCTTTTGGGTGTCTCTGAACTTCAACCTGTACTGTTCAGTGGTTAGGCCAAACCCATCAATAAGAGCACTCTTCAAGACCTTGTAATTATCAGCATCCTCCTCTCTAACAGTGAGGAGCTTATCTCTACCTTTGTCAGCAAAGGAGAGCCACAAGATTGCTGCCCACTGCTCCTGAGGGACCTTCTGTACTTTACAGGCCCTCTCTAAAGCAGTTATCCATTTGTGGATATCATCCCCACTCTGGTAGGGAGGGACAATCTTGCTCAGGTTCCTATGGTCATAGGACCTTTCCCTATCTCTAGGGACATGGCTGCCACCATGGGACTCTAGTCCCAACTTTCTTCTCTCTCTAAGGAGATCTAGGGATTCTCTATCTAAAGCCAATTGCTTCTTTCTGAGTCTCCAGCTGAGTTTCCTCATACTGGACTAGCCTCTTTCTTCTCTCATGAGAGGATTCCCTCCTGTGAGATGAGACAGAGCTCCCTATGGAGGTGCCAGAGTGGTTAGACTCCTGAGAAGGAGACCTAGACCTTCTGAGCACACTCTTAATCCTTCCTGGGGGGACAAAGAGTGGCATCATCTAGATCATCCTCATCATCATCCACAGGAGGGATTTGGTTTTCCAGGTCAGGGTCATTGTCACCCTCCTGGCCAGTTTCAGAGGGGGCTGGGGGTACTGGTACCCCTGGCGTCCTTCCTCATCTCCTGCCCCACCCTCAGCTCCTACCCCTTCAGTCCCTGCAGGACTTACTAAGGTCATAAGCCACCAACAACTCCTTGAGGTGTTGGGTGGTGGGGCTTTGGCCTGTCCTTAATTTTCTCAAGTTACATAAAGCTCTCAATTCCAAGAATGGGAGTGTATCATACTTGGAGGGTGGAAGCTCAATGGCTTCCTGCAAGGATATCTTTGGATCCTGCCCTTAAAGACATTACTAGTGTGGTGTGGTGTATGCACTACCTACTCTAGTGTGGCCTACTAAACTCTCTTGAGTTGTAGAAAGGGTTGTGCTATCCCTTAACACACAACTCTAAGTTCAGTAGAACTTACTGTTATTCTAAGCTTAAATTATATGTACCTTAGGTACCTTTAGTGGTTTTCAGTTGATCAATTCAATTGAGATTATCTGGTAAAACAATAGCAAGCTGGAATCCCACACGCTGCACACCAATGTGAGAAGTTGGCCTGGCATATGCTGTCCACTAATTATAGTGGGCACCTTGCACCAGTCCAAATCAACTCCTTATTGGTAGATAGGTTAAAGACAACCTTATTGAAAGCTATCCTAGTGGTAGCTATGGAGAGCAGCCTTCAGGCTAAGTCTTGAAGGAATGTAAAGCAGCTTGTTTTACCAGTCTATAATCTCTTGAGTGACCAAATGAAAGAGCACCACACCAGGTATATATTCAAAATATATGTATTTATTACTAAACACACCCCTCTAGTCTCTTTATGAGGCTAGAGTTCGAAGTACATAAGTTATAAGATATTAAATCACAGTAATAGCACAAATACACGTTTGGGCCCTAGGGGCGTACCAAACCATATACCAATAAAGTGGTATGCGAACCACGACTGAACTAGACACTAGGCCTAGAGCCTCTAGAAGTGCTTGGACCACAAGGAACCACCCAAGGTAGTGACACAGGGGACCCACGGGAGACGCGTGCAGTGTAAATACACAACCGCGATACGCCGTTAACTTCTATGGAGAAAGTCGGGATCGGGAAAATAGAGGAACGGGACACTTAAGAGAGGACTAGGACAAAACCCTTTGAGATCTAGGACTTTGAAGAGTCTCTACCCACGGGAGCACCGGAGTACTCGTGTTACCTCACCCAGGGAAGCCGGGTGCATAGGTGCCTTTCGGGGTCGGGTTTCGTCGTCGATTCGAATGGCGATCTGCTGCAAAGTGCTGCTGGCGGCCAAGAGAAAAGTGTCCGGGTGGATCCAAGAGTGGATCGGAGTTCTGAGTGAACCTGAAAGCAGAGGGGACAGAGTCTGGGTCACTAGCCAGTGACCAGGAAGGCGATGGACAGATGCCCACCGATGTCGAGTGCTTCAGGTGCGTTGACGGTCGTCTTGACTCTTCAGCCACGAGGTCCGGGAGGCGTTGTCGGCGACCAGGAGCAGGATTCGGGCTGGTGACTCGATGTCTGTCGAGTGCTGAGGTGTCGGCGACCGGATTGGACCCAACAAGCCTTGGCAACGGCAAGTCTCGAGTAAGATGTAGATCGTCGATGGTGCAGACCAGCAAGGTCTGTGGAACTCACCCAGCGAGGGTAAGTGAGGGCAGGCCTGGAGCAACCAGGATGCCAAGTAAGAGAAAAGATTGGCCTTCGTTAAGGGCTACTAGCCAACGGGCTAGCGACCGCGAAGGAGCCTCGTGACGCCGCACGTGGAGCTGGCTTACAGGACACTCGTGGAGTGGGGGCCAGTGATCTTCGGTGCAGGTGGTGCTGGAGGCTAGGGCTACTCGGAGCCCAAAGCACGACTTCTTGGGAGACCCAGAAGATGATGCACTTGCAAATGTGCTCGGTGTCCAGGGGTCACGGTCTCAAGTCACCCACGATAGCCACGGGCCTCAGCTTTGCTGGGGACTCAGGGTAGCCTCGGGGAAGTCTGAGAATCCACCTCTGGTGATGCGATGACTTCGGCGTCCGACAGGAGCTTCAGAAATGCGAACCGGACAGATGCTTCTTTGGTGCCTGCCAAGCAGGGGAGTCACTCCTTGACCCCAAGGGAGATTCTTCAGTCCTCTAATCTTGTCGTAGAGCGTCGAAGGTCCAGGATTCATGTTTCAGAGTTTCGTCCAGGTATAATCTAAAGTCCTAAGGACTGGGTTCCTACCTTTATTCTAAAAATAGGGGTTGGACTACTCTGTGGCCCCACCTATGGGTGGGTCAGGGCAGAGGGGTGGCTACACCCCTTTCCCTTTGTCCAGTTCGCGCCAAAGCAGGGGCTGCAAGCCCCTGATCCGGTTTGAACTGGGGTATGCACAGGGACACCAAATGTGCCCCCAGTGCAGGACTTCAAAGCACCCGAAAGTGCTCCCGCCCAGCCCCAATACACATTATCCTGTCTGGGGAGGTGGTCACACCTCCCTGGGACAGGAAACCTATTGTCCAGGCCTCCCCTGCCGGAGTTTCGTCCAGCAGCAGGAGGCCAGACTCGTGTCTGTGGCAGCAGCATCCATTTTGTGATGCCAGGGCTCTGGAAAGAAGTTACCGGACTAGTCAGAGTTAACATGTCTTTCCCTCTAGAAGGGTGGAATGCTACCCCCGCCGCCAGGATTGGCGGGGGGTAGTATTCCAAGATGTTTGACACCAAACACGACATGTTTAGGTGCAGCCATTCCAAAGTTAGCATTTTACCGCGAGGATATAATGCGCTTAAGAGTATATGGTCAGGCTGCACTACAAACAGCATCAGAGATGGTCTCCGAACGCTGCAGAGGGGCCCTGCTCATGCAGAGGCACCCTCTCACATAGGAACCATGCACTCTGCCTTTAGGATTGATAAGGCCTGCCTTAGGAGTGACTTATAGGTTTATATGTGTGTATGTATTTCGTGATATAGGTAACCTATATCACAGTAAGGGGTGCATGCACCACCTTACCCAGGCTGCAGTAGCAGACCTGTGGTGTCAGTTTGGATGGCCTTCCAGGGGTGGCATAATACATGCTGCAGCCCCTGGCAGGCCTCTGAGGTACCTATGCCCTTGGTACATAGTATACCATATACTAGGGACTTATAAGGGCACTCCAGATCCCAATCAGTGATGTGCCTAAGGCACATGGAAACCATTTTAGAGAGGAAGCAGCTAGGCTGGGGTTCTGATTAGCAGGGCCCCAGCCAGACTAATGTCGAAAAACAGTGAAGCATCAGCAAAAAGTGGGGGTACCCATGTGAAGCAGATCCTACTCTCCTACACAACCCCCCCAAACGTAGGGACATTAAACTAACCTTGCCCAGTTAAGTCTTCATGTTCTAAGTGGAAATACCTAGAGAGTCCATCTGCATTCGCATGGTTACTCCCAGGCCTATGTTCCACTGTAAAGTCCATCCCCTGTAGGGAAATGGACCACCTAAGCAGTTTGGGGTTTTCACCCTTCATTTGTTTTAGCCATAAGAGGGGCTTATGGTCTGTCTGAACCAGGAAGTATGGCCTCAACTTCTTCAGAGCCCAGACCACAGCAAAGGCCTCCCTCTCTATGGCTGACCAACGTTTCTCTCTAGGGGTCAGCCTTCTGCTAATAAAAGTGGCTGGCTGATCCTGACCTTCTTCATTCAATTGTGACAGTACAGCCCCTACCCCCAATTCAGATGCATCAGTTTGAACAATGAACTTCTTGGAGTAATCAGGACTCTGCAGAATTGGAGCAGTGCACATGGCCTGCTTGAGGTCATCAAATGCCTTTTGACAGCTAACTGTCCACTGAACCTTTTTGGGCATTTTCTTAGAAGTTAAGTCATTCAGGGGTGTCACTATTGATCCATACCCCTTGACAAATCTCCTATAGTACCCAGTCAGGCCTAAGAAGGCTCTCACCTGAGTCTGGGTAGTGGGAGCAGTCCAGTCCATGATGGTCTGGATCTTGCTCTGCAAAGGTTGAACCTGGCCTCCACCCACAAGGTGGCCCAGGTACACAACCTGACTCTGCCCTATCTGGCACTTAGTGGCCTTGATAGTCAGGCCTGCCTTTTGCAGGGCCTGTAAAACATTCCTGAGGTGGACCAGGTGATCCTCCCAGGTGGAGCTAAAGACAGCAATATCATCTAGATAAGCTGCACTATAGGCTTCCAGTCCTGTGAGAACTGTATTCACCAACCTCTGGAAAGTGGCAGGTGCATTCTTCAGACCAAAGGGCATTACCACAAATTGATAATGCCCACTAGGGGTTGAGAATGCTGTCTTGGGCTTTGCAGTATCAGCTAGTCTGATCTGCCAGTAGCCAGCTGTTAGGTCAAATGTGCTGAGATATTTGCCAGAGGCCAAAGTATCTATGAGCTCATCTGCCCTGGGTATTGGATGGGCATCAGTCCTAGTGACTGCATTGAGACCCCTGTAGTCTACACAAAACCTCATCTCTCTTTTTCCACCACTGGTGTGAGGTTTCGGTACTAGGACTACTGGACTAGCCCAAGGGCTATCTGAGGGTTCAATTACTCCTAATTCCAACATTTTCTGGACTTCAGTCCTGATACAGTCCCTGACATGGTCAGGTTGCCTATAAATCTTATTTTTGATAGGCAGACTGTCCCCAGTGTCCACTTCATGAGTGCACCAGGTGGTCTGACTGGGTGTCAGTGAAAACATATGTCTAAACTGATTGAGAACTTGCCTGCAATCAGTTTATTGCTGGGTAGTGAGGCTGCCTGCCAAGGCTACACCATCAACTGACCCATCGTCAGGGTTCTGTGAGAGCAGGTCAGGGAGTGGGTCACTCTCTTCCTCCTGCCCTTCATCATCAGCCATGAGCAAGCCCATGTCTGCCCTGTCCACATATGGTTTTAGTCTGTTGACATGGAGAACCCTGTGGGGACTCCTGGGTGTTCCCAGGTCCACTAAGTAAGTGACCTCACCCTTCTGCTCAACAATAGTGTGGGGTCCACTCCATTTGTCTTGGAGAGCTGCTGGGGCCACTGGCTCCAACACCCACACCTTCTGTCCTGGCTGGTAAACAGTCAGAACAGCCTTTTGGTCATGCCAGGCCTTCTGAAGTTCCTGGCTAGCCTCAAGGTTTTTGGTTGCCTTTTTCATGTACTCAGCCATCCTGGAGCGGAGACCAAGTACATAGTCCACTATATCTTGCTTTGGGGGCTTGAGAGGTAACTCCCATCCTTCCTTCACCAAGCACAGTGGACCCCTCACAGGGTGGCCAAACAGAAGTTCAAAAGGGCTGTAACCAACCCCTTCTGAGGCACCTCCCTATATGCGAATAAAAGGCAGGGCAAGAGTATGTCCCATCTACGCCTAAGCTTTTCTGGGAGCCCTTTAATCATGCCCTTCAAGGTTTTGTTGAATCTCTCAACTAAACCATTGCATTGTGGGTGATAGGGTGTGGTGAACTTATAAGTCACTCCACACTCCTTCCACATTGCTTTTAAGTACCCAGACATGAAGTTAGCACCCCTGTCTGATACTACCTCCTTAGGAAAGCCCACTCTTGAGAAGATTCCCAGGAGGGCCCTTGCCACCACAGGTGCTGTAGTGGTCCTGAGGGGAATAGCTTCTGGGTACCTGGTGGCATGATCCACTACCACCAGGATAAACCTGTGCCCAGAGGCTGTTTGGGGATCCATGGGACCAACAATGTCAATCCCTACCCTCTCAAAGGGCACCCCCACCACAGGTAGTGGTATCAGGGGGCCTTTGTAGTGCCACCTGCTTTGCCACTGGCTTGGCAGGTTACACAGGAGCGACAAAACTCCTTACTGTCTTCAGACATGTGGGGCCAGTGAAAGTGAGGGACAATTCTGTCCCAAGTCTTGTTCTGGCCCAGGTGACCTGCTAAGGGAATATCATGGGCTAGGGTCAATAGGAAGCCCCTGAACTTCAAAGGTATTACCAACCTCCTGGTAGCACCAGGCTTGGGGTCTCTACTCTCTGAGTACAGGAGTCCATCAACCCAATACACTGTATGGGGACCACTAGCTTTCCCAGCAGCCTCAGCAGCAGCTTGCTGTCTGAGGGGTTCAAGGGAGGGGCAGCTCTGCTGCTCCTGGCTCAGATCTGCCCTAGAAGGTCCCCCTGTCCCCAAGAACTCAACCTGGTCAGGTTCAAGTTCCTCTGGGACAGTTCCTTCTTCAGGGCGGAGATCATCCCCCTCAAGGGACTGATCTTCCTCCTGAGCCAAGGGGGAAGGCACTGCCTTAACCCTACTACTCCTCCTCTTGGAAGGCACTTGGTCCATTCTTCCAGAATCCAAGGCCTGTTCAGTGCTAGACATTTTGGCTTGTGACCTGGTCACAGCAAACACATCTGCAGGGATCCCCAGCATTTCTGCATGGGTCCTGAGCTCCACTTCTGCCCAAGCAGAAGTCTCTAAGTCATTGCCAAGCAATCATTCGACTGGAAGGTTTGCACTTACCACAACCTTCTTAAGGCCAGTTACCTCTCCCCAGGTGAAGTTAACAACTGCCAGAGTATGGTCTGTTCTGACATTGCTAGCATTGGTCACTTGGTACATTTCACCAAGCATAACTTGCCCAGGTAGCACAAGGTCTTGTGTCACCATTGTGACTCTTGCCCCTGTGTCCCTAAATGCCAAAGCCTCACGTCCATTAATTAAAGGCTGTTGTCTGTACTTGCCCAGATTACTGGGACTCACAGTGGAGGTCACATCCATGCCTCCATCACAGACTAACACAGCCTGAGTCAGTTCTCTGACTAAGTCAGAGCCCAACTCAGTTCCCAGGGTGAACCCTACTAAACCCTTTGCTGGAGCACTTCCACCAACTGTACTAGGGGGAACAGGTGCCTTAGGGGCATTGGTGGGTGCTGGACTGGAGTCTTTGGACTTGGTGCAATCACTGGTCCAGTGGGTCTTTTGCTTACAGACCTTGCACCATGGTTTTCTTTGGCCTTTACCCTTGGTAGACTGGGAATCCCCACCAGAAGAAGATTTTGGGGGCCTGATGAAGACTTTTGATCTTTACCCTTCTCCCCACCCTTGTCAGAGTTCTTAGCATCTTGCTTCTTGGTTTCCCCACCTTGGTTCTGTACCTTCTGCTTCACCCTGGTTCTGACCCATTTGTCTGCCTTCTTTCCCAATTCTTGGGGAGAGGTCAGATCAGAGTCTACCAGGTATTGATGCAACAGCTGATTTTGACAGTTATTAAGAATCTGCTCCCTCATTATCAGATTATACAATCCTGAGAAGTCACACACCTTACTGCCCATCAACCAGCCTTCCAGAGCCTTGGCAGAACAATCCACATAGTCTACCCAGTCTTGAGTCTGTGCTTTTTGGGTGTCTCTGAACTTCAACCTGTACTGTTCAGTGGTTAGGCCAAACCCATCAATAAGAGCACTCTTCAAGACCTTGTAATTGTCAGCATCCTCCTCTCTAACAGTGAGGAGCTTATCTCTACCTTTGTCAGCAAAGGAGAGCCACAAGATTGCTGCCCACTGCTCCTGAGGGACCTTCTGTACTTTACAGGCCCTCTCTAAAGCAGTTATCCATTTGTGGATATCATCCCCACTCTGGTAGGGAGGGACAATCTTGCTCAGGTTCCTATGGTCATAGGACCTTTCCCTATCTCTAGGGACATGGCTGCCACCATGGGACTCTAGTCCCAACTTTCTTCTCTCTCTAAGGAGATCTAGGGATTCTCTATCTAAAGCCAATTGCTTTTTTCTGAGTTCCAGCTGAGTTTCCTCATACTGGACTAGCCTCTTTCTTCTCTCATGAGAGGATTCCCTCCTATGAGATGAGACAGAGCTCCCTATGGAGGTGCCAGAGTGGTTAGACTCCTGAGAAGGAGACCTAGACCTTCTGGGCACACTCTTAATCCTTCCTGGGGGGACAAAGAGGGCATCATCTTGATCATCCTCATCATCATCCACAGGAGGGATTTGGTTTTCCAGGTCAGGGTCATTGTCACCCTCCTGGCCAGTTTCAGAGGGGGGCTGGGGGTACTGGTACCCCTAGCGTCCTCCTCTTCTCCTGCCCCACCCTCAGCTCCTACCCCTTCAGTCCCTACAGGCTTACTAAGGTCATAAGCCACCAACAACTCCTTGAGGTGTTGGGTGGTGGGGCTTTGGCCTGTCCTTATGTTTCTCAAGTTACATAAAGCTCTCAATTCCAAGAATGGGAGTGTATCATACTTGGAGGGTGGAAGCTCAATGGCTTCCTGCAAGGATACTTTGGATCCTGCCCTTAAAGACATTACTAGTGTGGTGTGGTGTATGCACTACCTACTCTAGTGTGGCCTACTAATCTCTCATGAGTTGTAAAAAGGGTTGTGCTATCCCTTAACACACAACTCTAAGTTCAGTAGAACTTACTGTTATTCTAAGCTTAAATTATATGTACCTTAGGTACCTTTAGTGGTTTTCAGTTGATCAATTCAATTGAGATTATCTGGTAAAACAATAGCAAGCTGGAATCCCACACGCTGCACACCAATGTGAGAAGTTGGCCTGGTATATGCTGTCCACTAATTATAGTGGGCACCTTGCACCAGTCCAAACAACCCTTATTGGAGATAGGTTAAAGACAACCTTATTGAAAGCTATCCTAGTGGTAGCTATGGAGAGCAGCCTTCAGGCTAAGTCTTGAAGGAATGTAAAGCAGCTTGTTTTACCAGTCTATAATCTCGAGTGACCAAATGAAAGAGCACCACACCAGGTATATATTCAAAATATATGTATTTATTGCTAAACACACCCCTCTAGTCTCTTTATGAGGCTAGAGTTCGAAGTACATAAGTTATAAGATATTAAATCACAGTAATAGCACAAATACACGTTTGGGCCCTAGGGGCGTACCAAACCATACACCAATAAAGTGGTATGCGAACCACGACTGAACTAGACACTAGGCCTAGAGCCTCTAGAAGTGCTTGGACCACAAGGAACCACCCAAGGTAGTGACACAGGGGACCCACGGGAGAGCGCGTGCAGTGTAAATACACAACCGCGATACGCCGTTAACTTCTATGGAGAAAGTCGGGATCGGGAAAATAGAGGAACGGGACACTTAAGAGAGGACTAGGACAAAACCCTTTGAGATCTAGGACTTTGAAGAGTCTCTACCCATGGGAGCACCGGAGTACTCGTGTTACCTCACCCAGGGAAGCCGGGTGCATAGGTGCCTTTCGGGGTTGGGTTTCGTCGTCGATTCGAATGGCGATCTGCTGCAAAGTGCTGCTGGCGGCCAAGAGAAAAGTGTCCGGGTGGATCCAAGAGTGGATCGGAGTTCTGGTGAACCTGAAAGCAGAGGGGACAGAGTCTGGGTCACTAGCCAGTGACCAGGAAGGCGATGGACAGATGCCCACCGATGTCAAGTGCTTCAGGTGCGTTGATGGTCGTCTTGACTCTTCAGCCACGAAGTCCGGGAGGTGTTGTCGGCGACCAGGAGCAGGATTCGGGCTGGTACTCGATGTCTGTCGAGTGCTGAGGTGTCGGCGACCGGATTGGACCCAACAAGCCTTGGCAACGGCAAGTCTCGAGTAAGATGTAGATTGTCGATGGTGCAGACCAGCAAGGTCTGTGGAACTCACCCAGCGAGGGTAAGTGAGGGCAGGCCTGGAGCAACCAGGATGCCAAGTAGGAAAAAGATTGGCCTTCGTTAAGGGCTACTAGCCAACGGGCTAGCGACCGCAAAGGAGCCTCGTGACGCCGCACGTGGAGCTGGCTTACAGCACACTCATGGAGTGGGGGCCAGTGATCTTCGGTGCAGGTGTTGCTGGAGGCTAGGGCTACTCGGAGCCCAAAGCACGACTTCTTGGGAGACCCAGAAGATGATGCACTTGCAAATGTGCTCGGTGTCCAGGGGTCACGGTCTCAAGTCACCCACGATAGCCACGGGCCTCAGCTTTGCTGGGGACTCAGGGTAGCCTCGGGGAAGTCTGAGAATCCACCTCTGGTGATGCGATGACTTCGGCGTCCGACGGGAGCTTCAGAAATGCGAACCGGACAGATGCTTCTTTGGTGCCTGCCAAGCAGGGAGTCACTCCTTGACCCCAAGGGAGATTCTTCAGTCCTCTAATCTTGTCGTAGAGCGTCGAAGGTCCAGGATTCAGTTTCAGAGTTTCGTCCAGGTATAATCTAAAGTCCTAAGGACTGGGTTCCTACCTTTATTCTAAAAATAGGGGTTGGACTACTCTGTGGCCCCACCTATGGGTGGGTCAGGGCAGAGGGGTGGTTACACCCCTTTCCCTTTGTCCAGTTCGCGCCAAAGCAGGGGCTGCAAGCCCCTGATCCGGTTTGAACTGGGGTATGCACAGGGACACCAAATGTGCCCCCAGTGCAGGACTTCAAAGCACCCGAAAGTGCTCCCGCCCAGCCCCAATACACATTATCCTGTCTGGGGAGGTGGTCACACCTCCCTGGGACAGGAAACCTATTGTCCAGGCCTCCCCTGCCGGAGTTTCGTCCAGCAGCAGGAGGCCAGACTCGTGTCTGTGGCAGCAGCATCCATTTTGTGATGCCAGGGCTCTGGAAAGAAGTTACCGGACTAGTCAGAGTTAACATGTCTTTCCCTCTAGAAGGGTGGAATGCTACCCCCACCGCCAGAATTGGCGGGGGGGGGTAGTATTCCAAGTTGTTTGACACCAAACACGACATGTTTAGGTGCAGTCATTCCAAAGTTAGCATTTTACCGCGAGGATATAATGCGCTTAAGAGTATATGGTCAGGCTGCACTACAAACAGCATCATAGATGGTCTCCGAACGGTGCAGAGGGGCCCTGCTCATGCAGGGGCACCCTCTCACATAGGAACCATGCACTCTGCCTTTAGGATTGATAAGGCCTACCTTAGGAGTGACTTATAGGTTTATATGTGTGTATGTATTTCGTGATATAGGTAACCTATATCACAGTAAGGGGTGCATGCACCACCTTACCCAGGCTGCAGTAGCAGACCTGTGGTGTCAGTTTGGATGGCCTTCCAGGGGTGGCATAATACATGCTGCAGCCCCTGGCAGGCCTCTGAGGTACCTATGCCCTTGGTACATAGTATACCATATACTAGGGACTTATAAGGACACTCCAGATCCCAATCAGTGATGTGCCTAAGGCACATGGAAACCATTTTAGAGAGGAAGCAGCTAGGCTGGGGTTCTGATTAGCAGGGCCCCAGCCAGACTAATGTCGAAAAACAGTGAAGCATCAGCAAAAAGTGGGGGTACCCATGTGAAGCAGATCCTACTCTCCTACACCCCCATCAGCAGATTAGGGGCACCCAGTCTAGTAGCCCTAGCCAGGTGAAAATTCCTCTACACACTGAGGGATCCCCCATACCTTTATGTAGGGACCTCCCCCAGAAGGACTCTGGTAGGCAAGGGCAAACCTGGGACCAGAAGGTTCCAAACCTGCCATGTCCCTCCAGTAGTCCATCCAAAGGGACCCAACCCCCAGCTGTAGGCAGCCAAAGGTTGACCCTTAGAGCAAAGTGCAACTCAGTCATGGAAAGACCGGCATACATGGTGACCAGTGATCTGAGGAAGCTGAGACCAACATTCCTAGGGCCTCACTTCCCTACTCAGACACCTCACCAGCCTTGTACTTTACCTAAGCACACCACAGGTAGTGATTCCCCATGGTGGAGACCCTCTCATACCCTTAGGGTGAGGGATTGCTTAGTGGACCATAAGACAGGGGGCAACCATGCTAGTGCAGGTGCTTCCTTATATGGCCACTTAGTCAATGAAGGCTCAACTGGCCAAGGTTAGCCTTATCTCCTTTCGTTTGGGGGGTTATGTAGGAAGGTGGAATCTGACTATATGGTTGCCCCCACTTTTTTATGGTGTTTTGCTGGTTTATGACTTAGTTGGACTGGGATCCTGCTATTCAGGGCCCCAGTCTATCTGCTTTCTCTGTAAAAGGTTTTCCATGTGCCTTAGGCACATCTCTGATTGGAATCTGGAGTGCCCTTATAAGTCCCTAGTATATGGTATACTATGTACCAAGGGCATAGGTACCTCAGAGGCCTACCAGGGGCTGCAGCATGTATTATGCCACCCCTGGAAGGCCATCCAAACTGACACCACAGGTCTGCTACTGCAGCCTGGGTAAGGTGGTGCATGCACCCCTTACTGTGATATAGGTTACCTATATCACTAAATACATACACACATATAAACCTATAAGTCACTCCTATGGCAGGCCTTATCAATCCTGAAGGCAGAGTGCGTGGTTCCTATGTGAGAGGGTGCCCCTGCATGAGCAGGGCCCCTCTGCAGCGTTTGGAGACCCTTCCCTGATGCTGTTTGTAGTGCAGCCTGACCATATACTCTTAAGCGCATTATAACCTCGCGTTAAATGCTAACTTTGGAATGGCTGCACCGAAACATGTCGTGTTTGGTGTCAAACATCTTGGAATACTACCCCCCGCCAATTCTGGCGGCGGGGTAGCATTCCACCCTTCTAGAGGGAGAGACATGTTAACCCTGGCCTGGCCGGTAACTTCTTTCTAAAGCCCTGGCATCACAAAATGGATGCTGCTGCCACAGACACAAGTCTGGCCTCCTGCTGCTGGACGAAACTCCGGCAGGGGAGGCCTGGACAATAGGTTTCCTGTCCCAGGGAGGTGTGACCACCTCCCCAGACAGGATAGTGTGTATTGGGGCTGGGCGGAGCACTTTCGGGTGCTTTGAAGTCCTGCACTGGGGGCACACTTGGTGTCCCTGTGCATACCCCAGTTCAAACCGGATCAGGGGCTTGCAGCCCCTGCTTTGGCGCGAACTGGACAAAGGGAAAGGGGTGTAGCCACCCTCTGCCCTGACCCACCCATAGGTGGGGCCACAGAGTAGTCCAACCCCTAAACTTAGTATAAGTATAGGAACCCAGTCCTTAGGACTTTAGATTATCCCTGGACGAAACTCTGACACTGAATCCTGGACCTTCGACGCTCTACTCAAGACTAGAGGACAGAAGAATCTCCCTTGGGGTCAAGGAGTGACTCCCCTGCTTGGCTGGCACCAAAGAAGCAATTGTCCGGTCTGCATCGCCTAAGCTCCCGTCGGACGCCGAAGTCTTTGCATCACCAGAGGTGGATTTCCAGACTTCCCGAGGCTGCCCTGAGTCCCCAGCAAAGCTGAGGCCCGTAGCTGTCGTGGGTAACGTGGAACCGTGACCCCTGGACACTGCACGCATTTGCTAGTGCATCCTCTTCTGGGTCTCCCACGAAGTCGTGCTTTGGGCTCCGAGTAGCCCTAGCCTCCAGCACCAACTGCACCGAAGATCACTGGCCTCCACTCCACGAGTGTCCTGTGAGCCAGCTCCACGTGCACCGTCTCGAGGCTCCTTCGCGGTCGCTAGCCCGTTGGCTAGTAGCCCTTCACAAAGGCCCATCCTTTTCTTCTTGGGCTCCCTGGTTGCTCCAGGCTTGCCCTCACTTACCCTTGCTGGGTGAGTTCCTCAGACCTTGCTGGTCTGCATCATCGTCATTCATCATCTACATCGAGACTTGCCGTTGCCAAGGCTTGTTGGGTCCAATCCGGTCGCCGACACCTCAGCACTCGACAGATATTGTGTACCAGCCCGAATCCTGCTCCTGGTCGCCGACAACACCTCCTGGACCTCGTGGCTGAAGAGTCAAGACGACCGTCAACCTACCTGAAGCACTCGACATCGGTGGGCATCCGCTCATCGCCTTCCTGGTCACTGGCTAGTGACCCAGACTCTGTCCCCTCTGCTTTCAGGTTCTTCAGATCTCCGATCCACTCTTGGATCCACCCGGACACTTTCCACTTGGTCGCCAGCAGCACTTTGCAGCAGATCGCCATTCAAATCGACGAAGAAACCCGACCCCGAAAGGCACCTATGCACCCGGCTTCCCTGGGTGAGGTAACAAGAGTACTCCGGTGCTCCCGTGGGTAGAGACTCTAGAACGACCTAGTTCTCAAAGGGTTTGCTCCAACTCCTCCTTTAAGTGTCCCTTTTCTTTAATTTCCTAATCGCGACTTTCTCCATAGAAGTTAACGGCGTCTCGCGGCTGTGTATTTACACTGCACGCGTCCCCCGTGGGTCCCCTGTGTCACTACCTTGGGTGGTTCCTTGTGGTCCAAGCACTTCTAGAGGCTCTAGGCCTAGTGTCTAGCTCAGTCGTGGTTCTTATACCACTTTATTGGTATATGGTTTGGTACGCCCCTAGGGCCCAAACGTGTATTTGTGCTATTACTGTGTTTAAATAACTTATAACTTATGTACTTCGAACTCTAGCCTCATAAAGAGACTAGAGGGGTGTGTTTAGCAATAAATACATATATTTTGAATATATACCTGGTGTGGTGCTCTTTCATTTGATCACTCAAGAGATTATAGACTGGTAAAACAAGCTGCTTTACATTCCTTCAAGACTTAGCCTGAAGGCTGCTCTCCATAGCTACCACTAGGATAGCTTTCAATAAGGTTGTCTTTAACCTATCTCCAATAAGGGGTTGTTTGGACTGGTGCAAGGTGCCCACTATAATTAGTGGACAGCATATGCCATGCCAACTTCTCACAGGCACCCTGCACCAGTCCAAACAACCCCTTATTGGAGATAGGTTAAAGACAACCTTTATTGAAAGCTATCCTAGTGGTAGCTATGGAGAGCAGCCTTCAGGCTAAGTCTTGAAGGAATGTAAAGCAGCTTGTTTTACCAGTCTATAATCTCTTGAGTGACCAAATGAAAGAGGACCACACCAGGTATTTATATAAAATATATGTATTTAGTCTTAAACACACCCCTCTAGTCTCTTTATGAGGCTAGAGTTCGAAGTACATAAGTTACAAGTCAGTTATCAACAGTAATAGCACAAATACACGTTTGAGCCCTAGGGGCGTACCAAACCATATACCAAAAAAGTGGTATAAGAACCACGACTGAGCTAGACACAAGGCCTAGAGCCTGTAGAAGGGCTTGGACCCCAAGGAACCACCCAAGGTAGTGACACAGGGGACACCACGGGGGACGCGTGCAGTGTGAGAACACAGCCGCGATCCACCGTTAACTTCTATGGGGAAAGTCGCGGTTGGATTTTTAAAGGAAAGGACACTTAGAGGAGGACTTGGAGCAAATCCCTTTAGAACTAGGCAGTTCTAGAGTCAATACCCACGGAGCACCGGAGTACTCGAGTTACCTCACCCAGGGAAGCCGGGTGCATAGGTGTCTTTTGTCGTCGGGTTTCGTCGTCGTTTTCAATGGCGATCTGCGGCAGCAGGCTGCTGGCGACCAAGTCGAAAGTGTCCGGGTGGATCCAAGGGTGGATCAAAGATCTGAAGAACCTGAAAGCAGAGGGGACAGAGTCTGGGTCACTAGCCAGTGACCAGGAAGGCGATGAGCAGATGCCCACCGATGTCAGGTGCTTCAGGTAGGTTGACGGTCGTCTTGACTCTTCAGCTACGAGGTCCAGGAGGCATCAACGACAACCAGGAGCTGGATTCGAGCTGTGCCATGACGTCTGTCGATTGCTGAGGTGTCGGCGACCGGATTGGACCCAACAAGCCTTGGCAACGGCAAGTCACGTGGAAACAAAGAAAGGACGTTGATGCAGACCAGCAAGGTCTGAGGGACTCACCCAGCGAGGGTAAGTCAGGGCACGTCTGGAGCAACCAGGAAAGCCCAAACAGAAGAAGAGTTGCCTTCGGGAGGGCCCACTAGCCAACAGACTAGCGACTGCGAAGGAGCCTCAAGTGGACGCACTTGGAGCTGGCTCACAGGACACTCGTGGAGTGGAGGCCAGTGATCTTCGGTGCAGTCGGTGCTGGAGGCGGCGGATACTCGGAGCCCAAAGCACAACTTCGTGGGAGGCCAGGAAGAGGATGCACTTGCAAAAGTTCTCGGTGTCCAGGGGTCATGGTTCCACGTTACCCACGACAGCTACGGGCCTCAGCTTTGCTGGGAACTCAGGACAGCCTCGGGGAAGTCTGGAAATCTCCCTCTGGTGTTGCAAAGACTTCGGCGTCCGGTGGGAGCTTCAGCGATGCAGACCGTACAATTGCTTCTTAGGTGCCTGCCAAGCAGGGGAGTCACTCCTTGACCCCAAGGGAGATTCTCCTGTCCTCTAATCTTGAAGTAGAGCGTCGAAGGTCCAGGATTCGGCTTCAGAGTTTCATCCAGGGTAATCTAAAGTCCTAAGGACTGGGGTCCCATACTTATACCAAGTTAGGGGGTTGGACATACTCTGGGGACCCACCTATGGGAGGGTCAGGGAAGAGGGGTGGTTACACCCATTCCCTTTGTCCAGTTTTGCGCCAGAGCAGGGGCAGGTAGCCCCTGCAACTGGTTTGAACTGGCATATGCACAGGGACACCAAGTGTGCCCCCAGTGCAGGACTTCTGAGCACCAGAGAGTGCTCCCGCCCAGCCTCAATACACATTATCCTGTCTGGGGAGGTGGTTACACCTCCCTGCGACAGGAAACCTATTGTCCAGGCCTCCCCTGCTGGAGTTTCAGTCAGCAGCAGGAGGCCAGACCCGTGTCTGTGGCAGCGGCATCCATTTTGTGATGCCAGGGCTCTGTAAAGAAGTTACCGGGTAGGCCGGTGGGTACATGTCTCTCCCTCTAGAAGGGTGGAATGCTACCCCCTCCGCCGGGGCTGGTGGGGGGTAGTATTCCAAGATGTTTGACACCAAACACGACATGTTTTGGTGCAGCCAGTCCAAAGTTAGCATTCTACTGCAAGGATATAATGCACTTAAGAGTATATGGTCAGGCTGTACCACAAACAGCATCAGAGGAGGGACTCCGAATGCTGCAGAGGGGCTCTGCTCATGCAGGGGCACCCTCTCACATAAAAACCAAGCACTCTGCCTTCAGGATTGTAAAGGCCTGCCATAGGAGTGACTTATAGGTTTATATGTGTGTGCAATGGTAGTGATATAGGTAGCCTATATCACAGTAAGGGGTGCATGCACCACCTTACCCAGGCTGCAGTAGCAGACCTGTGGTGTCATTTTGGCTGGCCTTCCAGGGGTGGCATAATACATGCTTCAGCCCCTGGCAGGCCTCTGGGTTACCTATGCCCTGGGTACATAGTATACCATACACTAGGGACTTATAAGGGCACTCCAGATTCCAATCAAAGATGTGCCTAAGGTACATGGAAACCATTTTAGAGAGGAAGCAGCTAGGCTGGGGTTCTGTTTAGCAGGGCCCCAGCCAGACTAAAGTCGAAAAACAGTGAAGCATCAGCAAAAAGTGGGGGTACCCATGTGAAGCAGATCCTACTCTCCTACAATCAGTGCTAAAGTGCATATGCTCTCTTTTGTAAATTGTGTTATGGATTAGTGTCTCCATGATTGGTTATTTGATTTCCTTGTCAGACCCTAATACAGTGCACCATGTGTGCCCAGGGGCTGTAAATCAAATGCTGCTGGTGGGCTTGCAGCACTGATTGTGCCACCCACAGAAGCAGCCAGTAAAATGTGACTCAGGCCTGCCATTGCAGAGCCTGAGTGCAGTCTGGGACTGCCATGTCCACTTGTCCAGTGCACACACTTGCCAGTCCCTAAACCTTCCCTTTTCTACATGTCAGTCACCCCTAAGGTAGGCCCAAGGTACCCCTGTGGGCAGGGTGCATTGTATGTGAAAGTTAGGACATGCCCTGATGTGTGTGGCATGTCCTGATAGTGAAATACTGCCAATTTCATTTTTCACTATTGCAAGGCTATCTGTTCCCATGGGCCAGAATGGGCAGTTTGGTTATAACATCTTATAAACATAACTGACCCTGGGAACAAGAAAGGAAAATAAAGTTTAGTATGCCTGAACTCAGAATGTTAAAGTGCATCTTTTAGTGTGGGTGATTTTTACATTCTGTGTTTGAAAATACCACTTTTAGAAAGTAGGTAATTTCTTGCCTAACCATCCAGTGGGCCTCTGTTAGGTTTGTGTATTGCATGTCTGGCTTGTGAGTGACAGGGGCTGGGAGAGGGCTGCGGCTCCGGCAGTCTGATGAGTCAGGGCTGGGCTGAATGGACCTGGGTTGAATTTAGAGTAGGGGGAGGAGATTTCCATTCACCTGCCTGGTCCAGGTCTGCTTTCAACAACGCTGTCTCCACCTCCTGCCAGGAAGCTGCACCAGTGAGGACAGAACTGGTTTTGGCTGGGTACAGACACTCTCTGCCTTCAGAGAACAAAGAATTTGTGTGTATAAAAAGGGGGACCCAGACCTCAGAACTTTAGATCACTTCTGGGAAATCAAGAAGAGCTTTTGCCAAGGAGAAGAGCCGGAGAAGCTGAGGAAGATTACTGCCCCTGTGCTGTTTGCTGTTGGGGTTGGCCTGCAGTGGCTACTTGCTGCCAAGGAAAGGAGAAAAGGTCTTTGCTGTTGCTTTGTCATCTAGAGGAAAATCTCCAAGGGCTTGAAACTGAGCTTACCTCCTGTTCTGAAGTCTCAGGGGCACAAAGACTTCACCACCAACTCCCCTGAATTTCCTTGCTGCGAATTCTAACCTGCAAAGAGGTGCCTGCTGCTGTTTAGGACCTCTAGAGACTGTTTGTCACTGGGAGCTGGAAGATCGACGCAACGAGGAAGAAGCGTGTCGCATCCGCACCGATTGCCGACACATCGCTGAGCCACAGGGAAGAAGCGTGCCCCATCCGCACTTGGTTAGGACGCCTCGCCGAGCAACCAGGAAGAAGCGCGCCGCATCCACACCGGGTCCTGACGCATTGCTGAGAAAACTGTCACAGCACCTGTTGTGCGGCTGCAAAAGATCACGCATCGTACCGGACCGTCGCATTGCATCGAGCCGCCATTTTGTCGCATTGCACCGGATCGCCGCCACGCATCGAGGCGCCATCTTGCTGCATCGTAACCGGAACGCAGTAAGAAACAGATGCATCCCCTCCTCTCCGGTAAGGAACAGACGCATCACCTCCCCTGCACTGCAGTAAGGAACAGACGCATCGCCTCCCCCGAAGCAAGGAACTGACGCATCACCTTCCCGGCGACCCTTTTGTTTGTTTTGCGTGATGCATCTAAGGTACTTTGTGGGAAAAGTGTCGCATTTACAACTTGCATTGAACTGAACTATTTCTACCATTTGAAAGTCTTATTTTTGATACTGTATTGTGGATTTTTGTCGTTTGGTCTTGGTTAGATAAAGATTACTTATTTTTCTAAACTGGTGTGGTGTCCATTTGTAGTGTTTTCACTGTGTTACTGTATGTGTTCACAAGTGCTTTACACACTCCCTCTGAGATAAGCCTGTCTGCTCGTACCAAGCTACCAAGGGGGTGAGCAGGGGTTATTTTAGGAGTGTATCCCCCTTTCCCTGACTAGAAGCAAGGGTCCCTATTTGGACAAAGGTGCAAACCATTGTCAACTAGAGACCCCACTTCTAACATCAACCAAAAAAAAATCTGGGTCAAACCGATTAAGTCACCAACTTAATGTTCACACATAATTACAACACTGTCAAAACGCTGCAAAAATGAGCTTGTCAACCGATTGCTTTAAGCAATACATACATTCTGAAAGGTAAACATGCTGTCCATATAATCAGGGTTCCCCCTAACCCCACTTGATTGCATACACGAGGGGTTCTGTCTCTAAATTGCTCGTCATAAAAACGTTTTCAAGCTCATTTTTAGGTCGAGCATTCGAGACCTCTTGTATATACTTTAGTATATACTTATATGTGTATGTACTTTGTGGGCTCTGGAGATCAGCCCTAGGACTTGTCTGCTTCTGCTTAGGGACTTTTTTCTGTTCAACTGCCTCTATTTAACTGTTTTGATAGAAAACGACCAGTAGAGGTCAGTTAAAATACCAGAATTGCTTTCTGCTTAGGTACTTTCTTTTTAAATTTTTCTGGCAACTGCCTCTATTTAACTTTCTTGATAGAAAACGACCAGCAGAGGTCAGTGAAATACCAGAATCCCTTTAGCATTCTCTAGATTCCACTCCATAGAAATTGTCTTCCACAAGCACCCGCAGACAATAATATTTTTTTCAAATCTTGTATTTTCAGTGATATGACCACCGAAGGCCCTGCTTTTATGTTAAAAACAGAGCTTTGGACTATACCATTTCCCGATGAAAGGAAATATTTCTCTCCATGTGTTCCCATACCTGCTTTATTTTACAGCCATCTCCGTTTAATTAAGTCAACCTCCATCGTGCATTTGAAATACTTTTCTGTTAAATGTAGCTATTTGTGGTACAGATGACTCAGTTTAGTTTGTGATATTAACACTGTAAGGGGCACATGCATCAAGCTATTTTGCGATCGCAAAAGTTGCAAATCGCAAAAGTGGTGTGTTTGCGATTGCAAAATAGCCATGAGCAACGCATCAAGCGAAATCACAGAATCGTCCTCAAATTCACAATTAATTGCGATTAACTAAATACCGAATCGGAATTTGCGATTCCTTAATAGCTAATCGCAAATTGGTATTCGCAAGAAACATTCACAAATTGTGATTCAGCTGGAAATCGAAATTTGCATTTCTTATTTAAGAACAAATGAAACCAGGTGGTAACCATTTCAAAATTAACAAATCAGGTGGTAACCATTACCAAACTACTTAAACAGTCCCAGAAGGCATCAGAATGTTTCACAATGGCAGCGCCATACGTCATGGCGAGGAGGATGAGGCTACGAGCAGCGGCACAGAGAAGGAGGATACAGTAGCGCATTTTCAGAGTGCGCATAACTTTGTTAGGGCAGACAGAGGATGAAATATATGATAATTATAGGTTGAATGCAGACACAATCTATGATCTCATAGCAGAATTAGATTCTATACTGCAGCGTCAGACTCGCAGGACACATGCCATCCCCACTCATGTACAGGGCCTATGTTGTCTGCACCTCCTAGCGTCAGGTAGCTTCCAGGGAGTAATAGCTGCAGCTGGAGGTGTCTCTCAAAGTGCACTTTTGCGCTTTTTAAAATAATTCCTGGACACCATGTTGCAGAGGATACACCACCATATTAGGTTCCCCACAACACCACAGGAATTGCAGCAAACCAAATTTGATTTCTACCAGGTAGCCCATTTTCCACACGTAATAGGTTGCATTGATGGGTAGCATGTAGCCATTTGTCCCTCTTCAGTGAATGAGTACATTTACAGAAACAGGAAATCCTACCATTCATTGAACATACAAGTAGTCTGCAATTCAAAAAACATCATAACAGATATAGTGGCTAGTTACCCTGGCAGCACACATGACTAGTATATCTTCAGACACAGTGGCATACACAGACGTCTCCTTGTGGGGGAATTTGGAGAAGGATACCTGCTTGGTAAACAGATGTAATACTGTCTTGCAGACTCTTCCGCCATGGTGAGACATAGCAGTGAGTAATGTATTTGTTTTACACCCTGTAGGTGATAGCGCATACGCTGTGCGGTCCTTCATACTGACGCCATACTTAAATCCAGGAACCCAAAGTGAGCAGCGATATAATGCCGCCCATATTTCCACCCGCAACGTAATTGAGAGGACGTTTGGATTACTGAAATGTAGGTTCCGCTGCCTCCACAAAACTGGTGGTGCTTTGCAGTACAGGCTAGAGATATGCTGCAAAGTCATCGCCACTTGTGCCATGTTGCACAACATTGCTACTAACAGAGGAATACCCCATGATCTCTCTGACAGCGAGCCAGACGAAAACAATCACCCAATGCAACCATCACAAGCAGCATGCGGTACAGTGCAGCAGAGGGGAGACAGAGACGTGCAGAAATCACTCAGCATTTTTTTAAGGTGGGCAATAATGAGACAAGTCAAACACACTAGCCCTAGTTATTGACTAGGGATGGGAACTAGAGTCACAGGGCCTAGGGACTAGCCAGCCTCCAACACGAAATGCAAACACAAATGGGGCTGCCCCTCGTTGGGATTTCTACAGGATTTTTAGAGATGCATGTGAAGTGGGGGCATCTCACAAAAGTGAAGGACTGGCCTCACACACCACCTGGTGTCATGCTTCATCATAGGTCGTCCTCCCCCTCTAAAAACTTTGTTTGATAGAGGGCGGGCATACACCTGGAAACAGGGATGCACTTCTAAACTAAGTGGGGGCCCGTGAATAGTGAAAAGTGATTTAAAAACCATTACAGTTGTCAAAAAGAATAGTTTAATTGAATGGGCAGCTGTATGGTATTAAAAGAAATGGGCGGTGATATGGGAACTAATTATCCCCTCACTGTGCTAGATGTGGTCAACATGTTTCTGCTAACGGTCCCCGGAGGGTACATAGCATTCGTCAGGACCAAATATATTAGAGGGCTCCGTCTTTATATATACATAAAGATCAACCACTAAAGTAAATGGTTTTTTTTTTGAAAATATAACTCTCCCCACTAGTGTAGTACTCAAAAGAAATGCCTGTAGAAAAATAAAAATAAATACATACAGAATATGAGGGTTTCTGTCTGTAATGTTACATTGCATACATCACCACACTTTAAAGCGCGCGTGGTGGTTTCTAAGTGAAAACATGTGTCAGTCATACGTGTCAACACTTTTAAAGGAGAGAAGAAATGTCTCTCACTGCTTACCCTAGGTCACTATCCTACTTACTCCATGGGAGGTCGAGGGAGGAAGGCCCTACTATGACATCCTGGAAAGAGAGACACAACCACAGCCTGGAGTTGATAAATCAGGTCCATGGTAGGGAGAAAAAAGCATATACACAGATGCATGTTAAAACTGGTGCGTTCCAATGGTAAGGGTTAAAAATGCACCAACGTGTTTAAGTACGCTCTTACATCCGTCCACAACACACATACTCTTACTGTCTTTTTCAGCGCCTTCCGCCGTGTTTCCTACAGTTGTCCGCTTCGCCTCCCCGTCGATGAATAATGATGGGAAGGGAGCGGTCATTTATAGTGCCCCTGGTTTGTCTAATTGTTTGTTAATTGGGAATCAATTGATGACACCTGGACCAGGTCCGGTGTCTCGGTGGGATCATGCCTGGTTGCCTGGTTAAAGGCGTTACCTAGGAAGTGATCCGCTCTTGAGATACTACCTCCCTGCTAGGTGGGCGTTATTCTAGAGGGAGTGTCAGCGGTCCACGGGAGGAGAGCGTGATTGCCTTCAGCTCTCCTCCCCGTTTCTAGAAAGACATGCAGTGAATCTGCCGCGCATGCGTCCTGTGCCTATATTTCATAAGCGCATGCGTTTAGCGGCCATGTTTCTTGGAAGTCAGGCCGGGGAAGGGGAAGAGGCAGACAAAAATCAAGAAGAACCCCCAGAGTACAATGGGAGAACGAACCCACAACCAGCGGAGGAGCAGTCACACGGAGCAGGGGGAGGAGCGGCACCCCAGCAATGAACAAGGAGTGACGAATATCGTGAATCTAAGCGATTACACAATCAGCAAAGATGAAGAAGCCGTACTCTCAAAGGGCCTCGGCTTTGTCCCTACCCCGAATAATGACCCATTTTCTCTCAACACCGAACTGGCACAGTTCTTTAGAAAGAGCAAGCTGAGGGATTACTTTGGTGAATCACAAAAAGATGGTGATGGAAATTCAAATACAGGCCTACGAAAAAAGTCCACTTTCACTCCACCGACCCAAAACATCTCATGCAACGTGCTGGCATTTGAACAAGCAGTTCTCAAAGAAGTCGAAGAAATTGACTTCAACAATTCTAAGGGGTTCCAGAACCTGACCAAGGGAGAGAGGACAGCACTCCAGCAACTCAAGAACAATCATGAGTTAGTAATAAAACCGGCGGACAAAGGTGGGGCTATAGTTCTTATGAGCTATCCTATGTACAGAGAACAGTGTCTGCGCCATCTATCAGACACAACAAGGTACGAGATACATCGTAGTGACCCTACAATACGGATTATGAACAAGATTGAAAGCCTGGTCAGTGAGGGTATGACTTGTGACTGGATCACAAAACATGAAGCAGAGTTCCTTGTAAACACCGAACCGAGAACACCTAGGTTCTATACCCTTCCGAAAATCCACAAAAACAGGACACCACCCCCGGGAAGGCCTATAGTGTCTGGCATTGGCTCAGCACTAGAACCTCTATCGCAATTCTGCGATTGGTTTCTAAGACCCATCGTGCAGAAGTCCCCGTCAAACCTTAAGGACACGAAGGATGTCTTATGCCACCTGAGAGATCTGGAGGTCAATATCATTGAGGACTTGTTTATAACTATGGACATCGAAGCGCTCTATACGAGCATCCCCCAAAGACGCACCCTGGAGGTGGTTGAACAAATCCTCCTGAACCAAGAATGGATCTACATAACACCAAGACACTTCATTATGGAATGTGCGGAGCTGGCCCTCACCAAAAAAATTTTTGAGTTCGAGGATACCATGTACCATCAGATCAAGGGCACGTCTATGGACAGCACTTTCGCGCCCAGTATGGCGTGCCTGTATGTCCACCAGTTTGAGGAAGACTACATCTTCAATGCTAACAATCCATTCGCCGAACAGATGAAAACGTGGAAGCGATACATAGACAATATTTTCATTGTGTGGCACGGTACATCAGAGGAAGCCACGATGTTTGTGGAGTGGGTCAATAGCAGAGACAATCATCTCAACTTCACTCACACTATCGAGAAAAATCATGCTATATTCCTCGACTTGGACATCACCCTGACGACCGAGGGAATCTCCACAAAGGTGCACATAAAACCAACGGATAGGAATAGCCTATTACTGTACGAAAGCTACCACCCTAGAGCACTGCGCCAAAATCTGCCAGTGGGACAATTCCTCAGAATTCGGAGAAATTGTTCTGAGCTGCAAACATTTCAAGAGCAGGCAGAACAGCTGGAGACCAAACTCTTGGCAAGACACTACCCGAAACAAATGATCAGGAGAGCCAAGAAAAGGGCCAGGAATAATAATCGGGAAGCACTGCTGGACACTACACCAAAAGAGAAATCCGAGTGCATAGTGTGCGTAACCACGTACACCCCAGCATCCAACAAAGTCCAAAACATTATAAAGAAAAAATGGGCAATTCTTAATAGTGGACAACGACAGTGGGCGCCTCCCCTTTTTGCCTTCAAGAGAAGTAGGAACCTCAGGGACGACCTGGTACACTCAAAAATCAAACACGAGGAAGACAGTGGTCAGAACACCCTTTGGAGCCAACCAAAACCAACAGGCCATTTTCCATGCGGCAGCTGCGTTTGCTGCCCCCTAACTACCACCACAAAAGAAGTAGATATTGGTACCAACAATCCGTGGAAACTGAAGGATCTTAGTAATTGCAACACTGAGAATGTGATCTACCTCTTGAACTGTCCGTGCAACTTGAAGTACGTTGGTATGACAACAAGGAAAGTAAAAAACACGGATCAACGAACACCGTAGTATAATCTGCAGTAAAAAATCTAATACCAGACTGACAAAACACTTCCTAAACCTAAACCACAAGGAATCAGATCTGCAATGGGTGGTATTGGAGGTTATGAAGAAACAAAAAACAGACATCAGTAGAAATCTGCATATCAGGGAGGAACGCTGGGTATACCGGTTGCACACATGGGACACGGGCCTTAATGACGATATCCGGTGGCTGCAGCTGGCACGGTAACTCATTTACAGTGCCTTACTGCAAACGAAGTAACATTAAGAACACATGTATACACATGTAGCTAAGACATGGGGTACTTAAATAGGTATAAATCCATGACTAAAACGATATTACACACCTCAACCAACCACACACTTACCCCCATTATCTAACTTGGGCAAACTCAGAATTGCACCAAACATGCATGGCCTATAAACAAAATACCCCTTGGATGAGATCGCAGGAAGGATTAATAACCACCAACATCATACGTGGCACAACCCCACTAGGTTGTAACTGTACGTGTGCACCTCCAGAAATATATCCAGCCCCATGCTCATCCACTCAATGATGAAATTTGCTGTGCTTTATATATACCCGTTTACAAGGTGAAACGTGAAGTCCACACTATTATTGGCTATCTTGCGGTTTGGCCACAGTAGTGAGTTTACCAATAGATGTACCATATCTGCCACCAATCACTTGGTCATATGTGGTTTTGCTTTTGGAATGGGATTATGATTGAGACCAATCACTTGTTTACAGCGTTCCGGCTATGCCAACACTAGCACACAGGCACCCGCAGGCGCGCGCGGCAAGTCAGGCAGAGCCTGACTTCCAAGAAACATGGCCGCCAAACGCATGCGCTTATGAAATATAGGCACAGGACGCATGCGCGGCAGATTCACTGCACGTCTTTCTAGAAACGGGGAGGAGAGCTGAAGGCAATCATGCTCTCCTCCCGTGGACCGCTGACACTCCCTCTAGAATAACACCCACCTAGCAGGGAGGTAGTATCTCAAGAGCGGATCACTTCCTAGGTAACGCCTTTAACCAGGCAACCAGGCATGATCCCACCGAGACACCGGACCTGGTCCAGGTGCCATCAATTGATTCCCAATTAACAAACAATTAGACAAACCAGGGGCACTATAAAAGACCGCTCCCTTCCCATCATTATTCATCGACCCTTACCATTGGAACGCACCAGTTTTAACATGCATCTGTGTATATGCTTTTTTCTCCCTACCATGGACCTGATTTATCAACTCCAGGCTGTGGTTTTGTGTCTCTCTTTCCAGGATGTCATAGTAGGGCCTTCCTCCCTCGACCTCCCATGGAGTAAGTAGGATAGTGACCTAGGGTAAGCAGTGAGACATTTCTTCTCTCCTTTAAAAGTGTTGACACGTATGACTGACACGTGTTTTTCACTTAGAAACCACCATGAGTGCTTTAAAGTGTGGTGATGTATGCAATGTAACATTACAGACAGAAACCCTCATATTCTGTATGTATTTGTTTTTCTTTTTCTACAGGCATTTCTTTTGAGTACTACACTAGTGGGGAGAGTTATATTTTCAAAAACCCCCCCATTTCCTTTAGTGGTTGATCTTTATGTATATATAAAGACAGAGCCCTCTAATATATTTGGTCCTGACGAATGCTATGTACCCTCCGCGGACCCTTAGCAGAAACATGTTGACCACATCTAGCGCGGTGAGGGGATAATTAGTTCCCATATCACCGCCCATTTCTTTTAATACCATACAGCTGCCCATTCAATTAAACTATTCTTTTTGGCAACTGTAATCGTTTTTAAATCACTTTTCACTATTCACGGGCCCCCACTTAGTTTAGAAGTGCATCCCTGTTTCCAGGTGTATGCCCGCCCTCTATCAAATGAAGTTTTTAGAGGGCGAGGACGGCCTATGATGAAGCTTGACACCAGGTGGTGTGTGAGGCCAGTCCTTCACTTTTTGTTAGATGCCCCCACTTGACATGCATCTCTAAAAATCCTGTAGAAATCCCAACTAAGGGCAGCCCCATTTGTGTTTGCATTGTAATAATGAGACAACACACTACATGCTCAACTGTTTAATGAAACGAAATTAGGTAGTGTTAATGCACACATACCAGGTGCAAACAAGTGTTGTGAAAAAAGTAAAATACATGACATTGCAATGGTACTTAAATGGCAGTCCAGACAATGCTCATGCTACTGATCATCTCACATGATTTTTATTTTTCAAATATTTAACTTTTTGCGGCCACGCATTCCCGGGGGCCTTTCAGTTGGCTCTGCCATGTCCCTTGTGGAGCCTTCGGTGCCAGTGGTGCTCCGAGTACTGCGCCTCCTGGTTGTTGTTATTGGTGCCAGTAGGCTACTGAGGCTGAAGGCCTCCTCACTCTCCCCCTCCCAGAACGTTGTTGCCACCAACTCCAGCAGTCTGGAGTTGCTCCACCGCATTGGTGACCTGGATAAGGCCTCTGGCCACATCCCCACAGCAATGGCTCATCTCAACTTGCATCTCCACAGCACGACGGGACAGCTGAGCTGTTGTTGTGCTCAGCTGATTGATGGCCCTGGTGTAACCATCTAGGCGCAACATCAAATTATGATGACGTTGGGATGCATGGTCATCCTGCATCACCCTGCACAAGTCATGCATTGCTTTGGTGACATTAGCAAAGTTCTCATTGTTGGCCCTCTGTCCTTCCACAACAGCAGTGGTGAGCTCCCTCATGCAGTCCCGAATTTCCCCCATGTTGGTTGCCAATGTCCCAAGTTTGCCCTGCATAACCCGCATGTTTTTACATTGCAGGCGCTGGACCTTAAGCATCTGTCCCTCCAGCCCATCCCAGACAGCAGACCCATCGTCTCCTGCAGCTGCCCTTGACCTTTGCCTACGAAATTCTACTGATCTGCGCTGCATTGGTACCTCTGTTGGTCTTGTGGGTGTATGGCCAGCCTGTGGAGTTGGAGTGTCAGCTTGGCTCTCCTCCTCACTTTCCGAATCTGGCAGTGGTGGAACTTTGGTCCTGCGTCGAGTGGGTGCACGGATAGTTGATGATGCGGTCACTTCTGTTTCATCCTCTGACTGTGCATCATGTTCGTGTGTGCAAATGACATCACCAACGTCACTCTCATCTGCAGCTGCATCTGTGATGTTAAACAGAGCAAGTTCAGTATTTTTATTTGTGCACATGTATGTCACATTGAGCATGGCATTGTTAAATAAAGTTATTTAGTTACGCACAAACTCTACTTTAATCACTTGCTTGGTGTACTCTGATGCACTAATTCTGTTATGATCCCTCCTTGCCTTTCACTTAGATTTTTCTGTATGCAACTACCATAATGCAATTGGGTGTGACAAGTAAAATGTGGACTGGAGTCAGAATCGCTACACTAAGCATGATCTGCATTGGGGGCTATTTTCATTAGATTAAACTATGAATGATTATTTGCATTGCTCTTACCTTGTGAGGTACCGGCCTGTTCAGAGGTGTCAATCTGTGTGATGCCAACAACTGCCTCCAGCTGCAGTGTCGACCCCACCATGTCCTCCAGGGGTGTGTTGGCACGTTCGGTAGATGGCCCCCCTCCTGTTTTGTTAGCAGCGGCAAGTCTTTCCACCACCCTTTCTTTTGCACGGCTACGCAGGTCATACCATCGCTTGCGCAGGTCAGATATTGTGCGCTGTGTGACTCCCACTACATTGACCTTTGATTGGATCCCAAGCCAAAGCTTCCTTTTCACAGACTCTGGGACCTGCAGAGACTGCTTTCCAAACAGTTTGTTGTGGCTCAGCACAACTTCCTCAATGAGAACTTCAAGTTCTTTTTCGCTGAATTTCAGCTTCCTCTTGCGCCCCTCAGCTTTCTTGTCTCCTGTTTCACGAGCCATGCTGGGGTACTTCCACAGATTCTGCTCACAGTTAAGCTTGTCTCTGCTCAGCTCCAATGCTATGCCTCCTCCTCTGCCTCTCTCAGTGAACAGGTGTGAGCAATCCCAGATTCACTTCCTGGATGGTGATGTCATCAAGATGCATCGGGAATAAGAAATCGCTATTTGCGATTCTGTAATAGCGATTTTGCTTTTTGCGATTTGGTATACTATTAGAGATAGCGATTATTACCGAATCGCAAAAAATTTGCATAGAGATTTGCGATTCCAAAAAAGCGATTACTTAAAAATCGCTATTTAGGAATCGCTTTTTGGATGTTTGATGCATGTGGCCCTATATCTTTTATATTACTACTATTCCAAAATAATATATAATGTGCTTAAGTTCAGGGTATTTTTAATATGTAGTGGTGGTAGGTCTTTGTGTCAAAAGTCGTACACATTTATTTATGAATTACTCGAGTTGTAGCTTGGCGAGATACTTGAGAATTGCTGAAACTAGTATCTTATTAAGTTTAGATAGAACCAAAGTAATATATGTCTCGGACATGTATTTTGCTTTCAGCCCTGGCACTTTATATTTTACAAATTAAGCATTGTTCTTTTATTTGGGACATATATATCTGCAGAGTATTGAAATGTGGAACTTGCAGCTTCTTTGATTTTGCATAAGCAGGTCTGGTTTGTGGGTTTTCTTTTCAGCTGAATTTACACTTATTGTGTTTGTGTCGCTGTAAAGGTGAGACATTTTTTATTGAATTGCAAATAGTTTGGAGATAATTCATTCAAGAGAAGGAGTATTTAGAGTATAGTTTTTTTTATCGCGTTTTTGATGTGTTTTTGGGCATTTTTAAAAGTTTGCTTTTAGCCCCAGCACTTCATGTTTTACAAATTAAGCACTGGGTGTAGGCCTTTATTTGGGACTTATGTGGCTGCAGAGTGCTGGAAAGGAAAACATGGTAATTGCTGCTTGTTTGATTTTTGATAGACAAGTTTGTTTATTTAATAGCAAATAGTTTGCAGGCAATTTATTTAAGGGAAGGATTATTTAGAGTGTGGTTTCTCATCGCATTTTTGACGTGCTTTTGGGCATTTTTAAAGTTTTGCTTTTAGCCCCATCATTTCATGTTATACAAATTAAGCACTGTGTGTAGGCCTTTATTTGGGACTTATGTGGCTGCAGAATGCTGCAGAGTAGAACGTGGCAGTTGCTGCTTTGCTTTTAGCCCCAGCACTTCATGTTTTACAAATTAAGCACTGGGTGTAGGCCTTTATTTGGGACCTATGTGGCTGCAGAGTGCTGGAGAGTAAAACATGGCATTTGCTGCTTGTTTGATTTTTAATATGCAAGTCTGGTTATTTAATTGCAAATAGTTTGAAGACAATTCATTCAAGGGAATAAGTATTTAGAGTCTACTTTGTCATCGTGTTTTTCTGACGTGCTTTTGGTCATTTTTAAAGTTTTTCTTTTAGCCCCAGCACTTTATGTCTTACAATTTAAGCAGTGGGTGTAGGCTTTTATTTAGGACTTATGTGGCTGCAGAGTGCTAGAGGTTGGAACTTGCTGCTTGTATGTTATTTGATACGCAAGTCCAGTTTGGTGCTTTTCTCTTAATCAGCATTTACACTTATTGTGTTTGTATCAAAGGTTGCATGGTTTTTGGGGAGCAGCTAGGCAGAAAGAGCTAGAGTAAGTCTAATGTGACCAAATAGGCAGGTTAGCATAGATTAGCATTATAATAATGCTCTTTATTAAAAACTACAACACTAAACTCATCAATATGGCGAGACCGATTGGCATTGCCAATGCTTAATATTAGTGTAACATGCTGCCAGAGCCAGTAGTGCAAGCACGGCATCCAGAGGACCTGTTAATTTCTCCCTGATGTCCTAGGAAGAACACCATTGTTAATACAAATACAGCAGAGCTGCCGCTTGAAGATTGCCTCTTTCATTATAAATAACTAATGATAAACTGATATGACCATGTCAGTAATGGTGCCAAATCCTTGGCGCATGGCACGATAAGCCAGGGTACCTCCAGCAAGTCTTGTTTTTATTCTCTGACCAGAGTCCAGCCTGTCGCCCACAGCGCAGCCCTCGTGACTCTCCTTTTCTGCAGAAACCCACGCAAACGAACTGTTTAAGTGGGGGATATGTACAAGGAAGTGGAGGAGAGAGGCGTTAGCCTTCCTGGCTTAACGCCTCTCTCCTCCACTTCTGAAACGCAAGGCTGCACCATATTTACAAGAATGTGGTGCAGCCTTGCGTTTCCCCCTGCGTGGTGCCCAACGCAGGCACCCTTGCACCAGAGTGCAAGGGTGTCTGCGCGCAGGGGAGGATTGTTTATGTGTAGGAAGGTGTCCCTTCCTGCACATAAACAATCCTAGAAATATCATTCTGTCATTTCCATGTGTGCTGCTTCAAGCTGCACATGTGAAAGTGACAAAATAGAATTTAAAAAAGTTTGTTTATGTACAGGAAGGGATACCTTCCTGTACATAAACAAACCATGGCATTTTGCTTTTTCCATGTGTGCTGCACAAGGCAGCACACATGGAAACAGCAAAAATGAGGAAAAAGAATGCATTTCTCCTCATTTCGCCAACTTAAGACCAGTTTTTACCTGGTCTTAATTTTGGTGCTGCCTCCTATGTACGCCACCCTTGTACATAGTGGGCAGCATCAAAATGAATGGGTGTTGCAGTGGAACGCCCACCGCAACACCCACTGCCCACCCCTTTCACGCTAACCATAGCGTGAAAGGGGACCTTATGTACAAGGCAGCGTTAAGCCACGTTAAGTGGCTTAACGCTGCCTTGTACATAAGCGCAGCTCCTACACCACCACAATGTCACCTATATTGACGTTGTGGTGGTGATAGAGGCTTGTACATATGCCCCAGTGTATTTACACAATGTAAGGTGCCAGATGGATCTGTTTTACTCCATTTTGGAAACACTATCCAGCATGTAAAATACACCCATAACACCAGGCTGAGGTGGTAGAAGTAGGAAAAATAGAAAGCAAGTCAAAGGAAAATGCATTTACTGGACCAGACACGCAGCCTCTCCAATTTCCTTACTTTCAACAGGATTAATTGTATTTATATATTCGGTAATCTTTGGTGATTGCCAACTACACTATTCAATTTCCATTGGCTGTCGAGAGGCAGTGTTGTGCCTCACGTTCAGTGGTGAGAACGCCCGCACAGCTCACATTGGTAGAAGAGACTTTGGTAGTGATACAAATGATATATTACCCGAACACCTCAATAAAACCATCCGAGTGTTTATTTTTTTAGACATGTAATAAGACCAAAGTTTTCACATAGCGCTTACTAAAAGAGGTGTGTACTCTGAATGCTCAACAAACGAGAAGCCTTATTAGATTTCATCAAAACGGCTCCTATGTTCCCATCCTTTGAAAGATGAAAGGCTGAGTGCTTTGGAGTGATAAGAATGTGCTGCGGACAGGTTTCAATGGTAGAGGAGAGCTTTACATTTAAAAGTAGCATTCTAGCTAATGAACAGTCAAGTGGTGCTATAATACCCAGATCAAGTGGTGTAATAACGTCACTAGAACACCCCGTGTATGTTATTGGACCAGAATATTTGGTTTCCACTTTTACATCTTTATATTAAACAAAGTGGATTTTAAAGCAGCTGTTCTTTTTCCATTTGGTTGAAAATAAAGGTATCGCCAAACATGGAACAATTAAGCTTCACCAAAGGCAATATCTTCACGGCAAATTTGCGGGACTAGATAATGTAGTATAAAAGTTTGCCTATTTTAACTTTCTCACATCTCCCAAACAAATCTTTTGTATACATTTTTAAATTCAAATCTGCACACATATATTTATAACATGTTCATATTTCTACAAAACGTTCAGGGATTTAGAAACAAAGCATCCCTCCAGCTTTTTAAATTATTGAATTATTTTTATTAAATTAATGAGACACTAGCAAAATGGTCCGAGCACTGCACCCCTGGCATGGGCGGTGAAAAAGAGGGTAGTTATTGCGTCCTCTGCAGAGATATCCAGCTGTCCCCTGTAAATGTGAGGAGCTCACCCAGTGCTGCCTTTTCCTTCCCTTTCGCACACTCTTTCCCTACATTCATAATATGCATTTGTGCATATATCTACGTAGCGCCAAAAGCCGGTGGTGCAAATGCAGCGAGGTGCTAAGTGGTCTTTGTAAATTAATCTGGGTCAAAATCTGACCACTCCTCAATCCGCTCATCTGCAGGGAGTGCACTCCTGAAAAACTGTTGTGGTCTAGTGCAGTTTGCCAAAGCCCAAAAATGGTTCTATGATGCCCTCTAGGCACTATAAGATTTTGAAGCTGGTGTAGTTCTGTTTTCCAAAACAGAAAGCGAAGCATCTCTGTTAGAATAACTTCAGCTAGACGTTTGCCAGGGATTGAAGGCTGAAGCATCTGGTTAACCATGACACGTGATAAGTTGACATATCTGAAGTGGCATTAAAAATGTATGTGTACTCTTGGGTAAATAGATGACACTCGCTGTTCAAACCTCACACACAGACTCCTTGAAACGGAGAAGCTCGGATCACCACAGTTATAGAGTAATTGCACTAGCCGCCCATCTTGGACCCAGTTCTAATTCAAACTTTCGCACTTATCCAAACTGTGCGATTCTGTACAAATCACTTTATCCCCCAGGGTCCCAAACCCCTTATCTGCAAACCCTGAGAGAGTTGGAGACTGGCAGGACTGGAGACAGCCAAACCGATGGCATTAAGCACAATGTAAAGTCAGCCGGACATTTCAAATACATTTGGCACCAATGCAGCATTACTTCAGCATCAGCGCAGCACCACCTCAGCATCAGAGCAACATCACCTCAGCACAGCACCAGCTCAGCACCACCTCAGCTCCAGTGCAGCACCACCACCTCAGCATCACTCAGCACCACCTCAGTTCCAGTGCAGCACCACCACCTGAGCATCACTCAGCACCACCTGAGCATCACTCAGCACCACCTCAGTATCAATCAGCATCACCTGAGCATCACCTCCGCACCAGCACACCACCACCTCAGCACAACCTGAGTATCACTCAGAACCACCTGAGTATAATTCAGCACCACCTAAGCATCACCTCTGCACCAGCACACCACAACCTCAGCACAACCTCAGCATCACTCAGCACCACCTCGGTCTGCCCTCGAAATCTGGCATCTGTTGATTCTCCCCATGTGTCCGTACGCTGCTTGGTTGTAATTCAGGTTCTATTTCCCAACCTCCACCGTCCCGTTGTTTATGCCCCCAATAACAAAAGAAAAGCTATAACAAACAAGCATTAGAACAGGCAGGAAGAAGTTGCCAGCATTGCAAGGACAAAAAAACTTTAAGACATTTTTATGTTAATTCTTTTTTTAATAGGGTTGTTCCGTTGTACATAAGGTCTTCGTGGTTATATATAGGGTAACAAAAATGCTATAACACTTTTTTGTTATAACTTTTCAACATGCATCCACACTCTTCTACAGCATAGCTTAAAGATATTGGCAAAGCCAATAGCTCTGGCTAAACACTCATAAGGACCCAAAGGCAAGACCTATTGGCTATGCCAATGCTTGTTTGATTTGCTAATGACTTTAGCACCATTCAACACATCCTCATGAAATTTTCCTAAAAGATTCTCTTTGTGGACTACTTTCTTCATGGAAAGTTATGGGGTAATCCATCAAGTGGGGGCCTAGAAAAAGGGGGGAACCAACCATCACTTACCCAACAGTGCACATGGCCAATGGCCATGCCCGGTGGGGGGTTGGCTGTCTGCAGGAAGTTGAGTACTCATGATAAGTAGGGTGCAGGGACAGGCCACAGTGTGAATCAGGGGTCTTTGGTTCCAGCTGGATGCTAGGCACTGCACTCAACACCTCACTACACACAGTCATAGGGCGTGTGTGGCAGGTGTTGGGTACCAGTGGGGGTTGTATGAGGCCCTACCCCAACACCATGCCCAACCCCACCCCAAGCATGCTGAGCACTGCCAAAGAGGTGAGCGGCCGCTCATGGGGGGTTGGGTGCAACACTCATGCCCTAAAGTAACTATAACTCACGCCCTCGACATGTACTGCTTGTACCCTCACATATTACATCACTCATGACATATTCAAACACTGCATTTATAACATCCCTAATGACATCTGAAATGATGTCATTGATAATAACACTATGCACGACGAGGGCACAAGTTATAGTTACTTAAAGACATGAGTTATAGTTACTTGAGATAACTATAAATGGTGAATTTCAGTGGTTTTGTTAGTTTAGTATGATATTTTTTTTGTCAAAAATCTTTTTATTGATCAAGTGTATCAATTCAGGCGACATTACATAGTATACAAAGAACATTCTCACAATCTCATTACAATCTAGTGAGGGTACAGAGTCTTCATTTGTGAGTGCCCTTATCCTAACACAACTGTCACGTGTTCCCCTTCCTTATTAATCTCACGAATGATATGTTTTTAACGGACATTTTCACCTAACCATAACATCCCATTAACCTTTGTTTTTTTTCAGTGAATGTTCTAAGTTGAGTGGCATAGAGTGGAGTGGCGTAGAGTGGAATAGTGTAGAGTGGAGTGGCATAGAATGGAATGCCATACAGTGGAGTGGAGTACAGTGGAATAGCATAGAGTGGAGTGGCATAGAGTGTCGTGTCATGGCGTACACTGTCGTGATGTACAGTGTTGTGGCGTAGTGTGTCGTGGTGTACAGTGTCATAGCGAACAGTGGAGAGCTATAGAGTGGAGTGGCATAGAGTGGAGTGGCGTACAGTGGAATAGTATAGAGTGGAGTGGCATAGAGTGTTGTGTCATGGCGTACACTGTCGTGATGTAGAGTGTTGTGGCGTAGTGTGTCGTGGTGCACAATATAAACCAGAACGGTATGCTGTTCCTCCTATTTAGTACAGGTAGATGTGTGTATTGAGCAATATGTATGCTCAGTCAGGTCAGGAGAAGGTAGTCCTCCTTTTGGAAAAGGACCCTCACACACCCAATCAATTAGGTGTCTTGCTTTATCATTGGGTCTGCTCCTCGTCGGGTCGGCGCTGCAATACCCGATCGGCAGCTATGATGGTGCCTTTTAGCGGAGATCTTTTTTCCTAGCCGTTGGGTGCAGTGCGAGTGAGGGCCCTAGTGAGTGTAGATGTGAGAAATGTGAGGCTAAAACAGAAAATAGTGGTCCACTCAGAACTATTTTAATGGAACTGGCCACTATCCTGATTAAAATAATGATCGGCGTGCCCCTGTTTTAAGTTTACAGGGTATTACGCTATGAAATCAGGCCAACATGTTTCTTGCCAAAAAGTCTGTTGGACGGCAATTCATCAGGGCCAATGTACAGGCTATCTACACTTTATAGTGGTGGTCCAGAGATTATGACAATTAGTGACCACCCTTACAGCACCCTAAAAAGTGGTACCTGTAGACCTTGAACATCACCTGTAGGAAGGAAAAGAATCATAAAGGTTACTGTATCAATACAGTACAGTATCTGTAGTTCTACAATCATCACGCTATTTTTTGTGAGTGCGTAGAAGCATGCATCACACTCAAGTGTCTGTGATCATGCTTTAGGCGTCTAAAAACATAGTGACAATGGCAACCACACGAGAAGCACATTGGGACTCACCCAGATAGGGTCAATACTGCATGGCAACGTGTACTGGCGGGTGCTAACACTGAATAGTGCAGTGTCCTAGTCATTGGAGAGATGTGGGGGCATATTCACAAGGACTTATCTCCGAGTTATCGCCAACTTAACGCAACAAAAGTGGTGACAGATTTAACACCCCATTCACAAGCGGTTGCAAACTGCAGACAACGCAAGTATTCCCGCGATAACTGCCTCAACATTTACCTCCACGGGTGACACCACCAACTAATCCTAATGAGATGCAGAGTAGGCGTTCCCATGCAAAAACACACGAAAACACCACTACACCACTTTCACAACGAACTGCCAGATCTGCGATGTGAACCAAAAACAGGCGATAAGCCGCGGTAGCAGCAGGCATTTAACACCTGCCTTCTGCTGGTGTTAAGCAGGACGACTACCTGCAGTATGAAAGGGACCCCAGGCCAGAGCCACATCTGAAGACCCACAGATGCCATGGAGACTATGATCATGCAGCTCGGAGACCCATGAGGGCCACAACACCCACCGCCACCACCCCCAGGCCCGCCACCACCCCCAGGACCCGCCCCAGGCCCCCCCCCCCGGACAAACACATACTGTGCACGACACAAGAGCCACAAAAAGCGCATGACGTCGCACAATGACAAACAGAAACACACATGTGTGGTCAGAAGAACGAGAAACAGTCACTCATCATTGAAGTAACAACCAAAAACTTTATTGAATACAACACAAAACACCAATGCGGAAGACTCCTGTCGGGTCCGTCCGGGACAATCATGATGTCACAGCCTGGAAAATAAAGCACAAAATCAGAACGTGTGTCATGCGCACATCAAAGGAGCGAGACACAGAGAAACAGAGAAAGAAAGAAAGGCAGAGAGAGAAAGAAAGAAAGGGAGAGAGAGAGAGAGAGAGAGAGAGAGAAGGAAAGGAAGGGAGAGAGAGAGAGAGAGAAGGAAAGGAAGGGAGAGAGAGAGAGAGAGAGAGAGAAATGAAGAGAGGGAGAGAGAGAGAGAGAGAAATGAAGAGAGGGAGAGAGAGAGAGAGAGAGAAATGAAGAGAGGGAGAGAGAGAGAGAGAAGGAAAGGAAGGGAGAGGGAGAGAGAGAGAAGGAAAGGAAAGGAAGAGAGAGGGAGAGTGAAATGAAGAGAGAGAAAGAGAGAGAGAAGGAAGGACACTGCCGCCCCCGCGCACCCAGGCACCACTGCTCACCTGCTGTCACCGGTGTGTCTCCAACCAAGTGCCGGGATACACTGCAAGCCACCAGGTCTGCTATCTGTAATCGAGGCAAGAGTCAATCATGGCAGAGTCCATCGCACTGCACACGGCAACAACAACTGTCCGCCCCTGCGCACACATGCAGCCGCACCCTACCCCCTCCCGCCAGCCAACGCTGGCTGTCCGCCCTTGCGCACCAAGGCCCCACTGCTCACCTGCCACCAACGGTGTGTCCACCAGTGGGCACACCACGTGCCCGTGCAAGCTCCAGGCCCCGGTCCGCCACCATGGCATGCTCCACATCATGCGGACCCGCACCATGGCCCAGCAGGTCCCACACATGGCGCTGAGTCCTGAGGCATCAATGGCAGAGACCACATCACTGCACACGTCATCATCGCAGGCTGCACACCCGCTCAGCAATGTCTGTGCCACTAACCCTGTGCAACCCCAGTCAGCGCCACGTGGTGGTAGGCCTGTGACGGCCGCAAGGCTTCGGGTGCCACTAACCCTGTGCAACCCCAGTCAGCGCCACGTGGTGGTAGGCCTGTGACGGCCGCAAGGCTTCGGGTGCCACTAACCCTGTGCAACCCCAGTCTGCGCCATGTGGTGGTAGGCCGGTGACGGCCGCAAGGCTTGGGGTGCCACTAACCCTGTGCAACCCCAGTCAGCACCACGTGGTGGTAGGCCCGTGAGGGCCGCAAGGCTTCGGGTGCCACTAACCCTGTGCAACTCCAGTCAGCGCCATGTGGTGGTAGGCCCATGACGGCCGCAAGGCTTCGGGTGCCACTAACCCTGTGCAACCCCAGTCAGTGCCACGTGGTGGTAGGCCCATGCGGCCGCAAGGCCTCGGGTGCCACTAACCCTGTGCACAACAACTCATGGGCCCGTCATGATTGAGCCCCGTGGTACGTCCGTCATCCAGTCACCTCTGGCAGTGGGGAATGTGACGTTGCCGGCCCCTTATATACTCTGGGTCACATGGCCTGTAACGCCTGCGCCGGATGGGTGTGGTGTGTGTGCAAACCTGCCCTCAGGGAGTGGCCGCGACATGCAACTAGACCAGCGACCTGCAGACCACTAGCGTGTAAAACCTGTGACATGTGGTTATGTGGCCCCCCCCCTCGGAGCGTAAGCGGAGTAGTCTGTCCTGGCATACGCCGGGCCAGCGCAGGGCTTGCAACAATGACTCAGGGGTCTGGGCGTGGTGCAGTCCATGTCCGGACAAGGAAGTGACTAATGCGTGTGTCCCTGTTGTTGTGTCTATGGCACCCGCAACGCATTTGGCAACGTAGCACACTGTGACTGGAATCCCACTAGATGAGCATCATTGACGTTAGGGGGAATCACTGACCCTACATTCATCCACACATTCATACTTGAATGATGAAAGACATGACACAGCAGTGCGTTACTGAATGTTTATTGCACATCCAGTGGAGTTTAGCAGCTGGAGCAGTACAGGGCCATGCCAACCCCACTTCACAATATGGGCCCATGGAGGGCCCGCCAGAGTCCATCGGGGAATGGCAAGTACAGAGGATGAGGAAGAGTACAGTCCGCAGTCTGGTCGCCGTGTCATTGGTCACCAAACAGGATATGGAAGTCCATGTCGCAGTGTAAGGTGAGTGCCGCAGAGTGTATCGGGGGTCAGTGGAAGGTCATGGGGCCATGTGCAGCACCAAGGAGCAACAGGCCAGGTGGCGGAAATTAATGCTAGTGCCTCCTTCTGATCCCAAAGCCAGCCACGTCCTCGGATGTGTGCCCTGCCCCACCTGTGGGTGGTGCTGTTCCGGCTGCAGCACTGTGTGCCACTGACACATCAGCAGCATTCATCCGCACCACGCCTTGTGGCAGCAATGCCATGATGAGGACATGCAGGGCATGGTAGATCCCAGCTACATTTCGCTGATGTGCAGTGGTGGCTGCCATCCTTTCCGCCACCATCCGCACCATGTCCTCCATGAGCCTCCGCATGTGTGCCATCTCACGGCTGAGATCGCTGGAGCCACTCTGAGCGGACAGGTGTTCTTGTCTCCGAGTCATCTCCCCCCATCCCCCCAGTACCTGGTGGTTACTCACCCTGTTGCTGTGGTGTTGTGTCATGTCGAGCAGTGTCCGCTCCCCCGACTCCTGCCACGGTCTCCACACTGATGACTGTTGACACCAGCTCCTCCATGTCATCCAGCTCCAGCTGTGGCACTGGGCTCCCACCTCCAGTCTGCATTGCTGCCTTCTGGTTGCCTGCGAGTTTCTCCTTGGTCTTGCGCTTGATGTCAATCCATCGCCTCTTGACCTCGTCCATTGACCTCTTGTGCTCTCCGACGGCATTCACCTTGTCCATGATGGCCCACCATAATCCATTTTTGGTGCCCAATGACACATTGGAGGCGACGAACAGTTGTTGATGGTGTTCTATCACCTCCGTGACCAGGATCCTATTCTCCTGCGGACTAAACTTCGTCTTCCTCTTCTTCTTGTCCTTGCCCTTCCCTGTCACCGAGGTCCCGGGCTGGTCGTCCGGGGTGCTTGTGGGGTTGCGCTCGTCCTCTGCGCCTGCTCCGGCTGCCTCCAAGGTGCTTCGGTGTTGGTCAGTTTGTGTTTGCGTGTTTTTTCTCCTTTTGTAGTGATTTTCCCGCCTGCCGTGTGTGTATGGCAGGCCTGGCGCTGCTTATCGCTGATTTCCTCATCGCGAATGGGCTCATCGCTCATTTTTTGGTGTTGGAGTTTGTGTTTTTGACTCCGTCGCGGTGGTTGTATTGCGGACATTGGCCGCGTTTTCGGGAGACTATCGCATGGTACCGCCGTGTTGTGAATTCCAGGTTAACACAGGGTTATTTTCCCGCGATAGACTGCGATGTGTAAAGTTGCGTTAACATTTTTTGGAGAGGTTTAGCGCACGTTGTTGTGAATATCCCCCGTGGACAGTTGAAAAAATAAATTAAAGGTTAGAAGGGGGGGGGCAAAACATCCAGTATGTAAGGCTCATCAAACTAGTGGTTGACCGAGCTGGTGCACTCTCCTGTACAGTCACCAGCCGTCTAAAGCCTGTGTAGACATTAGTAAAAACTGAGCGCTGTTAACCTCAGGGGCCCATGGAGGTCAGGCAGCGTTTCCCAGGCTCCATACTTGCATCCACTGTATGGTGTGCAGTAGGATCGAGAAGGGTCCCGCCACCCACCCACGGGCCACTACCGTAGAATTAAGTTGCGTCTGTGTTTACAACGTGAACGAGCATCACTAACGGGCACTCCAATAACCAGATGGCAAAGTGGGTCTGAGACTGCCTCCCTCAGCCATGATGAGATTGATGGGAAGGGTTGATGCCCCAAGAACAGTAGTATCGGCGGCCGGGGCTGCAGTAGGAACCTCAGTCAAATGACATACTGTGTGACGCGGCGTCCCATCTGTGGCGACTCGCATTACACATACTCACTCGTCGGTGGAACAACAAACAGAGTAAAACCGTCTCTGTGAATACAACTCGTTTGGTACTTACGTGCGGAACTTTGTCGCTGTGACTGATGACCTACCCCTCACTCTGCCGGTCCCGGGAGGTAATGATACACCTTGATTTGCTCGGTTATACCTCCGGTCGACCTGCAGAGGGGGCGGGACTTCCGGTCCCAACACTCAGGACGCTAGTCTGTTATCCCACTATGCATGTCAGCGCCATGTTGGAGTAGTCACGTTCGTGTTTGTATTGGATAATCATTAATAGAGGGGGCGGGACTTCCGGTCCCCATGCTCAGAATGTTAGCGCGTGCATCTAATGTAGTTATGGGCGCCATGTTGGAGTTGTTGCGCTCCCTATTGCGCTCATGTTTTTCTAGAGTGAATAATAGTAATGGGCATGTCTGAGCTAGTAGGTCAACCCCTCGTAGTTCCTATTGTGTCACTAGTTGAGTAGGCAGGACTGGATCAATGGATCCGGGAGTATATGTCGGTAACAGTGTTTCACTGAATCCTCATCTATTATATGTCTACCCAACGAGTAATATAGCATAGTGCTTGACCAGATAGAATTTACTTATTTAAAGGGCCCAAAGTATGTTACAATAATGCACGAAGGTGTTCCACAACTGAGAACCATGTATAGTGCAGATATTATACAACAGTGTCTATACTAGTAAGCTGTATGTGTCATTGTTGAAAACTCAGTTCCATGATTGCTGCGGCTGGCAATTCTAGGGAGCCAGGCCTAGTGTTAATGATCATCTGGTCAACAAACACCAAGGAATGTCTTCATTTAAACCCTCCTTGTCTGAGGATAATCTCAATACCCATCTCTGTTCAATGCGGAACAGTGATTTTTTGTCCATGCCAGGGTGTGCTTCCAGTACACACCAGCGCACTGAATCAGGTGAGTGTTTGAAGTGATCGAAATGTGTCGTAATCTTAGTGTTGGTTTTATGGCACCTGAAGTTACTCCTATGTTCAATGAACCGGATTTTAACCGGTCTGGTAGTCATCCCCACGTACAGGAGTTCACATGGGCAGATCAATACATAAATACAGTTTGTCATATTACAATTGGTGTGTTTCTTGAAGTCCCATTTGAACCCATTCTTGAATGTCATCTCTTTTGTCACCTTGATGAGGGGACAAACAGAACATGACCCACATCGTGGTGCACAGTGTCATAGCGTACAGTAGAGAGCTGTAAAGTGGAGTGGAATAGAGTGGAGTGGCATAGAGTTGAGTGGGTTAAAGTACGGTTTTGTAGAGTGGCATACAGAGGAGTAGACTGTTGTAGAGTGGTATACAGTGGAGTACTGTGTCGTAGAGTGAAGGAACATAGAGTGTCGTAGAGTGGAGTAGAGTGGCATAGAGTGGAGCAAAGTGTTGTGGAGTGGCGTAGATTGTAGTGGTGTGTCATACAGTATCACAGAGTGGAGTGACGTGTCGTAAGGTGGCATAGAGTGCAGTAGAGTGTCGTACAGTGGCATAGAGTGGAGTAGAGTGTTGTAGAGTGGAGTGTAGGAGAATAGAGTGTTGTACAGTGACATAGTGTGCAGTAGAGTGTTGTAGAGTGGAGTTGAATAGAGTGGAGCAGAGTGTCCTAGAGTGGAGCAGCGTAGACTGGAGTGTCGTACAGTGGCGTAGAGTGGGGTAAAGTGTTGTACAGTGGAGTAGAGTGCAGAGTGCAGAGTGCAGTTGAGTTGAGTGCCGTATCGTAGAGTGGAGTAAAGTATCATAGAGTGGAGTGGCGTGTTGTACAGTAGAGTGCTGTGGAGTGGAGTAGACTGGAGTGACGTAGCATAGCGTGGAGTAAAGGGATATAGAGTGGAGTGGAACATCATACAGCAGAGTGGTGGGGCATGTTGCAGAGTGTCATACAGTGGAGATACAGTGGAGTACAGTGGAGTGGAGTAGAGTGTTGTAGAGTGTTGTGGCGTAGAGTAGAGTGTTGTACAGTGGAATGGAATACAGTTTCATAGAGCTGAGTGGCATAGAGTGGTGTAGAGTTGAGTGGAGTAGTGTGGACTAAATTGGGGTTGAGTAACATAGAGGGAGTTGCACAGAGTGTTGCAGAGTGGAGTAGAGTCTCATATAGTGGCATAGACTGAAGTAGAGAACTGTACAGCGGAAAGTGGTGTAGAGTGGAGTGAAATAGTGAAGTAGAGTGTCATAGAGTAGAGTGGAGTAAATTGGGGTAGACTAGAATAGAGGGAGGTGCGTAGAGTGTTGTAGAGTGGAGGAGAGTGTCCTAAAGTGACATAGACTGAAGTAGAGGGTTGTACAGTGGAGTGACATAGAGTGGAGTAGAGTGTGGTAGAATGGAGTGGATTGGAGTGTCGTAGAGTAGAACCGAGTGTCGTAGAGCAGAGTAGAGTGGAGTGGTTCAGAGTGGAGTCATATCATAGAGTGTTGTATCATAGAGTATTGTGGTGTACAGTGTCATGGCATAGAGTGGAGTAGGGTGCAGTGTTCGTGGTGTAGAGTGTTGTGGTGTAGAGCGTCGGGATACAGTGTTGGCATAGAGTGGAGTGGCCTAGAGTGGAGCAGCGTACAGTGGAGCGGCGTACAGTGGAATAGTGTAGAGTAGAGTGGCATACAGATGGGTGGTACAGAGTGGAGTGGCATGTCATAGAGTACAATGGAGTAGTGTGGAGTAGAATGGTGTAGAGTGGTGTGCCGTACAGTGGAATAGCTCAGAGTAGAGTGGCATAAAGTGGAATGGCATAGAGTGGGGTGGCGTAGAATGGAGTAGCATGTCAGAGTAGAGTGGAGTGGCGTATTGTAGAGTAGAATTGACTGTCAAGTCATAGAGTGGTGTGTCATGTAGTGTCTGACAACGGAGGGGCGTAGGGTGGAGTGGCATAGAATGGAGTGGCATACAGTGGAGTGGCAAAGAGTGGAGTAAAATATCAGAGTGGAGTGGAGTGACATGTCATAGAGTGGAGTGGCATGTCGTAACTTGTCGGAAAGTGTCATAGAGTGGAGTACAGTGGAGTGGCATAGCGTAGAATTGAGTGTGGTAGAGTGAAGTGGCATAGAGTGTCAGAGTCGAGTAGCATAGAGTGGAGTGGCGCAGAGTGTAGTAGAATGGAGTAGTGTGTTATAGAGTAGAGTAGTGTAAATTGGTGTTGAATGGCATAGAGGGAGTTGCATAGAGTGTCGCTGAGTGGAGTTGGGTGTCGTATAGTGTCATAGACTGGAGTAGCGTATTGTACAGTGGAGTGCCGTAGAATGTGGGAGAGTGGAGGGGAGTGGAGGGGAGTAGAGTGTTGTAGAGTGTAATAGAGCAGAGTAGAGTGGAGTGGCAAAGAATGGAGTGGCTTAGAGTCAAGCATTGTAAAGTGTCTTATCATAGAGTTTTGTATCGTAGAGTATCGGGGAGTACAGTGTCATGGTGTTCTGTGTCGTGGCACAGAGTGGAATGGGGTACAATGTCATGACGCAGAGTGTTGTGGCATAGAGTGTTGTGGCATAGAGTGTGGTGGCATACAGTGTCTTGGTGTAGTGTGGAGTGGCCTACAGTGGACTGTCGTAGAGTGGAGTGGTGTGTCGTAAAGTAAAGTGGAGTGGCACAGAATAAAGTGGCACTGAGTGGAGTGGCATAGAGTGGAATAGCACAGAGTCGAGTGGTATAGAGTGAAATAGGGCAGAGTGGAGTGGTGTAGAGTGGACTGGCGTAAAGAGGAGTGCCGTAGACTGGAGTGGCGTAGAGTGAAATGGCATAGAGTGGAGTGGCGTTTCATAGAGTGGAGTGGAGTAGCGTAGAGTGGAGTGGTGTGTTTTAGAGTAGATGGGAGTATCATATCAAATCAAAATTACTTTATTCAATTAATGCGTAATTAATCATAAAAGTTCAGATATACATCACAGATAAACACTCTAAAAAACAAACAATTCATGTCAGCAAATATGTAATTTCCTAATTCTCAAAGACAGACATAAAAAGGAGGCAACACTAAAACAGGTTAGAGGGTCAGGCAGCATACGTAAAAAGTATAGAGCTGGACAACATTGTCTAAAATTATGCTTACGTAAAAGTGGGTTTGAATAACCTTTTCCGATGATTACTATAAAATTTACAAAAAAAGAAGATGTGCAAATCAGTTTGACGCAAGAGATCATCACATGGGCAACAAGGGAGATCGTTAGTATAATAGGTACCAGCAGGGTGGCCCAACATAGCTAGAATATAATTAAGGCAAAACCTTAACAGAATAAATCTGTGTCAAGGGATTGTTACAAACTCCAAGTAGGAAGATATACCCTCATCCTGCAGTGGGCCCTCAATGTATTCCCTGACTTGGGAGTATCATGTCATAGAGTGGCGTGTTATACAGTGTGTTACAATGGAGGGGGGTACAATGGAATGGTGTAGAATGGAGTGGTGTAGAATGGAGTGGCGTACAGTTGAGTGGCACAGAGTGGAATAGTGTAGAGTGGAGTGGCATAGAGTGTTGTGTTGTAGAGTGTCGTGCCATACAGTGTCGTGATTTAGCAGGGAGTGGAGTACAGTGTTGTTGGGTACAGTGTCATAACATACCGTAAAGAGCTGTGGAGTGTAAGGGGTCCTTTTTGGTAGTAGCTTTAAATTGGTTCAGTAGTTCTAAAGAGTTAGGGCCTGATTCACACAGGTAAACGTACACCTTTGTGTAAGTTTATGATTGTTTGGTAATTGCAAAGGTATTTTATGAGTAGTATTTTTATGTGCAGGGACTTCGCAGTCATGAACAGCAAACACTTGTAAATTTATCCAAAAGGGAAGTTTACCATTGTGAATCAGGCTCATAAGGCACAAATCTTAGTGCTATAATATGCCACGGTATACCGCAGTAATTTTTCGGTATACCGCAGTACATTGCGATGACAAAACAGTATATGATTGGGTAATGAAAGCTGTTACAAAATTAAAAGACAGCCATATTAGTAGACCACATTTAATCTGCGTTCTAGGTTTTAAGTGTAAATATAGTGTACTACTACTGTTTTACATGTGGATATGCAGGGATGAGTCTGTTTATGTATGTAAAGGTAGGTAAAAATAATTTTAATACTTTATAAATTTCCACCCTCCTCCACACGTCAACACAACACTCTACAGCACTCTACTCCAGCGTACTCTATGCCACTCTACTCTACAACACTCTACTCCACTCTATGCCACTCTACGAGACTGTACTCAACGACACTCCACCCTACCACACTCCATTCCACAACACTCCACTATATGACACGCCACTCTATGACACTCTAGTGTACAACACTACACTGTACGACACTCTCCTCCTCTCTACTTTGCAACACTACACTTGACGATGCTCCACTGCACTCTGCTCCATTCTTCTTTCCCACTGCACTCTACAACACTAGTCTCCACTCTATGCCAGTTTACAACGCTCAACTTGATGACACATCACTCCACACAATGACACTTCACTTGATGACACTCAACTCTACAATTTGAAACACAGTTTCATAAAAAGAAAAAAATACTAAAGTTCAATAAAAAACAAAGGTTACATCTTAGTTATAGTTAGGAAACATTATTTATTCTTCCTATAGAAAACCAAATTAAACTACATAAACCTTAGAAATTCTAAACTTATGGTTGTAACTTACAGTTATAACTTGTGCCCCGTCTGAAACATCATATTTGCGCACCTCGATGCACAATGTTGGGAACTTGCTAGTCACACTACATTAACTATAACTCGGCTTGCTACCATGCACAGTGTTCTCATAAATGATTTCATTACACGTTATGAGTCTTGTTAGGAAGACTATCTTTTAAAGTGCTATAGATTATGTAATATGAAAGGGTATAAGCAGTGCATGGAGAAGGAGCAAGTACCTCATGCCTCTACAGTCCCCAACCTTTAGGTGGCCCTCATTCCACCCAAAGCCTGAAAAAAATATGTGACTTACAGGAATTTCAAGGTCCCTTCAACACATTCTGTAGAGGAGCCCTATCATCTTGCCTTAAACTACTGATTTCAGGGGGATACATTAGTCCAGTGAGCCATCAGTAAACATACAATAACCTCCAATAATCAGCATACAAAAAAGGAGAGGCACCTCTTACAACAATGATAGTTAAGAAATCTATAAAATACGAAGAAACTATTGAGATTTGTTAAAAGGGACCCCCTGCTTTCCTGCGGTTATTACAGACAAGCTGTCTGTGACTTATCGCCGTAGACAAACTATTAGAGAAATGATTTGTCCTAGCTACTCTTTGCCCATATGACACCCAATGACAGTTGATTAACAACCACATGTTTTCTTTTTACCTTTGTTCTTTGGGTATGAATAAAACAAAGAAGTTCAGTTCCAATACGTCCAAAAGTTATGAGCGTAGACTTTTCATCAATTGCCAAAGTACTTTTGTCATTTACATGAACCTATGTGTTTGTGAAAAAAAATATATGTGGGAAGTACCACGTGACAACTACATATGCGTATACAAGAATATCGAACAGCTTTCCAAAACAAGAATGCTATATATTCCCTGGTAACACACAAATGCATTTAGGAATAATGAGGAGTGGTTCAAATTTCATGTAAGTGATATTATCAAAGGAGATTTAAGAGGTGGGGACAGATGTCTCCATAAGACAAATAAAGAAAAAGTGGATATGCAAGTAAAGAGCAGGTACATTGGGTTTAAATCTAGACAAGGAATTTAATTACTTCTCAAACCAAGCTTGAATTTTTAAATTATGGCTTTCATTTTTTGGGTCATACTTTTTTGTAGGATAGTTTGCTTGTTACTGATATTTATCTGTGAAATATAAATCGATCTTGTGTCCCGATGTTGGACCTTGATTGGCTGTATTTGTGGAGCAGATTTAAAACCATGGTCATTGAAAGAGGAATGCATATAAAAATAGGGAAAGTCTTATTTTTTTATATATTCTTTTCATTGAGTTTCACAACTACGTACCACAATACAGCAGTCATAGTGCAGAAAGTTAACCCTTTCCCCATCTAGCAGATCCCACAACCCAGCAGCCATCCTATCCATGTTACAATGTTATGCTTCAGTTTCCGGCCACTTCCTACCAACACCTGCCGGGCCCCTCCTCCTTTCTTTACTTTGTTGCCTTTATCACCCTCCTGGCATCCCCTTATGCCTCCTCTCTGTCCGAGACGTCTTCAATCCCTTTCCGTGAGGTCCATATCTACTCAAACTTATGCCGGCACCACTCTAGCTCGGTACATCACCTCCTATGTCCTCATGCACCAGTCCATATTCAATGGCCATTCAACCACTGTGGGAACCATTGGCCTTCCCCAGTGTCGGATTATATCCCACCTGGCCACCATTAACACCACATTGCAGAACAGGAGCTGATATCTAGCCAGGGTCTACTCCCCCCAGATACCCACCATCACCAATTGTGAGGTGAGAGTTAAGGAGCAATCCAGAACCAAAGAGATCCTGTCTCCCACCTTCTCCCAGTATACGCGTAGTTTCGGGCAATCCCATAAAGTGTGAATCAAGGTTCCTTTGTGTCCACATCCCCTAAGGCAGTTGTCATTGTCCAACCTCAATAAACTCCAGGGAGAGGAAAAGGGAGTGGTCTTTCAAACTGGTCCAGGCACACTTTCCCCAAACAATTGTTACTAAGCTAAATGTACAACCATTCCAGATTCTTGTCCACTGTTGAAGGGGATTATCGAAAAGAGACCCCAGGCCCTGGGGGTATCCTTTATAGGATTATGGAGCGCTCACACACTGAAGTGTCATGTTTCATTATCGGGCCTGCTCCTCGTCGGGCAGGCGCTACAATGTCTGACGGGCACCCACAAGGGGGCTCTTTATCGGAGATCTTTTTTGTATGTGAGCCCGCTAAGGTGTGCCTAATCCTATAGTGAAGGGTAGTGGTGTGTGATGTGATGCAGTGTGAGGTGATACAATATGAATTTAAATAGGCTCTAACTCCCTGGACACTTTTAATCAGATTCAGGAGAGGTAGGTCTGATTAAAAACAAAAGCAAACCAAATTGGACAGAATGTGTCAGACTTTTGCTATATCAAGGGAAGGTCGACATGTTTCATGTCATTGCTGGTCCCTAAAGGGATTCATGGCATTTCATCAGGACCATAATCAAAGTACCTCAAGGCCCTCTCAGCAGCACACCCAGATCGCCGGGGGCAATATTGACCCCAGGGAAATTCTACCGGCAAATCAGAACTTGGGTAGGAGGACCGATGGGCTTCCACTAGATTGAAAATATGATCCTAAGCATAGTGTTGTGTGTAGCTGATGGGGCACTAGTTTATAGGGCCCGAGTACCAGGATCCCGTCCACCAAGGAGATGCTGTGTTTGTACTCATCACTGGGGTTAATACTGCCTCTTTGTACTGACTGGTTAAAAACCTGACGGCTGACACCCTGTTGCAAAATTGATCGACGACTTCACGTAAGTAGGGGTACCACATCATACACTCCTGTTTTTTATTTTCCACTTTCCTCTGCACTACAATGGCATCCAAACCTCAGGCCTGCTACTTGAAACCTGCCAGCAAGACAGGTGCTGGAAAAGGTGCCACTGGGTCTTTTAGTGCCCAGTGCACCCCTCCAGTGGTGGGGCTATTCCTTGGCTGGCTCTCCATTACTGGACCCCCGCCATTGGCAAGGACAGACCACTGCTCTCCTCTGGCTGCTTGTGAGGGCCCCTGGCAGCTCAGCACAGTTGTCAGCTCCTGGGAATATGTTACACTCTACTGTTACACTTCAGCATCAGCCTCAGCCCATAAAAAACAAGCTTAGGACTATCTCTCTGGGTTCTGGGGTGTGAGAAATTTAGGCAAGAACAAGGATAATGCTACTGATTCTGCATTAACTGCAAAAAAACAGCAGACCAACATCCACGAGAGGTAAGGATAACATTTAACAGCTGTGTTTCATGTGATGTGTATAATTGCAATGAAGGCACTATGGATCCAGTAGACATTACTGCTACTGTACCGAGCCACAATGAATTAAAACCAGCTTATAGGGGAGAAGGGTATCAATAAAGGTTCAGGTGCAGCAAAGGAATATTGGAAAGACTGCCTCATTCCCTGATTGAGAGCTTCAGGCTTGTAAACAGTAGTCTCCACTACTACTCTTTTGAATCCTACCAGTGATGCACCTATTGATATCCCAATTTTGCCAACAACCTTGACTGCCAGTACCCACCACAATATTCAGGTAAACCTAGGTGATAAAAGAAAGGGAACACCTAAGGAAACGGATAAGCAGGCCCAAAGATGTTGAAGTGAACTCTGTTACCCCCCTTTTGGGAACTCTTACTACAGATGCTACTGGCTCTGATTTTGCTGCACCCATTGTCAATAAGAACCATGAGACATTTGTCTGTCTCTCCGATTACACAGATGAGAACTCTAACAATGCCAATATCATGGATGCAGATTCTGATGCAGACTGGGGGAGCTAGGGATAAAATGGGGCTCTTTTTATAGTTTGCACATGGTTACCACCCAGTCAGGATCAGTGGTAATTGTATTTCGTAACAGGCCCTTTTTCCCCATTTGCAAATTGGTAATCCTTAGTAAATGCAGTTCTGATTTGCTAATAGGGAGTCACAATTTAAGATTCCCTATTTTACAGAATTCCAAATTGTGATACCTACAGGTACGGAATTGCAATTTGCGACCGTGTTTCAGCATTTGTACATGCCGATTGCCGGTTTTGCATTTCTTATCGGCCCAAATTAGCGATTTAGTCCGTTAAGAAATGCAAAACCACTTTGTACATCTGGGCCTTAATATTTTACTACACTCTAAAATAACCTTGAAAACAAGAGGTGAAACTGAAAATATTTGCCTCTTTTTTCAACTTCACATGCTTTAGCGAAAGTGGTTGCTTGTACCTTTTGGGATACATGTCTGTGTACCTCTAAGAAGGTACAGTGCATCAGGAAATAGCACACATGGTTATGTGTATGTGCGGGAATATATGTGGGACCATCGGAGACCTGCACCCGGATTCCATGAGAAACTTACAGCATCAGAGGAGAGGCGAGGATGGCAGCTGCTGCAACTGCAGCTTTCTGCCGTCTGGGCACAGTTGGGCTGCAGAGTTGCACCCAGGGACCCTGAACCTCCAATCCACAAGAGCGGGTAAGAATGACAGTCAAGCACTGGGGAACATGCTCTGACTGACACTCTCCAGCTCTGGGACTAAGGGATCTTTGCAACAGAGACCCAGTGGAATGTCTGAGACTTGAACACCTTAACGGGGTCTAGATTTGATGTTGCCACATGTGAATTGGGAATGACCATCAGCCATAAGCGGGGAAGTGGGACTGGAAAGCTGACCCGGGTAACGCTAGTGGGCTTGCCACAAGATGGCTGTGTATATTATTTGCAGTGCGTTGTGTTGTACTGTACTTTGTGTTAGTAGCTAAATACTCCTTTTTATGTCATAGCTGTAGCGGCTCCTCCGCTAAGGCAGAGGATCGTCGCCCCACTGCTCGCGCAGCAGTGTAAAAAAATGAAATGATAATAACAGAAGTTATTTCTGTTATTATCATTTTTTTTTCCGGCCAGGTTAAGCGGGGCTGGGCTCCTGTGACTTCCGGGAGGAGGAGGGGTTGCTGCACACTCCAAAGTGCGCAGGACTGCTTGGACGGCCGCCTTGGGCTGGCCAAGCAGTCCTGCGTACTTTGCATGTTCCTCACCAGGATGCATTACACAGCCTGGTGAGAAACATGCAAACGCTCCCAGGTCCCATCTGAGCGCCCAGCTACGGCGCTCAGACCAATCACAATGCCGCATTGCAGCATTTTCATTGGTCAGGAGAGGGAACCTGGGAGAAGTGTGGCTCAATGGTTAGAGCGGCAGACCCTGATGCAGAGATCTGGCCCGGGACCAGGGTTCAATTCCCGCCTCGGCGGGTCTTGGGCTCAATTTCCTCGGACCTGATAATTCTCGCCTCGGTGCCTATTCTAATCATGGGTCCCACTCTGCAACTCTGGGCAATAGCTTGCTTAATCTCCACAACGGCCCCAACAGCGCTGGGATGCCTGGCTTCACCCTGGGGTGCCCAGGAGTGACATTTCACAGGAAAAGCCAGGAAGGGTTCCACAGCGGTATGCGTACAGCGCCAGGACACCTCTTTGGGGGTATAAGTGCGCTTTACAAGTACGAATTTCAATTTCAATTTCATGAGGGACGACACGACGGAGGAGAGGCGGTTGCGGACTCTGTGAGAATGTAAGTACGTTTTTAAAATTTTGTAATGCTCCCCGTGCGATCACCCACCCCCTCCCGCCACCCCTCCACTTTTGTTCCATGATAGCCGCTACTGTGTAAAAGCAAGTATTTAACTGGATAATGGAATTTTGAATAATGAATATTCATTGAGGTTACTGGATGTATTTTGAGTAGTGTGCTTGTGCTCACCTTATACCTTTCTCCTCCCCGAGAAGTCTTGGACTGCTCAACCGACGCAATTATTAAGAGTCAAGTGCTCGGAGCTCATAGTAGGCAGGACCCAGGGACATCAGGAGTAAAAGGCCTCAACCACCACACTTGGGCCCAGGAACTCCTGCTTTCCCCGTGGACCTCTCAAAGGGGTTTTGTCAATCAGTGCGTGTAGTTATCACATATCCCATAATGAATAAACTCCCTACCTATTGCACCTACACCAAAAACTACTGGACAGATTTTGACCAAACTTGGATAAGGAGAAACTGCCTTATATTCTTTTGGTGTGATTAAAATCCATTCAGTGGTATTTTCAAAAACCGAAAACATCAGGGGACAAATGAGGTAAAAAAATAAATATCTTGACAGGTAGGCATTATCGTGGAATTGCTATGTCTGTGAATCAGAAATTGCAAATTAAAGATAATTGTTTGGGTGAGGGAATATTTTTCACTTGTTTCCCTTCAGGTTTCCAATTCTGGTCAATCTAATTAGCTGGGCACAACTTAAGAGTTTTGCTGCAGGATCATTACAAGAGGCGAGGCTGTGAAGTTTGTGTTATGGAAAATAGTGTTAGGGTACTCAGAATGGGGATTAGAGAGGTCCCCATAAGCCTAGGAAGTATGTGGAGGATCCCAACTTTCATAGGGGCAGATACTGCTCCGACATTTTAAAAGAGTCCATGTTTGTTTGTAGGAATTCCAAATCAGTGGATTTAGCAATCCTGCAAATTGGTATTTTTCTGCAGATCCGAATACAGAATCCTGACAAAAATAATAATAATAAAAGTGTAAATTCATGTTCACGTGGTTTGATTTTTGGGCCCTCAGTACGACGTCTAACAGTTGGCTTGGCCTTGGACCCAGAGCCTGCTGCACTAGGCTGAAGGATGTACATCTCGTTATAATCTGATAGGAGTGGCGTAGACTGTGGATATGGAAAAAGTCATGTGGCTATAGCCTGTGAGCACAAGAGTATGTGACAATCAAGTCCATAGTGGATTTGTTGGGAGGTACGCAGGCCTTCCCTGTCCAGAGGTTGCATTCAAGAACTTCAGTCGCACTGCTGATTAGGTGAGATAGGGTCTGATTGAATGGTCATGCTGTAGCCCAGCCTTTGCCCCTATAGTCATATGCCCACAGCGGAATATTGAGCGCAATTTTGGGGGTAGAACAGAGTCCAGAATGTTCACCCGTGTGGTTTGGTAGGTCAGACATTGCACTCAGATCCCACCCAAAAGCCATGTGCATCTGATCTGGATGATTGGGTACTGGGTACTGGAACACACCACATGGAAAACACTCACTGCATTTAAAGCCCATTGCACGTGGTCAAAAGCTGTGTACAGTAGGTGTGCAGGGCAGTGGACAGGCACCAGATCTGTCAATAGGCCTGTTCATGTGCCCAGAGATTACTGCGCAGCTGAAGTTCGGATGTAGCTGGTTTGAGTGAAATGGGACTCAGGGGATATTAGCAAGACCCTCCTTAAATTATCGCCGTTTTAGCGGCAGGAAACTGCCGCTAAAACGGCGATAATGGGCTTGGTAATATGCGTTATAGAATTCCAATAGAAGCCCAGGTTAGATGTGCAGGACATCTAACCTGGGCTTCTATTGGAATTCTATAACGCATATTAGCAAGCCTATTATCGCCGTTTTAGCGGCAGTTTCCTGCCGCTAAAACGGCGATAATTTTAACGAGGTTCTTGCTAATATGCCCCTTAGTGTCTTTCCTCATGAAACACATAAATTCACAAAAACCAACTTTGCTAATTATAAATTATGGTTGATGAAATTAACGTTTGTTTATAAAAAATTTAATTCCCTGAACAACACAGATACAATGACATTATATTTACAATTCAAAAACCTATGAACCACTGAAATCCCCCAGTTATGTAGAGCTAGCTGCACAGACCTTAACTGAGACCCCTGCAATTTGTACCTCATAGAATCACATATAATATCACGACTGACATATCAAATGAAATCACGGATGAAATTAGTTATGATATTGATAAAAAGAGTGTGTGAACAAGGATGTTCTGTAGTGTGCGGACTCTCTTTAGTTTAATAAATATTTAAACATATTGGCTACAGAATTGAAATACTGACATAAAATATGGTAGGTTAGCATGATGGTACACAGTGCCCATACTCCGCTCTCTAACCACTAGTGTATTGTTGTAGATCCTGAGGGCCAGATTTATGGAATATTTCCGCACAGCAGTGCAGCAAGTCAACTTGCTGCGCTGCGTTGCTTGAAAGGGAGAGAGCAGAAACGCGGCTTATCAACCACGATATGGCACTCTTATGCTCTCTCATAGCGCTGGTGCACTTTAGGCAGCCTAGCGCCAAAGAAGGCATTCTTGCAGCACAGTGGAAGGGTGCCTGCGTTACAAGGAGAATTATTTTTGTGCAGGAAGGGATACTTTCCTGCACAAAAACAATCCCACGAGGCATCTTCCTCTTTCTATGTGTGCTGCAAATTGCAGCATGCATAAAAAGAGGAAATGATGGGGAGAAAAGAAAGATTTTTCTACTTGTTACGCCACCCTTTTGGGTGCATATCGATTTCACGTAATCACGGGTTTACAAATCACTGTAAATCTGGGTTTGCATGAAATCCATGGGTGTCTGCATGGGAACACCCATGTTCCACCCATGAAATTCCTCCCAGAACGACATGTAATCTGTGGCAGCGCAAGCTGCTACGTTGTGTAAAATTCCTTTACAAAGCCACACAAGGTAGCGCAAATCCCCCCTAAATATCCCTCCCCTAAATATCTACTAGTATTTAGCGTCGTGGCTGCACCACAAAAGTAGCGAAATTATGATGCAAAATGTTAGTAAATCTGGCGCCAAAATGTGGTGGTGTTGTTATCACAATTGATAAGTACGATAGTTCGATTACAAATGTCACTCTGGAATCAAGATTTTGGAAGCTATTGGAGCTGCCCAGCTCCCAACCTGTTGAAATTAGAGCTTTCTTTCTGCAAGAGCTTTCTTTCTGCGACTAATACAGAATTTTCTATTAAAACATGCGTGGACTGAATGCTTTGAAGGGGGTTGGTTGTGAGAAACTGAGTTGTTGGTTGGCTGGAGTGTGAGCCCTGGCGAAGCAACAGCCACAACCCCTTGCAAGGTGATCCACAAAAAGTCACTAAATTACCCTGTGCTTAACCATGGTTAGCTTGGCACAAAAAGTAGTCAGACTTAACTTACAGGCAATGTGTAAAATATTTATGTAGCACACAAACAGTAATAACGTGAAAACACAACACAAAAGAAAATCTCAAACCAATGTAGAAAATAGAGTACATTTTAATAAATTATCTTACATCAAATTGACAAACAAGTTTAAGGTTCAAAATGGCACCTAAATGATCAAAGCGCCAACTGAGGACATCTAGCTGCAAGAGATTGGGTCAAAGTCGAAAGTTAAGGCCGAACGCAATGGAGCGTAGTTCGGTTACAAACATGAACTGGGCCCGGTCAGTGCTTACCTTTGGATTTAGAAACATTTCTTAAGTAAAAATGTCTGAGATAATAAAGTTCAGTGGGGCAAGTCTGCAGGAAGTTTCCGAGGAGGAAGCATCATTGTCGGATGGCCTTGGGTCGAACCGCATTGAAGATTTCAATGTTCGGATTTAGTCGCCGAAAAACTCCAATGAGACGAGGCAGAAGGCTGAAGCCGAAGACAGCTCCACGAGGTCGGATACCCCTTTGGTGAAGGACCACTCACACGGATTTACTGCTGCAGATAAGTATGTTGCGGGAGAAGCCGCAAAATCAATCCGACCAGTGATGCACCTTGAGCTAATAGGTGAGCAGGTTAGTCCCAGTCTCCTCCTAGATCTCAAAGCAGTTTTTGACCAGTTTTGGGGAAAAGGCCATCTGGGCACATTTAGCACCACAACAAAGGGTCCAAGACTGATGTGACACCTGTTGGGGGTTCAGACTCACTCAGGCTGGGTGTAGGTGCAGGATTAGGATGGTGGGAGCCTGTTATGCCCTGATGCTCTGAACAGTAGGCCAGCAAACTAGCCCTTGGATTCACTTCTGGTAGTCCTGGGAGCAGATGAAGATGCAGGGCTCAACAGCAGGACTGGCCTCTGGGGGTTCAAGGTAGGCTCCATGCAGCAAAGCAGTCCTTCCAGGTGCAGCAGCAGTCTGGCAGAGTGCACATCAGGTTACAGCAGCAGGCAGTCCTCTGAGAGTCCTTCCGCAGGTCTAGTAATAAACTGAAGAGTGGGACTAAAGGTCCTAATTTCCTGACTCCCCTGCCCTGTATCCAAACTGGCTGCAGTGACAATACAGGGTCATTATGTAGAGGCAGAGCACAAGCTATTCAGCTGTATGCAGGGCTGTACTCAGCTCCGCCTCCCAATCCTGACAGCAGATGCTCCATTCAGGCACACTTAATCTTTCTATTGTGTGTCTGTCTGATAGAAATTCACAAAGTCTAGCTGCCAGTAACACCCAGTCATGTGACCCAGGCCAGGCTACAGGCACAAAAGGGCTAAGGGCAGGAAAAGTGCCTTTAACAAATTTCTTTTCTGACTGAACCGTTTGCTTCAGTCAGAGAAAAAATGTGTTAGTAGACGGAGAGCATGAAGGGATTTCTGCATTTTTAAAAGGCATCTTTCTACGCTGCAGTTACACGTAGATTTTCTGTGAGAATAGGAAACTCAAGAAGGAACTTCCACTTGAGTCTTTCCTCACTGCCAATTGATATAAGGGCTCCGAGTAATTCCCCTTCAAATGAGCAGGCGGCTGGCCTTGGTCACCCATATGTTTAATTGATCAGATCAATCACCGAATTATTGATAATTCTAGGTTGCTCCCCTTCCATTCCATCACCCAATCCTGGTGAAGACCCGCTGTTGAGGCTTAGATTGACCCATCTCCCTTTCGTAGGGTCGAAAGGTCGACAATTTATAAAGCCTGGATTGGATATTCAGTCCATAAAGAGGCAATTATGATTTAATCAATGACCCTGTGCCAATGAGATAACATTTATGCTGTAAAATAAAATAAATGTAACGGACAGGCTTATCTGTACTGATTACGATGTATGTAAGAGACCTTTTTTCTCCTTCCTTTCTCTATTGCAATTCCATTCAAGGCACTCTTTTTTTAACACCTTTTTTTCTCTTATTTTCCATCTGGAGCGACCAAGTGAAAATAATGTATTCATACTGTTGATTTTTATATATAAAAAATGAGCGCATGTACCGTTTTGTGTGTGATGCGTTGATATTGTTACATATGCTCTCTTGAAAGAAGCAATATTTTACACCCTTCCTCAGAGCAGAGGAGGTTGTGATTGATAAATGAAAAGTTAGCTATGGTATTTGGTTTAGTCTTTTCCCCTTTTTTCGATGGTATCTCCGATTGAACTTTATAAAGTGGCATTTTCAAAATTGTAATGAAAAATCAGACTTTACCATTAAAGAGGGTGTGTCATTACAATTTCATAGGTACCAGCCATGACATATCTACTTCCTCTCAATTGCGAATTACAATAGGAATTACAGCTTATTAAATGTAATAAGGAATCCCGAATGTTAGCCTATGGGAGCAGTAGGCCTCACAGTAGTGGAAAACAAATTTGGGCGTTTTTCACTACCAGGAGATGTAAAACTTAAAAGTACATGTCCAGCCTTTTAATTACACAGCACCCTTCCCTATGGGCTGCCTAGGGCCTACCTTAGGGATGACTTATATGTAATAAAGACGAGTTTAAGGCTCGGCAAGGGTTTTTAAATGCCAAGTTGACATGTCAGTGGACTGTATTCAGGCTGCAATGGCAGGCATGAGATATGTTTTTGTGAGCTACTTAAGTGAGTGGCACAATAAGTGCTGCAGGTCCACTCGTAGAATTTAATTTACAGGCCCTGGATATATGGTATCTGTTGGACATGGCCCTTTTTGGCAGGTTCACCCCTAAACTTTTTGCCTTTTCTGTGACCTGGTGTTGGTGGTTTTAGGCCTCTGGGCACTTTAGCACTGTGGTCCAGTGTAAAGTGCGTGCGCTCTCTGTGCACATTTGGTGAAGTTGGCCTGCCCTCCCATAGGAATGCATTGGGGATAAGTGTGTCCGTGGTAATTCCTGGTATGAGAGGAGCAGCAGGGTCGAGTTTAGTATGAATGAATTTGTGAGAATAAATGCTGCGCAATGGTGTGCGCAGATTTATGATGACTGGTGGAGAAATGCCACTTTTAGAAGTTGCCATTTCTGTGTGCTATGTGTCTGCCTGCCTGATGTGAATTGCATGTCTGGCTTGTGAGTGACAGGGGCTGAGAGGTGTGTGTGGCTCCAGGAGGGGCAGGGTGAGTCAGCGCTCGGCTGAATAGGACATCTGTGCTGGGAGTAGTGGGAGGAGTAATCCCCTGACTCTGAATAGGATGGTGCCTGCCCTAGTGTATGCTGGCTCCGCCCCCCTGTGGTGTGTCTGATGACGAGCCCCCACCTGACAAAGGGGAAGAGGAGCTTGCAAAAGAAAGTGCTCCAAATCCCCCCTGAACCAGTTGCATCTGGTTCCCCCATGCCCTGCACTACAGACAAAGAGCTTTCTTGGTATAAGTATAGGGGCTGTGACCCCATGAAGGTGTTCAGTTCTTGTTCCTGACTTGCAGAGGGGCTTGCTGCTGCTGGGGCCCAGGAGGAACCGCCATGGGGGCTTACCTCCCTGCTGGAGGGCCCTATGTGCTGGTCTCCCTGGGCCCAGCTATGCCCCTTGGACCTGGAGGAACTTTCTGCTTGGACCCCTTTTATTTGTCTTGTGATAGTCCAGGACCTTCAGGACTTTTGGTTGCCCTTGCGCCCTGTAAGCGCTAGATTTTAATCTTATCCTGAAGAAGAAAAGGAGCGTGGGCTGCGCAGCGCTCGGCTGCAGCCCCTTGGAGAGGGAATCCCGACGTAGGGATCCCCCGTGATACCGGTGTAATTGCGGGTGCCCACCCCACTTATGCTTTTTGTTTTTGATCTTGATAGCGGGTGCCCACCCCGCTTATGCCCTGCTTTGACGGGAGCCTACCCTGTATTGCCACCGCAAAAGGAGAAAAAGAAACAGCTGCCGCGATCGCCCAGCGACCAGGAAGTCAGGCGGCCTTGCCTGACGTGGGCGGGGCCTCGTCCAAAGGAGCCGGAAGTGAGGCGTGGGGTTGCTGCCCTGAGTGGGGCTCCCGTGAGCTGGTGGTAGCCCCGGTGTGCAACGAGGAAGCGGACGGGAGCCTACCCCGCGCTCCTGTGACCCAGAGAAGAGGAGTGGGGCCGGAAGAGAAGCGCTGCATTCCAAGACCCAGGCGGGAGCCCACCCCGCGCTGGGACGTGCACCGGAGGAAGACTTGAGCCTTGCGGGCTCCACATCCAAGTCCCGGGTCTCAGGAGGGGGCCCGGGTGAAGTGAAGAGAGGTGCGGCTGTTGTTGGCAGGGCTCCCGGAAGAACGAGGAGAGCCCCGCATGTGGCCGCAAGCAGGAGAGTGTGGGTCCAGTGGGAGCCCATCCCGCCTTCGTGGTTCTGCCCCGCGAGCCTGCTGTAGAAGTCCCGGGTGAAATCCGAGGTGAGAGTCTGCCCCCGTCGCACTGGAGAAGAGCCGGCGAGGGAGAGGAGTGCCCGATCCAAGCCCCGGTGAGTGGGGCTGAGGCCGTTCTTTTCTTTTTGTAGTAGGTGCTCACGGGGCACCAGGGCAGTGGCTGAGTATCCTAAGTGGACCCGCCGGAGAGCTGGCCGCTCCAACGTAGGGGTGCAAATTGGCTACAAGAGCCCCAGACCGGGGCTCCAGAGCCCGCGGCTCACTTTCTCGCCACAGCTGCACCGCCGTAGCGGGCAGCTGCAACGTGGGCGCATGTGTTTCGTAATGAGGAGTCCCTGAGTGGGGCAGAAGAGGCACAGTGAGTGCCAGGCCTTCCTTACATCCCAGCTGCCCGGCAATTAGCGGGCAGCTGCTACGTTTAGGCCAGGGTGTAGTGAGGAGTCCCAGGAGGGGACCCAGGAGGCACCATGGTGCCAGCGCATTGCGCACTTTTTGCTTTAGCTGCAAGTGGCAGCTTAGCGCCCTGACTTTGCTGGACATAGGGCATTTGAGCCCTGCGAGAAGGCCAGTTGGCCTGGGTTCATAGGTAGGATGGTGAAAGGGCGCAAGGCCCTAAGGTGATGTATGCACCTGGTAGTTGTGTTACTGCGGTGCACTACTGAGTTCCTGCCTGATATGTACTATGTGCCAAATGTGATTTATAAACCCTGGTTTATGCCTAATGATGCTTATGCTCATGAGGTTATGGCATAATGTGTTTATGCGGGTGAGGCCTAATGCGTAAGGTGTTTATGCTTAGGAGGGTGTCTAATGCTAACATGAGAATGCTTAGGTCATTATGGTACCAGTAGTTACTGGTTGTATTCTATGTTTATTATATGTCCTACATTTGCTAAGTTCACTTTGTGATGGTTCTGACAGTGGTCCCAGTGGCCCTGTCCGGTGTATATAATCCCCTGTAGATATTGCCCAGTGCCAGTTGGCACAGTGTAAATGTGTGATTATGTTTCTAATGTGTTATGAGAATACAAAGGCTATTTTTGGTATAACCTTGTGTGTAGTTTCTTTTGTGGTGTGCCTAGTGTGTTGCTGCTGTGTGTGTGTGCTGCGCAAACGCTTTACACATTGCCTCCGGGATAGGCCTGACTGCTTGTGCCAAGCTACCAAGGGGGTGAGCAGGGGTTATCTTCGGCGTGTAACTCCCTTGCCCTGACTAGAGTGGTGGTCTCTGCCTGGCTTTGGTGCAAGCCTTAGCCAACCAGAGATCCCATTTCTAACAGTATCCTACTCTACAAGGGACTGATAAGCAAATTACATATGCAAACTAGGTATATGTCAATCAAACCATGTTTAAGGGAGTGAGAACAAGCACTTTAGCAGTGGTTTGCAATGGTACAGTGCACAGAGTCTTATGGCCAACAAAAGCAACAATCCATCAAAAGTGGAGGAAAGTTGACAAAACGTTTGGGTAAGACCACCCTAAAGCTGACAGGTCTAACACTGGTCCTGTTGGTTGAAAAGATGAAGAGCGTGAAGCCCATATTCCTCAAATGATATTCCATGACAGCTATCTAGAATTGCATTTTTGTCTTTAGAAATTACCCTGTTTTGAGCTTTATTGATTTGAAAATGCCCTTCACATTTATTTCTAGGCAAAATGTGGGTGACAGATGTGTGCTTTATTTCATTACCCTATCACAGTATCATTAGTACAAAGAAAGAAACTAACAGCAATCTTTATTGAAATCCTGGTTATAGTACAATGCATGGAACAAAGCATCCTTTCATTGTAATGGGAGTGCATTCATTCACTTTATGAAATGGTCTTTGACAACTAAGGGAGTAAGCCAGAACTTTAGATAATATAGGAAATGCAGAGTTGCTGTGTCTAGAAGTGATGCTGTGAGCAGCACCTGCATTACAGAGGTGGACTGCTGCACAATCTTTCAGGTTAGAAATAGTTTAGGCCCCTCTAAGTAACACAAGGCCATGCACAGAAGTAAGGACTTGATGAAACACAATGTGTTCAGCAAAAATAAGACAGGTCACATCACACGTTAAAGGTCAGGAAATTTCTTGTGTTTAGTTATCTAAGCGGCTGCACGAAAAATAGATCATATCTTCCTCCAGACTCAGTAAACCGGACAGAACATCAGTGATTAGCACAGATGGCACAGAAATAGGTCACCATCATCCCCATCTGCTAGAAAGATGAGCTGAAGTGTGCCAATCACACTAGAGTCTCTTTCCTTTCTAGATGTGTTACGGACACGCAAACACCCCTTGATTAAGCACACGCACAGGATGGAAAATCGGGGGCCTCATACATGAGGTTTTGACGTAGGGCAGCGCTGCAAGGAATCTTGCTGTGCTGCCCTACATCAAAACAAAGGGCAGGAATGCGCTTTCTTCTTTCTATGCGTGCTGCATTCTGCAGCACACATAGAAAAAGGAAAAAACAAGGAGAAATTAAAACATTTCTCCTCGTTGCGCCTCCCTAATGCCACCCCTGGGGTGGCATAAGATTCTGCTGCATTCCCAGGTTTCGATTTCTTGTACATCTGGTAATGCTTCAGATTCCATGGGTGTTGTGTGGGAACACCCACACCAACACCCATGGAACGCCCCTTTTACGCAGTGTTCTGTGTGAAAGGGGCACATATTTACAAGGGCATGAAAACCCACATAAAGTGGCTTTATGTGACCGTGTAAAAATGCCAGGGCACATTGCGCCACCAGAATGTCAAAAAAGCGACGTTCCGGTGGCTAAAAAGTGCTCATAAATGAAGCCCTAAATGTGCATCCTGCCTTAGGACAAAATGATGCACCTGCCTGTGATAGCGCACGGCACAGCGGGAAAATAGGTTTTGGGTAACCAAAGCAGAGCCTATAACCATTTATACCACGCGCTATAAAACAGTTTGCCAATTTGCTTATTATATCTCTCTCTCTATTTATAAGACTACATTTTGGCCCATGTTACGTCAGGTCCTCCGATGGACCAGAGAGTTTGACAGGGATTTGGCAAAAGATTTAGATGAAATATTCCCCTTATGGGGACCTAGAACAAAGAGAATATTTATATTTACACATTTATATACATCTCTTCATCGTTATAATAATGAATAAAGACAGACTCAGTCTCTCTGTTAGTTTGCTTATATCTATTTTCTTTGAAATCATTTAGAATTGGTCAAACAGAGACAGAATGTTGAATCTGAATATTCACTCAAGAACACAAACACAGGTAATCACAGTAACATCTCAATTAAGGAGCATGAGTTGAGTGGATAGTGTAAGAGACAAAAGAGTATTTTTCAATAAGAATAAATACAAATACAGATTTTCATACGAACCTAGAAAACTATAGCACAGCGTGCTAATAGCTGGAAATGCTAGCCCTCCAGCCGAGAGGGTAAGCTGGGGCTATCCTCATTAAGTATGAGGAGCAAAGTTAAGGAGTCAGCTTACAGACAGCATCAGCCAAATACATCAAAAGAACAGTTCACACGAATGCCTCAGATAGATCTAACACCAATACTCTCTTCTCTCTCTGCCTACCCGGCCAAATTTATCACTAACAATTATACCCTAATGTTTATTGATTCTGGCTTATTCTTGTAACAAAATCCAGGAAAGTTCTTCTCTGATTGGTTTACAGGCATAGGGTATTAAGTCACACCACTTCCGTCACTCTTCCCTCTCAACCGTCCATTGTTTTAGTTTCATGCTGTCATCATCGTCCTTCAGCAAAGGAAATAAAATGTTCTCCTTCCTCGGCACCCGCATATTCAGATGCATTTGGAAACATTTAGCAGTGCAGTTTATCACTAGCGCACGCTTTTCCTGCGACAATAGGAAGCATCGTAGATACATTAGACATGTGGCAGCCACTCTGGAATAAAGAACACAGTAGACAACTCTGAAGAATAAAACTGATTTTTCAGTATTTCTATATTCTAAAGCAAAATTAACCCTAACGCCAATGCTGAGGCCTTCTTGTAAAACGTGCAGTTTCTCTAGGAGAAGTAATCATAGTTTTATTATTTATTCAAAAACAAAAAGCTCCATTTCATAATTTCATTTCAATGTTTCACTAGTATAATAAAACATAATCATTTAAAACTATTATTCTGCAATTAATATTTGCTTAATTATGTTAACAAACAATACACATCCTTTTTTTCGTATTTTTACTCATGGAACAGAAATTGTTTGTGGCCTACTTAGACACGGTGTCATTTTTCCGCACCTTTCTTTAATTTCATTTTCTCGACTGCATGTGAATTATTTTCGATTAATTTCAAACTTAGTTAATAACTTCACACCATAGAAGGTTTAATCCAAGCAGGTTTTATTTATGCAAAACCCTGCTCCATCAATCCCCCCTTTGATGGCTACTTAAGCCATCAAAACTACAAAAATCTGATTACAATCTGATTGTATCAGAATATACTGGTTCTCATCTGTTTCAACCTAACTTCATCCATATCTTCTATTACCTCATAATAATTTCTCTTCCTGTCTTCTATTTCTATTTCTTCTCTCTTTCTTTTCTTTGCTCTTCGTTTTGTTTCTAGCCTTTTCCCTTTGCACTTTCAGCATTTATATATTAGACACAGCAATAATATTCCAGCAGCAATAGCAGTATAGCTATTAGTATCTTACCTAATAAGCTGTTACCAAATGTTAAAAACCAGTCTCCCATAGAAGAGAAACCCTTACCAAGTGTCTCCCAAGCACCGTCAACCTTCAGTTCAGTTAAATCTTCTCTCAAATGTGTAATATTAGCAATATATCCCGCTAGATTCTTACTTTTGTCAGGGATATATGTACAGCATTGTTGGATTTTCAACATGCTACATACTCCGCCCTCTTTTGCCAATAAACCATTAAGAGCAAGTCTATTTTTCAAAACCATAGATCTCATAGCCACCATTTCAGTGACTATCATTAAAAATTCACCAGCAGTATCAGTTGATAAACGCTCAACCACTGTGGACAGTTGTCTAATTTTGTGCAAATTTAAAATTACTCCAACTGAAGGTATCAATGCTCCCAAAATATCACCCACAATATTAGCAGCACTAATTCCTCTTTTGTTACGTGTTAATCCACTCTTTGGTTCCAAAATTTGTATCAATATGGTAAACATTTGGGAAGACTATACCCATATAACAACACCCATACCTCGTGCTGGTAACCTATAGTAGGCATTCCTACCACACACATAGTAAATTCCAGGGAAAAAAGGATCTGCACCACCTTTCAATCCCCAACACCCTGTGATTAGGAAGGTATGATCACATTCATTGGAACCAATGAAATAATTATTATAGTCTGTTTTCTGCCTTAACAAGCAAAGCTTCTCTCTATAATGCCAATCCAGGGTCATTGCAGCATATGTCTCACCCTTTTTGTAATTTCCCTCTCTATGAGCCCAAGTAGGAATATGACTCTTTTCTTCTACAGATTTCTTTTGGAAATTCTCTCTTCTATCTTCTACAACGTTAATGAATTCTATTTCCTCACTTCGTAAACTACAAGTTAAGTTATTTCTATGGGCATTAACAGTATCTATTGTTTTAGTTTAGTTCCCCTATATACTCAGCATTTTTTGCACTACTTACTACGTTCATATTCTTTCAAATAGGAAGTTCAGAAAACACTAAATCTATATTTGAGTAATAATACTGGAGTTGCTTTTTCTCCTAGAACAAACTTGTTAGTACACTACACAAAATACCATATGTTAAGGGAAGTTGGTGTTAAGTCACACCTTCTGACACAGAAGACGGTAATTGCATGCACACATAACAATCTCTAGCATTCATAGTGTCTACATATTCATTTAAAAGCTTAGTAAAAACATTTAACGAGAAATCATTAATAGAGTTATCTTATTGTAAATCATTTCCAGTTAGTTTCTTAATATTAGTATGCGAGTCTTCTCTAAGAGTTTCTCCCACATCCGTTTTTATATTTAATAAATCATTAGTAGTATTATTTTTAGTATGAAACATAAAATAAGGCCCCACAGTTATTAATATTAACCAAACCATCATTATTAGTAAGACGCATACACAGCAAGCATTAATACATTTACTCCTATTTGATTCCTGGTTGTGCTTACCAGTCTCTTTATTTCTAGCCATTTTAAGCTAAAAGACTAAGGGCCACATGCATCAAAAGAAAAACCGGTCGCAAACGGTTGCGACCGGTATTTTTGCATTTGGGATGCATCATCCCAAATGCAAAAATCGCAATTTAAGGAATCGCAAAATTTGCGATTACTTAAATTAAGATTGCATTCAAGGAATCGCAAATTGCGATGCCACAAATGCAATGCATGATGCCATTGAAAATAGCGATTTCGCTATTAGGGGACGCAAATTACCGTCAAATGAAACTTGACTGTAATTTGCAAAAACTTTGAAAAATGGACTAAAGAGCATTTTTCAAAGTTCCTGGTTACACGCACACATGCCCTTGGGGCATGTGTGTGCGCAACATGTGTTCACATTACAATTTCAGGGGTGCAACAGGGTGTCCTTTTGGCACCCTTGCACCCTTGAAATTGCATGCGCAATTTGCGAGTACCTATTGGGTACTCGCAAATTGCGCATGCAATTCCCATTCATTCCTATTGCCTCTAGGCCCAAAGGAATGAATGGGAAGCAATTCCTTAATTGCGAGTCGCAATTTGCGAGTCGCAATTAAGGAATTTGTAGGAATCGCAATTTTATGTGTGATTCCTACCTGCATAGGCAATAGCAATTCTTTAATTGCGATTCCTTAAAAATCGCAATTAAAGAATCACTATGGACTTCTTTGATGCATGTGCACCTAAAAGAACTAAAAAAAAAAACTTAACAAAAATAATGTGTCTCCAAGCACTTTTTTTGTTTAAATTTCTTTATTGATTTTACACAAGAAAAAGTTGAACGATCCAGTGTGCTCAACAGATTTCGGGTTGCAACCCGGCATATCACTGTCACGCATATCAGGCATAAACAAATAAAGAAAGGGAAACAAACCCCCCCCTCTCCTCCTCCTCAAAAGAAAACCACCCCGATATGGTAGAGAAAGGCGTTTCATTCCAAAGGTCAACCACCCAGTGCATACTAAGTGTTTGATGTAGTGGGGGCAAGCGATGAGTGAGGGTCCGCTAATCGCAGGAGTCTGAGATATTTGGGACAGGTGAGCTCCGTGAATTCGGATGTCAGTAGTGCGAGGAATGGTGCTCACAAGTCGTGGAAGGAAGCCCCAGGATTGGTCAAGGAGAGAGAGATCTACTCCATCCCTAAGATGGACCATAGTCTATGAAGCCAGCCTAGGCGTGTAGGGACCGTCTTGGTACCCCAGTGCGTCAAAACATTTTGGACTGCCGCACCCAGGGCTAGTGCTATCTGTTTGCCTCTCCTGGACGTAAGAGGGAAGGTAATGGCGTTTGGGAGACCCAGGAGGGTGTACACTGGAAATCTAGGGATCTGGGTATCAAAGTGAGAGTCGACTTCATCCAAGATTTGTTGCCAATATGTCCCCAGGGTGGGCCAGTCCCATAGTAGGTGGGTAAGGGTGCCTGGCGACCCGCAGGATCGCCAGCACAGCGGGCTGCGTGAAGGGTTACCCCTGTGAAGCCTCACAGGGGTTAAATACCAATAGGTGGCCAACTTAGTGGCTGTTTTGATAGATGCTACATTACGTGCCGTACGGCGGGCCCGGTAAAAGATATCCTTCCACTCCTTCGATGTGAGTTCCCTGCCCAACTCTCCCTCCCAACACAACTGGCCGGGGGACTTCTCAGTAACTGGGGTGCCTCGAGTGAATTTATACATGTCAGATGTCAGTCGTGCGTCGCTATGTCGGGTCTTTAACCATTTCTCAAACGGTGTGAGCAGCCTCTCCGCACCCTCCCTCACCCCTCCGTGAAGTACCCAATGTCTGATCTGTAAATATCGGTAATGCTCCATCTCGGGAAGTCCGTGATCAGTACGGAACTCAGCGAAAGGGCGCGGCCCCGAAAGGTCAAAGAGATGTCCTATGGAACGGCAAGCTTCAGTTGCCCAATGATGAAATTCCCGGAAGTCCAGTCCGGGGGAGAAGTCTGGATTCTGTACAATGGGTGTGATAGGGGATGGGAACGTCGTGAGGCCCCTAGCAGTGGCAGTCTTATCCCAGGCTAACAGTATGGGTCGAGTTACCTCCGAGAGGTAAAGGTTGCGAGGGCGTCCTGTGCGTGAGAGGAAGGGAACTCCCCACAGGGGCTGTGCTGCGAGGGACCTGTCCATAAACAACCAGTGTTTCTCGGATTCGGGGCGTGACCACTCCACTAGTGCTCTCATCTGAGCTGCCTGCCAGTACGCCGAGAGGTCAGGGATACCCAGTCCTCCATCAACTGGGTCTCTATACGCAAAGTCGCGGCGCAGCCGAGCTCTATGGTCTCGCCAGATAAAGCGTTCAATATCCCTCTGTAAGGCCCGTATGACCCCCGGCGGTGGCATCAGTGGGAGGGTGTGGAATAGGTCAAGAATCTGGGGCAACAGCACCATCTTCACCGCTGCGATCCGGCCCAGCCATTAGAGGGAGTGGGGCCTCCACTTTCAAAGGGAATTCCGAACCTGTTTCAGGAGCGCCGTGTAGTTCGACCGCCTGGTGGTAGAGATAGTAGGGGCCACTTGGAGGCCTAGATAAGTAATAGAGTCGTGGACCCACTGGATCTGGAAGGTAAGCTGTAGGAGGTCCAATGTTTCGGGCTCTAATGATAAATTTAGAGCTTGTGACTTGTGCACATTGATCTGGAAGCCCGAGGCAAGCGCAAACCGGGCCAGTTCGTCTAAAAATGCCGGCAAGGATTCCCGAGGGTGCTCTAACGTCGCCACCACGTCATCGGCATACAAGCAAAGTTTGTGCTCCGAACCTCCAAAGCGAGCACCTTTAATGGCTGGATCATCTCGGACCCTTTGAGCCAAAGGCTCCATATAGAGAGCGAAAAGAAGCAGCGACAGCGGGCACCCCTGTCTAGTCCCCCTACGAATGGAGAAGGCCGCTGACGCCACACCGTTCACCCGCACCATAGCCGTAGGGTTTGCATAACTCTGGAAGATCCAATCAATAAAGCGGTCTGGGAGGCCGAAATGGACCAGTGTTGCCTGGAGGTACGGCCAGTGGATGCGGTCAAACGCCTTTTCGGTGTCAACCGAGAAGATCATGCGCTCCGCCGGGAAACGTTCCGATCGGTCCAGCAAGTGGAAAAGCCGTTTGGTATTGTCGGAGCACTGGCGCCCGGGGACAAAGCCTGATTGGTCCGGGTCTATCAGAACAGGTAGGTGGCGGGAAAGTCTAGATGCCAGAATTCCAGTGAAGATCTTTAGATCCACATTAAGAAGGGATATGGGGCGGTAGGAACCGCAAAGGCGCTTATCTTTACCCGGCTTAGGGATTACTGTTATTAAGGCCTCTAACATAGAAGGGGGGAATGTAGAGGACGATGACGACCCGATCGAATTAAAAACGCGTACTAAAAGCGGAGCCAACGTGCCACAAAACTTTTTATAAAACCCAGAAGTGAACCCGTCAGGGCCAGGCGATTTGTTGAGTTTCAGGCGGGAAATTGCCGAAATGACCTCCTCCAGCCGAATGGGGGCCTCTAGGTCGGCCGCCTGGGCCGGAAGCAACTTAGCGGTAGCTACATCACGGAGGTAGTGGGCCAGTTCGGTCTCAGGCAGAGCCTGGGCTGTATATAACGTTTCGTAGAAGTGCCTAAATGCTTCCACAATCCCTGTGTCTTCCCCACACTCTCCTCCCCGGGGGTCCCTCACCTCTACAACTCTGTGAGCTTATCTTTGTGCCCGGAGACGGTTTGCAAGAAGGCGACCACATCGATCTCCCCCCACGTAAAAGGCATGCTTAAGGCGCAAAGCCGCGTATTCAGCCCGGTCGACGTCCAACCCCGCTAACTGTGCACGGGCCGCCTTTAGGAGCTTCCAAACTCTAGGGGCTCCAGTTCTTTGGTGGATGCGCTCCAGCTCAGTAACCTCGTTCATCAGGCGTTCCTGTTTCTCCCGTCTATCCTTGTTGTCGGCTGACGCTATGCCTATGAAGTCTCCACGGACTACCGCCTTCATCGCCTCCCATAGAATCATCGCGGAGATGTAAGGCGTATCGTTTGTAGCTAGATAGTCAGTCATACATTTTTGAATCTGTTGCACCACTGAGGGGCGTTGGAGCATGGTTTCACGGAGATGCCAGAAATGACGGGTGGTACGCCGCGGGGGCAGGGTCAGAGAGAGCCGCAGCGCGGAGTGGTCAGACAGGGGGCAGGGGAGAATCTCTACCTCACGCACCTGTTGCGTCAGGGGGTTGGAAGTAAAAAAATAGTCAATTCTGGCGTACGTTTTGTGGGGATGTGAGTAAAACGTGTATGCCCAGGAGTTGGGATGTCGGAGCCTCCAAATGTCCGTCAGTCCGGCCTCTGTCAATAAACGCTTCCCAGTGTTAGAAAGAGCCCCTGATTGTCCCCATCGTTGCCCAGAGCGGTCCATATCTCCATCCAACACTAAGTTAAGGTCTCCCCTAAGAACTATCGTTGTGTCCGGCAGGCTTGTAAGCTCCTGTATAACAGTTTTAATAAAAAACCTCCTGCCCACTATTGGGAACATATACCGAGGCTATCGAAAAGGTGTGCGTGTCGAGGGTGAATGTGTACGCTAAGAGCCGACCTTTAATTTTGGCCTGTTTATTGCCAATGAGTCCGGGAAACCCGGAAGAAACTAAAATAGCGACTCTTGCAGTTTTGGAAGTAGCGGAGGAAAACATCTGGTGGGGAAACGCCTTGGACCTCAGCTGGTAAGTATCGGTAGAGAGCAAATGCGTCCCCTGAAGTAAACAAATGTGTGCGTCTGAGCGTTCGAGGTAGGACAGGAGGGCTCGCTGTTTTGTGGGGTTATTCAGCCCCTTCACATTCAGTGACACAATATGAACCTCAGAAGACATAAGATTAGGATCTCAAGCGTACTATGAATTACATCGCTGATCCCATGAAGGTAAGGTGCATGACGATGTAACAGGTAACAAACTCTTAGTGGGAGTCGGAGGAGGAGAAAACCCAAAAACCCCAAACAAAAAACACAGAAGAAAAAACATTTAAATGAGTAGTCCACAAATGTCCCAGGCATTCCGCCTGCGGTGAGGAGTGGGATGGATAGCAGGAACTCCCGCCACCCCCTCCCGCCCCGGACCCGGCCTATGACAGCCGGCAAAGCCCATTAGAAAAGTGAGAATTTGGCACCTTCAAAGATGGAAATCATACTGCAGTGGGGGAGTCATCCGACAAGGACTGGAGGACTGCCGAGCATTCCTTGGCAATGACATCTGGATCTGGGCGTGAGCCCAGCGGTGAGGCTCCAACTCGGTGCCAACGGTTGTTGTCAGCCCGACGTCCGGAGGTGGTGGGTTTCTCTGGCCTGGCAGGATCCGCCTCTGGAAGCCGAAGAAGAGAGGACGCCTCATCAAAAGAGCGTATCTGGCGAAGCCTGCCTTCCCATTTAAAGATAAGATGAAATGGGTGTCCCCAGGAGTAAGAGACATCTTTGGAGCGGAGAAATTCAGTGACGGGGCGGAAGTTGCGTCGCTTCTGTAGTATGGAAGCTGCCAAGTCCTGGAAGAGAAGAGGCCTGCAAGAGCGGAATTCAATGGGATGATTGGCCCGTGCCTCACCGAGGATGCGTTATTTGAGCTTGAAGTCGTGGACTCACGTCAGGATATCTGGCGGGGGAGCCGTTGGTGATCTCCTAAGTCCCACTCGGTGCGTCCGGTCGAGTTGAATCTCCTGGTCCGGGGAACCTCCCAGAATATGACAAAACAAGTCCACGACAAAGGCCTCAATGTCCTGATCTTCCGCCCCCTGAGGTACCGCCCAAATTCTTATGTTGTTGCGGCGGGAACGGTACTCTAGGTCCTCTGCTTGCGATTGGAGGTCCAGGTGCTGATCTTGTAGTCGGAGGACCTCCTGTTGGAGCTGGGATACCTCTTCGTCCCTGGTGGCCGTTTGGTTTTCCAGGTCGTCCACTCGCTCCCCCACGGAATCTATATCCTTGCGCATCTCTCGGATTTCAGCTGTGAGGTCTTTCTTCATCGTATGGAACTCTCTCGTGAGGTCTGCGAAGAGGGACTCCAGGACGCTGCATGTGACAGGCCCCTCAGGTTCCTCCGAACCCCTCCGGTCGGCTGCACCACCCGAGTGCGGCATCGTCTCTGCTCCACCTGCCCCCGCCTTGAGTAAGAGGTCTCTAACAGACCGGTCCTTACGGGCCCTGGTTGCGGCCATCTGAGTCGGTCACCTCACCCTCCTATGGCCAGGGGGCCGCTCGCGTGCAGGGATGTCGTGTGGCGGCCAGCCAGCGTGCACCGCAGAGTGGGTCGCAGCTCCCAACTCGTAAGGGAACCCCACCAACACCTGGGTCTGTCTGGCGGTGACGGGGTGTTGCGCACCAATGTCTCAGTAAAACCTCCGGGGGATCGGGTTGCGCTTGGTGTAGCAGGGGGCTCACCTCGGCCAATGTCTGCCCACTGTGTTCAAGTTGCGAGGCAGGCCTCTGCACTGTCGACCCTTCAGGGGAGGGAGAGAAAACTGGGGCCCAGCTAGTGCAATTCCCTGAAGTTGCTCACCTGGCTAGGCCAACCTCCAAGAATCGCGGTGACCCAATGGCCGTGTTGATATGGGGGGAGGCACCCTATCTATCGCACCTGAACGGGCGCTCACAACGCCACAGTCGCGGTCGCTGGGGCTTCGATCCGCCCCCTCTGGGACAAGCGCTGCGGTGAGGCCGTCTACCGCCACCTTCCAAGAGCCGTTAGGCCCTGCTCTCACTGCTCCCAGTCCGTCCCCAAGCACAGCAGACTCCACGCCGGCACCAAACGTCTCTGGAGGCGGCAGCCCAGGCCCCCGCAACCCCCCAGCGATGTCCGGACAGGTGGAGGGGAGCCGCAGGCAGCCGTGCCAACAGCCGGGGCACTCGCAATGCAGCTCACCTCGGGTCCGTGTTGATCAAGGCACGGGAAGTCAGGCCACCGCCATCGATTCTCACTCAGCTGGGTGCGATCGGTAGAGCCGTGCAGTCTCCCGCATCTATGGGGACCGCTCTTCCCCCTTCACTATTTTCGGGCCCAGACTTCACAGTGCCCCGGATTCTCGCTGTCACATCGGCTCGTCAGGCAGGCTGCAGCCGCAATCGCCGTCACGTGGTCGGGCTCCGATGTCGGCTACGTTGGAGCTCCGCAGCACCAAAACAGGTCAGAGGTGCCAGGGCAAGTTCTAGACCCGAAGGGGGTCCGTTATCACAGCTAGGGTCACTTGGGGCAAAGCTATGCAGGCCGGACCCGGGTTGCAGGACGGAGCGGCGAGTAGACACGTCCTACTCAGCCGCCATCTTGGCCACACCCCCCTATCCAAGCACTTTTAAGCCTTAGGTCTTCTTAGGTCTTCCTATTTCTTCTTTTTCTCACTTCTTCAAGATCTTCTCCAAGACCTTATCCAATCCCCTCTTTTTATTTTTTTTAATAAGTTTACTTTCAGTTTTTTCAGTAGAGTTTCAATTTCAATTTCTGTATTTTCAGAGCAATTTTCAATTTTCTGGACCCAATTTTTAACACAGTTCATTTACGGTGGCTCACAATAGTTTCTCTGATCTAGCACGACATCTTCTCCATTGTCGTCTTCTAGAACAACTGTTTCAGCAACCAAGTATGTCCATTCAGGTCCTGTGTATTTCTTGTTTGGTACTCTTGCCCTTTTTGTTTTCCGAACTGTATCTTCTTCTGTATCACTTTGTTCAGATGTTTCAAGTATTGTTTTTGGAACACTCTCATTTAAAATATATTTCACTCTTTTCACACCTCTTGGCCATACATCTCCTTTTTTTGCTTTCTTCTTTTAAATTTCTTCAGTTTCGTTCTGTTCAAGATTTGTTTCAATATTTCTTTTAATTGATTCCTTTTTCCCTCCTTCACTGCTTTGTTCTGGAATCAATTTCATTAGTCTTTCCACATTTGCACTTTCATAAGACCCAGTAGCTGATGCCCACTCTATTCGACTCACCGTCTATTATGGTTCTTTTTGGCAACTTTCTTTATCACATTCGACTGATTCTTCACTTTCAAGTGGACTTGGTACTCTTCGTGTATGGCTGGCATGAATCCAATTCGGCAAGCTACCACACTTTATTGCTGTCGTTGTTACCAATATCACTTGATATGGCCCATGCCAACGGGGTTCTAAACACAACTTCCTTGTGTGTTTATTGACAAGAGCCCGCTCTCCAGGATTCAAATTGTGTGCTTGTTCTTGCTGTGTTGTGGTTGCAACTTCTCTAACCTGATGAGACACAGAACGCACCACATCAGCCAATCCTTTGCAATAATCGAGTACCAAATCATCAGTTATATTCATTAGTCGATTCGCTGAAACTACTGGCTGTCTCATGGTTCTGCCCATGAGTATTTCTTGTGGAGACAATCCAGTCTTTCTATCTGGAATACTTCTCAGACTCATCAGAACTAAGGGTAGTGCATGTGGCCATTGCAATGAAGTGGATGCACACACCTTTGCAAGTCTTGATTTTATTGTTCTATTGACCTGTTCGACCACACCTGATGCTTCAGGTCGATAGGCACAATGTAACTTTTGTTCAATTTGTAATGCTGAACAAATCATCCAAATTATTTCATTATTAAAATGTGTTCCCCTATCAGATTCTAAAGAGACTGGAAATCCGAATCTAGGGATGATCTCTAAGAAGCAATTTAGCAACTGTTAGACTATTATTCCGTCTCGTTGGGTAGGCTTCCACCCATCGTGAAAACAGACAGACAATCACCAGAACATATTTTAGTCCATTACATTTTGGCAACTCAATAAAATCAGCTTGTAATCGAGTAAAAGGACCTGTTGCTTTTCCAATTCGTCCCCAACTGACAACTGTCTTTTTCCCTGCATTTTGTTGCTGACAAATCACACACCTCTGGCAAAGACTTTCTGCAACGACCCTACATTTTGGGTTAAACCAGGACTCTTTGAACATTCTAATCATCGCATCTCTACCAATGTGTGTAGGACCATGGTAAAATCTTGCCATTTGGGACAACAAACTATCTGGCATTATTGGTCTTCCATCATGATAAATCCACACTTCATCTTCTTCCATGAGTGAACAACCTGTCCTAATCCAAATCTCTTTTCCCTCTGAGCCTGCCTCTTCCTGCAATTGTCTAAGTTCCTCCTATGTTTCAATAGATGATAATATCAGATTGCATTCACTTTTATCAGGTTTCTGTATCTTTTTGTTTATTGAAACCGAATTTTGCACACAAAAATGAGCGACTTCGTCAGCATACCTGTTTCCTGCAGTAATATAATCACTGCCAGATTTGTGTGCTGAACATTTCACCACCCCAATTTCTTTGGGCAATTGTAGCGCCAACAACAGCTCTTTTACATATTCTCCATTTTGAATTGGTGAACCTGATGAGGTCAGGAAACCACGTTGGGACCACAATTGTCCAAAATCATGGACAAGCCCAAAACCATATTGACTATCAGGAAATATGGTTACTCTCCAATCCTTTCCAAAATAACAGGCTTTGGTCAGAGCAACTAACTCTGCAATTTGGGCTGATTTTATTCCTTTCAAGCATGAAGCTTCAATGACATTAGCCACTGTACAAATTGCATAGGAAGCTCGCAATGAACCTGTTTCATCTCTTAGACAAGACCCATCCAAAACATCACACAATCAGATTCAGATAACGGGATGTCTTTTATGTCAGGTCTTGGTTTTGTACACAATTCAGTCACATCCAGAAAATCATGATCTACTTCATCCACCACTATTTCACAATCTGGATTTGGCAACAAGGTAGCTGGATTCTGATTTGTACATCTTGTCACTGTCACATTTTCAGCTCCCAGTATCACTCGTTCATATTTTGTTAACGTTAACTGACTGCTCGTAAGATGCTGTGTTCGAGTTCGTGTCAACAAAATCTCACCAGAATGTGGTACATACACTCTCAATGGATGTCCCATCACAATTGCCTCACTCTGTTCCAAACTCACACAAGTAGCAGCAACTGCTTTTAGGCAACCTGGTAAAGCTGCGGCTCCACAATCCAGTGTCACTGAAAAATATGCCACAGGACGTGCAGTTCCATGCATTTGCGTTAGAACTGAAAGTGCACAACCATTTCTTTCGTAACGGAACAATGCAAATTCTTTATTGAAATCTGACATTCCTAGTGGTGGTGCATGACAAAGGCTGTCTCGCAACTCAACAAATACCCTCATGCTTTCTTCATTCAATTGAAACGGGTCTGACACATCTTTATGAGTCAATCTCTGTAATGGCTTTGCTATCAATGAAAATCCATTGATACACTGTCTGCAGTATCCAACCATACCAAAAACATTCAAATTTCTTTCTGTGTTTTTGGAGGTTTCATTTGTAAAATCGCATTTATTCGATCTTGTGACACTTTTCTGACTCCTTTTTCAATTTTATGCCCCAAATAGATAACTTCTTTTTGACAAAATTGTAATTTAACTGGTGACACTTTTAATGCCCAACTACTGCCAAATGGTTCAGTAGAGTAATGGTATCTGTCACACAAGCTTCTCTCGTTTTTGATGCAACAATTAAATTGTCTATGTACGAGTTATTGGGCATTACCAATGACTATAAGCACTTTTTCAAAATCTGATTGAAAGCTGAAGGGCTTTCAGTATACCCTTGAAAAACTCGGCACCATGCCAAGACATGGTCTCCGAACTGGAATGCAAATAAATATTGACTATTCGGATGTAAGGGTATAGAGAAAAATGCTTGACACAAATCGATCACTCTGAACCACTCTGCATCACATGGAATTTGATAGAGAATTACTGCTGGGTACCACTATTTGATTTATTTTTCTTAAATCCTGAACAATCCGATACTTTCCGCTCGGTTTCTTAATTGCCATAATAGGCGAATTACAAAGACTACTTAGTATTTCTGTTAAAATACCTTGTTCAATCATCATTTCAATTACAGGCGTTACTCCTGCAATCATTTCAGGATTCATTTTGTAAGGTGGCGTTTTTGGGAATTCTGCATCTTGTCTAACTGTAATTTGAATAGGGTCAACTCCTCTCATCAACCCAATGTCTTTCCCTGTAAAGTCCCACACATCCTTCAACACAGTTTCTCTCAATTCAACAGACAAATCCTTTGCTGTAAGTAAAGGATACAAATCATTCACTTCTGTCCCTTGCCTTGCCATCTTAAAGACGACATCTTTGTCCTTAGTTTGAAATACTATTCCATCTGGTGTACAATAGATGGTACAATTCATCTTGCACAGTACGTCTCTACCTAAAAGGTTACCGGGCTTGTATCACACACCACAAATTGGTGTAAATCTCTGAAGTCTCCTATCTGTACTTTCATTGTTTTTGTTACTGGAGTTTTAATCAATTGATTTGAAATGCCTCCAACTTGGATATTTTCTCCCCAGAGTGGTAGGTTAGGAATTTCCACAGTTCTTACAGTAGAACGGGTAGTGCCAGTGTCTACAGGGAATGTAATCACATTACCTTTTACTTCTCCATCCACAAAAGGACCACACTGATGAACCTCTAGAGATACGCCAAGCACGCACTCCTCCTCCCCCCTCAGGCACCGTCATTGAGATGTATCTGAGTCACTCTCTTGGGACTGCAACCAATACTGTGAAACCACTTGTACATTTTGTTTTGTTGATTCATCTGTGTGAAAACCCATATTCGCACCGTATCTCTGTACTTGACCATTCATATTCTGATTTGGCATAGGAGCTTGAGGTATTTGAGGTTGAGGTATTTGTAAACCCTGTCCTCTTCCATATATTAAATTTTGATTTTGCATCTGACTCTGCATTTGATTTAACTGATCCTGATTCATATCATTAGCACCAGTACTACCACTTGCATTTGCCAAAAAACTCCTACACTTCCATTTCCAGTGTCCAAATTTTCCGCAAGCATGACAAAGATATTTCTTCTTTATCTCCTCTTTATTATTTTTACCCCTTGCACCACCACTTCCCATAACAACACCATTCTGATTATCTTGGAAAACCTGATCTTTGCCTTGGAAACCTGATTGAGAAAAATCCACCTTTCTGTGCTGCTTTCGTCTGAGCCCACATTAATTTCTCTTTCAACTTTTTATGTCTCGACTCAATATCATCACTACAGTATTTGGCATAACGCAATATTTCGCCGATTGACTTGCTTTGCCAGCAGATTAAATGCTGCTGAATCATCATGCTAATCTCTGGTCTCAATCCAAACACTAACCTATATACAAAATGACCCATGTCTTTGTCAGTGATATTCTCAATGCCACTATACTGTTTAAACACCTGAAGAAGCCTTTCATAATAAGCATGCACCGTTTCTTTTGTTTCCTGTGTAGTTCTATCTATTTTCACCCAATCTGTTTCTTTAGGTGAAATCTTTCCCTTCAAGTAAGTAATGACCTGATTATATTTTTTCATCACCTCATCTGATGGTGCTCCAGTTTTTGCATCTCTTGGGTATTCCTCTTTTGGCCAATCTACAGCAATCTTACACTCTACCGACAAATCAGCTGGAACCACAATATCAAACAAACCATCTAAGTCTTTCCACAAAACTTTTGAAACTTTCACAAACCTCTCTACTTGTTTGTACAGTTCTACTGGTTTCTCTCTCAATCTGGGAAACTCATCCGTAAAAGACAATATATCCTGTCTTGACCACAGAACATGAACATATCCAGCTCCAGGTACCTCTCTCATGGGATATATCATTTCAGGCATCTCTGGATTTGTTTCTCTCAATGGATAGATTGGTAAAACATTTGTATTTACAACTGTTTCTTCCTTCTTTTCAGCCCATCTTCCTTTCTAACGATCTAATTCACCCCATCGTCTCAATGTGCTAATCAACTCCTTAATTTGTAACCGTTACCCTGAAGCATTCAAACTCTCTAAATCTTTGTCACTAAAATCCAATCTATAGGTTTTTTGTAAAGCCTTTGACTTTTCTATGTCCACTCCATACGTCTGTGCAACTTCAGCAAATTTTTCATGAAGGATTCTCGCTCTCATTGTAATATTTTTGCACAAGAATAACAACTCTTCTTCCTGATATTTACTCAACCTTTCTGGACTAATCATACCTAATATCATTTCTTCCAGATCTGCTTTTAATCTACCTACATCCATATTCACTTTATTAGAAGTCATCCCTCTAATCCATTCATCCAACTCCTCCGGTGAAGGTCCTAAAGACCCTCCTGATGTAGGTGTCACTGTCGCTCCCTTTGTATTCTGTAACAATCTCCTTGGATTAATCTGCACATCACGCCTTGGAGTTTCTACTGCTCCTTCAGAAATATCAATCAAGGATTCTGACTCACTTGCACCATTACTAATTCTATCATTTCAAAATGGAGTAACTGTTAAGGCACGCACCTGTGAAACATTTTGTTCATTATTGTATAATGGAACTATAGGACCAATTGTCACTGGAACTGATAAGGTATCTGCATTCAGACTTAATTCATTTATTCATCTAGTTAAATCTCCTTTTGCCCTGTTTACTACACTTGCATTTTTCTTTTGGAGATTTTCTATCTGAATCAATGGAGCACTTGGTCATGGTCTCTCTTGCTCTTCCTGATATGGTGGAGGTCTATTCATTAGTAACTCATCCAACAATTCATCATCTACCTCATTCGGATCTGGTTCAGTTTCTGAAGTATTCTTTTTCTTTTCTTTACATTTTCCTCCTTCATTATTCTCCACTAATACAACTGGATACATTCCTTCACCTAATGCCACAACATCCCTTCTCCATTTTTTCATCTGAGCATACCATTTTGCTTCTGAATATCTACTCACAGTGATGGAGCAAGGACTCGTAAGTGAGACTTGCTCGAAGCAATCCTTTTGTTTTAACTCATTAACGAATTACTAACAACATGTTTGTAATTAATATTTAGCATTTAGAAAAAGACACGCGGGACAGTGAAGCTTGCCTATGTGTTTACTAACTGCAATAACATGAACGAAGGACTTAAACGCACTTTAACAAGGGATCTTTACCTCGCATGCGTCTATTACATCTACGTAGTATGACGTACTAATGCTTGGAGGGAAAATCTTGCGCCTGCGCAAAAGATAATAAAATGGCCGCTTGAAAGCTCACATGCATGGCACCTGCCTGACTGAAATAGAAAGTAAGTTTTATACTAACGCAAATGCAGAAAGGGTAATAATAATTAGAGTGGGTTAGAGTAGAGGTTGGTGGTGTACAGTAAAACCATTTATTTTTGAGAATAACATTTCTTCATTTGACTTTATTATTAGTGCGCATTTGGGCCCTCCACACTTGTCTGAATTGAGCTGACTGATTTGACCCCACACATGCGCACCAGAGAGAAAATACGGAAAGATGAGTAAGGACTTGTCACGCGTCCAAGGCCAGCGAAGATGTGCCCTGGGAACATGAGGGTGAAGAGTTCATATGAAGGAGCTTTATTCATGACATTGCAACATTTTGTATTAATAAAGTTTGGAGATGTATGGGAAAGGAAATGATTTAATAAAAGTTTGAGGGGAGGGGTTTGAAACAATAGTTTAATGAAATAAGCGAAATGTAAGCATGCTGTGATGATCATCCCCCCTTGCCTGTCCAATCAGAATTAGTATTTTGTGAAATTGAAACATTAATGGGTGGTATTGGAATATGGAAAGGTATAATTGAGCTAGTTTAGTTAGTTGGGCGCAATGCTTGGATTTGAGGCGATGCAGAGCTTGGGATGCTGTCGGTGCTGGGGGTGGTGCTGATGCAGTGAGTCGCTGATGAAGAAATCGAATGCAGAACCATCTATTTTAACTTAATTGGGTTAGAAAGAAGATCGCGGAAGAACCACGAGGAGGTAGAGAGTGTCAGAGAGGGGTGCGACGCAGTTGTCGGTATTTAGAGAGGTGAAGTATCCTGTCCTGATTCCTGTCCTGAAGTCTTTGTCTCCTGATCTATCCCGGGGGACCCTTACCAGCCCTTTGGCCATGGGGTTGGTCTTCACACCATACTTGGTAATTATAAATTCATCGTATTGATAGATGTTCTTCTCTCTCTGTCCTCTTCTTTCTAAGCATACTTCTTGTGTGGATCTGAATTGCTATTGCTTAATAAGAATTGATTGAATTGACACTCTTGCGAATGAGGGTGTTTGTACTGAAACGTTGAGATGGTTCACACTCAATTAATTTAGATAAAGATTTTTAAAACTTCCCGAGTCTGTGATTATTACTTTTTAATCAAGAAATGTTTAATAAGTTATGTTAATTATCACCATCAACTAGTTCCAACTAATGGTCCATTGACCAGAGGAAAGAACTATTTGATCAGTGAAAGGTTTAGTTAGGGAAAGAAATAACTAGATCTTGAAGTATGAAAATCATAAACTAAATTCCAGCGGTATACTTGGTATTTAGTGGAAGTAGTTATATGGGCCCAGGTGAGTATATGGTAGTGGAGTATCTGCTGCTAGTACACCGCTGGATCAGTTTTCTGGTAGCAGAGTTATGGTTATTATTGACTAGTTTGGTGATAAGAATTGATTATTGATTATTGATTTATGTTTAACAAAAAGAGTTAGCGTCCTGTTTTATGTCATCTGGAAAATTCCCGGGGAATGAATAGCGGGTGGCGATAGAAACCACACTGCAGTGAGGTTACTCGTCTGTTGGAATAACACTGAGAAGCTAGGTAGGGCTGGCAGTGTTAAAGTAGGGACTATTTTCTGCGTAAAAGTGAGAGTGATTGATAGCAAAGAGTTCGCTAGTGAAACTTTAGGCGTTATATCACCTAGAAAGGGTAACCCTGAAGGAGTAACAGGTTCTTCCTAGCTAGATTGACAGCAAAAGGAGTTCGCTGGTGAACCTTTGGTCTCAAATTTCCTAAAACGGGTGACACCGGAGGAGTAGCAGGTTCCCTGGAGCTTATATGAAGGGTAAGCGGAAGGGTTTTACTCGCAGTGGAAAGAAATAAACTATCCTTTGATTTAGTGGAACAGGCAGAGTAGCGAATGTTTTATGTCGTGAATAACAAAGAATTTTAAAGAAAATATTGAGAAATAAGTTTTCGTATTACCTTCTAAAGGGAGGGTCAGTTGCCGGAGTGGTACTGACGTCACAGTGAGCCGCGCTGGGATTCGTAGAAACAGCGGGCGTGTGACAGGAGCAGCCTTGTAAAGGAGGGGTCAGTAGAAAGGAGCAGAACTGACAGCAGGAAAAGGCTGCGCTGGCATTGGTCAGATCACGAGCGTGAGCCTGATTTAATTGGATAGCTAGTTAGAAGCTGCGCTAGGATTGGTGGAGAGAGAGATTGTATGCAGGATTTTGATTTGACTGTTAGTGCAAGACGTACAGGTAGAAGATTTCAAGGGTTTGCAGAATATAATTTTATACATCGTTCCTCAAGGATGTATGGAGAGAAAAGAAAAATGTCATTTTTAAGGAAAATTAAGAATTTCTTTGTAAAGGATAAGCCTGTGTTGTCTAGAGAGGGAATTCCTATTCCGCCACCGAAGACACCAGCATCTTTTATGATGATGGAAAGAGGATATCATACTTGCGTGTGGTTGGAAAACTGGATAGAATATACAAAGGATGATGGAGTGCTAGCATTTCCTAAAGATGGTACGTTTAATGGGAGGATTCTTCAGAATTTGAGATTGAAAATGAATGATTTGGAACCTAGACCTAGGTTAACTCAATATGAGGCTTTGGAAGAATGGGAGACTGAGTCATATGAACGAGAGAAATGCAGAGGTGGAAGATATAGAGGATTCTTTCCGAGACATTTGCATGAGTCACGCGAAGGGCAGATGAAACAATGGAGGAGAGCTATGGTATCAGAAGGTTTATATCCAGTGTTAATGGCTGAGGAACAGTCTGGAGGAAAGTGTAAGTAGAAAACAAAACACATGAACACAGCAGGATATGGTGAATCAGATGACGAGTTGTTAAGGATATTTTAATAAAAAATCCACCACCATATCAAGAAGCGACTAGCAAGGTTACCCCAAGTGCACCAGTAATGGGAATGCCATTAACCCCACAGGTTTTACATGAAACGTCATATAACAGAGTGTTGCAGGATAATGAAAGAGATGCTTTGAATAAAACTAGAGAAGAACTAGTTCAAAAGATAAGTCAATTAAATTTGAATACTGAAGCTTTGACAGTACCAGTGACCATTGGTCCAGTAATCCCATTGTATGGAGATAATAAGATTTGCCAGGAACCACAACCTGTGACAGTACCATTAAATAGTCCTAGAAAAGAGATAATAATTACAGATGATCAGGTTAGCGAAAGTGAGTCAATTATTTCATTAATGGATCTCCCTAATGTGGAACCTTTGACGGGAACTCCAAAGAGAGTTACGCCCATGAATTTGAGAGAAAGAAGACCTTTGGTTCCTACTGGAACTGGAGGCGCAACAGTAGTCACCTCTGACGAAATAGAAAGATGGGCACAGGAAAGAGATAATCAGAACCCAACACCAAGGATTTTAGACATCAGCAGATTGAAAGTGGAATTGGAAGAAATGATGACAGGATGTGTGGGCACAGAAAGATTGAATGCTTACAATGAAGAAGAATTATTATTTTTATGTAAGAGCATAACCAGAAGGGCAAGAGTATTTCATGAGAGATTGATTGAAGTTGCTTCAGAAATTGGAATAGACATAGGGAAATCAAAGTTGTTACAGAAACCATATTGAGTGGACTTTACTGATAAAGATTCAGAAAGTGTAAATGCTTCTGGAAAAAGACTACAGATAAAGGAATTAATGAACATTTTGCGAAAATGGGGAGACATTGATAAATGGAGAATTAGATGGATAAGAAAGAAAGAGGAAGTACAAGCGAGAGAAGCAGCTGCTGCATTTCCAGTAAGAGAATCACGCAAAGAGGAAAAATTGTGTCCAATGAGAGAGGCTCCTGGAGGTGGATATGTTCATGTTCCTTGGAGTAGACAAGATATTTTGTCATTTACAAATGATTTGCCAAAGTTGAGAGAAAAACCAGTTAAATGGTACAAACAGGTAGAGAGATTTGTGAAGGTTTCAAAGGTTTTATTGAAGGATTTGGATGGTCTATTTGATATAGTGGTACCTGCTGATTTGTGGACAGAATGCAAAATTACAATTGACTGGCCTAATGAGGAGTATGCTAGAGACTCAAAGACAGGAGCACCTTCGGAGGAGGTGATGAAAAAATATCACCAAGTGATTACGTATTTGAAAGGGAAAATTCCTCCTAAAGAAACAGATTGGGTAAAAATAGATAGAACAACACAAAAACCAAATGAATCTGTACATGCTTATTATGAAAGATTGTTACAGGTGTTTAAGCAGTATAGTGGTTTTGAAAATATTGGTGACAAGGATATGGGACATTTTGTGTATTGGTTTGTATATGGTTTGAAACCAGAAATAAGTCAGATGATACAGCAGCATATGTTGTGTTGGCAAAGCAAGACAGTGGATGAGATTTTAAAGTATGCAAAATATTGCAGAGATGACATCGAAGCCAGGCGTTAGGAAGCTAAAAGAGAAAATGATGTGGGCACAAGTTAAATTGGCAGAATAGCAAGAAGAGAAAACAAATGACCAAAATAATAATTAAGTGAAAGAACAGAGTCAGAATAATCAAGGAGCGAATGCTAGTAAATATAGGGGACGAATGGACAGAGAAGAAGCGAAAAAGAAGTTTCCTTGTCATGCGTGCGGAAAGCTTGGACATTGGAAGAACGAGTGTAAGGGTACTCAGAATAATAAGAGTAATAATGGGCCAAATCAAAATGTAATCCCACAGATGCAGAATGAAGTACTTATGAATCAGTAGCAGCAGGTAGTTACTCCACAATATCAGGTGCCACCAGCTCCTATGCCAAATTTTGTGAATCATCAAAGTTTCAGTACGAACACCGGAATTCAGGGAGAAAGTGGTAAGAATAATAGAACAATTAAACAATATTTTTTACAGAATGATGAGGAACATTCAGATGTTGCACAATGACGGTGCCTGAGGGGGGAGGAAGAGGAGTGCGTGCTTGGCACATCCTTGCCGGTAGATCAGTCAGGTCCATTTGTTGATGGGAGAGTAGATGGTAAAGACATTACTTTCCTATTGGATACTGGTGCTACCAGGTGTACTGTGAGAACAGCAGACATCCCAAACCTACCCCTCTCGGGAGAATCAGTTCAAGTTGTAGGCGTGTCAAACCAACAGATTAGAACTCCAATTACCAATCCAATGGAGGTGCACATTGGAAATTTTAAAGAAATGCATCGGTTCGTAGTTTGCGATTCCAGTCCTGTAAATCTGTTGGGAAGAGATCTTTTGTGCAAGATGGATTGCACGATCTATTGTACCCCGGATGGTGTCGCTTTCCAAACCCCTGATGAAGACGTTGTATACAAGATGATGATAGCCAAACAGGGAACGGAAGTAGATGAAATGTTTTCACTAATAACTGAGAATGAATTACCAGAAGAGTTGAGAACTACAGTTAATCCAGAAGTGTGGGATTTTACAGGAAAAGACATTGGGCTAATGACAAATATAGACCCAGTTAAAGTGACAGTGAAAGAAGGTGCAGTGTATCCAAACACCCGACAGTACAAGATGAGTCCAGAAGTAAAAGCAGGAATTATCCCAGAGATTGAACGAATGGTCAAACAAGGTATTTTAAAAGAAGTGATGGGTAGTCCCTGTAATTCGCCAATAATGGGACTGAAAAAGCCTAGCGGAAAGTACAGAATAGTGCAGGATTTACGGAAAATAAATAAAATTGTAGTGCCATGTTGTCCAATAGTGCCAAATCCAGCAGTGATCCTTTATCATATACCTTGGAATGCAGGTTGGTTTACAGTAATTGATTTATGCCAAGCGTTCTTTTCTATTCCTTTGCACCCAGACAGCCAGTATCTTTTTACGTTTAAGTTTGAGGATCATATTTACGCATGGTGTCGAGTTCCTCAAGTGTACACAGAGAGTCCTTCAATTTTTAATCAGATTTTGAAAAAGTGGCTGGAATCATTGATTATGCCTGGAAAATCTGTTTTGGTCCAGTACATTGATGACCTATTGGTGGCATCAAAAACACGAGAAGATTGTGTCACAGACACAATTGCATTGCTGAACCATTTGGCTGAAGGAGGACACAAGGTGTCTCCAGAAAAATTGCAATTCTGTCAACGAGAAGTTAGATATTTAGGGCATAAAATAGAAAGAGGAGTTAGAAAAGTGACACCGGAAAGAATAAAAATAATCAAAGAAATGCAATTGCCACAGACCCAGAGAGAAATGAGAATGTTTCTAGGAGTGGTTGGATACTGTAGGCAATGGATTAATGGTTTTTCGATGTTAGCAAAGCCATTGATACAGATGATCCGGAAAGAGAAAAAGATCCGATTGATTGGAATGATGACTGCATAGAGGCATTTGTAAAATTGTGAAATAGTTTGTGTGAGGCTCCTGCTTTGGGCATGCCAGATTATTCAAAAGACTTTGCATTCTTTTGTTGTGAGAGAGAAAATTGTGCACTTTCAGTCTTAACACAGAGACATGGATTGAGTCGACGTTCAGTGGCATATTTTTCAGCTACATTGGACCCAGTGGCTTCAGCATTGCCTGGCTGCTTAAAAGCAGTAGCTGCTACTTGTATGAGTCTGGAGCAAAGTGATTCGATAGTGATGGGACATCCGGTAAAAGTTTTTGTTCCACATTCAGTTGAGATTCTTTTGACAAGAACATGAACACAGCATCTCACCCCTAGTCGATTTACTAAGTATGAAAGAGTAATTTTGGGAGCTGAGAACGTGACTGTGATAAGGTGTACGATTATGAACCCAGCTACCCTACTGCCAGACCCCTGCGATGAAGAAGTGAGAGATGAGATTGATCATGATTGTTTGGACGTGACTGAGTTATGCACGAAGCCCCGTCCTGATATAAAAGAGATACCTTTGAAAGAGGCTGACCATGAGTTATTTGTAGATGGTTCCTGCCTCAGAACACAAGAAGGAGGATTAAGTGCTGCATATGCTGTTTGTAAAATATCTGGGGTAATTAAAGCATCCGGTTTACCTGGGGTCAAGTCTGCACAAGTAGCTGAATTGGTTGCCTTAACAATGGCATGCAAAAAGGGGAAAAATTGGAGAGTAACCATATTTACGGACAGTCAATATGGGTTCGGGGTTGTGCACGACTTCGGCCAGCTCTGGATGCAGAGGGGATTTCTGACTTCTTCAGGATCTCCTATCAGAAACAGCAAAAATGTGAAGGATTTGTTGGAAGCATTACAATTGCCAAAAGAGATAGCAGTTGTAAAATGCGCTGCACATCAGTCAGGAAATGACTATGTGATTGCTGGCAATAATTATGCTGATCAAGTGGCCAAATACTGTGCCAAAAATACAGTGGCCATAAACAGAAAAATTGAAACGGGTGAAACCAGATGCCAACTTATGTTTTTCTCAGTACCAGAAACATGGGACGAGATTAGACAATTGCAGGAAGAAGTTGAGGAAAAGGAAAAGGAAATTTGGATAAAGGCAGCTTGTACAAAGAGACCACGTGATGAGGTATGGGTGTATTTAGATGGAAGACCAGTCATGCCAGATTGTTTGCTTTAAAAAATGGCAAGAGTGTATCATGGAGCAACACACATAGGGAGAGACTCAATGATCAGGCTATTCAGACAGAGTTGGTACAATCCGAAGTTCAGGGTAGTCGCAGAGAGCCTTTGCCAAAGATGCTTAACCTGTCAGCAGCAAAATCCAGGTAGAAAGACAGTGGTAAGCTGGGGAAAGATTAGAAAGGCAGAAGGACCCTTCACTAGATTCCAGTTGGATTTTATTGAATTGCCCCCATGCAATGGACTGAAATATATACTTGTCATAGTATGCCTTTTCTCAAGATGGGTGGAAGCCTATCCCACTCGAAGAAATGACAGTCTTACAGTTGCAAATTTGTTGTTGAGGGAATTAGTGCCACGATTTGGTTTTCCAGTCACTTTGGAATCAGATAGAGGCCCTCATTTTAATAATGAAATAATCCGATTAATCTGTGCTGCATTTAACATTGAACAAAAACTGCACTGTGCTTACCGTCCAGAGGCTTCTGGAATTGTTGAGCAAATGAATGGCACAATCAAGTCAAGATTGGGGAAAGTGTGTGCATCCACAAAGCTGAAATGGCCAGATGCATTACCTCTTGTATTGATGGGTCTCAGAAGTATTCCAGACAGAAAAACAGGAATGCGTCCACATGAGATTCTCATGGGAAGAGCCATGAGACAGGCATTTATTCCTGGAAATAAACTAATGAGTATAACTGATGATCTGGTATTGGACTATTGCAAAGGATTGGCAGAAGTGATGCGTTCTGTCTCTCACCAGGTTGGAGAAGACGCAGTTGAAAGACAGCCAGACCAAGCGCATGATTTGAATCCTGGAGATTGGGTGCTAGTGAAGAAACACGCAAGAAAGTCGTGCATAGCGCCAAGGTGGGACAAACCACGGCAAGTCATACTAGTCACTACCACAGCAGTGAAGTGTGCTGGTTTACCCAATTGGATTCATGCCAGTCATACCAGAAGAGTTCCGAGCCCATCAGAACAACAAGAGCAACCACTGACTGAACAGGCTGAAGCGTCAGGTGTTGTAAGCTGTGAAATTGAAGAATCTAGGGTGATACATTCTGAAAGACAACCATATGACGAACAGCCAGGTACAAGTCAGGAAGAGTGGATACCAGTGATTGAAGTAATTGATGGTGCTATTGAAACAAGAAGAAGAACAGAATTGATAAGACAGGAAAGTAGTCAGGAAGAGACAGGGAAAGAAGAACACACTCAGGTGGAAATAGAAAAAGACTTTCAGGAACCTGAGGAGGGAATATTAGAAGAACACGTTCAGGCGGAAGAAGAAAAGTTTGAAATAAGACCTGAACAGGATCAGATAGAATTAGAAGAACAAGCTCAGGAAGAAGAAGAACAAAGTACGATAAGACCTGAGCATGTGGAAGTAAAAGAAGGTTCAAGCACAGAAAACAGAGAAAGAGAACAGATTGTGCCTAAATTAAATGAAATTAAAAGAACTTTGAGAGGAGATAAAGAAGGTGAAAGTGCAGTACAAATCAAAAGAATCAGAAAGGGAGACAATTGGCCTACTGGAGTAAAGAAATTAAGATATCATTTGAGAAAATCAGAAAAGAAACCAGAACAAGTAAATGAAATCACAAGCCAAACACGACCTAAACAAACCTTAGCAAAGATAACTCAAAGAAGTCCAAGATTTAGAAATTTAAACAGAAGATATAAGGCTCCTGAATGGACCAATGTCATACTTGAAGAATTTGAATCTCTAGATCTGAGTGATGAAACAGAAGAGGTTCATATTGCACAGATTAATGAAAGCAAATTGAGGCCTCCTTAAGAACGAAAAAGAAAGTCAAATTGACAAAGAAAGGATAAGAGAAAAGAAATTTTCTCGCAAGTAAAATGGCAGAAGTTGAAGTTACCGAAAGACCAAAACGTGGATTAAAAAGAAAGTGTTTTAGATTTTGTTTTTGTAGTATTTTATTAGTAGCATTGGTATGGTTATTCCTAATAGTAGGAGTACCTTTGTTATTAAAAACAAGTGACAAAAATAATACAGATACTAATGTTAAGGAAGACAGAATAAAAGAAACTAAAATAGAAATAGGGGTAGAAGATGAAGCAAATTATCATAATGAATCAGACTATAATACGTCCTCTAATGTGTTTGTTAAATTGTTATTTCAATATGTTAGTACTATGGAGATTAACAATTGCTATGTGTGTATGAAGTTACTCTCATCAGCCGCAGAAGGGGTGAAGTATCACCATATACCTTTAACATATGGTGTGTCATGTAGTATTTTATCAAGTTTATTTTATGTTACAGGGAAACTTCAGTATTTTTATTCAAATCTAGATGTAGTATTTTCTGATTTACCTATTAGAAAGAATATGAATCCAGTAGTTAGTAGTAAAAATGCACAGTTTATGGGTGAATTTTTCTTAACAATGAGTTCAATAGATTTAGTTCAGGCACATAAAGATAATCTAATATGTACATTGAGAAAAGAAGAAAAAGATTTTTGGGATTTAGTAGAAGAAAGGAGACAGGATTTAATAAAGAAAGCGACTGAACAGAAAACCCATGTACCTCCATGGGCTGGGGAAGAGGGAATCTATGCAAATGGCAAGGCTCATGCTGCGATGCCCCTGGCCTTTGTGAAAAGGGGAAAATTCTGCCTCCATAGATTAAAGACAGATTATAACAATAATTACATTGGTTCCAATGAATGTGAACACAACTTCCTAATTTTAGGAGGGTGGGGACTGAAAGGGGGAACTGATCCTGTATTTCCAGGAATGTATTATGTTTGTGGGAGCAACGCCTACTATAGGTTACCTGCAAGATGGTACAGGAGCTGCTATTTTGGAATAGTTTTTCCCAAAATTTATCATGTAAATAAAATCAGTGGAACCAATGGAAATTCTAATGGACTAACACGTAGAAGAAGAGCTAGTTTTTCTGAAATTGTAGGAGACATTTTTAGTGCACTGATACCCTCAGTTGGAGTCATCCATAATTCACGGAAAATTTGTAAGTTATCAACCATAGTTGATCGTCTTTCTACAGATACTGCAGGAGGATTCTTAATGATTAACACAGAAATAGTTGCAATCAGGTCTATGGTTTTACAGAACCGTCTTGCTCTTCATGTATTGTTAGCAAAAGAAGGTGGAGTCTGTGGCATGTTGAAAACTCAACATTGCTGCACTTATATTCCGGACAAAAGCAGAGAAATTAAAGGATATATTGAAAACATTACAAGAATGCATAAAGACTTGACCCAACTGGAGGTTGACAGTGTGTGGGGAAGACTAACAAAAAGTATAACATCAATAGGGAAATGGTTTGTTGATTTTGGGAAAGGTTTTCTAGGTCAAATAATAATACCATAAGTTATGATAATAACAGTAGTAATAATAATAATGATTACATATAAGTGTTGTAGAAGAGAAAGGAAAGAGAAAATGCATTTTGAAAGAAAAGGAAAGGGACAGAAACGAAAAAGAAAATATGATGAAATACAGCTGGAAGAAATGAAAAGCAAAATATACAAGAAGATGAAGGATTTAGAAGGAAACAAGTTGATTGATGGGAATTTGAGAAGAGAAATAGGGAAAATTGAGAAGTACTAAAGTTGGTATCTGGGATGGGATGGGTAAATTTGTGATGGCTTAAGATGCCATCAGAGAGGGGATTGATGGAGTAAGGACTCGTAAGTGAGACTTGCTCGGAAGCAATCCTTTCGTTTTAACTCATTAACGAATTACTAACAACATGTTTGTAATTAATATTTAGCATTTAGAAAAAGGCACGCGGGACAGTGAAGCTTGCCTATGTGTTTACTAACTGCAATAACATGAACGAAGGACTAAAACGCACTTTAACAAGGGATCTTTACTGCGCATGCGTCTATTACATCTACGTAGTATGACGTATTAATGCTTGGAGGGAAAATCTTGCGCCTGCGCAAAAGATAATAAAATGGCCGCTTGAAAGCTCACATGCATGGCACCTGCCTGACTGAAATAGAAAGTAAGTTTTATAGTAACGCAAATGCAGAAAGGGTAATAATAATTAGAGTGGGTTAGAATAGAGGTTGGTGGTGTACAGTGAAACCATTTATTTTTGAGAATAACATTTCTTCTTTTGACTTTATTATTAGTGCGCATTTGGGCCCTCCACACTTGTCTGAATTGAGCTGACTGACTTGACCCCACGCATGCACACCAGAGAGAAAATACGGAAAGATGAGTAAGGACTTGTCACGCGTCCAAGGCCAGCGAAGATGTGCCCTGGGAACATGAGGGTGAAGAGTTCATATGAAGGAGCTTTATTCATGACATTGCAACATTTTGTATTAATAAAGTTTGGAGATGTATGGGAAAGGAAATAATTTAATAAAAGTTTGAGGGGAGGGGTTTGAAACAATAGTTTAATGAAATAAGTGAAATGTAAGCATGGTGTGATGATCATCCCCCCTCGCCTGACCAATCAGAATTAGTATTTTGTGAAATTGAAACATTAATGGGTGGTATTGGAATATGGAAAGGTATAATTGAGCTAGTTTAGTTAGTTGGGCGCAATGCTTGGATTTGAGGCGATGCAGAGCTTGGGATGCTGTCGGTGCTGGGGGTGGTGCTGATGCAGTGAGACGCTGATGAAGAAATCAAATGCAGAACCATCTATTTTAACTTAATTGGGTTAGAAAGAAGATCGCGGAAGAACCACGAGGAGGAAGAGAGTGTCAGAGAGGGGTGGAACGCAGTTGTCGGTATTTAGAGAGGTGAAGTATCCTGTCCTGATTCCTGTCCTGAAGTCTTCGTCTCCTGATCTATCCCGGGGGACCCTTACCTGCCCTTTGGCCAGGGGGTTGGCCTTCACACCATACTTGGTAATTATAAATTCATCCTATTGATAGATGTTCTTCTCTCTCTGTCCTCTTCTTTCTAAGCATAGTTATTGTGTGGATCTGAATTGCTATTGCTTAATAAGAATTGATTGAATTGACACTCTTGCGAATGAGGGTGTTTGTACTGAAACGTTGAGATGGTTCACACTCAATTAATTTAGATAAAGATTTTTAAAACGTCCTGAGTCTGTGATTATTACTTTTTAATCAAGAAATGTTTAATAAGTTATGTTAATTATCACCATCAACTAGTTCCAACTAATGGTCCATTGACCAGAGGAAAGAACTATTTGATCAGTGAAAGGTTTAGTTAGGGAAAGAAATAACTAGATCTTGAAGTATGAAAATCATAAACTAAGTTCCAGCGGTCTACTTGGTATTTAGTGGAAGTAGTTATATGGGCCCAGGTGAGTATATGGTAGTGGAGTATCTGCTGTTAGTACACCGCTGGATCAACAGTGTTCCTGTATCTATTCTCAGTCCTATCCTTCTCTCTCTTGTATGCCTCATGTTCCCATTCTTCAAGCGCTTCATACTGCATAGGTCTAGGACTTGGTTTTAACTCATTCATTTGATATCTCAAATTCTCTAAAATCCTAGTGTTGAAAGTACCATGCTCTGGAAATGCCAAATTACCATCTCTCTCGGTATACTTCACCCAATTTTCCAACCATGTACACGTATGATAACCCCTTTCTAGCGACATAAAAGAAGCAGGCATACCCTCGGGAGCTACAGGAATTCCTTCTCTAATTGGTATAGGTTCAACTTTTCTAAATAGAGTTTTCAACAATTTTAACAATTTCATTTTCTGTCTCAATCGGTAAACCTCTTTATTCAAGTACTTCTTCCGTACTTCTAACAAATCCAATTGGTTTACACTGACCAATACCAGCGCGATTCTCACCAACCCACCAATATCAGCACAACACTCCTGTGACGATTTACACTCATTAAACAATAGCAGCGCTGCTTTCTGTGATGACTCACACTAACTAACCAATTGCAGCGCAGCTTTCTGTGACATCAGTACAACTCCTGCAACTGACTCTCTCTTTACAAAATTTATCGGCAACTATTTACAAACTTTTAAGACAAACAAGGTTAGAACACATAGACATTCCAGCTTGTCTGCTCCACTAAAAGAAGATAGATACAAACTCTCCAAGAATACTCTCGCTACTAGTAAAATGTCCGAGCAGCGTGATTCTACTCTCATTCAAGTATAGACTTTCAGGACTTCTCCAGATGCGCTTTCTCAAAGTACTCAAATAAGCTTCTACTATACTAACTCCAAAGTTCCCTGTGCAATACTGACAATACGACTATTGCTCAATACTTGCATCAACAGCAGACATTGCAATACTTAGTGAGTGCCACACTAAGACACGCCCTTGGGCTTATCCCGGAATCTTAGGCCTCTCCGGACCTGCTAAAAAATTTCCTTTGAGGTCAAAACCGGTGCGACCACTACATGTAACAAAAAGGTATGTAAGGTTATTAACAAACAATAATTCACATCTTAATCAATTGCCAATATAATAAATCTACACTAACCATCCTAACCTGACTACCAAAAACTGATAGCGCGGCAGTGGGAAAACGGGTTTTGGGTAACCAAAGCAGAACTTATAACCATTTATACCACGCGCTATAAAACAGTTTGCCAATTTGCTTATTATATCTCTCCTTCTATTTATAAGACTAAATTTTGGCCCATATTACGTCAGGTCCTCCGACGGACCAGAGAATTTGACAGGGATTTGGCAAAAGATTTAGATGAAATATTCCCCTTATGAGGACCTAGAACAAAGAGAATATTTATATTTACACCTTTCTATATACATTTATATACATTTCTACATCATTATAATAATGAATAAAGACAGACTCAGTCTCTCTGTTAGTTTGATTTTATCTATTTTCTTTGAAATCATATAGAATTGATCAAACAGAGACACAATGTCGAATCTGAATATTCACTCAAGAACACAAACACAGGTAATCACAGTAACATCTCAATTAAGGAGCATGAGTTGAGTGGATAGTGTAAGAGACAAAAGAGCATTTTTCATTAAGAACAAATGCAAATACAGATTTTCATACGAACCTAGAAAACTATAGCACAGCGTGCTAATAGCTCGAAATGCTAACCCTCTGGCCGTGAGGGAACTCTGGGGCTATCGGGGTTTATCGATTCTGGCTTATTCTTGTAACAAAATCCAGGAAAGTCCTTCTCTGATTGGTTTACAGGCATAGGGTGTTAAGTCACACCACTTCCGTCGCTCTTCCCTCTCAAACGTCCATTGGTTTAGTTTCATGCTGTCATCATCGTCCTTCAGCAGAGGAAATTAAAGTTTCTCCTTCCTCGGCGCCGCATATTCAGATGCATTTGGAAACATTTAGCAGTACAGTTTATCACTAGAGCATGCTTTTCCTGCGACAGTAGGAAGCATTGTATATACACTAGACATGTAGCAGCCATTCAAGAATAAAGAACACAATAGACAACTCTGAAGAATAAAACTGATTTTTCAGTATTTCTACATTCTAAAGCAAAATTAACCCTAACGCCAATGCTGAGGCCTTCTTGTAAAACGTGCAGTTTCTCTAGGAGAAATAAACATGGTTTTATTATTTATTCAAAAACAAAAGCTCCATTTCACAATTTAATTTCAATGTTTCACTAGTATAATAAAACATAACCATTTAAAACTATTATTCTGTAATTAATATTTGCTTAATTATGTTAAAAAACAATACAGATCCTTTTTTCATATTTTTACTCATGGTACAGAAATGGTTTGTAGCCTACTTAGACACAGTTTAATTTTTCCGCACCTTTCTTTTATTTCATTTTTTCGACTGCATGTTAATTATTTTCGATTAATTCCAAACTTTGTTAGTAACTTCACACCATGGAAGGTTTATTCCAAACAGGTTTTATTTACGTAAAACCCTGCTCCATCACCTGCTTCTGCCCAAACTACACTTCACACTTAAACGCTAGGTAGTTTGGGGAGAGAAACCACATGTAAAAGGTCAGATTGATTGGCCCAATCAGCATTGAGCAAGCTATAACCACAGGCCGTGCAGTTAGACAAATATATCTTTAATACAGCTTAAATTCCGAGAAGAGAAGCTCCCAGAGGAGATTTCCGCTAATCATGCGAGGTTCACATGGTCCACACACATGAGCATTTGTTTCTTAAAAAACTGCTACATCTGTTGAGGTTATCTTGTATGTTGCTTATGCAAATGATAAATTGGTAACCTTTTCTGTTGTGGTTTTTTAGTATAAATACCACTGTTTTTGAGCTGTACTTTGGACATCAGATTCCAGTGTGTTTTGGAGCTGGCTGATTTCTCAAGCTGTTTTAATGCATTAAACCCATATTACTTTGTCAACTTGTTTCTTGGTGTTTGTTTAAAGATTTTCCTCCAGCATATTGGCGAGCTACAAGCCAGGAGTTCTTCTTCTCACCAATTGCCACCATCTAGAATACCGCCTGCCCCCGTGGAGTGACTGTACATTTTAAAAGAAGGTAAGGAGATGCCAAAATGTTATTGAAGTCTCCTCATTTCTTGGGACAGGTAGGACTCAGGAGCCATTAAGGTGAAAGCAGTGCGAACTCCGTTCCTCTTTATTTTAATTGAAAAAAAGTAACATTTTGACACTGTAAAATGTTATGTTTTGATATATTCACATGCAAGATTGTGTACGACTTGTATGACACCATATATAAGCATCCCAGTGGTAAGTCCGGAAGATACAGGGAACGCGACTAAATAGTCGAAAGTGGTCAAAGTAGAGTAGGTGGTTTGAGGCTGGGCAACCAGCGTATGTTCTGATGTTGGGGCAAAGGAACGGGTGAAAAGTCAATGTTCACTAGAACTTTACCCCAAGTAAGAACAGAACACTTGAGTCAGCATACTGCCCAGACCATAAGTCTGGGAGCTGCTTTTCTGTGAACACAGAATGCGGAAGAGTATACCCCTTTTTGAATGTGGAGGGAAGTGACAAGTAGTCTTTTTGTAATAATATGTTGTTTAGAATTGATAAATATGTATATGTAGATGTAAGCAGAAATGTGGCCACAGATTAATGTTGTGTTGTCATTTATGTTGTTTATGTTATGTAGTGTATAAATGTAGGATTTCCTATTTGTGTGGGGAACGCTGTAGAATGTTAGGAAATGAAATTTAACTAATTAACTGAGTTAGGCAAATGTCTCAATGGTTTGCTAGTGATCAACCACAACAGATCTCTGAATTAATTGTCCATTTTTATAACGGTCAGGCTGTTGCCCTCTCTAATGGTACTGGTCCTAGTAGACCAGCAATACGAATACCTTCTAATAATCCCTTAATGGCAGAAATCTATGAAAGCCTAGGCATTGGCACCACATCACCTTTAGGTCTTAGGACAATATACATTGACGTGACAGAAGTACCCCTTCAGACAATTAAAAAGAACCCTCCGAAGAACTAATACAAGGACATTGTCCTCCATGTCAGAGGGTTAGAGTAGTGTAGTAGCCTTATGAACCCCATAACAAATTCTGACGCTACCAACTATTATTTCCATGATGAAACTATAGAGCCTCGAGATTGGAGACTAGAAGAACTATCAAACAGTATAGACAGGGCTATAGATAAATATCTTCAGGGTATATAGATAGTAGAAGAATTATCAGCCAGTATAGATAGGAAAGTAATTAACTATCTTTCAGGTAATTTCGAACAGGGCATTTGTACACTTAGAATACAGGAGCTTGTTTCAAAGTCTACAAAATCTTTCATGGTCGTCCAACCAACGGCGGTATACCCCTCAGAAGGCCCCAGAAAATTATTGACTTATCTCCTCTATTAGTAGTGAGGAAAGTGGCCTGAGGATAATATATCATAATCATCAAGGACAGATAGTGAAAAAGTGGTCAAACGCCCCAGGGACCCCCCACGATAACAAATGTAGACACAGAAGAGGCTTACCATGACATAAATAATATTTTTGCTATATCTGAAGTAAGGACTAACAGATCTTGGAAGTGGGGAAACGTGCCGCCTGACAAACAGGACAGGACAAGCACAAAGCGAATAGTAATTTAAACAAATATTTAGGGTCACTGTCCATGTGTGACACTGGTGCCACCGGGTTTGGCCAGTAACAGAATATATTGTAATTATAGCAACATTGCAGTGGGACCACAGGCAACAGTCACGTGATCACCCAGAAATAATACCAGACTCGTACCTAGCATTAGACCATTTACTATATGCATTTATCAGGGACCTTCCAGTGTGGATATTTAGGATATGAATAACCCACAAATGCCACAAATAGTCGTATACATTCATGGTAACGCCATAGTATCCATCATATCAGGCAACAATCCCCTTAGGCCACCCATAAATGCACACTCCCAAGACATATGTATGGATGAAGTTCTGCAAAGATTAGGACTAAGTATGTCCGATGTCCACCTTTATGGCCTAACGACAATTTATGTGAAGTCAGGAAATACCCCATAAAGTAAATAAGGGTCCATTTACTATTTGAGTTCAAATTAAGCAAGGCTACATAAGAAATTAAGGTCTACTAAAAAGACATGGGGTCCCCTTTAAAACACATGGTGAAGGTGTTCCACAGAGACAAAGCTAGAATAGAAGAACACTGTGAAGAATGTCACAAGGCAACTTCTAAACATGCACACGCCTGTCCCCAATACTGCAGATTTGATGACACAACATTAGACCACATGGCTACCTTCTTAAAAAGCAAGTACACAGTGTTTAAATTAGAGAAAAGGAAGACCACTTTAAACTTATGGTGGGTGTTCTGTGAAAAGGAAGGGGAGCGGATTGATGGTGACTATGTCCCACTTACTCCCACAGTACCGCCACTGCCATATCAGTCGTTAAGGAAAGAAGTACAGGCCCTTAAAATCCAGGGGATGTATCACTTGCAAACAGATGAAGAGCACACCCGCAGTGGGGTTCCACAACCCGCTAATCACCACACCTTCTGGGTCCTCGCCAGAGTCCTTACACTTAAACCACAAAACATCCCAACAGAGAAGCACCAGTACCCCTAGGGATATACAGGGCAATGTTGGAACTAAATATGTGGGGCAAGTCAATGCACGAATAACCTTACAGACAGACGATAACTCCCCTGAACAAGATGAGGAGGACAGTGATGACAATGACCAAGAAAAGAACTTAAGGGACAGGGACAACGAGGTTTCATTTTTCTCATCAACCTCTGGGTCCCAGAAGGGGTAGAAGACTCCAGGACCAATTGTGTTAACTGTCCCGAGCATGTTGGAATGGTAACATGGTCAGACATGGACAAGAGAATGTGCAAGGGATTAGGATGACAGACCGGGTAGCCAAGGAGAGTGATGGGGAGAAAAAGAGGCACTAGCCTAGTATAAGGATAAACAACAGGACCAGGCCCCAGCATTGGTGATTACCTCCATGGAAGGCAACCTGAACTAGATGATAGTAAGAAACAAACAGATAACTTCATAGCCAGTGCAAAGAAACGCCTTGAAAGGATGCAAGGTTTAATAGAACAACAAAGGAGCCAGGAGCCAGCTTTCAAAAGTTAGAAGAAGGTGAAAATGACAATTTGATAGCAACAGATCCCACCAGACCAAAAAGAAATAAGAGAATGGAGGCAGACAGGCTAGAATTTGAAAGAACCTTTGGCTGACCCTACAGAGGGAAGTTCGATATGGGAGGACGTATGACCTTGTGTAAGGATACATTGAGTCAGTTCCCGGTACGCACCAGACTGCCAGATAGGAAAGGACTAACTCCAAATGAGATAGTAGCTGAGGAAGAAAACAGTTGGTACAATGCCGTCCCTTTCAACGACATCTTAGCAGGGTAGACAGAAGGCCTAGCACCACAGATGATGCCATGGTCAATAGAAGGTTCTTTCGAACCCTGAGCCATGGCTAATGCAGAGATGTGCATTTTTCAGGGTATAGGGGATCCTGATAAGTATTATCCCTATATGAAGGACAGCCTGCACGTATGGCAAAGGTACACCAGAAAATATGATTCACGACATCCTGAAGGCTTAGTTAACACGCCTCTGTCCCAAATACCCCTAGTTTACAAAGGATGGGGAGTACAATCTTTATGTACCATGGTCCCATATGGACATAGAGAACCTTAAAAAACATTTGCCAACCCTCATTGAAGGGGCAGGGAAATGGATAGCAGCACTTGAAAAACACACTGCAGGGAGCACTCTTGCAATTGGGGATATCAAGAGTCTGATAACTTCCCTCATAGGAGATGGCATGCAGGATTATATAATGTGACACTGACTGACCCAAGGTGGGAAGGATCCTGCTTTAACACCTGCAGAGGAATTGTTTGGATACATTTTCCTCAGCTGTTTCCAGACAGACCAGACACTGGGTCCCTCATGGCGCAGACAATGCAGCCAAATGAGGATCCAGCCAATTCTTTAGTGGAATGAAGGAAAATGGATGCAGGAAGTTGGGGAAAGCTGGGACGTGACTGGAGGAAACGCAGTACTGTTTTATAATATAGTGAATAAGGGCCTACCAGCTGAAGAGCAGGACAAACTAGACACCATAGTGGCCTTAGATGCCAAACCATGGACAAGAATACAAGCACACATAATACACTTCTGTAAGAAGAGACAAGAAAAGGAAAAAAGCGAAAAAGACAGAATAGAAAGAGCAGCAGCAAAATTGGTCTGGCAGAAGCTTGCCAAGAAAACAGAGGGGGAATAGCCACCGCCGCTACCCAGTATCCCTGGGTGTGCCACCTGTAGACACCAAAATGCAATCCCAACAATACGTCCAGGTAAGCAATAACAAGAATGGAAGAGGAGGACCAGGAAGGGTTGGGGGAAATAGACACTTTCCAGAGCAGACAGACATGCCACAGTTGCAGAATGCCAGGACAATTTCTTAAAGACTGCAGTTTCAAAAAGAATGACGAACGTAGCAACCAAGCAAGGGCCACATTTGGCCAACAAATGGCACCACCTGGTGTTATTGTAGCGCAACCGCCATGAGTCCCCAAATGATTAATGTTCCGCTGCCCCAAATGCAGCTGCAGCCTCAACAACAGTTACAGCCCCAGCAATTACAGCAACCGATGCCCCAAATGCAGTATGGATCACAACAGGCAGTGCAGCTCACTTTACAGCACCAGAACTCACAAGGAGGGGTAACTGTCAGGGGAGGGAACCCCTTCCAATGAAGTTACATGGAAGGATATGCCCAATGAAGGTACCCACAGAGTAGTTTCATGTGTCCAATCTTATCGGTAACCCACAGGCCTGATGAGGAACCCACTGTGCCGGTAGCCGTATATGACAATACAGCATTCTCATTGAGACTGGGGCCACTAGGTCCTGTATCCGTGAGAACGGACTCCCACTGTCAGATTCATCAATGGACACACAGGGGTTCCCCGGGGCAGTGATGAGAGTTCCGTTTACTAAACCTGTGGAGATGGAAATAGGGCGAGGTATGTTAATGGCAGTCTCCTATTCTCCCCAACTGCCCCAGCCAACTTGTTAGAACGCGGTCTTATGGCAAAATTAAACATGTCCATCCACTTTGAAGAGGCTGGGAAAATGATATGTTCAACACCAGGAATATCTCACACATGCATCATGACAATGGTCACGCACCCCCAGACAGTGACCAGGTTAGGGCTAGACCTATAGACATATCAGCTTTCACTATACCAGTATATATCATCATTGCAAAAACACCAGAGTTAACAGAGAAACAAGTCGAATTGCCAAGGAACTTTCTCTTCCGGCGCCAGAGCCCCTGGTCTGAAAATCTAGGTTCTGAAGTGTCAGGTACAGACCTCATCCTGGAGATAGAAGCTCAGGAGATATCTCCCACCTATGGGATAATAATGTCAAGTGACCACACCTATGTGATGTGGGCCTGTGTCATCTTTCCAGTTCCCAACATAAAAGTGAGAGATATATCGGGTGACCAGTTGTTTACTGATAACCCCAGACAGTCAGTGACTGCTTACCAAGACAGTATACCACTACGCACAACATTGGAGACAAGATCTGCGGTAATAAACACATCTCTGGCCCTATCAAAGACAATGACCTTCTGCAGGTATCCTCCAACCGGTAGACAAAAGGCCCCCATGACGTGGGCCTCGTCTGCATGACAGTATCATTCAGAATAACCTTGAAGGAAGGAGCCATCCTACCAAGACTGAGACAATACCCTCAACCTGAAGAAGCAGAGGATGGCATTGTACCCATTATACAGGCATTGCTACGGCAGGGAGTAATACACCCAGATGTATCTCCCTGCAACACACTGATTTACCCTGTCAAAAAGGTCATGGGTAATTCATGATTCAAGACCTGCGCCCCCTTAATGACATAGCGATACCAGAATAACCCGTAGTGTGCTGATTAGGGGTGGGTGGAATTTGCGTAGTCGCGTTACACAAAGTTCCGCAAAATGGTAAAAAATCTCTGCGAGCTACGCAGAATTCCGCGAGCATGCGGAATTGCTTCTTCCGCCCGTTCGCGATGCGTTTTTCCTGTTCGGGGACGCTGTTTGCGTGCTCGGGGGGAAATATCTTGCGAACTTGCCCATGCGGTCGCCAATTGGCGCGGCCATCTTGTTTCACTTGTCCCGCCCGCTCGCGATGCGTGTTTCCTGTTCGCGAATGCGGATGTCCGATGGCGCGTCCGAATGACATGTTCACGATCGCACACTCTCGCAGGATCGCGCGGCCGGCTACCAAAATCTCGTGGCGCACGCGAACGGATAGGAAAACTCGTCGGCGAAAGCAGGGATCCCGGTAAGTCGCTCCCGCGCGCACGAGCACGCATTTTGAAAGCGCGAACAAGGAAAAAATTCCGCTACGCCTCGGATTGCGGAATTTTCGGCAATTCCGCGTTCTCCGCGGAACGCAGAATTGCCAAAATTCCGCAAATTCTGCGAGCGGAGCAGAATTTACCACCCAGGCCTAGTGCTGACCCTTCCGTCATCCTTACCAACATACCCCAAAATGATCAATACTTTTCAGTCATATAGCTAAAAAAGTTATTCTTCATCATCCCCTGCACACAGACAGTCAATATTTGACCGCATTTTCATTCTGCGGTTCGCAGTACCTCCATTCTCGTTTATATCAGGGGTACTGCAAGTCCGCCAGCATCATCAACAGGACGGCCAAGAATGATATCACCAATTTCCAATGTGACAGCACAGTGTTGCAGTATGTCGATGACTTGCTGATCTGCAGTGCTACAGAAAAGCAATGCAGAAAGGACACTGTGGCCCTGCTGTGTACCGTTGCCCAACAAGGCTACAATGTGGACAGACACAAATTGCAGTACTGTCAGGAAGATGTCCAGTATTTGGGGCAAATGCTGTCAGCCTGGGGCCGCCGAGTTACACCCAAAAGGGCAGCATCCATCAGACAGATGACAGAGCTAGAGACTGTGAAGGGTAAGCAGAAGTTCCTGGGCGTATGTAACTATGTCAGACAATGGCTTTTTGACTACAGCACACTAATAGCCCCACTGCTTGTATCTATTGAACATGCAAAGACACAGACGGACAGAATAACATGGACTGCTGAGATGCAGTTAACATTTTGAAAATGTAAGGCAGATAACAAAAGCACCAGTGTTAAGAACACCAGACTACAATAAATAGTTTTTTTCTTTTTTGCCACTGCAATGGCCAGGTGATGACAGCTGTCCTCACCCAAAAGTTTCCTTTAGACCACAAACCAATAGCTTATTTTAATGGTCTACTTGATTCTGTTATGAACGGCCATTACCCTTGCGAACAAGCACTGGCTGCAGCAGCCTTTGCAATGGAGAAGAGTGCTCCCATTGTCATGTGTACACCTCTGACACTGTATGCGGACCAAGCAGTGTTTGCAATAATTCAGAAAGCCAAAAAGACACTAACAACACAGAGAGTATCTGGCTATGAAATAATATTATCATTACCATCTCTCAAGTTAGTTAAGTGCCATACATTAAAACCTGCCACCTTCTTTGCACACCCCATCGCAGATACTGATGATGATACCCATTACTGCACCGCATATACTCCAGATGAGTGTAGCCAAGCACATGAAGACCCTATTCCAGGTAGTGTGTATATTATGTGGATGGTGTTGTGTAGTTTCTAAAAATATGTAGGATCTGCACGTTTGTTGGACAACATAAACTAAGGGCCTGGTGCCAAGACTGGTTCTATGCACCCCCGCAGGGTATGTCAGCCTATAGACCAGCTAGCTTACAGTGCCACCATAAGCCCCTTAACCTTATCAAGGAGCGAATAGTTTCTGGCAACCATCGAACATGACAAATTTTGACCCTTCAGGGATTGTGGAAACAGTACAGTACTTTTCGCTGATACACGTGGGCCTTTAAGGGGTCCAGTAGTACATCTATGTCTGGTGGCGCAACTGATGGAAGGGTCCGACACAGGTCCAACACGCATTCATATCCACAAAACAGACAGCTGAACACAGGCAATATGCAGTCAAACCAGACTGGTCTGAATGATAGGAACCATTGCTCGCTTGGATCCCAAAGCCAAGGTGTGCCCACATGAAGCACCATGTGTTCAAGACAACGTCACACCAGCAGTGCTTTTTCCATCTCTCGATGAACTGGAACGTCCATTGCGAAGCAGGAACATAAAAACCAAGATACCCACTTGTCGGAGGGACGGGCGGAAACAAAATCTAGGAGGCCGGATAAGGTGCTCAATTTTGACTGTTTTATTACTCTGTACCAGAATGAATCAAAATTAAGAACTTCTCTTTTGGTCTACAGTCCTTTCTTTTATTCTTTTTGTATCCTTTCCAATGTCCTGGAAGGTTTATGATGTTTCTGAGCAGTTCTGTCTCCTTTTTGTGTTCCGTTGCTGCTTGGCTTGGTTGTTCCTTTAATGTCCCTTCTCTTTTCTTCTCATTTCCTTTCTTTACAGGTTCCTGTGCCGAAGGCAGACACACCACAGGAGGCTCGGAAGAAAACAGGAGAGAAAGCGGTGAGTATCTAGGGTTTCTTTTGAGTTTTGATAGGAAAGACCGCCACCACACCAAGAACGTGTGCCCAGAAAAGATAGCTCTTTAAAATGGTGAGGAGAGGTTGCGGAGGGATGAACAAACAAAAAACAAACAAAAAAAAACGTATACACACCGGGTCCCCCTTTTCTTCTCCCCTTTTATCTTTGTTCAGATAGGGAACACTGTTTCTTGAGTTTTTACTTATTCAGAACGGGGGGGTCTTATGTTGACAGTAAAGTTAGGGAGAGAGAAAAAAGAAGAAAAAAAAGGAAGAAAAAATAAATCTGTAAAGAAATTGCTTTGTTTCTAGTGCTTGATGTAGCGGTAGCTTGGTCAGGTCTGGTCGGGTCTGTTTAACGTTGTTAAGCGAGAGATACAGTATTAGTTACTATTCCCAGCCTCCTCCCTTGTCCGATCACTCACCACGATAGCTGCGACTCTCCTGAGTTGCGGCGGCACTGTAATGGCTCTCCTGAGGGGTCCACCACTCCTCTGACCAGCTCTCCGCTACGTCATCTTCTGGATCTTCTCATGTCTGGAACCGGCGTGTGGATTCCTCCTCCTCGGCACCCGGCATCTTGTCCCTGTCTTCACGCTGTTCCTTGGCGTTCTCCCCGACCACCTGCTTCCGCTCCTTGTCCTCGAACCGCGCCTCTTCCTCGAAAGGATCCTCCTCTTCAAAGCCGCCTGGGTCAGCTGATTGGTTCTCCAGTGAGGCGGACTTGCCATCAACCTGTGCAGGGAAGGTCAAAGGTTTAACCCTTTGGTCACTTCTCCTTTTCTTTTCACGCCATCGCTCTGCTACGGGTCCAGGAAAAACGGCACCAGGTAGGTGTCGAAGTTCAGGTCGTGTCTCTCTCTCACATCCCCCTTCCATAGCTTTCTTGCCTGCAAGATAGGGGTCTACAGGGTATCGGGATAGGTAGTCAGCATTGAGCTGGCTTTTGCACCTCCTGTGATACATAGTAAATCTGAAGGGTTGGAGAGCTAAGAACCACCCCAACACTCGGTCATTGTGCCCTCGATTTCTAGACAGCCACTCTAGTGGGGCATGGTCTGTGTACAAGGTGAACTCTCTACCTTCCAGATAGTACCGCAATGTTTCAACAGCCCATTTTATAGCCAAGGCCTCCTTTTCTATGACAGCATATCTGCTTTCTCTAGGAAACAGTTTTCGGCTAATAAACAGTATGGGTCTTTCCTGGTCCTGTGAATCGCGCTGGGATAATGCTGCACCGAAACCATGATCGGAAGCATCTGTTTGTAATATGAATGGTTTGTCATAGTCAGGACTTAGAAGGACAGGCTGAGTAGTGAGGGCTTGTTTTAACTGGTTAAATGCCTGTAGGACCTCGGGGGAGAGGTGTCTAAGTTCCCTTTCCGTCTTTGCGTTCTTCTTGAGGAGATTGGTTAGAGGGGTCGCGGACTCTGAAAAAGAAGGAATGAATCTTTGATAGTACCCAAGCATACCCAAGAAGGCACGGAGGCCTTTCCTATTCTGGGGAAAGGGTAATCTGGCTATGGCTGCCACTTTCTCTTCTTGAGGTTTAATGAAGCCTTTTCCTAAGAGATACCCCAGGTACTTTACTGATCGAGCAGCTAGGCGGCTTTTAGACGGATTTATGGTAAGGCCGCCTTCTTTCAGGGATTTAACCACGGCCTCCAAATGAGTTAGGTGTTGTCCCCGACGAATCGCTGTAGATGACTACGTCATCAATATAGGCTGCTGCAAAGGCTTGATGTGGCTTAAGAACTAGATTCATAAGCCTTTGGAAGGTAGCTGGGGCACCATGTAAACCAAATGGGAGTACTTTGAAGTGGTATAGCCCTCCAGGGGTAGAAAAGGCGTTTTTCTCCCTATCTTGCTCTCTTAAGGGTACCTGCCAGTACCCCTTGCATAGATCCAGGGTGCTGATATACTGAGCTCTCCCTAGTCTCTCAATCATCTCATCTATCCTAGGTAGGCCTGGGCGGAAAACTACGCTACGCTCGCGGAGTTTGCGTAGCTTGCGCTACTACGCGCTACGCGAATTGCACGTAGCACAGTGCAAAAATGCGTAGCAGGCATTTTTTGCTTGCTCGCGGTCCTCAACGTCAAGTTGGCGACCGCGAGCGAGAAAAATCAACATCCCGGCGAGACTTTTTCTTCGTTCGCGATCAGCAACATTAAGTTGCCGATCGCGAGTGAGGAAAATAAACCTCCCGGCGAGATTTTCAACGCGGGAGGTCAGGTTTCTCATCGCGAGTGGTCGCGTATGCTCGCGATGAGAAACTACCAGTCCGCGTTGAGAAAGCTGCCGCTCGAGTACAAATCTACTCGAGCGGCAGAAAACGACCGCTTGCACTGTGCAAGATGCCGTTTGCAATGATTGCACAGTGCGGACAAGCATCCGGCACTGTGCAATCAGTGCGAACAGCATTTCCCTACCGCACTACGCAGTTCGCGTAGCTACGCGTAGCGTGCGTAGTGCGAAGTGCACTTCGCGTAGCTACGCGTAGCGCTACTACGCGAACTACGCCCAGGGTTGATCCTAGGTAAATGGTAGGCGTCAAACTGGGATATTTTGTTGACTTCTCTAAAGTCAATACAAAATCTAACAGAGCCATCAGGTTTCGGAACGATAACAATAGGCGAACTCCACTCGCTGGTTGATGGCTCTATGATATCCATATCCAACATTTGCTGGACTTCCTTTTCAACAGCCTCCCTTCGGGATACGGGTATATGATATGGCCGCAACCGTACGACCTTCTGTGGTTCAGTTTGGATGGCATGTTCAATCAACAAGGTTCTCCCCGGGGTGAAGGAGAATACATCCTGAAGGGGGGATAGATAAGTACTCAACTCACATGGCTGTTCTATGGGTAGATCGGGATCTATACTTTGCTGGAATAAGGAGTCGTTACTGTTTATTCTCCCCATTAAAGACGGCCTGCTCCCTTCCCATTTTTTTAGCAGATTAATATGGTACATCTGGGTGTTCTTTTTATTCCCCGGATCTAGCTCAAGACGATATGTAAAAGGAGTCACCTGCTCAAGAACTTTAGAGGGGCCTTGCCACTGACCCAATAGCTTATGGTCAGAGGTAGGTCTCATTATTAGTACCCAATATCCTATATGTAGGGTGCGTTCTTTAGTTTTTTTTACCATATGTAGGAGAGTAGGATCTGCTTCACATGGGTACCCCCACATTTTGCTGATGCTTCACTGTTTTTCGACATTAGTCTGGCTGGGGCCCTGCTAATCAGAACCCCAGCCTAGCTGCTTCCTCTCTAAAATGGTTTCCATGTGCCTTAGGCACATCAATGATTGGAATCTGGAGTGCCCTTATAAGTCCCTAGTATATGGTATACTATGTACCAAGGGCATAGGTACCTCAGAGGCCTACCAGGGGCTGCAGCATGTATTATGCCACCCCTGGAAGGCCATCCAAACTGACACCACAGGTCTGCTACGGCAGCCTGAGTAAGGTGGTGCATGCACCCCTTACTGTGATATAGGTTACCTATATCACTAAATACATACACACATATAAACCTATAAGTCACTCCTATGGCAGGCCTTATCAATCCTGAAGGCAGAGTGCGTGGTTCCTATGTGAGAGGGTGCCCCTGCATGAGCAGGGCCCCTCTGCAGCGTTCGGAGACCCTTCTCTGATGCTGTTTGTAGTGCAGCCTGACCATATACTCTTAAGCGCATTATAACCTCGCGTTAAATGCTAACTTTGGAATGGCTGCACCTAAACATGTCGTGTTTGGTGTCAAACATCTTGGAATACTACCCCCCCGGCAATTCTGGCGGCGGGGGTAGCATTCCACCCTTCTAGAGGGAAAGACCTGTTAACTCTGGCTTGCCCGGTAACTTCTTTCTAATGCCCTGGCATCACAAAATGGATGCTGCTGCCACAGACACGAGTCTGGCCTCCTGCTGCTGGACGAAACTCCGGCAGGGAGGCCTGGACAATAGGTTTCCTGTCCCAGGGAGGTGTGACCACCTCCCCAGACAGGATAATGTGTATTGGGGCTGGGCGGGAGCACTTTCGGGTGCTTTGAAGTTTTGCACTGGGGGCACATTTGGTGTCCCTGTGCATACCCCAGTTCAAACCGGATCAGGGCTTGCAGCCCCTGCTTTGGCGCGAACTGGACAAAGGGAAAGGGTGTAGCCACCCCTCTGCCCTGACCCACCCATAGGTGGGGCCACAGAGTAGTCCAACCCCTAAACTTGGTATAAGTATAGGAACCCAGTCCTTAGGACTTTAGATTATCCCTGGACGAAACTCTGAAACAGAATCATGGACCTTCGACGCTCTACTCAAGACTAGAGGACAGAAGAATCTCCCTTGGGGTCAAGGAGTGACTCCCCTGCTTGGCAGGCACCAAAGAAGCAATTGTCCGGTCTGCATCGCCTAAGCTCCTGTTGGACGCCGAAGTCTTTGCATCACCAGAGGTAGATTTCCAGACTTCCCAGAGGCTGCCCTGAGTCCCCAGCAAAGCTGAGGCCCGTAGCTGTCGTGGGTAACGTGGAACCGTGACCCCTGGACACCGCACGCATTTGCTAGTGCATCCTCTTCTGGGTCTCCCACGAAGTCGTGCTTTGGGCTACGAGTAGCCCTAGCCTCCAGCACCAACTGCACCGAAGATCACTGGCCTCCACTCCACGAGTGTCCTGTGAGCCAGCTCCACGTGCAACGTCTCGAGGCTCCTTTGCGGTCGCTAGCCCGTTGGCTATTACCCCTTCACGAAGGCCAATCCTTTTCTTCTTGGGCTCCCTGGTTGCTCCAGGCTTGCCCTCACTTACCTTTGCTGGGTGAGTTCCTCAGACCTTGCTGGTCTGCATCATCAACGATCTTCATTTTCAATGAGACTTGCCGTTGCCAAGGCTTGTTGGGTCCAATCCGGTCGCCGACATGTCAGCACTCAACAGACATCGTGTACCAGCCCGAATCCTGCTCCTGGTCAGCGACAACACCTCCTGGACCTCGTGGCTGAAGAGTCAAGACGACCGTCAACCTACCTGAAGCACTCAACATCGGTGGGCATCCGCTCATCGCCATCCTGGTCATTGGCTAGTGACCCAGACTCTGTCCCCTCTGCTTTCAGGTTCTTCAGATCTCCGATCCACTCTTGGATCCACCCGGACACTTTCCACTTGGTCGCCAGCAGCACTTTGCAGCAGATCGCCATTCAAATCGACGACGAAACCCGACCCCGAAAGGCACCTATGCACCCGGCTTCTCTGGGTGAGGTAACACGAGTACTCCGGTGCTCCCGTGGGTAGAGACTCTAGAACGACCTAGTTCTCAAAGGGTTTGCTCCAAGTCCTCCTTTAAGTGTCCCTTTTCTTTAATTTCCTGATCGCGACTTTCTCCATAGAAGTTAACGGCGTATCGTGGTTGTGTATTTACACTGCACGCGTCCCCCGTGGGTCCCCTGTGTCACTACCTTGGGTGGTTCCTTGTGGTCCAAGCACTTCTAGAGGCTCTAGGCCTAGTGTCTAGTTCAGTCGTGGTTCTTATACCACTTTATTGGTATATGGTTTGGTACGCCCCTAGGGCCCAAACGTGTATTTGTGCTATTACTGTGTTTAAATAACTTATAACTTGTGTATTTCGAACTCTAGTCTCATAAAGAGACTAGAGGGGTGTGTTTAGCAATAAATACATATATTTTGACTATGTACCTGGTGTGGTGCTCTTTCATTTGGTCACTCAAGAGATTATAGACTGGTAAAACAAGCTGCTTTACATTCCTTCAAGACTTAGCCTGAAGGCTGCTCTCCATAGCTACCACTAGGATAGCTTTCAATAAGGTTGTCTTTAACCTATCTCCAATAAGGGGTTGTTTGGACTGGTGCAAGGTGCCCACTATAATTAGTGGACAGCATATGCCAGGCCAACTTCTCACATTGGTGTGCAGCGTGTGGGATTCCAGCTTGCTATTGTTTTACCAGATAATCTCAATTGAATTGATCAACTGAAAACCACTAAAGGTACCTAAGGTACATATAATTTAAGCTTAGAATACAGTAAGTTCTACTGAACTTAGAGTTGTGTGTTAAGGGATAGCACACCCTTTCTACAACTCAAGAGAGTTTAGTAGGCCACACTAGAGTAGGTAGTGCATACACCACACCTCACTAGTGATGTCTTCAAAGCCAGGACCCAGTGAGTCCTTGCCAGAAGCCCATGGGCTTCTCCCCTCCAAGTATGATACACTCCCATTCTTGGAATTGAGAGCATTATGTAACTTGAGGAAATTGAAGACAGGACAAAGTCCCACCACCCAACATCTGAGAGAGATGTTGGAAGCTTATGATCTCAGTAAGCCCTTGGGGACTGAAGGGGTAGGAGCTGAGGGTGGGGCAGAAGATGAGGATGGGGCCAGGGGTAGGAATACCCCCAGCCCCCCCTCTGAAACTGGCCAGGAGGGTGACAATGACCCTGACCTGGATAACCCAATCCCTCCTGTGGACGATGAAGAGGAAGATCAGAATGATACCCACTTTGTCCCCCCAGGAAGGATTATGAGTGTGCCCAGAAAGTCTAGGTCTCCTTCTCAGGAGTCTAACCACTCTGGCACCTCAATAGGGACCTCTGTCTCATCTCATAGGAGGGAATCCTCTCATGAGAGAAGAAAGAGGCTGGTTCAATATGAGGAAGCTCAGCTTGAAATCAGAAAGCAGCAACTGGCTGTAGACAGGGAGTCCCTAGATCTCTACAAAGAGAGAAGAAAGTTGGGACTAGAGTCCCATGGTGGCAGCCATGTCCCTAGAGATAGGGAAAGGTCCTATGACCATAGGAACCTGAGCAAGATTGTCCCTCCCTACCAGAGTGGGGATGACATCCACAAGTGGATAACTGCTCTAGAGAGGGCCTGTAAAGTACAGAAGGTCCCTCAGGAGCAGTGGGCAGCAATCTTGTGGCTCTCCTTTGCTGACAAAGGTAGAGACAAGCTCCTCACTGTTAGAGAGGAGGATGCTGATAATTACAAGGTCTTGAAGAGTGCTCTTATTGATGGGTTTGGCCTAACAACTGAACAGTACAGGTTGAAGTTCAGAGATACCCAAAAGCACAGACTCAAGACTGGGTAGACTATGTGGATTGTTCTGCTAAGGCTCTGGAAGGCTGGTTGATGGGCAGTAAGGTGTGTGACTTCTCAGGATTGTACAATCTGATAATGAGGGAGCAGATTCTTAATAACTGTCAAAATCAGCGGTTGCATCAGTACCTGGTGGACTCTGATCTGACCTCTCCCCAAGAATTGGGAAAGAAGGCAGACAAATGGTTCAGAACCAGGGTGAGGCAGCAGGTACAGAACCAAGGTGGGGACCCTAAGAAGCAAGATGCTAAGAGCTCTGAAAAGGGTGGGGAGAAGGGTAAAGATCAAAAGTCTTCACAAGGCCCCCAAAAATCTTCTTCAGGTGGGGATTCACAGCCTACAAAAGGGAAAGGCCAAAGAAAACCATGGTGCAAGGTCTGTAAGCAAAAGACCCACTGGACCAGTGATTGCACCAAGTCCAAAGACTCAAGTCCAGCACCCACCAATGCCCCTAAGGCACCTGTTCCCCCTAGTACAGTTACAGTTGGTGGGAGTGCTCCAGCCAAGGGTTTAGTAGGGTTCACCCTGGGTACTGAGTTGGGCTCTGACCTAGTCAGAGAACTAACTCAGGCTGTGTTAGTCTGTGATGGAGGCATGGATGTGACCTCCTCTGTGAGTCCCAGTAATCTGGGCAAGTACAGACAACAGCCTTTAATCAATGGACGAGAGGCTTTGGCATTTAGGGACACAGGGGCAAGTGTCACAATGGTGACACAAGACCTTGTGAATCCTGGGCAAGTTATACTTGGTGAGATGTACCAAGTGACCAATGCTAGCAACGTCAGAACAGACTGTAGGAAGGTGGAATCTGACTATATGGTTGCCCCCACTTTTTTTATGGTGTTTTGCTGGTTTATGACTTAGTTGGACTGGGATCCTGCTATTCAGGGCCCCAGTCTAGCTGCTTCCTCTCTAAAATGGTTTCCATGTGCCTTGGGCACATCTCTGATTGGAATCTGGAGTGCCCTTATAAGTCCGTAGTATATGGTATACTATGTACCAAGGGCATAGGTACCTCAGAGGCCTGCCAGGGGCTGCAGCATGTATTATGCCACCCCTGGAAGGCCATCGAAACTGACACCACAGGTCTGCTACTGCAGCCTGGGTAATGTGGTGCATGCACCCCTTACTGTGATATAGGTTACCCATATCACGAAATACATACACACATATAAACCTATAAGTCACTCCTAAGGCAGGCCTTATCAATCCTAAAGGCAGAGTGCATGGTTCCTATGTGAGAGGGTGCCCCTGCATGAGCAGGGCCCTCTGCAGCGTTCGGAGACCATCTCTGATGCTGTTTGTAGTGCAGCCTGACCATATACTCTTAAGCGCATTATATCCTCGCGGTAAAATGCTAACTTTGGAATGGCTGCACCTAAACATGTCGTGTTTGGTGTCTAACATCTTGGAATACTACCCCCCGCCAATTCTGGCGGCGGGGGTAGCATTCCACCCTTCTAGAGGGAAAGACATGTTAACCCTGACTAACCCGGTAACTTCTCTCCAGAGCCCTGGCATCACAAAATGGATGCTGCTGCCACAGACACGAGTCTGGCCTCCTGCTGCTGGACGAAACTCCGGCAGGGGAGGCCTGGACAATAGGTTTCCTGTCCCAGGGAGGTGTGACCACCTCCCCAGACAGGATTATGTGTATGGGGCTGGGCGGGAGCACCATCTGTGTGCTTTGAAGTCCTGCACTGGGGGCACATTTGGTGTCCCTGTGCATACCCCAGTTCAAACCGGATCAGGGGCTTGCAGCCCCTGCTTTGGCGCGAACTGGACAAAGGGAAAGGGGTGTAGCCACCCCTCTGCCCTGACCCACCCATAGGTGGGGCCACAGAGTAGTCCAACCCCTATTTTTAGAATAAAGGTAGGAACCCAGTCCTTAGGACTTAAGATTATACCTGGACGAAACTCTGAAACTGAATCCTGGACCTTCGACGCTCTACTCACAAGATTAGAGGACTGAAGAATCTCCCTTGGGGTCAAGGAGTGACTCCCCTGCTTGGCAGGCACCAAAGAAGCATCTGTCCGGTTCGCATTACTGAAGCTCCCGTCGGACGCCAAAGTCATCGCATCACCAGAGGTGGATTCTCAGACTTCCCCGAGGCTACCCTGAGTCCCCAGCAAAGCTGAGGCCCGTGGCTATCGTGGGTGACTTGAGACCGTGACCCCTGGACACCGAGCACATTTGCAAGTGCACCATCTTCTGGGTCTCCCAAGAAGTCGTGCTTTGGGCTCCGAGTAGATCTAGCCTCCAGCACCACCTGCACCGCAGATCACTGGCCCCCACTCCACGAGTGTCCTGCAAGCCAGCTCCACGTGCGGCGTCACGAGGCTCCTTCACGGTTGCTAGCCCGTTGGCTAGTAGCCCTTAACGAAGGCCAATCTTGTCCTTACTTGGCATCCTGGTTGCTCCAGGCCTGCCCTCACTTACCCTCGCTGGGTGAGTTCCACAGACCTTGCTGGTCTGCACCATCGACGATCTATATCTTACTCGAGACTTGCCGTTGCCAAGGCTTGTTGGGTCCAATCCGGTCGCCGACACCTCAGCACTCGACAGACATTGAGCACCAGCCTGAATCCTGCTCCTGGTCGCCGACAACACCTCCCGGACCTCGTGGCTGAAGAGTCAAGACGACCGTCAACGCACCTGAAGCACTCGACATCGGTGGGCATCTGTCCATCGCCTTCCTGGTCACTGGCTAGTGACCCAGACTCTGTCCCCTCTGCTTTCAGGTTCACCAGAACTCCGATCCACTCTTGGATCCACCCGGACACTTTTCCCTTGGCCGCCAGCAGCACTTTGCAGCAGATCGCCATTCGAATCGACGACGAAACCCGACCCCGAAAGGCACCTATGCACCCGGCTTCCCTGGGTGAGGTAACACGAGTACTCCGGTGCTCCCGTGGGTAGAGACTCTTCAAAGTCCTAGATCTCAAAGGGTTTTGTCCTAGTCCTCTTCTAAGTGTCCCTTTCCTCTATTTTCCCGATCCCGACTTTCTCCATAGAAGTTAACGGCGTATCGCGGTTGTGTATTTACACTGCACGCGTCTCCCGTGGGTCCCCTGTGTCACTACCTTGGGTGGTTCCTTGTGGTCCAAGCACTTCTAGAGGCTCTAGGCCTAGTGTCTAGTTCAGTCGTGGTTCGCATACCACTTTATTGGTATATGGTTTGGTACGCCCCTAGGGCCCAAACGTGTATTTGTGCTATTACTGTGATTTAAGATCTTATAACCTATGTATTTCGAACTCTAGCCTCATAAAGAGACTAGAGGGGTGTGTTTAGTAATAAATACATATATTTTGAATATATACCTGGTGTGGTGCTCTTTCATTTGGTCACTCAAGAGATTATAGACTGGTAAAACAAGCTGCTTTACATTCCTTCAAGACTTAGCCTGAAGGCTGCTCTCCATAGCTACCACTAGGATAGCTTTCAATAAGGTTGTCTTTAGCCTACCTACCATAAGAGTCGATTTGGACTGGTGCAAGGTGCCCACTATAATTAGTGGACAGCATATACCAGGCCAACTTCTCACACAGACCATACTCTGGCAGTTGTTAACTTCTCCTGGGGAGGGTTAACTGGCCTTAAGAAGGTTGTGGTGAGTGCAAACCTACCAGTCGAATGCTTGCTTGGCAATGACTTAGAAACTTCTGCTTGGGCAGAAGTGGAGCTCAGGACCCATGCAGAAATGCTGGGGATCCCTGCAGATGTGTTTGCTGTGACCAGGTCACAAGCCAAAATGTCTAGCACTCAACAGGCCTTGGATTCTGGAATAATGGACCAAGTGCCTTCCAAGAGGAGGAGTAGTAGGGTTAAGGCAGTGCCTTCCCCCTTGGCTCAGAAGGAAGATCAGTCCCTTGAGGGGGATGATCTCAGTCCTGAGGAAGGAACTGTCCCAGAGGAACTTGAACCTGACCAGGTTGAGTTCTTGGGGACAGGGGGACCTTCCAGGGCAGATCTGAGCCAGGAGCAGCAGAGCTGCCCCTCCCTTGAACCCCTCAGACAGCAAGCTGCTGCTGAGGCTGCTGGGAAAGCTAGTGGTCCCCATACAGTGTATTGGGATGATGGACTCCTGTACTCAGAGAGTAGAGACCCCAAGCCTGGTGCTACCAGGAGGTTGGTTATACCTCTAAAGTTCAGGGGCTTCCTATTGACCCTAGCCCATGATATTCCCTTGGCAGGTCACCTGGGCCAGAACAAGACTTGGGACAGAATTGTCCCTCACTTTCACTGGCCCCACATGTCTGAAGACACCAAGGAGTTTTGTCGCTCCTGTGTAACCTGCCAGGCCAGTGGCAAGGCAGGTGGCACTACAAAGGCCCCCTGATACCACTACCTGTGGTGGGGGTGCCCTTTGAAAGGGTAGGGATTGACATTGTTGGTCCCATGGATCCCCAAACAGCATCTGGGCACAGGTTTATCCTGGTGGTAGTGGATCATGCCACCAGGTACCCAGAGGCTATTCCCCTCAGGACCACTACAGCACCTGTGGTGGCAAGGGCCCTCCTGGGAATTTTCTCAAGAGTGGGCTTTCCTAAGGAGGTAGTATCAGACAGGGGTGCAAACTTCATGTCTGGGTACTTAAAAGCAATGTGGAAGGAGTGTGGAGTGACTTACAAGTTCACCACACCCTATCACCCACAATGCAATGGTTTAGTTGAGAGATTCAACAAAACCTTGAAGGGCATGATTAAAGGGCTCCCAGAAAAGCTTAGGCGAAGATGGGACATACTCTTGCCCTGCCTTTTATTTGCATATAGGGAGGTGCCTCAGAAGGGGTTGGTTACAGCCCTTTTGAACTTCTGTTTGGCCACCCTGTCAGGGGTCCACTGTGCTTGGTGAAGGAAGGATGGGAGTTACCTCTCAAGCCCCCAAAGCAAGACATAGTGGACTATGTACTTGGTCTCCGCTCCCGGATGGCTGAGTATATGAAAAAGGCAACCAAAAACCTTGAGGCTAGCCAGGAACTTCAAAAGGCCTGGCATGACCAAAAGGCTGTTCTGACTGTTTACCAGCCAGGACAGAAGGTGTGGGTGTTGGAGCCAGTGGCCCCAGCAGCTCTCCAAGACAAATGGAGTGGACCCCACACTATTGTTGAGCAGAAGGGTGAGGTTACCTACTTAGTAGACCTAGGAACACCCAGGAGTCCCCACAGGGTTCTCCATGTCAACAGGTTAAAACCATATGTGGACAGGGCAGACATGGGCTTGCTCATGGCTACTGATGAAGGGCAGGAGGAAGAGAGTGACCCACTCCCTGACCTGCTCTCACAGAACCCTGACGATGGGTCAGTAGATGGTGTAGCCTTGGCAGGCAGCCTCACTACCCAGCAACAAACTGATTGTAGACAGGTGCTCAATCAGTTTAGACACATGTTTTCACTGACACCCAGTCAGACCACCTGGTGCACTCATGAAGTGGACACTGGGGACAGTCTGCCTATTAAAAATAAGATTTATAGGCAACCTGACCATGTCAGGGACTGTATCAGGACTGAAGTCCAGAAAATGTTGGAGTTGGGAGTTATTGAACCCTCAGATAGCCCTTGGGCTAGTCCAGTGGTCCTTGTACCAAAACCTCACACCAGTGGTGGAAAAAGAGAGATGAGGTTTTGTGTGGACTACAGGGGTCTCAATGCAGTCACTAGGACTGATGCCCATCCAATACCAAGGGCAGATGAGCTCATAGATACTTTGGCCTCAGCCAAATATCTCAGCACATTTGACTTGACAGCTGGCTACTGGCAGATCAGACTAGCTGATACTGCAAAGCCCAAAACAGCATTCTCAACCCCTAGTGGGCATTATCAATTTGTGGTGATGCCCTTTGGTCTGAAGAATGCACCTGCCACTTTCCAGAGGTTGGTGAATACAGTTCTCACAGGTCTGGAAGCCTATAGTGCAGCATATCTAGATGATATTGCTGTCTTTAGCTCCACCTGGGAGGATCACCTGGTCCACCTCAGGAATGTTTTACAGGCCCTGCAAAAGGCAGGCCTGACTATCAAGGCCACTAAGTGCCAGATAGGGCAGAGTCAGGTTGTGTACCTGGGCCACCTTGTGGGTGGAGGCCAGGTTCAACCTTTGCAGAGCAAGATCCAGACTATCATGGACTGGACATGCTCCAACTACCCAGACTCAGGTGAGAGCCTTCTTAGGCCTGACTGGGTACTATAGGAGATTTGTCAAGGGGTATGGATCAATAGTGACACCCCTGAATGACTTAACTTCTAAGAAAATGCCCAAAAAGGTTCAGTGGACAGCTAGCTGTCAAAAGGCATTTGATGACCTGAAGCAGGCCATGTGCACTGCTCCCATTCTACAGAGTCCTGATTACTCCAAGAAGTTCATTGTTCAAACTGATGCATCTGAATTGGGGGTAGGGGCTGTACTGTCACAATTGAATGAAGAAGGTCAGGATCAGCCAGTAGCTTTCATTAGCAGAAGGCTGACCCCTAGAGAGAAACGTTGGTCAGCCATAGAGAGGGAGGCCTTTGCTGTGGTCTGGGCTCTGAAGAAGTTGAGGCCATACTTGTTTGGTACCCACTTCCTTGTTCAGACAGACCATAAGCCCCTCTTATGGCTAAAACAAATGAAGGGTGAAAACCCCAAACTGCTTAGGTGGTCCATTTCCCTACAGGGGATGGACTTCACAGTGGAACATAGACCTGGGAGTAACCATGCCAATGCAGATGGACTCTCTAGGTACTTCCACTTAGAACATGAAGACTTAACTGGGCAAGGTTAGTTTAATGTCCCTACGTTTGGGGGGTTGTGTAGGAGAGTAGGATCTGCTTCACATGGGTACCCCCACTTTTTGCTGATGCTTCACTGTTTTTCGACATTAGTCTGGCTGGGGCCCTGCTAATCAGAACCCAGGCCTAGCTGCTTCCTCTCTAAAATGGTTTCCATGTGCCTTAGGCACATCACTGATTGGAATCTAGAGTGCCCTTATAAGTCCCTAGTATATGGTATACTATGTACCAAGGGCATAGGTACCTCAGAGGCCTACCAGGGGCTGCAGCATGTATTATGCCACCCCTGGAAGGCCATCCAAACTGACACCACAGGTCTGCTATGGCAGCCTGGGTAAGGTGGTGCATGCACCCCTTACTGTGATATAGGTTACCTATATCACTAAATACATACACACATATAAACCTATAAGTCACTCCTATGGCAGGCCTTATCAATCCTGAAGGCAGAGTGCGTGGTTCCTATGTGAGAGGGTGCCCCTGCATGAGCAGGGCACCTCTGCAGCATTCGGAGACCCTTCTCTGATGCTGTTTGTAGTGCAGCCTGACCATATACTCTTAAGCGCATTATAACCTCGCGTTAAATGCTAACTTTGGAATGGCTGCACCTAAACATGTCGTGTTTGGTGTCAAACATCTTGGAATACTACCCCCCGCCAATTCTGGCGGCGGGGGTAGCATTCCACCCTTCTAGAGGGAAAGACATGTTAACTCTGGCTTGCCCGGTAACTTCTTTCTAAAGCCCTGGCATCACAAAATGGATGCTGCTGCCACAGACACGAGTCTGGCCTCCTGCTGCTGGACGAAACTCCGGCAGGGGAGGCCTGGACAATAGGTTTCCTGTCCCAGGGAGGTGTGACCACCTCCGCAGACAGGATGATGTATATTGGGGCTGGGTGGGAGCACTTTCGGGTGCTTTGAAGTCCTGCACTGGGGGCACATTTGGTGTCCCTGTGCATACCCCAGTTCAAACCGGATCAGGGGCTTGCAGCCCCTGCTTTGGCGCAAACTGGACAAAGGGAAAGGGGTGTAGCCACCCCTCTGCCCTGACTCACCCATAGGTGGGGCCACAGAGTAGTCCAACCCCTAAACTTGGTATAAGTATAGGAACCCAGTCCTTAGGACTTTAGATTATCCCTGGACGAAACTCTGAAACAGAATCCTGGACCTTCGACGCTCTACTCAAGACTAGAGGACAGAAGAATCTCCCTTGGGGTCAAGGAGTGACTCCCCTGCTTGGCAGGCACCAAAGAAGCAATTGTCCGGTCTGCATCGCCTAAGCTCCCGTCGGACGCCGAAGTCTTTGCATCACCAGAGGTGGATTTCCAGACTTCCCCGAGGCTGCCCTGAGTCCCCAGCAAAGCTGAGGCCCGTAGCTGTTGTGGGTAACGTGGAACCATGACCCCTGGACACCGCATGCATTTGCTAGTGCATCCTCTTCTGGGTCTCCCACGAAGTCGTGCTTTGGGCTCCGAGTAGCCCTAGCCTCCAGCACCAACTGCACTGAAGATCACTGGCTTCCACTCCACGAGTGTCCTGTGAGCCAGCTCCACGTGCAACGTCTCGAGGCTCCTTCGCGGTCGCTAGCCCGTTGGCTAGTAGCCCTTAACGAAGGCCAATCCTTTTCTTCTTGGGCTCCCTGGTTGCTCCAGTCTTGACCTCACTTACCCTTGCTGGGTGAGTTCCTCAGACCTTGCTGGTCTGCATCATCAACAATCTTCATTTTCATCGAGACTTGCCGTTGCCAAGGCTTGTTGGGTCCAATCCGGTCGCCGACACCTCAGCACTCGACAGACATCGTGTACCAGCCCGAATCCTGCTCCTGATCACCGACAACCCCTCCTGGACCTCGTGGCTGAAGAGTCAAGACGACCGTCAACCTACCTGAAGCACTCGACATCGGTGGGCATCCGCTCATCGCCATCCTGGTCTCTGGCTAGTGACCCAGACTCTGTCCCCTCTGCTTTCAGGTTCTTCAGATCTCCGATCCACTCTTGGATCCACCCGGACACTTTCCACTTGGTCGCCAGCAGCACTTTGCAGCAGATCGCCATTCAAATCGACGACGAAACCCGACCCCGAAAGGCACCTATGCACCCGGCTTCCCTGGGTGCGGTAACACGAGTACTCCGGTGCTCCCGTGGGTAGAGACTCTAGAACGACCTAGTTCTCAAAGGGTTTGCTCCAAGTCCTCCTTTAAGTGTCCCTTTTCCTTAATTTCCTGATCGCGACTTTCTCCATAGAAGTTAACGGCGTATCGCGGTTGTGTATTTACACTGCACGCGTCCCCCGTGGGTCCCCTGTGTCACTACCTTGGGTGGTTCCTTGTGGTCCAAGCACTTCTAGAGGCTCTAGGCCTAGTGTCTAGTTCAGTCGTGGTTCTTATACCACTTTATTGGTATATGGTTTGGTACGCCCCTAGGGCCCAAACGTGTATTTGTGCTATTACTGTGTTTAAATAACTTATAACTTGTGTACTTCAAACTCTAGCCTCATAAAGAGACTAGAGGGGTGTGTTTAGCAATAAATACATATATTTTGAATATATACCTGGTGTGGTGCTCTTTCATTTGGTCACTCAAGAGATTATAGACTGGTAAAACAAGCTGCTTTACATTCCTTCAAGACTTAGCCTGAAGGCTGCTCTCCATAGCTACCACTAGGATAGCTTTCAATAAGGTTGTCTTTAACCTATCTCCAATAAGGGGTTGTTTGGACTGGTGCAAGGTGCCCACTATAATTAGTGGACAGCATATGCCAGGCCAACTTCTCACACCATACTTTTATTTTGTGCTTCTTGGGCTTGTTCTAAGTGGTCCTTAACTATACTACGTATTTTATGAAGGTGGGATTTTAACCCGAGTACATACTCAGGGAGGGGTTTAGCCCCTTCTGGTTCTTCTTCCCACTCCTCCCTCATCATGTCAAGCAGGGTAAGTTGCTGTCTCCCATACAATAATTCAAATGGGGAATATCCGGTGCTTTTCTGCTGTTTACATCGAAGAGCAAATAAAGCCAAGGGCAGCATATCCTCCCATTTCCTAGTTTCCAGGTCAAGCAGCTTCTTCAATGTGATCTTTAGGGTTGCGTTGTACCTTTCCACCAGCCCATCTGTTTGGGGGTGGTAGGCTGCAGTACACAACTGTTTTATACCTAGTTGGCGACACACTTGCTTCAGTAGACGAGAGAGAAAGGGGGTTCCCAGGTCTGTTATAATCTCTTTTGAGAATCCAACCCTCGAAAAAATATTAATCATAGCTCTTGCGATCTGTGTTGCGTTAGGTTGTCGTAAGGCTACAGCCTCAGGAAACCGGGTAGCATAATCAACTAAGACCAAAACGAATCGACACCCACTACGGGAAGGAAGGAGAGGTCCTATGATGTCCATCCCAACTCTGGAAAAGGGCTCGTCTATTACTGGTAGGGGTCTCAAGGGGACCTTAGTAGGCAGTGTTTGGCTATTCCTCTGACAAATTGTGCACTCCCTACAGTACTTCCGGACCTGATGGTTGACCCGGGCCAGTAAAAGTTGTCTAGGATGGCTTTCTCCATTTTTTCTCCACCAAAATGACCTCCTAACAAATGGCTGTGAGCAAGGAATAGGACTTGTTCTTGATACAACTGTGGAACCAACAATTGTGGGGATTGGCCTTGCCCTCCTTTACGGTACAGTAGCCCCTTCTTCTCAAAGAATTGGGGACCTACTTGATCAGGGTCTTCCTGGGTGGATGATCTTTTCCAGGCTTCTCACAGGCTAGGGTCTTCTCTTTGTGCTGCCTGAAATCCTCGATCATGTTCCCAGAGTTCGGACGCCATTGTTTTGGATAGGGCCACACAAGTCCATTCCCGTTTTTCTCTTTTCTTCTGTTTTTTTACTTTTCTTTGATTTACCGGGTGGTATGTCTAACTCGCCCAGTTGGGAGTAGGGGGCAGTTTCTCTCCAAACCTCCTCCTTCCTACTTCCCTGAATAAGTTGATTCAGGTGTGGATAATCATTCCCCAGTACCAGGGGTTCTGGTAACTTTGGTATGAGACCTACTTTGAGGGCTATTGGTTCCTTATAGGGTGTATGCTGTACACAGACCTCAGTCGTAGGGTACCGCTTTTGGTCCCCATGCACGCACTGGATATTCACGTGTCCTGTAAGGGCCCAGACCCCTCCGGGAAGAGCACTGGGCTGCATTACACTTTGATGACATCCTGTGTCTACTAGTGCCGTTCTGTGCTCTCCATTAACCTTCACTTCTCGATGGAACGACAGGGGGTCTTTGGGTTTTGTGGGAGTACAAAAGAAGGACCTGGTAAGACTAATGTCCATAGGTTCCTCCTTCTGGGGACACACCCGGGCAATATGTCCATGCTGTCCACAGTGGAAACACAGCGGTCCCGGAGCGATGGGAGGTCGTACAGGTATAGATGGGGATCCTGTAGGCAGCATAACGGTCTCTGTCTTCCTATGGGGGGGTTCTTGGTTGACTTCAGTAGAGCACCCCCTGAAGGTCTCCATCGGGCGTCTTCTCGTCCCCTCTGAATTTCCTGTGCCCTACTATAGGCGCTGGTGATCTCTGCAGCTCTTTCAAGCGTTAAGTGGGCGTGTTGTCGGACCCACTTTTGTATGGAAGAGTGCAGAGATAACAGATATTGTTCAAGGTATACTTTTTACTTAATCTCTTCTTTTGTAGAGGTTCTGGGTTGTAACCAGTGATCTGTCATATCCTGGACACGATAGTACAAAGCTCTAGGTGTCTCTTGGGGACCTTCCTTGATTAGGCGCAGCCGGATTCTATACGTCTCCTTGTCCACTCCCATTCATTCCAAAATACTTTTCTTGACATCCTCATATGGTGTTAGCCCAAGTGGGTTGGCTGCCTGGTAAGCGGGCTTGAGGTCACCTGTAAGGAGTGGTCCCAGATACTGTCCCCACTGATCAGTTGGCCAGGAGGTGGCTCTTGCCATTCGCTCGAAATTGGAGAAGAAATCTGGGTCCTCCCCAGCGACATATTTTTGTAACACGACTGACGGGAGAATGGCTTGGCTTCGTGGTTGCCCCAGGGTCTCTGTTAGTTTTTGGACCATAGTTTCCTGGGTTTGGTTTTGCTCGGTCAGGGTCTTGTGCAACCTCTCGCGATCTCCCTTAAGCTGCGACAAGAAATCTCTCCATGATCTGACCCAGATTTTCGTGATTTTCTGCCTTCTTCTGCAAAGCGGCCTCCATTTTTTTCTCATCCCACTTCTAACACCACTTGTCGGAGGGATGGGCGGAAACAAAATCTAGGAGGCCGGAAAAGGTGCTCAATTTTGACTGTTTTATTACTCTATACCAGAATGAATCAAAATTAAGAACTTCTCTTTTGGTCTACAGTCCTTTCTTTTCTTCTTTTTGTATCCTTTCCAATGTCCTCAGAGGTTTGTGATGTTTCTGAGCAGTTCTGTCTCCTTTTTGTGTTCCGTTGCTACTTGGCTTCGTTGTTCGTTTAATGTCCCTTCTCTTTTCTTCTCATTTCCTTTCTTTACAGGTTCCTGTGCCGAAGGCAGACACACCCCAGGAGGCTCGGAAGAAAACAGGAGAGAAGGCGGTGAGTATCTAGGGTTTCTTTTGAGTTTTGATAGGAAAGACCGCCACCACACTAAGAACGTGTACCCAGAAAATATAGCTCTTTAACAAGGTGAGGCGAGGTTGCTGAAGGGATGAACAAACAAAAAACAAAAAAGAAATAACGTACACACACCGGGTTCCCCTTTTCTTCTCCTCTTTTATCTTTGTTCAGATAGGGAACACTGTTTCTTGAGTCTTAGAATTTTTACTTATTCAGAACTGGGGGGGGCTTATGTTGACAGTAAAGTTAGGGAGAGAGAAAAAGAAGAAAAAAAAGGACGAAAAAAGATCTGTAAAAAGAAATTTCTTTGTTTCTAGTGTTGATGTAGCGGTAGCTTGGTCAGGTCTGGTCGGGTCTGTTTAACATTGTTAAGAGAGAGATACAGTATTAGTTACTATTCCCAGAACCAAAGACGCTGCTGGAGACGCCGCCACCGCCGGACACAGCCTGCAGTCAGGGGACTACAGCCCCCAGCCATCAACGCGGCACCAGGAGGCGCACAAAGCCGCGGCCGGTGTCCCGCAGTGCGGGAACCAAAGACGCTGCTGGAGACGCCGCCACTGCCGGACACAGCCTGCAGTCAGGGGACTACAGCCCCCAGCCATCAACGCGGCACCAGGAGGCGCACAAAGCAGCGGCCGGTCTCCCGCAGCGCGGGACGCGTGCGGGCGTGCCCGAGCAAAGCCTGGGCCAAGGGCGGGCCCGTCTGCGCCCATCCGCAGCCGAACGAGGCTGGGCTTGGTCTACCCTCTTGGATGGCCGCTTGAGTCAGAGGTGCCCTTGGGAATATTTTTGCTCAGCCCTTATACAAAGGATTCGGGCCCCCAAGAGCCATGTAAGAGGAAGTCTTGATCGCTGGTAAGCTGCTCGGACAGCACTTGTTGACCATATTTCTTTCTCTTTGAACTTTGAACTTGTGGTTTCCCAAGAGGTTAACGGGTACGTGGGGTGACCAGAGAAGCGCCACTTTACGAATATGGGCAAGAGGAAAGCAACGACCGCGGACTTTCTTTCTATTAATAAAAGGGCAACTATTGACTCTTACCTAGCCAAAGCGGTGGGGGCAATCACACAGGAGATCGATAAAGCGGAGAGGAGATTGTCCATGGGCCTTACGGGCTTAGTAGTGCCCGTATTAGTGCCGGGGGATATGGCAGGAGCAACTGACACTGGACCCCAGCCAAACGGGACAGTCAGTACACTGCCCGCTGAGTCAGGGGGACAAAGGAGAGGGGAAAACGGCATAAGTCTTCCATCTCCAGTTTTGGTGGGCGAGGGTCAAGGGACTACCCAAACTGAGGATTACAAGGGATCAGGGGACGAGGCGTCACCAGCCCCTAAGAGATCACGTAAAGCCAAGAATAAATATGAGCCAGTAAGAAAAACGGAGGCCCCTAAACCCCTGTTTAGCCGGACTGACCTGGAGGAATTTTGGAGCTCAATGAGGGGCAAAATCACTAACTTGATGACGGATTTATTCTCGAAGCTCTGGGACAAGATGGAAAAAGAGCTTTCTGACTCCAGAGAGACACTGGGAAAAGTGCAGAACACGCCCGCAACATATTGAGACATTCGGCGGAGTTCCCCTTTTATGCTTCTGACATCAAACCCCTACCATTAGGTTTCTTCTATAGGCCAGCACCCAACACCAGCGGAGTCAGTAATGGGAGTAATAGGAGTCTGAAAGAGGGAGGAGTGTCCACCAAAGAGAGGGTGAGTGGGCGCTTTAACTTTTATGAGCCGCTGTCAGATCTTAACGATCTAGACTAACAGAGTGTGGGCACTGTAAACAGCCTAGCTCAGCCAGTGGTTACTGACTCCCATGCTCATGTTGCTATCTCCTCAGGGGAATGGAAAAGAGAAAGTGAAGACCTCACCTCAAGTCGTTTCTGTCAGAATGACCAAAGAGGACTCAAAGGCGATAAGATAATATCAGCTGGGCTATTTAGTTCCCAGGGAGGGAGTGAGATAATCTGATCTCCTGGAATGTGGCAGGGATGGGTGCAAAATTCGGGGACGAAAAATGGATCCAAACTATATCTGAATATAAGATCATTTGTTTACAAGAGACCTGGGAGGTAGAAAACATATATTTTTTGGAGGGATATAAATCGTTCTTCCTCCCAGCGGAAGGCTCGAGACAGGGGCGAGCAAAGGGTGGATTAATCATATTTATTGCCCTTGAACTGTGTGGGTCAGTGTCTCAATTAAACTGGAATTCAACACTAGGGCTAGGAATAAAACTGGTAGTAGGTAGAATGAAAAAACTTACCATAATTAACTTTTATAATGCTAAAAATAAGAACTCGAGTGCTTCAAGCGTGAAGGAGTTAGCAGGGCTCCTAGATCAACTGCAGGGAGACGACCTCTCACTAGGATATTTGATAGTGCTGGGGGATTTTAATTGTCATTTATGTCCAAAAATTGGGCAAAACACTGAGGTTAGTTCGGCATATAGGAAAGCAGATGAATGGCATATGGAACACTCAGGAGAGGGTCAGGAATTAAACGCTCTTCTAAATAATTACGATCTAATGTTTACACTCCCAATGACCGTAATACCTCCTTCTAAGCTTTATCCTCCTACTTATAAAGGGAGGGGTTGTGCATCCATCATCGATTTCATCTTCGTATCCTCAGCATTGACACATAGTATTACGTCTTGTAGGACTATAGAAAGCCCTTTTAGTGATCATAACCCTCTGGTTATGGGTTTGCGGACTCAGTGGCCGAAAGTAGAAAATAGTCGGAGTGTGGGAGGAATACTAAAGTTAACTGACCAAGGGAGGCGTCTGCGATGGTCACAGATTGACAGTAATGTCTTTTATTTATCCCTGTTTACAGAGAGACAACAGGAGTTTCAAAAGTGCTTAGACATTGCTCCATCAGAGGAGGATGTACTAAGATCTTTTGATAACATAGCAAAATCAGTGAAGAGTCATTTAACGGTCCCTGCAGTCATCTCCCACTCTGATAACCCAAGGTGGTTTGATAGGGCATGCTCACATGCTCTGAGGTCCCTTAAAGTGGCGCTGAAAGAGACACCTCGCAGTAGTGCTAAGATCGCTAATTGTCGCAGGACTTACAAAAAAGTTTTGAAGCAACGGAAGTCAGTCCTACAAAAACAGGGTTGGGACGAATTGGTTGAGGCCAGTGAGTTGAAAGATAGCTCTTTATTTTGGAGTGTTATTAACAGACCCTGCTTCTCTGAACTGGACAAACCTTCCATGTGTCATCATATCACGCAAGATCAGTGGAATACCCATTTTCAATCAGTTTATAATTTTGGGGAGGAATCTCACTGTAATAATGAATGGGAGCCCATATCATGTGATTCGAGTATCGAATTTCAGTTAAATAAGGTAATAGTGGGCATAGAGGGACTGTCTAATAATAAGGCGCCGGGTCCAGATGGAATCCCCCCGGACCTGTTCAGAAGTAATATTGAGGTGTGGGTCCCTGTTATAACTAGGGTCTTGAATGCTGCGGTGTCATCGACCATGCCCCAATCTTGGTCAACTGCCATTATCATCCCTATCTACAAGAAGGGGGACAGAGACAATCCGAATTGTTATAGACCGATTTCGTTGAATGACTCGACTGTTAAGGTTATGGGGCGGGTCATACTCAACAGGTTAGTGGAATGGGCAGACAAAAATAAAGTTATTGCGGAGGCCCAATATGGTTTCCGAGCAGGCAGATCCACAGTGGACCAGTGCCTGAACCTCTACCTGGTGACAGCCAAATACACAATTGCTAAAGCGGGATCCATTTACTTAGGTTTTATGGATCTCACAGCAGCTTTTGACAGGGTAAACCGAAGCAAACTATGGGCCTTGTTAGATGATCTGGGAGTGGAGCATCCAATTATAAATGCCCTGATGTCCTTATATGCCCACACCACAGCTGCGGTATGTTTCACCCAAGAGGGCGACCTTACGAATAGTTTTAAATGCTCTAGAGGGGTGCGCCAAGGCTGTATTGTTGCCCCTTTTTTATTTACTTTATATATCAATGGGCTAGAATCTGCCATGATATCCCTGCATGCTGATACACCGAGAATAGGCACAAGATCAATACCAGTCCTGCTTTATGCAGACGATGCCGTGCTTATAGCACGAACCCCTAGAGCATTGCAAATTTTAATAGATGGATTTGTCCCCCAATTATACAAAGTCGTTTGTGATGGAAGTGGGCTGTCGAGGGAAGAGTAACACTTCTTACAAGGCAGGTACACATAGCATAGCTAAAGTCTCAGAATTTAAATACCTCGGGGTTTTATTTGACTCCAAATTAAATTGGAACCCCCTTAAAGAAGAGAAGGTGGTGGACATAAAGAAGTCATTGGGGGTTATTGCAAGCTTTGCTCATAGAATAGGCACATGGTCACCCGGGGTGATTTTTAACCCTGGGCAAAGCACTACGCTACGCTCGCGTAGTTTGCGAAGTTTGCGCTACTTCGCACAACGCGAATTGCACGTAGCACAGTGCAAACACGCGTAGCGTAGTGCAGCGGTCATTTTGCTTGCTCGCGGTCCTCAACGTCAAGTTGGCGACCGCGAGCAAGCAAAATGACATCCCGGCAAGACTTTTTCTCGTTCGCGATCAGCAACATCAAGTTGCCGATTGCGAGCGTGGAAAATAAACCTCCCGGCGAGATTCTCAACGCGGGGAGGTCAGGTTTCTCATTGCGAGTGGTCGCGTATGCTCGCGACCGCTCGCGATGAGAAACTACCAGTCCGCGTTGAGAAAGCTGCCGCTCGAGTAACAATCTACTCGAGCGGCAGTAAAAGACAGCTCGCACTGTGCAAGATGCCGTTTTCAATGATTGCACAGTGCGGACAAGCATCCGGCACTGTGCAATCATACGAACCGTGCACTACGCAGTTCGCGTAGTGCTACGCGTAGCTCGCGTAGTGCGAACTGCACTTTGCTTAGCTTCGCGTAGCGCTACTTCGCGAACTACGCCCAGGCTTAGTGATTTTAAAACTATACCGATCTATTTGTGTTTCTAAAGCGGTGTATGGAAGCGAAATCTGGGGCTATAAGGGTATGGGGGATCTTCAGACGACACACAATAAATATCTGAGACGGTTATTAAAGGTTTCACAAAGCACCCCCGCCTATTCAGTCCACGAAGAACTTGGGGTCAGGCAGGTGGAGGATCTAGTAGCCTTTAAACCCCTTCACTGCTGGCTGAACATCTGGGCAAAGGAGGAGGCCTCCCTTAACCAGGAAATAATTCAGGATTGCCTCTCATTGGAGCATGCGCTTAGAATACCATGGCTAAGATATATTAAAGACATGATGTGTAGTCTAGGAAGACCAGACCTGTTTACAAACTGTAGTTCAGTGAAGAAAGGCGACAAAAAACGAATTAATGATTTGTTTTTTAACAAGGCCAGTATGGAACGAGAAGATAAGGAATTGTTAAAACCGACAGTGAGAGCCCATGCCATAGTGAAATCAGTGCAAGGAATAGAACATTATTTAACCATTTTAACCAGTGCTTATGATCGTTTTTTAATCACGCGTTTTAGATTTAATTTGTTTCATCATTTAGTGGCGGTCCCCATAGGATTTGTAGCGAGAACCGATGATAGAGGATCCTGTGGCTGCGACAATATGTCTCCACATGATATTTTACATTTTGTCTTTTTTTGTAAATATTTTACACACCCCCGGCAATTGTATCTGAAACCAAATTTAAAAGCCATGGGTTTTAAACAGGTTCGAATTGCGCTTTTGCACATGCAACTTTTGCAGACTGAACGCACTTTATTTGTGGTAACACGTTTTTTAAGCGCAATGGTGAGATCTAGGAATCTTGGAACGATTAAGATAGAGGGGAATGCTCTGCAAATTGCTAAATGTTTGAATAAGATACCGGGTAATAACAGTAAGCATTGAGACTAAGGTATAATTTAGAGACCCTGCAAGAGGAGTGTATAATGTGTTACCCTTACAGTGATGACAAAATTAATTAGTTTTTTAAAACATTTTTTATCATGACTCTGTTAATCGTTTTTAATGTATTTTATCTTTTATGGCTGTATGCTTTGCCGAATAAAGATTGTTTTATTATTATTATTATTATTATTACTATTCCCACCCTCCTCCCTTGTCCGATCACTCACCGCGATAGCCGCAACTCTCTTGAGTTTCAGCGGTGCTGTACCGGCTCTCCTGAGGGTTCCACCACTCCTCTGACCAGCTCTCCGGTGCGGCGTCTTCTGAATCTTCTCATGTCTGGAACCAGCGTGTGTGGATTCCTCCTCCTCGGCTCCCGGCGTCTTGTCCCCGTCTTCACGCTGTTCCTTGGCGTTCTCCCCGACTTCCTGCTTCCGCTCGTCGTCCTCGAACCTCGCCTCTTCCTCGAAAGGATCCTCCTCTTCAAAGCCACCTGAGTCAGCTGATTGGTTCTCCAGTGAGGTGGACTTGCCGTCAACCTGTGCAGGAAGGTCAAAGGTTTAACCCTTTGGTCACTTCCCCTTTTCTTTTCACGCCATCGCTCTGCTACGGCTCCAGGAAAAACGGCACCAGGTAGGTGTTGAAGTTTGGGTTGTGTCTTTCTCTCACACCACTACAAAATAGTAGGACCAGCAGAAGCCCTCCAAAAACGCTTACCAATACGGAGTGTATGAATGCTGGAATGACTCCGAAGATTGTCAGAAAGGTGCTCAACAGTCCGGAACCTATACGTTTATATAGTTGCATAATCTCCCTCATATCAGACATGTTAGAGATACGATGAATCATTTCCCCGAAATGGAGCGGGAAGTCCATACGAACTAGTGCCTGTATCTCAGATGAAGACCTTGCAACCTGTAGATCAAGCGTCTATCGGGCTGAAGCTAAGGCCACATCTTTCTGAAAAATCATGGCTTTCAGTCTGCTCAGAGAATCAAACCTTATAAAGGAAACATTAAATGAAGGCCATAGCATTGCCTCCCTAACTGTGTGGGTCGGTGGAAACAATACTTGCATACAACAGGTAACCCTGGAACTCACTGTGCCCAGATATGTGATGCCTGGTACCATCCCACAACAGCCTGGATCACTCAGCATCAAATAGCTCTCATTCGAGAACAGCTCGAACACCGGAGGAATCACGGCAGCTGGGGAACCCTTCATGTGACAGGACAAGTTAGCAACCGAAGCATTACCAGCCCGATAGAGCAAAATGTCCTTGCAAACTAAGGACCCACTTAAAGCACTTCCACAGTTTGAACTGCTGATAAAAACTTCAGTGTCCCCATTCCTGCATCTAAATATATATGGTAATTCCCAGTATTCGTGTATGTACCCCTCTCCTAGTGCTTCATATCTGCCTACCTGGTGATACTGGAGACAGTTTTGAAATCGGAAAGTCTTGACCGGCAGTGTGATATAGCCATGGATTAACCATTCTGTGGAAGGTGAAAGGTAATTGGTCCAATTTTTCAATGTGCAACATGGTATATTTTGCATTTCTTTGTGCCATTACCATCTGTCTTTCCATTAGATTGTATGCAGAAAACAGAGTAATACGCGTTGATGTAACGCCAGGGCACATGGCCAGAACGCAATGATTGTAGCATCCAGCTTAGCAATATAATGGACCGCAATAGCGATTGTCCATGTTGTAGGATAGACAAATCCTGTTACATTATATTGCAGTAGACACAATGCTGCCTAGTGAATACATTCTGGATGATAGTGTGGTCATACCATTGTCGACCACAGCCAAGGCCTTTTCAAGGTTAACCCTGTTTATTTCATGTAGTCTCTCAGCAGCCTCCTGTTGGGAGATTTTCCATAGCTCGTTGTAAATAGCATACAAGAAGGGCTTCTGACGTGGCTTCTGGGGACCTAAAAAAAAGTCCCTAAGATCCATGTCATCTGAGAGAAGGGATAAGTGTTGTGTCATTTGGGACAGTGTCAAGATCTTTAGCCACTCTAGGCATAACTTCCCAACACTGTAAGATGTCACCACCCCGAGTGTTCTGATTGTACATAGCGCTGATCAGGCCTGTGGATACTAAACCCTTCTGTGGTACCCCTTGACTGACACCTATTTGTGCCACTAGGCCAAACCAACCATCTCTTCAAATTGGGGTCAGATGAATTGTAAGAACCATTGTGTAGCATGGCATCTAATGTATCCTCACTGTGTTGTGTGCAATTTTACCAACCCTTAAAGTGTGTAAGCGAGGGAATCTGTGGTGTGTTCAAGTCCTTGATCGTGTCTCGTTCAAGAAAATTATTTGTTGTGGTTTGAGGCATGGTCAAAATAAGGCCTGAGTCATCTGAACTTGCCAATCTTTAGTCCCACAGACGGATTTAGTGTCTTTCCAAAAGTTGAAACCATGTACAGACAGCTGGGCATTAAAGGAAGCAGAGTATATTAGCTTAGTGTTGGTGAGCATATTTTTCTTTGCAGGTGTAGGTGCAAGCTTATAGTAATAAGAGGTCGGGTCTGAAGTGTTAAACCCAAAAAAATAAGCAAACTTCTGTGCAAATATTGTTGAACTATCTTTTGGCTATGTTGAGCAATGTTCCCATTGATGGTAAGTGAAAACATTACGTGGGATACTTGCTTTGTGCAAACAATGGTGACCATAGTGTTGGTAACAAAACATGGTATCAAAATTAGATGTACCATCATACAATTCATCATTTGAAAATGCAGCGGATTGTTCTAAATCAGACAGCAGAGTATGCACAGTTTCAATGTCCCAATCATCAGAGAGAGTACTAGAGGTGATGATATCGCGAAGAGAAATTTTGAATAAATGAGGTATTCTTAAAAGTTCAGTAGCACCATACTCATCATAGGAAACTCTGTCCCAAATTATTCCTTCAGAAACTGGAACTGCTGTGATGTTTACTGAGGACAGGCCCCTCTGCTCACGGTGTGATGATGCATGCGGTTTCAGGACCAAGTTTGCATGGTGTACTGTAGAGCGTTCTGGGAGGTAATGTCAACAGTCACTATACCAATCCAAAGGACCAGGAACAGTAGACCAATTGCAATCTAGAGCTGTAGCCAGGGAAGACCAAAGTAAGTCTTTTTCAGCCAAAGGTAGAAATTATGTATTTGTTGTTTGTGGGGAACAGGCAGTGGCAGTAACTCGGGTTCCCTTGGATCCGATGAGAAATTGTCAAAATCGATGAAGTAGTCAGACGCAGTTCGATCTATCTTTGGTAGCTCAGCAGGTTTTGTGGAACTGGCAGATGCCTCAGTTCGAGACATATTCACATAGATGTCAGTATTAGGTCGAATGGAGATCTGTGTGTCACTTGTAGTTTGATGTTGTTCAGTTTCTACAGGTACAAGTTGCATTTCATTGTTGGTAACTCCTTCACTTTGCTGAGTAGAGTCTTCAAAAGTTATTACTCTTTCCATCTGAACTTCCTGTATGGTAGCGAGAGGAGATCGGTGGCTACACAGGAGCCCACGCTGCCTACTGTTGAGAATCAGCCACATAGTGTGGTTTGATAAGATCAATTGAGACAAATCTCTTGTCTTTGCAGCTGGCAAGGGGCGGAAGAAGTGCTGTTCTTGTTCCTTCGACAGCCAGGTAAGATGGCCCAAATTCTTTTTTGTCCAGTATCTTTTCTCTGACCAGGTCCCCAATCTTCGGGACCCAGGCAGGCCTTGCCGAAACAGCTTTCACTTCTCCAGTGGTGGTGCGTTTTACTTGGACGTTGCTTTGTAATGCCTGGAATTCATTTAGTTACTGTAAAACAGCCAAGCGATCATTGATGTCAAATGGTTTTTCGTCCGCCACTGTGCTGCCACAATCGAGGTCTGGTACCCACATTCTTATCCCGAACAGGACTTCATAAGGAGTACGGCCCCCTAGGGAATTTTTCTTGGCATGCTGTTAAGTGCACTCTGGACCCCATATAGGTGATTGACCCAACTGCCACCCGACCTAATACCCCAGCTGTTAAGGATTTCTTTAAGTCACGGTTCTTCCTCTCCACAATCGAATTTCCCTCTGGATGATACGGGAGGAGTACTGCAATGCTACACCCAAACTTCCCATGGCTTCTTTGTAAGCCTGTGAGCTAAACGCAGGGCCACGGTTGGAATGTAATGTGCCAATTGCGTATGTCCCCATGAAGACTCGCAAATCTTTTATAACACTTCAGGCGTCAGCTGAGCACTAAGGCCCAACCCGCAGGAATCTAGAGCATAAATCCACTGCCACCAAGATGTACTTGTAAGCCCCGTCAGAGTGTAAGGGGCCACAGTAGTCTAAATAGACACATGTGAGGGGTCTGTCTGATATCAGTAGTGGTGTTTGAGGTGGACATGATATGGTGGAACCTTTCATCTGCTGACAGATGTTGCACTTGAGGACAAAGTCCTTGGTCTGTTTTGCAAGACCTGGCCACCAATAACGCTGCTTTAGTAGTGAAACAGTTGCAGTGATTCCTGCGTGTGCTGAACCCAGACCCTCGTGTGCAGCTAGAATTAATCCTAATCTGCGATCCATGTTTGGTATTACTCTATCCACCACTCCTGGAATTTGAGCATACAGAATGTTTTGCGCATCTAACTTGTAGGAGTACGTCAGTGGAAAACCGTTTGGCAAGGCTGAGCTGTGGCGCATAGCGTTTACAGCTATCATTATTTGTCCGTCTATCCTCGTGCTGGAATGAGTGATTGCAGCAAAGGCAGCAGTTCGCACTGTCACCTTGGCAGCTTCATCAGCCAATTAATTTCCTTCAACGTGCACGCCAACACGCTGATGACTCAATGTGTGAATTACATGAGCCTGTGGCAAGCATTTTTTCAGCTTTGCCACCTGTTCCCAAAGCAGCTTGTGCTTTATTGTGCAACATTCGGAATCTCTAAACCCATTCAGGCCCAAATAGTGAAGATGTTCATTGTATGACTGGACACAATTAAACAAATTGCACACAATGAGTGTGGGGAATTCCCGATCCGTATTTGTAAGTGCCGGGCAATCTCCTAGAGACTGCATATGTGTATTGCTAGGACTGAACTTGCCATCCTGCATACGTCCCTTCACAATCGCACATGCTGTGCTGTATTGCTGTTTACTTCCTAGGGCAGGCTGAGCAGATCCGTCAGTATAAATGATGTATTCATACTGACCTAGAGGCATTATTTCATTTGGGAGAGGATATTCTTGTTCCTACTGCAGGAATGCTTGTGTTTTTAATGTAGAGTCAAATTTGTAGTCTACATCTGTTGCAGTGAGAGAATTAGGCCATTGTATCCATCGGGGATGCAGTGCTTTTGCGTTTGGAACGCTTGCTTTGCTAACAGCCTCTAAGGTTGGTACAGGAGTCATGACAATTATGCATTTCCCCTGTGCTAGTGCTCTTTTTCTCACTACAGCAGTTTGTACTTCTGTCAATATCTTTTCTGTGGATGTAAAACGCATTTCAGCGTTTGTGTACAAATGTGATTTGTATGCTATGGGTACCGTTTCGCATTCATGGAAGGGAGGTAAGCGTACCCTGATTGACCCGCGACTACACGGATTACCAAATTAGTAATATTTACACGTGTGTGCAAGTATTTGGAAGCTATCATGTCAGCTTGTATGGAATGGAGAATTTCTGTGTGTTCCTGTGAAAAATCAGGTCTGAATAGGTCGTAGAAAGGTTTAACCCTTTCTGCGTAATCCAAAATGTATGTTGTGCCGAAATGTAGGAATCCTAAAATGGATTGTAAACCTTTCAGAGTCTTTGGAGGTTGGAGCAGCGCACATTTTTCTAAAGAATTAGCTGCCATATTTTCCCTTCACTTGATAGCTCATATCCCAAAAATAGGACATTGAGGTGGGCGATTTTTCATTTTTTAAAGTTACATTTGTAGCCTAATTGGCAAACCCCAGAATTATGTTGTTTTCCCTGTTCAAGTGTTCCAACAACTCATCGTCCGTCAGATAAATATCATCTACGTAGGACAATGCCTCCTCATCACAATTTTGAAGTAACTCTGTTACTCTTGCTGAGAACAACCCAGGGCTATTCCTATACCCTTAGGACAGTCTACAGAATTGGCGTTGAGAGCCAAGGGCCGAGAATGCTGTCAAATATCTGCTTCCAGGCGCTATATTTTGGCAGAAGAATCTATTTGAGATATCTAGTGTTGTTTTGTATTTTTTCCGCACAATGTTATTCATTAATGCAGCACTGTGTGCATTTTGCACTGCAAATGTTTGTGTGCATGTGTTCAAATGCCCGAAGTCTAAAACTAGATGGTAAGAATTGTCCGGTTTCATTACGGGAAACAAAGGTTTATTTATGAAAGAGGTGCAGTTTTCAATCACTCCTTGGTATTCAAGTTGATCTAAGATCTCCCTGACTTGTTTCTTTGCGTCATGTTTTATTGGGTACTGTCTCTGTGGAGTAAGTTTAGATTTTAAAGGGATTTCGTGGTGAGGTGACTCAGCAGCCCACCCTACATTACTGGGGTAAGGTGCGGGAGTTAGCGCTAACACCCACTCCTACGCATATGAATGTTTAAGTGACTCTGGACCGAGGTCGGAGAATGCTGGTAAATTACATCTTCCCCCTTAGGGCACTCAATAACTAACTCAGGCGGCCAATTACTTTCAGGCAAAAGGATGTCGTATCCATATGTCAGGTTTTCCCAAAAGAGATCTTTCACTTTCCTAGGTCTGTCCACCTCCATTTGGAGCGTAATTTTGTATAAACGATGTGGGACACTTACCCTTGTATCTGGTGTCTCCACCGTGATATGTTCATTCAGCGTTGCTGTCACCAGAAATTCCATCAGGTTCTAGCAAGCTATTGTTACTTCTGCTGCGCTGTCTAGCATCGTCAGAGCCCATTTCCCGTTCAGAAGCAGTGCTTTCAGTAGTCTGGGCATTTTTTTATTTTTAGGCAAGCTACCTTCTTCTTTTTAAATTGAGGTTTAGTTTTGTGTTTATCTTCTTGTTTGATAATGTAGTCTGAAGTGCGATTTGTCTCCCCTTTCGGCTTGACTCGCTCTTCTGATCTGTGTTCTGACCATCCTTCCCTCTCCAAGTGTTTTGATGAACTCTGAAAGGAACAAGAGGAACATGTATCAGTATCCTGATGCCTGTCAGGTTTTTAAATATTATCACGGTTTCTAAGATTATATCTTTTTTCAGAGGGCTCCTGTTGAGGAGACCCAACTAGTGATCGTGATGCATTCAGCGTATTATTTTTTTAATTGTTTGTTATCCCATTTCTTTTAAAAAATCAGATGCTTGCTTTGAGTTATCCTTTTCAGAATTACCCACTATTTGTGTTTTCCCAGGTCTAGCTCCCAAGTTATCTCTACACAGCGAAGCATAGGTTTCTTCGATAATCTTTAGTAATTTTCGCTCCTGTTGTGCAGGAGTGACTTCCCTCAGGCATTGGCATGTAGCCACCACTGCTGCCTCCCCTTTTATGTTACCTAACATAATTGCTGATACCTGGGCAAAATTTCCCATCAGTTTCATCCCCAAGTCCAGGGCAGGTTCTGCCCCGTACTCATTCTGTATTTGTTTCAATACATCTGGTATAACTGTTATTGATGGGGCAGCATGACAGCAGCGAAAACTGTACCCCAAGTGGTATAACCCTCTATCGGGGGAGCCATCCCCATTGGCAAGCAAATTGTTAGTATTCTGTGTTTTTCCTGCGGGCCCGTATGGGAAAATACTGCTTCAAGCTGTGCTATTTTCTGTGCTATCCAGAACGGAATTTGCTCCTGCTTGGTGGGCATTCTTCCCATAACCGCTTTCAGCGTCTGTGGGCTGATATTTGTCATAGTCATTTGAGGTTGACCAGCCTAAGTAATCCGCACAGGTTGAATTGTAAGTGCTCGCATTACGAACTGTGTAAGGTTTCTGTATATTTTTACTATGTCTCTGTAAAGTGTATGTAATTCTGCTGCTGGCAATGTATCAATCTCTGGATGCGGTGTGTAAGCAGCTAAGACTGGCCAGGTCGCTTCTTCGCTGCTGAGTGGACCGAGTCTCACATTTGTTGTGGTGTGGGGGAGGGCACCTTTAAGCCAATTAATATGCTCTTGGTATGTTAACATGAATTCCATTTCCACATATGGAAAGTATTCTTCAGGTGTGTCATTTTCAATGTAAGTATGAAACAACTGTGTGCGTGCATCTGCAGGCGGCAATCTGACCCAAGAATAGAATATCTGTGTTCTGAATGCCTCGTGTGCCTCAATCATGGAGGTAACACTACCACCTGTTGCCGGGAGGCCGTATTGCAATAATTTTATAATAATTTTCTATAATGTTAAGAGTAACTTCCTGCTCTTCTTCCCCTGCATTCGCAACGCCGTCTCCACTGACAGACATTGTGAGAGGAAGTAGTAAGGAAAATAGATAAGGTTTTGCACAATGTGGGACATTTTAATCCTTCAAGCTTGTATAACCTACAGCCAATACATAGGGTGTACCTACTCAGCAGAGGTGGATTTCTCTTCTCACTACAGATGTCCCTGGTTAAATGTGAGTAGGGCTCTCTGAGAAAGAACGACTCAGATTTGACGTTTAAATGAGAACCAAACCAACGTTGGCGGCGCCATGTTGTGTAGTTCCTAAAAATAGATAGCATCTGTGCGTTTTAAGGACAACATAAACTTAGGGCTTGGTGCCAAGGCTGGTTCAGGGCACCCCCGTGGAATATGTCAGTGTTTAGACCAGCTAGCTCACAGTGCCACCATAACCCCTCTAACCTTATCAATGAGTGATAGTTTCTGGCAACCCACTGTTGGACTTGGCCCTTTTTGGCAGGTTCACCCCTAAACTTTTTGCCTTATATGTAACTTGGTGTTAGTAGTTTTAAGTCTCTGGGCACTTTAGCACTGTGGTCCAGTGTAAAGTGCGTGCTCGCTGTGTGCGTGTGTGGTGAGACTGGCCTGCCCTCCCATAGGAATGCATTGAGGATGAGTGTGTCAATGGTAATTCCTGTTATGAGAGGAGCAGTGTGGTCAAGTTTAGTATGTCTGAATTCGTGAGAATAAATGCTGTGCAATGGTGTGCGCAGATTTATGGTGACTGGTAGAGAAATGCCACTTCTAGAAGTTGGCATTTCTGTGTGCTCTGTGTCTGCCTGCCTGATGTGAATTGCATGTCTGGCTTGTGAGTGACAGGGGCTGGGAGGTGTGTGTGGCTCCAGGAGGGGCAGGGTGAGTCAGCGCAGGGCTGAATGGAGAGATCTCCATGTAGATGGGTGGGAGGAGTTGCACCTGGGACCTGAATAGGGCTGTGCCTTCCCTCTACAATGCTGGCTCCACCTCCTGTGGTGCGTCTGATATCCCTAGCCTACACTCTGAAATGGAAGAGGAGCTTGCCAAAACAAAGTGCTCCAAATCCCCCCTATACCAGTTCTGACTGGTATCCCCAAGCCCTGTGCTGTGACACAAAGGGATTTTGTGTATAAAAGAAGGGGCTGTGACCCCATAATGTTGTTCAGTCTTGGTGTGCTGTTCCTGCTGGGGCATGCTGCTGCTGGGGCCCAGGGTGGGCTGCCATGAGGGCTTGCCTCCCTGGGCCCTGCATTGCCCCTTGATGCCTGAAAGGACTTTTGGGACCCCTTTTGCTCTTCTGATCATCCTCCAGGACCTTCAGGACTTTTGGTAATCCTAGCGCCTGGTGAGCGCTTTATTTCTTTTGCTACAGAGCGCTTTATTTTCCCAGAAGAGGAGCAGAGCGTGGGGGCTGCACAGCGCTGAGCTGTAGCCCCATTTCAGAGGGAATCCCGACGTAGGGATTCCCCCGTGATGCCTAAAGCGGCGGGTGCCCACCCCGCATTTTTCCTTACTTTTGCAAGTGCCCACCCCGCTTATTTTGTTATTCAAAGTGCGGGTGCCCACCCCGCATTTGGTGCTTCACTAGCGGGTGCCAACCCCACATGGAGGATCTATATCACGAGCGGGAGCCCACCCCGCTGTGCTGCCGAGAAAAGTGAGCCGCCGCTGAGACGAGCATCGCGGCTGCAGAGGAAGTCAGGCTGGCGAATGCCTGACTGTGGGCGGGGCCGGCGGCGGGAGCGGAAGAGTTACAGGCGGAAGGGAGGACGGGAGCCTACCCCGCCTCCCGGAGCACCGCGGCAAAGTCCCGGGTCCCAGGAGGGGGCCCGGGTGAAGAGTAAAGTTGGCCGAGGCCGCCAACGGCAGCGCGGGGCTCCCAGGAATGGAGGGAAGCCCCGCGCCATGAGAGAAATGCTCCCGGAGCCTCGCAGTCTCCACCGAGAAGTCCCGGGTCCCAGGAGGGGGCCCGGGTGAAGGGAAGCAGGGAGCAGCACCGGTCCCGAGGGCAGAGAGGAGACCGGAGCTCTCCTGATGCAGCCGCAAGAAGAAGAGAAGAGGAACCGGGTAAAGACACAGGCTCCGTTCTGAAGCCCCGCAGCCCGGTGAGTGAAGAGGGCTGGGGGGGAAGAGGGGACCAAAGCCCAAGTGCCGGTGCCTACCCCCTGAGCGGCCCCACATGGTAGAGGGCCGCTCCATCGTGGGCATGTTTTGTTTCAGAGCCCCGTGTGGCTCCAACGAAGGGGGCATATTTGTTTTAAGGGCCAGAGGGGCCCGTGTTCGCTCCAATAGTGGCCATATGTTTTTACAGTTGCCCCACTTGACAGTGGGAAACTGCAACGTTTAAGGGGCAACATTATCTCCAAGAATCCCCAGTGAGGCCTCGTAGGCACAGATGTGCCAGGGCCCTTTTTTTCTTGATCCTCAGCTGCACCGCACCAGCGCGGGCAGCTGCAACACTTTTGCATTTGTTCTAAGGGCACATTGAGAGCCCAAGCCTCATTTTAATATTCCCAGCTGCCCAGCAAGTAGTGGGCAGCTGCACCGTTTAGGTTATTCTTTATTTGGGGACATACCTTTTGAGTTAGGAGTGAGATGCACTCCTTTGCCCCTGACATTCACAGCTGCGCAGCACTTAGTGCCAGCTGCTACGTTTAGGCCTGCGCAAAGTGCGCACAATTGGATTTTGCTGCATAGGCAGCAGCCCTGACTCTGGGACAGAGGGCATTTGAGCCCCGTTGAGATGGCCAGTTGGCCAGGGGGACTGTTAGGTTAATAGGGCGCCAGGCCCTAACGTGATTTATGTAGGTGTGCAGGAAAGGTAAGTCATGTACTGTTTTATGCACCCTGATTTATGCCTCTACTATGGTTTTTACTGTGAGGTTATGTGCTTATGTGATATTGTGGTGCTAGGAAATGTGATTCCTATAGTATGATTTACGCACCCTGTATTATACCTCTAATGTGATTCATGATTATGAGGTTGTGTCTACTGTGGTTTAGGTATGAGTTATTCCCTACTGCGGTGTATGTTAGTACGAGTTTATTTCCTAAGGTGAGTTATGCTTTGGAGGTAAGGGTCTAATGCTTTTAGACCTAGGAGATGTGTGCATAATGTGTTTAGGCTTATGAGGTTGGCGTATGAGGTATTTTGCGCCTAATCTGATACTGTGCATAATGTGGTTTATGTGACAGGATGATGCTGAGTACAGTGGTTACCAGTGATTACTGGTTGTACGTATATGATATGTCCTACATTTATGATATGTTCACTAAGTGATGGTTCTGACAGTGGCCCACGTGGCCCTGTCATGTGTAAATAATCCCTTGTAGATATTGCCCAGTGCCAGTTGGCACCATGTATATTATGTGATTACTATTCTAATGTGTTATGAGAATACAAAGGCTATTTTTGATATAACCTTGTGTGGAGTTCCTTTTGTGGTGTGCCTGGGATGTTGTTGCTGTGCGCGTGCGCAAACGCTTTACACATTGCCTCCGGGATAAGCCTGACTGCTCGTGCCAAGCTACCAAAGGGGTGAGCAGGGGTTATCTTCGGCTTGTAACTCCCTCGCCCTGACTAGAGTGGTGGTCTCTGCCTGGCTTTGGCGCAAGCCTTAGCCAACCAGAGATCCCATTTCTAACACCCACAAACATGACAACCCTTGACCCTTCAGGGATCGTGGAAACAGTACAGAACTTTTTGCTCAGTCAATCGTGCTCACTTAGTCTCAGTGAGATGCACAGAATAAACATTGGGGACGTTTTCAATAAGCATTTATTGAACCAGCGCCATTCTAGTATAAAACATGTTTGCTGCGAAAATCAATAGACAGAAGCTAACGTAAGAGATTACAAGCACCAACAGAGTAAATAGAAGGTAAAATTCATGGGCTAATGACACATCTGAGCCAGATTGGAACATTGCCCTGCCCGCAGGTTATCAGGTTGCCTGCCTAGATAGGGTAGGGAGAAAGGGGGGGGTAGTGCCATATTCTACCGTTCAGACTTTAAAGTACGAATAGAGCCTATTCAGTTACTTCCAGCTGAGGCTATGCTTTTTAATATTAAAGTAAATAACACGTTGACTTTTCAGGGCTTACTCCTTTATCGGCCACTGGGGCCTAGGCCCGTTTTTACTCACGCACTCCAGACATTTCTAGAATCCTGTCTTGACCCCCTGGTGCTCACAATTCTGGGTGAGTTTAACTTTCACCTGGAATCGAACAATAATACGGACACTGCCATATTGCTGGATAATCTTGCAGCATATGGTCTAACGCAAATTGTCTCCCAATCTACGCATGTGGCCAGTCACATTTTGGATGGCATCTTCACAAGTAATCTTAGAATCATACTGGATAAAATTCTCCCATTACCTTGGTCAGATCATAAAGCTATCCACTTTCAAGTTCCAATCACACTGAGTAACATGGTCCATCCAAACGGGCCAGTATTCGTCAAATCGCGCCCCTGGCACACAATTCAGAAAACAGAGCTAGAACAGGCTCTTGATAGACACCTGCCCACGCAGCCCTTAGATAATAATCAGGCTGCAAATAGATTTGGAGAATGGATTAGATCAGCAGTAAATCAGTTGGCCCCGGAGAGAACAACAAAACTGAGAAGAAGCCAGGGGTCAGCTCCCTGGTATAGCGCCGATCTGTAAAACATTAAGTCCAAATGTAGACGCGCTGAGCGATCATGGAGGGGCGACTATAACAGGGATCGCAAAAAGGCCTACAACTTAGTCCTACAGGAATACAAAGAAGCAATTAAAACTGCAGAAAGCTGACTACTTCACAGCTAAAATCGGTGCAGCAAAAAATTCCTCTAAAGAGCTTTTCAAGACTGTCAAGGTGTTATCTACACGGTTCCACAGAGCCGTGGGGAGGCAGGATCCAGGAGAGGCAGTGACCTTGGAGTATGTGTGACTATAGGCACCCTTCCCACCCGTTAAAGGCTCATGGGGTATTATTTCCATTGAGAACAAACTTCATAAAGTAGTATACCTATTGGGGTACTGTATGTTACGCATGTTTATTTAGCATGCATATCACGTAGCAGTGACTACATGTACATACACATTTCTTGATACTATTTTTGCATTTTTCTGTATTATTTTGTGAGCGTAGAAGGGATCCTTTTGGTCCTGAAGAAGAAGCCAGGGGAGGGCTTCGAAACTGGTTGACATAGGAGGGCCTGCTCATTATAGCATAGTTCCTCAGACCTATTCCCCACTTTTAACAATACCAGCTCAAAGGAATATTAAAGTTTTTTAATCCATAGAGCCAGGTATTTTTTTTAATCACTCTTTCACTCATTCCTGACTCTTCCACTCACGTTCCTACACCACACATAGCCTTGTTGTTTCATAATAACAAAGTGCTCCCGCGTAATCGTAGGTTGTAGCACGCCCCATCCCGCAGCGGGGCGGGAAGACCCCTATGATGAAGCATGACACCAAGGGTCCTTTTGGTGTGTGAGGGGTATTTTAACAAAGCTATGTGCTTTCCACAAACTGTAGGAAACACATATAGTCTGGGAGGACACGGTTATACATCAATCTGAGGGTGGATCCTTTTATTTATTGTACATTAACCAGAGGAGGACGTATCCACCTCCATCGCTCTTTTGAGCATCACCTCTTCACTCCCTTTTTTTGGTTTTTTGGTTATCTACACGGCAGCAGGACAACCTCTATACTCCGGATCAAAATTCTTGCAACAAGATTGCAAACTGTTTTCAAACTAATGTTTAATCAATTTATGACGATCTCCTCAAAACACAGTATAACCGGACTGTAAATAGTCATCTAACTATCGATGAGAGCCCACCCCCCAGCGAACTGACTAGGTTATCCGCACTAACTACAGAGAGCGTAACTAACCTGTTACTCCTGACCAAGTCCGGCTCCCCAAATGATCCATGTCCTCCTGCCATTTTACATCTGGTTTCAGATAAGATCAGTGCACAGCTAGCTCCACGCTTAAATGAGGTAATTAATTCAGGGACCTTCCCTCTTCCCTGGAAAAAGGCGTGCATCAGGCCAATTCTGAAGAAGCCCGCCTTAGACCCCACTGAGGTTAAGAATTACCGTCCAATATCTTGTCTACCAATAACAGCTAAAATCTTAGAAAAATCGGTAAACACTGAGCTTGTCCACTACCTCGACTCCAATAACCTCCTAGACTACACCCAACATGGCTTTAGACCTCGCCACTCCACTGAGTCTGCCCTGATTATGGCCACGGAGGAGACTCAAAACAACTGGGTGGGGGGGAAGAGCTGTTCTTATCCTACTTGACCTATCAGCAGCATTTGACACCGTTAATCATGCGGTGTTAGTGCGACAACTGGAGGCAATAGAAATGAACCCTACTCTCCTCCTTCCTAGAAGACAGAGCAGAGGGTGTGTTGGGACAATCTCAATTCTGAGAAATTCTACCTCCCATGTGGGGTGCCACAAGGTTCGGCATTATCACCAACCCTGTTTAACATCTATGTCACCCCTTTGGCCAAGCTAATCAGATAGCACGGTTTCACGTTAGTCTCATACGTTGATGATACCCAGATAGTCATATCTATAGCACAGAGGCTAAAATCACAGCTGTTAGCTTCCACAACTGCCTGAAGAATATCATGAGCTGGATGAACCTAAACTTTCTTAAGCTCAACACGGATAAAACTGAGGTCATGGAGTTTGGGAAGGGTCCAATCCTATGGAATCCAGCATGGTGGCCAACTGAGGCAGGCAACTGTCCTCCTCTGTCTACCAAGGCGAGGAACTTGGGACTGATTGTCGACAACCAGCTACACTTTGCAGGACAGATCAATCGCGCGACATCCTTCTGTTTTTTTCTACTAAAGACTCTACGCAAGATACTTCCATTTATCTCCCCTGAGCTTAGGAAAACAGTAATTAGTGCGCTGATCCTTTCGAAAATGGATTATGGCAACGCTTGCTCTTGGGCACTGACAAGTATCAGCTGGCCAAACTGCAGTCAGTGCAAAACGCTGCAGCGCAAATACTCCTTAGCATCCCCAAGTATCACTCTACTTCTGCTGGCATCAGGCTACTCCACTGGCTCCCGATACAGCAACGTATAGAATTTAAGGCTCTCTGCCTGGTACATAAGGCTGTGTATGGTGGGGGAGCTTTGGCCATGCAGAGTCTATTTCTGTGGTACTCCCCGATACGGAATCTCAGATCAGCCAACACGGGACTGGTCCAGGTTCTCAAAATTCGGAAAGCAAGATGGGGAGGCAGGAGCCTATCCCATCTAGCTGCCAGACTATGGAATAGGCTTCCGACCACCATCAGGCTGCAACCAAATAGGCTCCAGTTTAGGAAAATGATAAAGACTTGGCTATTTCCCCCCAAATAAGCCCCATGGTCCCGCCAAACAGCACTGGTCACACTCCTTAGCGCCAAGACGCCACGGCATTCGCGTGCTTTATAAATGTCCTACTTACTTACTTACTTATGGTGTTAAAACAGTGCATATATGCAGGCATATAAACATGACAGTAATCAAGCGTACTCCTACAATTCGGACCCTACCTAACTATACCTGAGTGTACCTAGCATGTATGCGGGTGTAAAGCCAAGAATCCCCAAGGAAAGAACCAACCCCACCAACCCCATTACCTGATAGGAGAGAATGAAGGACCCCGTCTTGGTCACGAGTTGGGCACCGCCGCAAGGGATGTCAGACCACTGCGTGTTGAAGCTTCAGTGTGCAGGTACCTCAGTGTCTGTGTCAGTGTGGAAGCATCTCCTCTAGTTACCCAGTGAAGGTGCAGTTCTTTCATACCAAAAAGGTAGCCTCTGGAGTTCTACCACAATCGATATGTTGTGAGTACGATTATGTAGATGAGCCTAAATCAATAATTGTAATCACGCAAAGTAGCCCTGTTGCCGTAGGAAGAAGATAGCGATGTCTTTTGTATGATAATCCTGTTATGTACGTCATGTGCAGGGGATTTTACTAAGAATCCTCATGCATAATAAATGAGGCTAGTTTCAAGGAAACCAATCTACATTTATCCAGCACATAACTGGGTAAATGTTCAGTGCTAGAACCGTTATGCAGAGCAAGGTAGGACAAATGTAGGTAAAGGGTCACTTTGCAGCTTAGGCTTAGGTTAGGGAACATAACAATGGGTCTTCCACAATAGATCAGGACATGAGAGTGAGCCATACAAACGCAGCAGTGGTCAGAGCTATGCAGCATGACTCCTCAGATACACTGCAGATAACCGAACAGATAACTTTGCCACCTCATTATTCAGCCCAGGCATCCGACGTAGTAGCACTGGTGGCAGCCCTCAAACATGGGGAAGGAGAAACAATACATTATACTCTGATTCAGTCTATGTCACCACGACAGTGCACACCAGCATTATGCGGTGGAGCAGGTGGGGGTTCCTCAAATTTGATGCAAGCCCTGTCATGCATTATTCCCTTTTAGAAGACCTGAAACAAGCCCTGACACTGCCACACTCAGTCTCAGTGGTGAAGTGCGCAGCCTACACAAATGCCCAAGACTTTGTATCCCGCAGAAATGCCCTGGCTGATTGGGAAGCCAAGGACGCAGCAAGAAGCCTCTTAACAATGCCCATGCCACAGTTTTACTAGCTAGTGACACATCAGCTAGTGACACAGTGGCGCCTTTGGGCCCGCTGGATGCTTTTAGACATTACAGAGAGACAGCTCACCTGCACCTAAGAGAGATACAAAAACGTGCCCCAGAGCATGAGAAACAGTTGTGGGAATCCAGAGGATGGACACAGACAAGAACCAATTTAATATATAGACAGATATCCACAGGGTAGCCTGTCATGCCCCAAGCATTGCTACTTATAGCCCTAAACCAGCTACATTTCCCCTCGCACAGTCCCAGAGACACCATGTCTCTCCAAATACGTCAAGATTGGTTTGATCCCAACTTACATTAGATGATCACAATGTACTTATACATGTACACCAGGTGCCAGCAGTATGCACCACATCCCATCTTCAAGGTAATTGCTTCCACAATCCCCCACTACAAGGACCCTTGAAGGAACTGCACATTGATTATGTCGATATAATTGACAGATGCAGTCGTTATCACTACCTCATAGTTGTAGTCTGTCCATTCTCAAGGTGGATCAAAGCAGGACCTTGTGTCCACTGTGATGTCAAGTCTGCTGCTAATTTTGTGATCCGCGAGGTGAATACCTCGATGGGGCGTTCCGGAAGGGATCTGATCCGAAAATGGCACACACTTCATGAATAATATTCTCTTCCACCTCACCACCCTGTTCGTAATCACACACAAGCTCTCGTCAGCTTATCACCCCCAAAGCAATGGCATTGTGGAGCACCTCAATTGACTCTTCAAGAATAAAACAAGTAAATTGTGTGTAAACTTGAAAAAGAACTGGTTGTACTGTCTCCCACTAGCACTGTTTGCCCTCAGAAACACCCCAGGATTGACCCCACATCAGATAGTAACAGGGAGACTAATGAACACATTTGTTTCACCAACTAAACATAAGTTGCAGACTGAGAGCGCACCCAAAGTAGTAAAAAAATTAAATGACTGTGTATATGGCAGAACTAATGAAAGCCGCCTAGTTCTTCTCTAAACACGCTACCCGGGCAACAGACAAGCACGCTAACGCACCTCCAGCAGATGAACAACGGACACCTTTGCCATTGGGAACTTTAGTGAGCACAAAGAACTTTATCCACAACTGGAAAGACAGTAAATTCAACTGACCTTTTCCAACTACAGCAATGAAAGTACAAGGCCACAAACCATGGTTCCATGTGGCAGACATACGACTGGTGCTGACTTTCGGCAACATCCCTTTGGAAACCGAGCAGGAAAAAAGGGGGGGGAGAAGCAACTGGAGTAAAACTTTCCTCCACCGCTCCAACAAGAGACATATATTTCAAGTTAAGTATTTCAGTTTTGTTTTTCCTCCTCAGTGCACTAATAATGATGCTTTTAGCCCTCGTCTATTTCTTTTTCTTTTATCCTACATCAACTATTATATGCATGCACAGAACTGCTGATCATGATACTGACCATCACCCTCTCTACACTGCTTTATTTGAAAATATGTGATACCAGCTCATGCATAGTATAGGCACATCCACATCCAACACCAGCTGTTATGCATGTTCCCTCATCCCCCATGCCTCCGTAATAGATAAATTGTACCACCCTAAAGAGGTATCCCCAAACATCAAACACTGCCTCTTGCACCTCTTTCTATGTAGAATAAAAGCACAGCTACAACCAATGCAGGTTAGCCCCGCAACTGCCCGAGTTAACACAACTGATGGATCACTATTGGCAATGTGGAGCTTGGCTCCACATGCAGTTACCCCCAAACTGTAGAGGCCTCTGCTCACTGCTGACTCTACACACCCCCTCCCTAGTGATACCGGGAGTGGGCATTGCAACATTACATGACTATCCTATCAGCCGTCCAACGACCTTGTTGCATCACCACGTCAAGAAAAGAGCTGCTGAATACTTTGGCCCTGCAGTTTGGGAAGATGTTCCACAAGAACACTGACTTTTTAACGACGCCCAGCTCTTGTTCGGCAGCATCTTACCATGGATCCAGACAAAAGCAACTGCCCACTGACTGCAGATCACACGATGGGAGCTCATTAAGGCAATCAATGCAATAGAAGACAGATTCAACGTTATCAAAGAAGAATTACGTGCCATTAGACTGATGGTAATGCAGCACAGATACATGCTGGACTCAATGACTGCCGTGGAGGGGTGTGTGTGCAAGAAAGTTGGGTCGTCCTGCTGCACATATGTGCCCGCCAATAATGCAGACAATGGGACATTGACCGAGGCCATTCGGACATTGCATGACCTACACAAGAAGATGGTCAAAGAGGGGGGTGCTCCGGATGAGTGGTTCAAGGGCTGGTTCGAATGGGTGCCATTCTGGATGTCGGGGTTGTTCAAGGCCTTGTTGCCTCTGGTTGTTGTTTTGCTCTTGACATGTCTTATTTTTCTGGTGGCAATAGCATGCTGCAAGAGAATGACAGCTAACATGGGAGGAGCATTTATGGCTAGGAAAAAGCCTACAGATGTTAGGGGACAGAGGAGTGAGTATGAGGTGATCCCCCTAGAAGATGGGAGGTTAAGAGACGTGGTTGAAAAATCAACTAGAGGGGGGAATGATACAGGGAAGAAAAAGATGCATTATATAAAGACTCACACAGATCTAAGACCTGAGATCCCCATGCAAATCTTTCAGGTTAGAAATAGTTTTAGGCCCCTGTAAGGGGCGCACAGAAGTATAGACTTGATGAAGCACAATGTGTTCAGCAGAATAAAGACAGGTCACATCACACGTTAAAGGTCAGGAAATTTCTTGTGGTTAGTTAGCTTCTGCACTAAAAATAGATCATATCTTTCTCCAGACTCAGGAAACCGACCAAAACATCAGTAATTAGCACAGATGTCACAGACGTAGGTTACCACCATCCCCATCTGCTAGAAAGACGAGCTTAGGCGCACCAATCACATTAGAGTTTGTTTAATTTATAGATGCCCTGCGAACACACAAACACCCCTTGATTAAGCCTGTAGACAGGATAGAACACTAGATGTGCATCCTGCCTTAGGGCATAATGACATACATGCCTACTCCTGCCAAAATCACACTTCACACTCAAACACTAGGTAGCTTGGTGAGAGAAACCACATGAAAAAGGTCATATAGATTGGCCCAATCAGCATTTAACTACGCGCTGTGCAGTTAGACAAATATATTTTCAATACAGCCTAAATTCCGAGGACCGAAGCCCCCAGAGGGGGTTTCTGTTAATCATGTGAGGTCCACATGGCCCATATACATGCGTATTTGTTTCCGAAAAATTGTTACATCTGTTGATGTTATCTTGTATGTTGCTTACGCAAATGATGAGCTTGTAACCTTTTCTGCAGCAGTTTTTATGCATAAAAACAGCTGTTTTTGAGCTGTACTTTGGACATCAGATTCCAGTCTCTTTTGGAGCTGGCTGATTTCCCAGCTGTCTTAATGCATTTAACCAATATTACTTTGTCAACTTGTTTCTTGGTGTTTGTTTAACAGATTTTCCTCCAACAATATAACGGACAGATGTAGCTTACCATATGGAAACTGGCTCCTCCTCTGTTGCCTTGCCCGCCAACCATTGCCTGCCCCCATTTTATCTACTGCTTCTTCGGACAAGTGTCCCTTTCTGCACCCTCTCCCTGCTAGGTGTACGTCATGATGCATGTGCATGCATAAGTTGTGACATGCACATGTGTAGGTTTTGACATATGCAAATGCATGCTTCATGATGCATGTGTGCACAAGTCTTAACACATAAAGACCATTTTTAATTTGTCGTTCTAATATGGTGGATGGCTATAGTAAATCAAAGTTTAATAATTAGTGTAAAACAAGTTTGAGAGAAGAGTAAAACGGGAAGTAAGAAGACTGGCAGCCTTTTGCAGCTATAATAATACCATACTTGGGATCCAAGGGAGTAACTCCCACCAGAGAACGTATCGCTCCCTATCTGAATGTGCAAACTCACAAAAGATACGTTTTGCTAAAACAGGGGTTGTGTACTAGGTGCAAGGGGAAAGAATCCTTTTTAAGGACGGGAACCCTCACTCACCCAAGGGTAACATGCTTCATCATTGGGCTCCCTCCGCACATCAGGCTACAAGGTCCCAGATGTGTGCTACAACTCTCCACCTAATGTAGTGGGTAGAGAGGAGCTGAGGTGTTTTCAGACAAGGGAATGCCACAAAGTAGTATAGGTGAGTGAGGGGCAGAGTGCAGTGAAACATGTGCGTGATATGTTAAAAATATCTCAAGGGCTCACTTTATTTATTCAGTAGTGTCCTTGGATAGGATTAAAAAATAAGGGGACTGGAGGTTCAAAACAAATATACCTCCTTAAAGGTCAACATGTTTCTGCCTTAGTTAGACTCCAATCGGAGTTTATAGGCATTCTTCAGGACCAAATATTCGTACAAGTCACTCTGTAAATCTATACCACACTCATGTAAAACAAGATGGCTATACTGGCCGTAATCAAATGCAGACACCAGAAACGTGGGTAGTTAATACACCATCTCCATCTGTAACAAAAGAAAGAGCATGATACACTTCGCTTGTAGTAATTATGCGGCACAAGGTGTGTCCCAAAGCACAATCACAATCCCTCTGTAGACATTGGATAAAACACAGGGTGTATTAGTGAGCAAAAAGGCAGGATTCAAGGTTACCTGCTGGAGGAGACAGACTTAGGCTCTCTGCAGCCACAAGGTACCCCGCAGCCAATTCGGCTCACAGAACTTCAAAGAAATTAATTAAAAAACAATGGCAGTACGGAGAAAAGCATTCACCATCATATTCTATTGTGTGTGGAAAGCTTCTCTGCTTCTGAATATTTGGAGGAAGATGGACAGCAAGATCTAATGAGACACTCATCCACTAAACAACATATGCAGAGACAAAGGAGCACAGAGGTGGGCAGCTGCTAAAATGAGGGCAAGGTTCTAGTACAACACCACCAAGGTCCCTCTAGTTCAGGGGTCTCCAACCGGTCGATCGCGAGCTACCGGTAGCTCGCCGAGACCCTGTGAGGAGCTCGTGATGCTTGCTGCTCAATTTAGTAGCCCTTTAGTGTTGTTTGGGCTATTTAGGCTGTTTTCAGACTCTGTTGCCTGCCCTCACCCAAACCAGCTGCTCAGATTGGCTTTGAGCTTAGCTGGGGCGGGGCGGGCCGAGCCGAAGAGGATGACCTTCCTCTCCTTCCTACGTGCAGATCAGCGTGACTGTCTATGCGCCCCCTGCCTTTTCCTCACTGGCACCGCGCTCATTGAGTGAGTCACGAGTGCGAAGGGTGCGAGTGCGGAGCTGCATCAGGCATGGCAGGGCAGAGCAGCTGGTTTGCAGGTCGCGCAAGGCAAGCAGTATAGAACTGCCGGTACCCGCGTTATCTGCCCTTTTCAGCAGAGCAGAGGTAAGCCGTGAGAGCACACCCAACACTCCATGTTGTCTTGCAGAAGCTGAGAAAAGTCTTTATTTCCACTGTAGACGGCACTGCGAGGCAAAACGCACAACGCATTCTTATTTGCAGCTGCTGCCGTTTTTTCAGAGAAAGCTGTTATTTAATGTGATGGACCCATTCTCCACGCTTTCCACTTCTCTTTGTATTCATTTGAACACCTTTGTGTGACTCAGCACGTTACAAAACAAGGTCAGTTTTACAGAAAACAATATGTGCGCTGCGGTGATGTTTCAAATATACCCAGTAAAGTAGTAAAGAAGTAAACGAATCAGATAGGTATGTAAATATTTATAGACGTACTTCAGTAGGGCACACAAAAAGAAGAGCACATTAGTAATTAGTAGTAATTAAGCCAAGGAATATAAATATAGTGGTGATGAGTTTTAATGTATATTGAATTAATAAACAAGTGTTCTTTTGCTTATATCTAAATTTCACAAACAGTGCCACCATGTGGCACCTCTCATAAGTGCTGTGCCAATGCTGAGCCCCAGAAACCACCGTCTCAAAAGCACTGCAAACCTCTTTATTTCTGCACCCTCAGCCCATTAACTTTTCCAGCTGACAGGGGGATGGGAGCATGGGATACCTCACTACCTCCATTTGTGCACATTTTAACTTTGTGCAAAGGCCCAGACATGATCCAAAAATAGAACCGTAAGTGACGCCCATCCATTTGGAAACCATACCTAACCCGTTCATGTGCATGTGTGCGCTACCCATTTTTTGTGCCAGGGGAGCTGAGGGATTCACAGTGCCCATCCAGGTGCTGGGGCAGTGCTTCCGAGCACCCTCTGTAGAGTCATGGGCCCTTGGCTCACACGCTGAATAAAAAGACGACAGGCACATGGTTCTGATGGGTACACTGCTCTGAAAGAGCTCGAAGGCACCGCAGCCTGCAGTAAAACACATGTTCAAGCAGCAAGTTTGTGAAAACATTACAGTGTCATTAATAAATTAAGTAAGCAATTACAGATGGCCAGGCAGGACCTTCTTCCTTCTAAGCATGCCGGAGCCACCCTCACGACAATTATCCAAGATATTCAGGAGGGTTATGAGGATTTGGTTAACAAGTTTGCAAAGCAGTATGAGGAATGAGGAATCCGGTGCCGGAGATAAAGTGTAGAAGAGTCAGGGTCAACAATGAACATTCTTTTTCTAAAGTAAGGGATCTCTTGAGGAAGGAGTTTCATGAAGTGCTTGACAACACAGGACTCGGTGACAAGTTCGTGCAAGGCATTGTCTTTCTTGTACAAGCATTGCAAATATTCCTCTCAAGAGGTCTGCTTCAACCGAGGGCAGCCGTTGAGGGCAGAGTTTTGATTTGAATCTCTCGATGAACCAGCCACAGAGATGACGTCAATGAAAAGTGCTGAAGTTATTGTGTGCGTAAACAAACCTTCTTGTGCAGCATACAGCCTTGTGAGAACAGTGATGGCTGTTTCTTGCATCATTACCTATCACCAGTGCCAGTGCTGAAAGATAATTTCCAAACTTGCATTTCTGACGACTGAGCTACACTCCACGGTGCAGCAAAACAGAACTTTACCACGTAACAGTAAAGATTCCAGCCAGTATCTCCCACCCACCTACCCGGCATTACGAGTTACCAGGCCTAGAATTGGGGACATGATGCAGGTCTTATGTTATGTTACAAGTTACGTTATCTGCATTTGTATGTATAACGTGATTTCCTTGTTTGTGCAATAACCAATGTTTAACTTTGGAGGAATTAGCTGATTGAAGCATCATAAATGGAAGTGGAATCATAGAGGTGCCGGTTAAGTAGATGACTCTTGTGGGTGGTTTATGCTAGGCCTCCAGGAGAACAACAGGCGTTTGTGCCTGCTTTCTCGTTCCCAAGACATGTCTGTATTACAGGAGTGGCCCCTCCCATGATAAGCATGTGCAAGGAAAATTACTCATTTGTATGAAAGATTGCCATATGTAAATATGGGAGTAACGTTGTACATGCGCATGCCACATATTACTGACACAGGCCCTGTCCCGTGGTGGGCTTTTGGGAACACACTATCAGTGCGTTACAAAGAAGGTGAGCCACAGTTAATGGGACCCTGAGGGTGCCTTTTGGGATCCAGCACAGAGTTCCAGGGTGCATCACATGTAGTGCATATGACTCCAACCTTCCTGGGGAGGTCCCTACTTCAGAGGGAGGCCTGGCCCTACAGGTCATGAAACACAGAGATGTTGTTCTTCATTGCTACACTCTCCCCAGCGCCTTGACTACCTCAAAGGATTATTAGACACACTAGGCTAGAGCAGGGAGACCCCAGTCCGGTCTGTACTGGGCACACACAAGAAGGGGGCGCACCAACACAAAGTGGGATTAAAGAAGGGTTTGTTGAGTGTTTCCAAGTAAAAGAACGAGCTGCACTTTAATGACTATTAATACTGTGTGAAGCATTGCACGAATGGTGGCTTACCTTTGCCACATACCTTCCTGGAGGTCCGTATTACAGTGTAACCCCCCAAGGATGCTGCATGGGTGCACACTTTGTTAGTGTGAAACTGCTACAATACCTTCCACAGCACCCTGGGTGTGGTGCAGTCTGACCTGGCGCTCAGTCAGGGTGTGTAAGCTTCCCATATCACCCCATCAGTAGCTACTCTGCACAAAATTAGGCACAGTGGCTAACTACACCCACCCTCGTGTGCCCCGGCCTAGACCAAAGGGCTGGCGAAATGGCTCTCTGACGGAGAGTGGGGCTGCGTGGGTCCACTCTGGATACTGCCCCTAGTTTTATTACTAAACTTATTTTTAAAAAAAGTTAGGAGGCCACTGCAGCTTGCACCACAAATTGCCCCTGCCAGAGATGCCAGTACCAACACAACTACTTGCCATCACGCTACTACAAGTGTAACAATTCAGACTATTCCAGGCCCCCAAAAGCTATAAGATTGGCTTGGGCAGCAGGTTTTGGTCATTTTTAATATATATTGAATTAATAAATAACATTTGCTGTGCTCATCTCTAAATTAGAGACAAACACCACCACCCTCATGTGGCAAATTGATATAAGTGCAGGTGTTGACAATAAAGATCCGGTGCCAAGCACCCGAAATCACCGGCTCAAATTAAGTACCAAAACCCATGTCTGTGGTCATGCCTAAGGGGTGGCCAAGGCATAAGAAGGTGCTTAAAAAATGTTCCTGTAGATACGAGCCACTCCCTATCCGGAGGAGGACAAAAATTTAGGTCACCTCCTCGTGGTCTGCCACAGTATGAGCTCTGAAAAATTAGGCTTAAAGTCAATGAAACTGGGCGTGGGGGTCTCTCGGAAAAATGGGCGAGTTGCTTGGGGTTTAGTAGCTCACGGCGATTTTCACTGACCAGAAGTAGCTCTCCCTACACAAAAGGTTGGAGACCCCTGCTCTTGTTGATGTAATTATGATTGTATTTCTCCTTGCAAGAATGAAGGAGCCTGCCACAATGAATACAATCAATCAGAGATTTATAGAGCGCGCTACTCACCCGTGAGGGTCTCAAGGCGGGGGGTGAGCAGCTCCGGATCAGTCGAAGAGCCAGGTCTTGAGGCTCTTCCTGAAGGTGTGCAGAGTAGGGGAGCGCCCAATGTTGACTGGAAGCTCGTTCTAAGCCTTTGCTGTAACGTAGGAGAAGGCTCTTCCACCTGCTCTGGTTCTGCGGATGTGTGGGGTCTCTGCCAGGGCGAGGTCGGCAGAGCTGAAGTTCCTTTTGGGTATGTGGAAGAATACTCTCTCGTTGAGGTATTTGGGTCCGATGTTGTGGAGTGATTTGAAGGTGTGGGTGAGTAGCTTGAAGGTTACTCTCTTCTCGACAGGGAGGTAGTGGAGGTCTCGTAGGTGCTGGGTCATGTGCTCGGGTCGTGGGGTTCCGAGGACAAGTCTGGCTGTGGTGTTCTGGATGGTTTGGAGCTTGTGTAGCAGGGTTCTGTTGATCCCGGCGTAGAGGGCATTGCCGTGGTCCAGTCTGCTGGTTATGGGTGCGTGGGTGACGGTCTTTCTGCATTCGGGGGGATCCACTTGAAGGTCTTGCGGAGGATGCGGAGGGCATTGAAGCAGGTGGAGGCGACGGCATTGATCTGGTGGGTCATAGAGAGAGAGGAGTCAAGGATGATGCTGAGGTTTCGGGCGTGGTCTGTTGGAGTGGGAGGGTTTCCGAAGGCAGAAGGCCACCAGGTGTTGTCCCAGGCGGTGGAGGAGGGTCTCAGGATGAGGACCTCTGTCTTCTCTGAGTTGAGCTTCAGGCATCTGTTGTTCATCCAGGCTACGACGTCCTTCATTCCTTCCTGGAAGCAGAGTCTGGTGTCTTCGGGATTTTTCGTGAGGGAGAGGCTGAGCTGGGTGTCGTCGGTGTAGGATACTATGCTGAGCCCATGCTGTCTGACGATAGCGGCGAGCGGGGCCATGTAGATGTTGAAAAGCGTGGGGCTGAGTGAGGATCCGTGGGGTACTCCGCAGTTGATCTCTGTGGGTTTGGAGAGGAATGGTGGGAGTCTGATCCTTTGGGTCCTGCCGGTGAGAAAGGAGGGGTTCGAGTCGAGGGCGGGTCCTCGTATACCGGCGTCATGGAGTCTGGCTGCGAGCGTGCGGTGTGAGATGGTGTCGAAGGCTGCGGGCTGCAGTGTGGCCCTGGTCGAGTAGCATGCGGATGTCAGTGAGGTGGGCGGTCTCAGTGCTGTGGTTGCTGCGAAATCCGGACTGGGAGGAGTCGAGGATGGCGTTCTCTTCAATGAAGGTGGTCAGCTGGGCATTGACGAATCACTCAGTGACTTTGGCTGCGAAGGAAAGGAGAGAGATGGGCCGGTAGTTTTTCAGGTCCGTCGGGTCGGCCGAGGGTTTCTTGAGGAGGGGCTTGACCTCTGCCTGCTTCCAGTCATCGGGGAAGATGCCGGATTCGAGGGAGGTGTTAATGGTCCGGCCTAGTTCGGGTGCTATGGCGGCGGCGGCTCTGTGGTAGATGTGCGGCGGGCAGGGGTCCGTGGGGGTTCCTGAGTGGGTGTTCTTCATGGTCGCGGTGGTGTCTTCAGTGGGAGCAGGTTTCCAGGTGGTGATGGTCGGCTGGTTGTCGGTGGTGGAGAAGGGGGTGGTGTCTGGAATGTGTTCGCTGAAGTTATCGTAGAGGGGCTTGATTTTCCGGTGGAAGTAGGAGCTGAGCTTGTTGCAGAGGTCCTGGGATGGTGTGACATCTGTGGCTTCGCTGGGGGGTTTGGTGAACTGCTAAATGACGTTGAAGAGTTCTTTTGCGTTACTTGCGTTGGTGAGGATTTTGTTCTTGATAAAGGTCCGCTTGGTGGCTGTTATGCGTTGGTGGTATTCCTTCATGGCGTTCCTGTAGGTGTTCTGGTCTTCGGTGGTTTTCCTGCTCCGCCAGAGTTTCTCGAGGCATCTGCAGGAGCGCCTGGCTTCTTGGAGGTCGGTGGTGAAACAGGCGGCCTTCAGGGGGCGTTGTTTGATGGGGTTGCGGAGGGGTGCAAGCTTGTCTGCGCAGTTGGAGATCGAGCTATGTAGTTCTTTGGCTGCAGAGTTGGCGTCGGTCATGGAGGAGGGTGGTGTTGAGGTGTTCCTCTGTGATCTTGCTCCAGTTCCTTCGTGGCGGGCACGGGGCGGGTTTGGGTGCGGTGGTGGTGTTGAAGGTGAAGTGTACACAGTGGTCATCTGTCCAGAGGGGCTGCTTGGTGTGGCTGAAGTGGATGTTGGTCCCTCCTGCGAAGATGGGGTCGAGGGTGTGTCTGGCTCTGTGGGTGGGGGTGGTGACGAGCTGCTTCAGTCTGAGGTTGGCAAGGTTATCAAGGAGGGTGGTGGAGTCGGGGTCGCTGCGGTTGTCGAGGTGGAAGTTCAGGTCTCCGATAAGAATGTAGTCCATGGAGGCGATGGCGTTGGGTGCGACGAGGTCGGCAATGGTGGTGGTACAAGAGGCATGAGGCCCAGGGGGCCTGTAGACGAGGGTCCCACGCAGCGTGGTTCTGGGGCTGGTTTGGATCTGGAAGTGGAGGTGCTCAGTGTTGGGGAGGGGGTTGTTTGTACTGGAGGTGGAGAGTCTTGTGTGCGATGGCGAGTCCTCCTCCTGGGCGGTCTTTTCTTTGGATCTTGTATCTGTCGGGGATGGCGGTGGCGATGTCAGGGGCGGAGGTGGCGTTGGTCCATGTTTCCATGAAGAAGGCGACATCTGGCGAGAGGGTGTCGAGCAGGTCCCAGATCTCAGTGGCGTGTCTGTGGAGGGAACGTACGTTGAGGAGGATGCATGTCCGGGCTTCGGTGGTACGGGCATCCGTTGTGGGTTCAGCGGTCGTGGTGGGGCTGTTGATGGTGAAGGATTGTTAGCAGTGTCGGCAGGAGAACTGGCCGTGGGTGGTGCTCGGCGTCGATCTCTGGCAGTCGTTGTTTCTTCCGGGGATGCGTGCAAGTAGGGCAGCGGAGTCGTAGCGGTGGAAGGTCGTAGATCCAGGGTTCCTGGCGCTGGCCTCAGTCAGGTTGCGGATGGGCGCAGGCGGGCTTTCCTTAGGCGCGCCTTTGGCGTGCCAGCGGTGCGACATCGCAGCGGCCACCATTAAGTAGGGCAGGGGGGAGGGACGTGCAGCTGGGAGGCGGGGGCGGTCAGGGGGGAGGGGTCACGGGGCAGAGGCGGCGGCGGGAAAGGCAACAAAACAGAACAAAACGGATGGGCACAATGTACAGAAAAAGAAAATAACAACAAAATGGGCACAATGCAAGGAAACGAAATAACAACAAAGTGGGGAAAATGCTACTAAAAACGAAATAACAACAAGTGGGGAAAATGCTAAAAGAAACGAGATACAACAAAGTGGGGACAAGCGCAATAACGAATACCAACAAGATGGGCACGAGGCACAGAGCGGAGCAGTCTCAAACCCTACCCGGGTGGGGATCAGAGGATCTGCGGCAGAGCAGAGCACAGCGGAGCTGCTGGGGAGAGAGCAGGCCTCAGACCGTGGGTCAGAGGTCTTGCTCGCGCTCCCCCGCAGCGGCCGCCATTAAGTAGGGGAGGGAGGAGGGACGTGCAGCTGGGAGGCGGGAGTGCGGGCAGTCAGGGGGGAGGGGTCACGGGGGCAGAAGTGGCGGCGGGAACGGATGGGCACAATGTACAGAAAAACATATACAGCTGTAATATGATCAGGACACAGAGGGGTGACATAAAATAACCCTTGTGAAATGCCCTAACCCTCTGAGAAGGTGTTTGAGGAGCGTGTCTTGGCCAGGCTCGGTAATGCGGCACTCCATCAGGGCCATGGAACGGCCCCAGAGAGATGTAAGGGAATGACAGGTACGGTACCCCTCCCTCTCTCTCTCTGTCGACTGCATTCTGAGTGTGCGGCTGGAGAGTAGAAGCTCAATCTGGTCACACACCCGAACAGAGAGGAGACATCAATAGACCCTCGTGAAATGCCTTAACCCTCTTAGGTGGAGGGCGAGGAGCGTGTCTTGACCATGCTCGGTAATGGGGCACTAGATCAGGGTCAAGGGAAGGCCCCAGAGAGAGCCGGAAGAGAATCACAGGTACGGCAACCCTCGCTCTCTTTCTCTGGACTATGGTCCGAGTGTGCGGCCAGAGAGTGGAAATACAATTCGGTCGCACACCTAGTAACACAGTAAAGATAATAAAAATGCTCTGTCTACACTAATTACATCTAAACACAGAGGCTCCAATACACAGCACTTACCACAGTCCTCAGCCGAGTGTTCTGTGTAACGTGGGGTCTTGGCGAGAGGTAGGATCGCCATGGTGCTGCCGTATTTCTATGGCCGGGAGGAAGCACCGGACGGACGTGACGTGTGAAGTCACTTCCAGTGAAAGTGCTGGCATCATGGGAAACGTAGTCCTGGCACAGGTGATATATTCATGTCAGATGTAAACCACTGGCTAGAAATCAAACAAAGGGGAGAGAAGGGAATCCCACCACCACCACGAGTGGTGATGGTAAACCTGCCACGTGAAGAGAAAAGACAAAGACGGCTTCAATAGAAGTCTTAAGCATGGTTCCATGATCGTCATCATGGGAGGTGTAGTCCTCCACGGAGTCGATCAACATGTACGGGTCTCCCTGACAACCAGGACGTGCGCGTCTAGACCTGGCGCATCGTGCCTGCACAAGGCTACATAATCGAAGATAAAAAAGAATAGAATATTGTGAAAGGTAGGGCGGTGGTCATTAAACCCTGGTCGAGCGGGTGGCAAACCATCTTGCGGGACCTGTTGCCACATAGTGCAGAGATATGAGTGCTGTGGCACTCCATGGACTAATCACAGAGGTCAGGTTGGAAAGACCTAAACTGCCACAGAATCGAAGGCAAGTTCTCATGAACAGGACAGCTGCCAGGACTTCGTAAAATAAATATATAAATGACAAATAACAAAAACAAAATGAACACAGTACGAAAGATTAGAAACAGGGGAGATTAAAAATACTTTGCGGTGGGGGCAGAGAAAGAAAGCTGGGTAGAGTGCAAGGAAACACATGTACTCCCATGTAGTAAAGAATTCTACCTAAAAAAAAGGAGTCCCTTGAGGTCTACAGTGAAAGGCTACAGATTAGGGAAGAGCAGACACTGAGATAGACTACAAAGACATGCAATCATGAGCATCAGGCTAACCTCAGCCTACTCTCAATATATCTTATGCATTGGAGTAGTCCTGATCTCCCCTGGTCTGCATTCCACTCCCCCGCAGCCTCTTCCTAGCGCCAGAGTTTGGTGCCTCGTCCTCAAGCCCCAAGACCTCGGGTTCTGTCCTGCGGTCACTCAGGTGCTTGCTACACTCCTGGTATTTGTCTTCTGTATAGCTGGTGTCTATCTAGTGTATTGTCTTCTGTATATCTGGTGTCTATCTAGCTTATTTAGCTCAATAGTCCATTATTTGCTTGATTCTATTGTTTTAGTAGCTCAGTGTCTGTTTATCGTTCCTTGCACTGTTGCGCTCATCCCCGCCCTTCCCGCTGTTGCTGCACGCTCCTAGCCTCCTGCCTCTCCGACAGCCCCGGCCCTTCCCAGGACTACTTATGCAGGCTGCTTCATCGCCGCGCAGCGGGCACACTGCGGGCACACCAAAGGCAAGCCCGTACACTCCTGGATCGCGCCCAGCACCAGTGAAGAAAGTGACTCGATTAGGGCCACCCGGGTCACTCGCGACCACTTCTCAGCCTTCCATACAAATGGAGAGTCGGTCAGACAGTAGAGAATACAAACCAAGTATATTTTATTCAGGTACACTTGAACAGAGTCCAGTCTGACCAGCCTCCTGGGATTGCTGCAGAGGGACTGACTTCACCAAACATAGAGATACATGTTGTATGTTTCTGAACCATGAATGTCCCGCCCCTAATGGAAATCTACTAGCATGTGCAGCTAAAACAAAGAAGTACAGTAAGACGGGTCTCGACTCTGTGACCGGGCACACATTATCTTATTGCCAAGGTCGTTCTGTTCGTGTCTATCGCTGGGCTAGTGGGAGAAAGCCTCCATCTATGGGAAAGGAATGTGTTAATAAGAACAGGGTATTCATTAGCAGAGCAAGGCCTAACCTTGGAGAAATTAACATTTCCACAGACTGCTTCTCGAGTCAGGGAATACGTAGCTGACGACATGATTCAAAATGGCGGCTGAACATAAAATGGTGCCGCAAATGCTAACTTAACATAAGAACAAAACACAAGCATGGTGGAAAAACATTTTCATTCCATCAGACCCTCCTTTTAGCATTCGCTAAACCATTCTAAAATTGGGAACGGAAAAGATGTAATATGCAGAGAAACAAAAGACATCAACACTCAGAATTATCCATATCCACAAATCCAACAATTAGTGGTATTAGACACCTCATGAGCCTGATGCAACATTTGTATACATACATTATCTGTATAAGACTTTCAGTGCTCTCCTTTGTGAGGGGCCAAAGTAACAAAAATGTGTTCAGGGGGAATGGGTGTTGTACCAACCAAGGAATGTACAGGATACTTCTGTGAGAAGTTGGCCTGGTATATGCTGTCCACTAATTAAAGTGGGCACCTTGCACCAGTCCAAACGACCCTTGTGATGTATGAGGTTAAAGATAACCTTTAGAAAGCTATCCTAGTGGTAGCTGTGGACAGCAGCCTTCAGGCTTAATCTTGCAGGAATGTAAAGCAGCTTGTTTTACCAGAATATCACCTTTAATATTAATCAAATGAAAGGAGAACCACACAGTAGTTATAAAAATATGCATTTATTTATATAACACTCCCTAGTATCCTCTACATGAGGGTACAACACAAAGCACGGGAGTACCCGAGTTACCTATCCCAGAGGAGACGGGTGCATAGGTCTGGAGTGGTGTCGGAAACGGCCGTCGTTTTCAATGGAGGGCTTCAAAGAAGAGCTGCTGCCGGGAAGGAAGAAAGTGTCCGTAGGAATCCAAGGGTGGATTCATGATGGAAGGAACCTGAAAGCAGAGGGGACAGAGTCTGGGTCACTTCAGGGTGACCAGGGGCTCGGCAGACGAATGCCCACCGATGTCGGGTGCTTCAGGTGCGAAGAAGGGATGCTTGACTCTGCAGCCACAAGGTCCAGGAAATGTCGAGGCCAACCAGGAGCCAGATGTGAGTTGTCCCATGAAGGATGTTGAGTGCTGAGGGGTCAGTGTCCAGCTGGAGCACCAACAAGCCTTGGCAACAGCAACCCAGGCAGGAAGGTCAAGCAGGTTACGGTGTGGACCAGCAAGGTCCAGGGGACTCACCAAGAAATGGGGAGTCAGGGCACATCTGGTGAAACCAGGAAAGCCCAATAGAAATCAAGATGACCATCAAGAGGACCCACAGGTCGAATGACCAGGAGTCGCGAGGGGACCTCAAGCAAGATCACAAAGTACCAGCCGACGGAGCACTTGGTGCGAGGAGGCCGGAGTTCTTTGATGGAAATACTGTTTAGGGTCAGGACTGCACGGAGTCCAATGCACAAGCTCTGGAATCGCCAACAAGCATATGCACTTGCAAAAGTACGCAGTGCATAGGGGTTCAGGTTATTCGGTCCCCACGAGGGATACTGGCCTCAAACTCGGTGAGAGGGCAGCTCGACCTCAAGGAACTTCGGAACCCACCTCCTGTGTTGCTGGAGCCTTCAGAGTCTGCAGAAGCTCAGGATCAGCAGACCAGTCAGTTGGGTTATGGTGCCTGAAAATGCAGGGGAGTGACTCCTTCACACCAAGGGAGATTCTTCAGTTGTCCTTAGTGCTCCACAGGTCCTGCACGGAGCCTGTATGGTGCAAGGGCACAGACGATGCTTTGGACAGAGAGGGAGACGAAGTCGGGCCCAGTTGAAGTCCAGCGAAGTCCAGAGTGTCCAGACGGTCGAATGTCAGTGGTTTCTTGTTGCAAAATCTTGTCCACACAAAATCTAAAGTCTTACAGCCAGGTAAGCCCTTATGTACCCACGGGAGAGGGTTGGGCAGATTCAGGGGACCCTCCTAGGGGAGGGTCAGGACAGAGGGGTCGTTACACCCATGGCCTATGTCCAGTTTCGCGCCAGAGCAGGAGCCAATGGCTCCCAGAACTGGTTTGAGCTGGACTATGCACAGGGACACCAAATGTGCCCCAGGTGCAGACTTTCAGGCACTGAGGGAGTGCCCCCACCCAGCCCCAATACACTAAATCCTGTCTGGGAGGTGGTCACACCTCCCTGTGACAGGATGCCTATTGGGCTGCCTTCCTCTGCTCGAGCTTGGCTCAGCAGCTGGAGGGCAGAAATGTGTCTCTGGTCGGCAGCATCCATTTCGTGCTGACCGAGTCGAGAAGGCTGGCACCGGAAAGACCAGTGACCCCATGAAGTTCGCTTCAGAAGGGTGGAATCATACCTCCCACACAGTTACTGCTGTGGAGGTATGATTCCAAGGTGTTTGATACCAAACACGACATGTTTTGTTTCAGCCGTTTTCGAGATAGCATTTACCGCGAGGTTATAATGCACCTCTACCTATATGTCTGGCTGAGTCACAGACAACCCGGGAGAATGGCCTCCGAAGGCTGCAGAGGGGCTCTGCTCATGCAGGGGCACCCTCTCATGTAAAACCCAGCACCCTGCCTTCAGGGTTGTTAAGGCTTGCTATAGGGGTGACTTATAGGTTTTAAGTGTAGTGACCTATAGATATAGTGAACCTATATCTTAAGTAAGTGGTGCATGCACCATCTTACACAGGCTGCAGTAGCAGGCCTGTAGTTTCATTTTGCATGGCCTCTCATGGGTGGCATAATACATGCTTCAGCCCAGGGGAGGCCTCTGGGGTACCTATGCCCTGGGTACATGTGTACCATATACTAGGGACTTATAAGGGTACCCCAGTATCCAAACTGGAGTGTACCTAAGTACATAACACAACCAATTTGGGGGTAACTATGCAGTCAGATCCTACCTTCCTACAACATCTCCAGAAACCAGGATATTCCCAATACAATTATTAGCGCAATCGCAACTATTGATGCAAAAACTATTTCACTTTTTGTGGACCAACCCCGCATTGGACGCGGAAGTGCAAATGGCTGTTCCTCCTCATTAATAGGCCGACCAAACAGATACATTATGAAGCAAAAGGGGGATGTAGTAAAAGTAATAACAAGGGCAACTGTTCCCAGTGTACATCTGAACCTCACTGGTACAGGCTCCTATTGTTCATCAACGTTGGCGCTCTTGAGCACCGGCGGTGGAGCTGCTCAGTCCTAGCTCTCGAGGAATCCCACGTCGCACAGGATAATGTACCCCCCCTCCAAGGGAGCATGTTCAATCTATCCTGTCCAATGTCAGAACAATGCACTAATCTCGCCTCACCCTAAACTAACACCGTTGGTACTATTGAAGAGTACACCCTGACTTGCACAGTCCATCCCTAACTAATCTGACTTCTCCTTTGGTGCACTGTCCTTCACCCGAGGACGCAAATTGTACCTGGTTTAATGGCTCTGATTTCCGGGGGAACAGCTGCATTTAGCACGTCGTCGTTCTCAGCATCCGTTTGGGTCCATATAAGCTGCGCGTCACTGAATGAGACGAACTGAGGAATCTTTTCTCCCTCAGTGTCCCCAATACCATCCCTCACCCATTTGTCATAGGGTAAGGGTAAGGTTACTCTGCGGCAGTGACTAGAATGTATCCAATTCTTACGGCCGGAGATCTTCACAGCGGTCCTGGTAGCGAGGAGTACTTTCTCAAGCCCCTTCCAACGGGGCTCCAAGCACTTCTTCCGCTGAAAGTTTCGCAGCAACACCCAGTCGCCCGGCTGGATGTTATGACCAGGACCCTCTGGTACAGGCGGAAGTGATTCCTTTATCTGTTGGTGAATAGAACGCAAATTTTCAGTTAACTGGTACAGGTAATCTGTCAATAAAGGGTACTCAATCTCTGAATACCTACGCGGGTGCGGGACGCCCAAGACATTTGCCGGGCGTCCGAACATGACCTCGTAGGGTGACAATCCTGTCCTAGAATGTGCTGTTGTTCTTGTGGACAAAAGAGATAAGGGTAAAGCATCTGGCCACTGCAACCCTGTGGTCTCCTGAAACTTTGCCAATTTCAGTTTGAGAGTACCATTGTACTTCTCAACCAAACTTGCTGACTGGGGGTGCTTCGCAGCATGAAACTTCTGTCTGATGTGTAGTCCTTCACAAACTAACTGAATAACTTTGGCATTGAAATGACTTCCGTTATCACTCCAGATCAAACAGGGCAAGCTGAAACGAGGAAAGAACTCCTTCAGGAGTATCTTTGCAGTCGCAATGGCTGTATTTTCTTCAGTAGGGTAAGCCTCAACCCATTTACTGAACGCACAAACAACCACCAACACATACTTCAAATTATTGATCCTGTCCATTTCAATAAAGTCCATTTGAAGGACCTCAAAAGGGAAAATGGGAGGTGTTAAATTACCGGGTGGAGTAGGGGTACCCTTGCCAGGATTGTGCATCATGCACACCATACAGTATTTCACTAAATGTGTAGCTGTCTTGGAGATGTTGTCATTTTGCCATACGGGGTCTAACAGCTTGCAAATACCCTTAGCACTGATATGGGCTGGGCCATGGGCCATTGTCACCACAGGAAGAACATATGCATCTGGCAACATCCATCTTTGCTTCCCTGACTTATCAATCCAACATCCCTCATCATTCAAGTTCGCTGTACTTTCTTGCCACACTGATAATTCCTCTACCGTGGCCTCACTCTGTATCTCCTTCACATTTTCAAGTGTATCCTCAAACATGGAGAACTCGGGCACCCACCTGGCGGGACCTGCTACAAACATTCTTTTCATCTTGGTTCGGGCTGTTTCCTTAGCTGTCTGATCTGCAAAAGCGTTCCCCTCACCCACATTGTCAGTAACTTTTTTATGGGCGCTGCACTTCATTATGGCCAATTTCTTAGGAAGTGTCAAAGCGGACAGAAGCCTATATATAAGAGGACCATGCTGAATGTGTGTCCCGTGGGAAGTAAGGAACCCTCTCTCTGCCCAGAGCCGCCCAAAATTATGGGCGACCCCGAAGGCGTACTGGATGTCAGTATAAATATTAACAAACAGTCCCTCACTCAATTCACAAGCTCGAATAAGGGCGACTAACTCAGCTGCCTGGGTGGACTGATAAGGAACTCGTGATGTCTCAACTACTGTGCGCAGTGTAGTAATTGCGTATGCTGCAGTGGTGGTGCCATCTGGTAAATTGAAACAAGAGCCATCGACATATAGTTCACCTTGGGGGTCAGATAAGGGAACATCAGTCAGGTCTACCCGCCCTTTCGTCTCTTCTTCCGTTTGGAAGATACAATCATGTCTGTCAGTCTCCTCATTCTCAGAAGGGAGGGGTAGTAGCGTGGCTGGATTCAGAGTGGCACAGCGTTTGATTGTGATGTGCTTTTGAAAGAGCATTAGCTCGTAACCTGTCAGACGTGCACTGGTGAGGTGCTGTGTCTTTGGCTTATTCAAAAGTGTATGCACAGCATGGGGTACCATAACTGTGAGGTCAGTATCAAGTACGAGTCCCGCCTATTGTCTTATTGAGACGACCACAGCCCCGACGGCTCTTAGACAGCTCAGGAGGGCTTGGGCGACAGGGTCAAGTACAGCAGAGAAATAAGCACACGGTTGTTGCTTATCCCCGAATTTTTGTGTTAAAACAGAAAGCGCACAACCACCCAGCTCATGGACGTACAACACGAAGCATTTGGCATAGTTAGGGGTACCAAGCACTGGAGCCAAGCAAAGCGCAGTTTTTAATTGCTAAAAAGACTGCTGACACTCTGGCGTCCAAGGCAGGGGTTCATGCACATCTTTTAGTGTTAGGGCAAGCAGGGGCTTTACAAGCAGCGAGTAGCCAGGTATCCATTGCCTGCAATAGGAAGTGATACCTATGAAAGCACACACATCTTTCTTTTGAGGAATAGGCATTTTCACAATGGTACTGATACGCTCAGGGGTCAATTTCCTACCCTCCTTCGACAGTAGGTGACCTAAACAGGTGACCTCCTGTCGACAATACTGAAATTTGGAAAGGGATACCTTATGACCATGATCAGCTAGATGGCGCAACAATTTAACCGTACTATTTCTGCAACCTTGTTCTGAAGCGATGAGTAAATCGTCGACATACTGAAGCAATACATTACCTGTAGTGAGGGACAAGGAAGCTTAACCAAAGGGGATAATGGACGGAGTGTTGAACAATGCAAGCACTCACCCCCAGTCAACTGATCTGGGTTTAATCCATCATCATTCTTTAGCTCACTCCGCCACCCCAGTTCAGACATGGCCATATGCAAATCAGTCTGACCCTGTGCCTCATGGGAACAGTCCAGCCCGAACTGCCAAGCCATGTCTTCCCTGGACCGGAAACAAGCATCCTGGGACCGGTTTCTGGCTAATCAGCCGTCATCAGCCAGGCTAGCTTGAATCCAGTGGCAAAGTGAGCAAGGGACCCATGTCTGGGCATACCCTGCCAACTGAGGAACAAGGAATCCAGCTGACCTTTCAATGCCTGACTATAGATACTCAGACTTTCTGTATAGCCTTGAGGAGCGCAACAGAATCTAAAGCTTCTACCAGCTAGAGTGAACCCGAACAGATATCTGCTATCAGGATGAATGGGAATACTGAAAAATGCATTTTTGAAGTCAATGACAGAAAAAAATTTAGCAGAAGAAGGAATCATTGTCAAGAGAGTCGTAATGTCAGGAACCACTGGAAACTGGGGAATCACTATTTTGTTAACTTCACGCAAATCAATCACAAAGCGATAAACATCTTTGTGATACTCAGAGGGACCCGATGTTGTCCTTTTAAGAATGGGAAGAATTGGGCTATTACAAACATTAGCAGTCATCTCCTCAACCACTCCTTTCTCAATCAAATCCTGCACAATTTTTACCAAAGCTCGCTCACCTGCCTGCGGTATCTTATACTGAGGAATACGGGGTAAAATAGCACCTTCCTTGACACGAATCGAAACAGGCGATATCTGTAACAAACCTACATCTGTGTCATCCGTTGCCCACATTGTGGGTGGCACATCCTGAAATTCCACAGAGAGGGGCGCATCTTTGGACAGACACTGCTTAGCGCATACCACATCAGGACCTATCGTCGTATAGACGCCGGCTGGGGAGCAATAAATCGTAGCATGCAACTTTTTCAACAAGTCCAAACCCATCAAATTTTCACCACAATTAGATGTCAGCAAAAATGGCGAATCCACAGTAAAAGGACCAATAGTCAATGCAAGAGGCTTTGAAATGGGGCTCACAACCGGTACACCAGAAAATCCTACCGAAACATTATTATGGCCAGACAGAGCCGCCCCAGGGACCAAGGAATGAGAAATAGAGCTGTTCGGTGCACCTGTATCCACCAAAAACTCCTTAGTTGAACCATGCAGATCCGCACTAACGTACAGACCTCGTTGGTCTACAGGTATCAAAACTGGTCCCTCACCCTGTCTTCGGCTGTCCTAGGTGTAAGACATCCCGGTCACCTCATCCGTATCACAGTCATCATGATAATATTGTTTGCCCCGAGGGTCGTCAAAGTAGTTCTGATCAGTACGACACTGCAATGTCTCAGCGGTCTGAGCGCTGTCCTGGCCACCATCTCCACGACCCCGTACACGAGACCCTCGTCCTCTTGGGACTGCCACTTTCTGCAAAAGCACCGGACACTCGCTGCGCCAGTGTCCCTCCTCCTTACAATAAGCACACTGATTCTGCCCTACCGGCGTAGTATTCCCGCTAGTACGGGGAAGCTGTCGGGCTAAACCACCACGTCCTCTACCATTCCCTCGAGAAGTCTGCTGCAACAACACCTTCGTCTTCAAATCCTAATGCTTTCTCTCCGTCTTCTCCTTATCCTCATTTTCCCTGTGTTCATAATACTGCACCATATTCAAGATAACAGAAGGAGAAGAGGTGGACGAGGTGCTCTCGGAAGCCTGTAATCGAGTCGCGATCTCGTGAAGCAAATTTGAAACAAATCTACTAACAAACAAACGCACACCACCCTAAATCGACAAGTCCTGTCCACTACAATCCAAAAACACACTTTCAAACCAGGTGAAAAAATAAGACACACTCTCATCTTTCTTCTGACAGGCCGATAGCTTGTCCCAATCAATCTTTCGGTTGGAATAAAGGAATGCATATAAGTGATAATATGGCCAGGCAGAGCATTTATCTCTGCCTTAGAATTCTCGCCAGGCTTCCTGTCCTGGTCCCATATTTTAATTTGGTCCCAGGTACCACCCAATTCTGCAACGTGATCCTGTGTGTGTACCTGTCTCCAAATATCAACAGGAACCAACAAACCAAAGAACATTTCAATATCTGCAAGCATCATTACTGTCGAAGAAGCGGCCTCAGTCAATTCTTTATAATATGCAGTAGGATTTTTCCTGGGGTCAGGTAACTGAGTTTTAAGGGACAAGACCTCACTCCTTTTTCATGGGGTATATACCTACTGTTCCTGGAAACGGGCCGCTACCCCTGGTCGAGTAACAACATCGTGCTGATCCCGTAGCTCAGGTATTTCAGGGTGATATATGGGGTGGACCTCCCTCATCGGAAACTGAGATACTGTCTTCGAGCTCTTCTCAAGCAGCCTACCCCCTTAGGCAACCAATGTCGTAACATTACCAAAAACTTGACCAGGCGCCATATGAGCAACATATACGTGATCCTTACTATCATAAATATTCTGCGGTGCTGCATCATTGAAACACTGCTCCCAAAGCCCAATCAAAGTAGCCGACATGTGCTTAGGGGCATGCTGCTGTACAAAAGGCTCATAATCTTTCATCACACTCCACACATCCTCCACACCATAAATGGGGTTTCCGGCCCACTGCGCTGCCTGATTAGCCACTACCTGATTCTCTGCCTCTCCCATATCAGATCGCACCAATGTTCGCCCCAGGCGTTCCTTAAATTTCGTCCAGTCTCTATCCTCAGGGCCACGTACTGGTGTCCAAATCCTCTGTAATGTCGGGGAATGGAGGAACACAGTGGGAGTGATAACAGAGGTAGTGGGCATTAACAACGCTGCTGGCTGGGTCGTGGGTGTAAGGGCTGGCGAAAAGGATGCGAAGCAATAGGCGTTGCAGGAATGCTAACAGTCATAGTTGCCACAGACGGCGAAGACAAAGAAAGGACAGGAAGGAGGTGCCGTGGCTAAGGCAGTCTGATTAACAGTAACAGAAGCAGAAACAGCAGAGACAGAAGAACCGGGCAGCTGGGCCTGTGGGGGAAGAGCGGGATATACTCTCTGAGGGGCATACGGAGTTGGAGGTCGAGCATCTAGCAATTTTTCTACAAAAGCGTCATTTTCTTCTCGGGCTACATAAGATTTATCAATATTCAGTCGAAACCTCCTATCTTCACGCTCAATTCCTATCTCCTGCTTCTCTCTATCATGCGCTACAGCTTTCTGAGTCAATGTTTGCATCCTCCCCTTCCGGGCCTCTTTCTCTGCTTTCATTCGCCCCTGTTTAGCCTCCTTTTGCCACGTTCTAAGGGAATCAAACTTAGATTGCCTGCTTCTTCTCGCAAACAACTTCTCCTGTAAAAACCCAATTTTTTGTTCATAAAAAGTGCCAGTTAACGGCCAGTGCAACTCAGCATTGTCCCTCGTATAATTGTGCCATAACATACTAAACATAATAGGGCCAAGGCCATGTTTTACATACATATCAAAATTCGGAGTGCCTTCCTGCGGCGCTGGCTGACTTTTTTCCAGTCGAGCATCAGCAGAACAACAACAACAAGAAACCAAAAAACGACTGAACACTGGCATTTTCAAAAGTAAGCCAAATTCGTTATGTTGCCGGGCAAAGTGTTCACAAACACCTTGTATCCAAAGCGGTCCTCAGACCGTACCAAATGTAAACCAAAATCGGTCCTCAGACCGTACCAAAGACAAACCAAAATGGTACTATATCCACAAAGAACCAAAACAAACTCACCTGGTGCACACAGGTCAAACTAATTTATTCTCCACTGCCGACTCTTTGGACCAAACGGTCAGATTCAAGGGTTTCGGCGTTCAGGACCCCAGTCGGGATGACCGCTGGGCAAGGCACTGACCGGTCAGACAGACGGGGCAGCTGCGAGTTCAGGACTCTCTCGTTCAGGGATCCTGTTCCGCCCGTCCAACCCGACGATGGCCCCGACCTCCACACCCGTCCACAGGCAAGGATGGGTCACCCGATGGAGTCCCTGTTCGGGCACCAACTGAAGGAAGTGACCCGATTAGGGCCACCCGGGTTACTCGCGACCACCTCTCAGCCTTCCATACAAATGAAGAGTCGGTCAGACAGTAGAGAATACAAACCAAGTATATTTTATTCAGGTACACTCGAGCGGAGTCCAGTCTGACCAGCCTGCTGGGATTGCTGCAGAGGGACTGACTTCACCAAACATAGAGATACATTTTGTATGTTTCTGAACCACGAATTTCCCGCCCCTAATGGAAATTTACTAGCAGGTGCAGCTAAAACAAAGAAGTACAGTAAGCCAGGTCTCGACTCTGAGACCGGGCGCACATTATCTTATTGCCTAGGGCGTTCTGTTTGTGTCTATCACTAGGCTAGTGGGAGAAAGCCTCTATCTATGGGAAAGGAATGCGTTAATAAGAAAAGGGTATTCATTAGCAGAGCAAGGCCTAACCTTGGAGAAATGAACATTTCCACAGCCTGCTTCTCGAGTCAGGGAATACGTAGCTGACGACATGATTCAAAATGGCGTCTGAACATAAAATGGTGCCACGAACGCTAACTTAACATAAGAACAAAACACAAGCAGGGTGGCAAAACATTTTCATTCCATCACCAGGAACCCTGGTTCCCCAGTCATCTGTCGCTACACCGCCACTGAGCTCCTCGCTCTGGCCCCCAGTCGCTGCAACAACAACTGCTGCATTTCCTCCTTCCAGACACACAGAAGGGCTCTTCACTTGCCACTGCTGCAGTTCACCTGCTGAACCTACACCCCTGCCACACCTACACAGCTAACCTCCAACCCTGCGGAACAGTTCCAGTCCATGCTGCTCAACGCCAGACCCCATTGCAAGCACGGCACCGGAATCTGAGACACCATCACCACTACCACACCCAAAGTGCTGTTCATCCCCGAGACCTGGCTCACACCATCCTGAACCACCGACATTGTGAAGGCAATGCCCCACGGCTACAAGATGTTACACAGGGACCGTGCCAACAAATAAGGAGGAGGCATTGCCATCATCCACAAGAAGACCCTCCATTGCACCACCACCGATGAAGACATCTCATCAATCATGGAACATCTCAACTTCCAAATCCTGATTGACACAAACACAACAGACAGAGGAACCCTCGCCTACAGACCCATGGGTCCCCGCCCAGGCTTCTGCGACACCATCACAAAACTCATCACCCACCTGACAATTGACTTCAGGAACTACATCTTTCTCTGTGACCTCAACTTCCACCTAGACGACCCCAATGAACCCAACTCCCCCAATCTCCTGGAAATCATGATCAATATCGGACTCGCTTAACTAGTATCAGCCCCACACATTGCACAGGATACATACTGGACCCCATTTTTACAGCCAGCAACATAATCAAATTCACCCACACCACTGAACTCAAATGGACTGACCACAGCATAGTCCACTTCACCATTGCTGGCTCACCACGACACAGTGCCACTCTCCCCACCCCAGCACACCGCAGCTGGAACAGTATCACCAAGCCCAATTGGACTGCCGCCCTCAACACCAACAGACCCACAGTTCCAACAACATCGAGACAGTCGTTCAAGACTTCTGTGAATGGATCTCCAACTGCGCCAACACTGTCGCCCCCATGAAAAAGGCCAGGACCAGAAGATCCACCAAACGCGCCAGCTGATACACGCCCAAACTCCAAGCTTTCAAACGCAAGTGCACACAACTGGAGAGATGATGGCGCTCCAACAAGAACACTTCTGACCTCACTACCTTCAAAGCGACCCTCAGCAAACACCACCACCACCTCCAGAAGCCAAAAAGGACACCCTGACCATCTGCATTGAGGCTAGCACCAACCACACGAAAGAACTCTTCAGCATTGTCAGAGAATTCTCATGCCCTTCTGCCACCGAGACCTCGATCTGCCTCTCCCAAACCCTCTGTGACTCCCTGGTGGACTACTTCCACAACAAGATAGCAGACATCTACAGCAACTTCGACCAGCAGGCATCTGATTTCAACCACCTCCTGACACACACAGACAACTCCCACAGCCACCTCCCCAAATGGACCCCACTCACCACGTCCATCACCATAGTGAGCGTGACCTCCATTCACTCTGCAATACCGACAGACCCCTGCACCCACCACATTTTCAACCTGGGACAGGAGAAAATCAGCAGCGCACTCACCACCATCCTCAACTCCTCCATCAACACTGCCATGTTCCCCGACGCCTGGAAACACACAGATGTGAAACCCCTCCTGAAAAAGCCCTGCGCCAATCCCAGTGAGCTCAAGAACTACCGCCCTATCTCGCTGCTCCCCTTCCTGGCCAAGGTCTTGGAGAAAGCCATCAACTGCCAGCTGACCAATCACCTGGAAGGAAACAACCTACTCAACCCCACCCAGTCAGTCTTCCGCTCCAACCACAGCACTGAGACCACCTTGATAGCCATAACCGACGACATCAGAGCTATCCTTGAACGTGGCGAGTCAGCTGCCCTGATCCTCCTCAACTTCTCAGCGGCCTTCAATACATATCCCACCACACCCTCATCGCCAGACTCCACCACATCGGCATCAGAGGAAACTCCCTCAAGTGGATCTCCTCCTTCCTCATAAGATGCTCACAAAGAATCCACCTTCTTCCATTCACCCAAGAACATCTGTAGAGTCCCCCAGGGATCGTCCCGCAGCCCTACCCTCTTTAACGCCTACATGACCCCATTGGCCGACATTGTCTGCACCCACGGAATCAACATCATCTCTTACGCTGATAACACCCAACTCATCCTTTTCCTCACGGAGGACACCACCAACAGACGCAACTTCCATAACGCCATGACCAACATTGTCGACTGGATGAGATCCAACTGCCTGAAACTTAACACAGACAAGACCAAAGTTCTCATCTTTGGAAACAACACCTCCCCATGGGACAACACATGGTGGCTCCTGTCACTCGGACTATCATCTACTCCCACCAACCACGCCCACATCCTAGGCGTCATCATGGACAGTGACTTCTCCATGAAGCAACAGGCCTGCGACATTCGCCTCTTCCTGCTTCAACGCTCTCCGCATGCTTTGCAAGATCTTCAGGTGGACCCCCCCAGCACCGGGAAAATAGTGACCCAAACCCTCGTCACCAGCCGTCTAGACTATGAAAATGCACTTTACACTGGATCCGCCACATGCCTCCTCAAACGATTACAGACCATCAAGAACACCGCCGCCAGACTCATCCTCAACCTCCGCAAATGGACCAGCATCACCCACCACTTAAGAAACCTCTACTGGTTCCCCATCCCGAAGAGATGCTAGTTCAAGCTGCTGACCCTCACCTACAAGGTCCTCCACAACGCCAGCCCCTCCTACATCAACCACTACATGACCTTACACTAACCAACCAAACATATCAGATCTGCCTCCCTCTCCTTCGCACACGTTCCCCGCATCTGAAGAAGCCGCTGTGGAGGTTGCTCTTTCTCCTACCTTTCCGCCAAGTCCTGGAACAACCTCCAACTCCACCTCCATTTCACCTGCCAAATTCAGGAGGGGACTTAAGACCGGGCTCTTCGACTGAGGCTAGATGATTTTAGATTTTACTCATGTATAGAAGAGAGAACCAGAAACTTTTCTCTGAGCACACATTTTTGTTATTGATCTTTTGTATTTCTGTTACTGAACTGCTTGTTTGTCTCATACTGGTACACCTAAACTTCTTCAGGAGGTTGGGTTTCCGAGTTCTTTTTCTGTATCTTTATAGCATGGTTCTAAGATTAGTGTACCTTAACTTAAAAGCTAACTTGTAATAAACTTTCTTAACTATAGTCACTGATTCCTGGTCTTTATTGTGTAGCCAAATGGGTTACACTGTTAATTGAAATTGATTGATGTACTGTTAACTCCCATCACCTCTCAGATGGGAAAGAGAGATTCATCAGAGGACAAATGGTAAGAGGGTTGGCCCAGAGCACTGCATCAACTTGGTAACTTGTCGGATGGTTTCCCACCGAAGTGAGGGAGTTAGGGAGTCCCATTTAGACATTTCCCAAGCCCAGTCCAAACCCCTAAGGCTCATGGTTCAGTTGGAGGATTGATGGAATTCCAGCGGTTTGGAAACAATTTACAGCAGCGAAGGAGTGTGAGTATTAATAGGGTTACACATTGCAATTTGCTTATGCTTAGATTGTGGTATTTTGCAGTGGCTGTGTGGTGTTCTGCAGAGATGATTTTAGTTGTTGAGTGAATTTTGCACTTGATGCAGAGAAGTTGAAGTGGTTATCATGTCCGTCATGGCCTAAGATCCTGGGATCGATAAATGGAAATAAGCTATCAGTGTAGAAGACACTGGGTGTAGTTGTCTGCTGTGTTGTGGTGCTGGTTGTGAGACATCATCAACAACATTATTGAGATAGGGACTTTATCTTTGTGTGATTGCAAGGTGTGGTTGGTATAATGAATCTCATTGCACAGTGAGGAACTGTATCAATCCAGGTGAGACCCTGCTGGTTGAGGTTTCATTTGAAGTGAATGTCAGAGTAGGTCGGAAAGTATTGTTCCGAACTGGTACTTGTGTGTATGAAAATCTTTAATTTCAATAGAGGAGCAGGAAAAGTTAGTTGTTGAAATTGATTGCATTTGTTTTGGGTGTAAATTGCTGAAAGAACGTGCTTGTGAGATTTGTAAAGGTGGGTGAGCTGCTGCAAAGAGTGAGATTGACATCACATTGTGCTGCGCTAGTATTGGTCGGTTGGTGTAGCTGGTATTGGTTGAATATATCATGGAGAGCTGCGCTGGTATTGATTGAGTTCACTGAATAGAGAGTTGTGGTTGAAAAACTATCTCCTGGTTGAAACGAAAAGTTATTTGTGAATCTTGCATATTTTGATTGGAAATGAAATTCTTTAAAGCACTACAAAGTCTGAGGAAGGAAGATGGCACTGTACCTGTTAGAAAGGCAGAAGAGGTGCCACCCGAACGTACGCCAGGTCATCATATGGCAATAGACGTAAGTCTCCACACAAGTGTTTGGCTCGCACAATAGCATAGTATCACTGAGAAAGATGGTCCTTTGACATTCCCTCGCTATGGCACATTTAATTTAAGAATCATTGAACACTTAAGGAGGACATTGAATAACATGAAACCGCCTCCTAGACCTACACAATACGAAGCACTTAATGCCTGAAAACATACAGCTCATCTTAGGCAGAGAGAGAGATTCCAAGAAAGGGTTAAGAAAGGCATACACTCTTGTGCAGATGCTAGATGGGATGCAGAACAGAAAACTTGGAAAACTGACATGATCAAGGTAGGCAGATTGCATCCTGCATTAATAAGTGAGGAAGAGGGGATAGGTAAATGAAAGGATGAGGGGAAAAGGAAAGAGGCACATGATACGGAGAACGTAGCTGAGGACAGTGATAGCAATTCAAATGAGGATTTTTTCAACCAAATTAATGTTAAACTGTCTACCCCCATACAATGTGACCCAAACTGGAAGAGCGAGTATAGTACATACTGGTGAGACTTTTGATGCGCCTTCGGCACCAGTAAATGTAAATTTTAATCCAATGGGAGAGAGTTCAGGAATGACAGCCCCTTCAAAGTCACTTGCTCGAAATGTCCCAGATGCACTGACTGTTCCTGTTACAATTGGTCCTGTAGTTCCTTTGTATAAACATGGAGTGGTAGGAAATACTAAACATACATTGGCTATTCCTACTGGGATGAGTACCTCAGGTAGCAATCCTGTGGGCTCGAAAATGAGACCAAGTCCTCAAACTCTGTGGAATGATTTGAATACCTTCTTTGAAATTGTAGTCCCAGGTGAATTGTGGGCCGAATGTAAAGTTTCCGTGGATTGGCCCGAGAAGCAGCCGATGAAACATCCCAAATCACATGGTGTGGATAAAACAGTATCATTAGGTGATTATATTTTTGAAATCCAGTATATCTCCTAAAGATATTGATTGGGTCACGGTTGACAGAACAACCCAGGAGTCCAAAGAAACATTACATGCCTATGATGAAAACTAAAGACATGGGACATTTTGTGTACAGGTTTGTGCATGAGTGGGAACCTGAGATTAGTTCAATAACTCAGCAGCATTTGATTTATTGGCAGAATAAGCCCACTGAGCCCACTGACAAAATATTGTGATATGCCAAGTATTGCAGTAATGAATTGGAAATGAAACATAAGAAATTGAATAGAAGTTGATGATGGCACAGATGAAAGCTGCACGGCAAGGTCTGAATCAACAGTTTGTTAAGAATGCTGGTCCCATGCTGGAAGTGTATCAGCATTGAGGTCCTGTGATGCAAGCTTGAAATGGGTTTTAACAGCAAGGTAAAGGTTGCAATGTTCCAATTGATCTGAGTAAAGGGATTGATGTGGCGACTTTCAAAAAGTCGAATCCTTGCCACATCTGTGGGAATTTGGGGCATTAGAAGTGGGAATGTCATTTCAATGCTGGTAACAAAGCAAATGGGAATCAGGTTCAGAAGGGTGGATTTGTACAATCTCAAGGTACTAACATGGCTCGGACACAGCAAGTACAGAGACAGAGAGTCCAGAATTTTAATGTGCCCCAAGCTCACGCAATGCAGGTTCCACAAGCCCCAATGCCACAACAAAATGTGAATGTTCAAAGATATAACTCAAATCAAGTTCCCCATGTAAACACCAATCCTTTCGTGAATCAAGGTACGTTTAACAGTACTCTATGATATAACCAGACGAGGATTGCAGCTCAAACCGGTCACAATGACGGGACCTGAGAGGGGAAAAGGATTACTTGCTTGGCGCAACTTTAGAAGTAGACCAGAGTGCTCCGTTCGTGGGCGGTGAAGTGAATGGTTACCCCATATCATTCTTGACCGGCACTGGTGCTACCTGCTCTACTGTAGGAACAGCAGAGGTACCCACCCTACTCCTCTGGGAAAAAAAGAATCAGAATTGTAGGAGTTGCAAACAAACAAATGACTAGATCCATTTCAGAATCAGTACCAGTCAGAATAGGGTACTTAGAGGAGAATCGCCGATTTGTGGTGTGTGATTTGAGTACTGAAAATCTACTTGTACGAGACTTTTTGTGCAAACTGAATTGTTCTATTTAGTGTACTCCAAATGGAATTGAATTCCAGACTCATGATGAAGACATTGTCTTTAAACTTTTCAATCAGTAGACAGGGATTTACCCCATGTTGACAAAAGATGATTTACCCCCAGAGCTTAGAGACACAGTGTTACCTGAAGTCTGGGACTTTTTAGGGAAAGATGTAGGTCTCCTATAGAGTGTTGAATCGGTCCACAAAACAGTGAAACCTAATGCTGAGTAGCTGAGAATCCCACAATATAATCTGACTCCTGAAACCGTTGCTGGGATAACTCCTGTGATTGACTCAATGATCCAGCAAGGCATTTTGAAAGAGATTATGGGGAGTCCATGTAACTCACCCATTATGGGGTTGCAGAAACCCAGTGGAAAGTATAGGATTGTTCAAGGTTTGAGAAGGATCAAGAACATTGTTGTCCCTTGTTGTCCTGTGGTACCAAAACCAGCTGTGATTTTCTTTCAGATTCCATGTGAGGCTGAGTGGTTCTCCGTCATTGACTTAAGTCAACCCTTATTCTCTATACCATTGTATGAGGATAGTGAATTCCTCTTCGCATTTTGGTTCAGCAGCTGTGTTTTGGTACTATGCCGAGTCCCACAAGGGTATACAGAGAGTCTGTCTATCTATAACCAGATACTCAAGAAGAATCTGGAGTCCTTAGTAATGCCCTATCACTCAGTCTTGGTCCAATACATTGTTGACCTATTGGTGGCATCAAATACGCAGGAGGCTTGCAAATGAGACACAATTGCTCAGTTGAACCACTTAGCTGAGAATGGACATAAAGTGTCCCCGACCAAGGTACAATACTGTCAGAAAGAAGTCCTGTACATAGGACATCACATTGCGAAAGGAGCGAGGAAGGTGTTACAAGAGATAATCTAGGCAATTCTGAAAATGAGTCCACCAACTACCCAGAAATATGTCAGAATATCTTTGGAAATGGTGGGCTACTGTCCACAGTGGATTCCCAACTTTTCCCTAGTAGCCAATCCTTTACAGAGGCTGACACTCAGAGATGTGTCAGATGCGGTACCAAGGGATGACAGCTGTATGCGTGCCTCTAAGAGCTGAGAGAATGTCTCTGCCGAGCCCCAGCACTGGTAATACCTGATTACAATAAATGTTTTGCTCTGTTTTGCAGTGAGAGGGAGGGCTCTCTCAGTGCTAACTCATGTGCACGGGAATGCTCGCAGACCCATAGCATATTTTTCAGCCATACTTGATCCCGTAACTGCTGCTTTGCCTGGCTGTCTCAAAGCTGTGGCTTCCACAGGTGTCAGTATCGAGCAGTGCAAGAGCATTGTTATGGGTCATCCCTTAACAGTTTTTGTTCCCCATTCCGTGGAGGTATTGTTAACTCACACCAGAACCCAGTTTCTCACCAACAGTCACCTCACTAAGTATGAGAAAGTAATACTTGGTGCTAATGTCACACTTGCGAGATATACTACACTTCACCTTGTCACTCTTTTGCCAGTGCCTGGCAAACCATGTCATTGAAGGTGAAGTTGAGTATGACTGTTTTGATGTTACTGAACTATGAACCAAGCTGAGACCAGACATACAAGATGTGCCACTACCCGAATCAAATTATGTGATGTTTGTTAAAGGCTCCTGTTAACGAGACCATGAAGGAACCTTGAGAGCTGCCTACGCAGTCTGTACTGTCTCGGGTGTGGCCAAAGCCTGCTGGCTTCAAGGAGTATTTTCTGCACAAGTGGCCAAATGTATTGCTCTTACTAGGGCAGGCTGTGTTTCAAACCAGCTGAAAGTGACAATTTTCACAGATAGTCAGTATGGCTTTGGTGTTGTTCTTGACTTTGGACAGTTATGGTTGCAACACAGATTTATGACTTCTTTGAGGTCACCAATCTGCAATGGCGAAAGTGTACATAATCTGCTAAAGGCGTTACAGCTGCCTGCCTAGATTGTGGTCTTGAAGTGTGCTGCACACCGCAATGGAACTGAATATGTTACTAAGGGCAACAGATATGCAAATGAGACCGCAAGGTATTGTGGCCTGAATGCTTGTACCTTCAACGGGGAATATCATAATGAAAAACAGGATGAGACACGTTGCAATTTGTTATTGACCACAGTTGATACTTGGGAGGAAGCTAAGAAGTTACAGGAGGAAGTGTCAGAAGCAGAACAGAAAGGCTGGATTAGAGCAGATTGTGTCAAAAGAGATAAAGACCATATTTGGGTTTCAGGAGATGGAAGACCTGTGTTGCCAGCTTATTACCTCCAATTGCGAGACATTATCATGGACATGCACATGTAGTTAGAGACACCATGGTGCGGTTGTTAAGGCAAACCTGGTTCAATCCTAGGTTCAGATTGATAGCTGTAGAGTCGTGTCACAGATGTGTTGTGTGCCAGCAGCAGAACGTGGGTAGGAGAACAGCAGTAACACTGAGTCACATAGGGAGATCAGGAGGTCCTTTCAAAAGGATGCAACTGGACTTTATCGAGGCCTGTGTGCAATGGATGAGATATGTCCTAGTTATTGTGTGCATCTTCTTGTGTTGGGTTGAAGCTAACCCGGCCAGAAGATGTGATTGTTTCACAGTGGCTAAGTTGGTATTAAGGGAGTTAATACCATGCTTCAGGTTCCCGACCCTACTTCTCTGGAGTCAGACCAACAAACTCATTTTAATAATGTGGTCCTGAAGACGTTGTGCGCAGCATTGCAAGTCGAATAGAGACTACATTGCAATTACGGACCCAAGGCTTTCAGGATTGTATTACAGATCAATGGGACTTTGAAATCCAGATTAGCTAAAGTGTGTGCCTCAACATCTCTGAAATGGCCTGATGCTTTCCCTCTTGTGTTGATGAGCCTAGGCAGTACTCCTGGTAGGATTACAGGATTGTCCCCCGATTACATAATCATGGCCAGAGCCATGAGATTGCCAGCTGTGCCTGCAAATGCACTTGTGAACATTACAGATGACATGATTCTTGATTATTGCAAAGGATTAGCTGATGTAGTGCGTTCTGTGTCTCATCAGGTTGGAGAGGCTACAGCCTCAACAGTAGCAGTACCATGACCTCAGTCCTGGTGAATGGGTTATGGTGAAGAAGCACGTGCACAAGTCGTGCTTGAAACCTCAGTGGTGAGGACCCTACCAGGTCATCTTGGTCACTACAACAGCTGTGAAGTGTGGATGTCACCCCGACTAGGTGCATGCTGCACATACTCACAGAGTCCCTTGTTCCCTTGATGAGATAACAGCACCTGTCCCTGAAGTCCTGGTGGTTACAGTGAGACAAAGGGAGCAGGTTAGTGAAGCTGTTGGGGATCAACAAGAATCTGGGTCAGCACTTGTTCGGCCTGAGGGAGTCTGAAAGAGTCAACAGTTGAAGTCGGTACCGAAAGGTCTAATCCTGTAGTGTTGACCACACCAGAATCAGACTCTGGCGTAGGGCGTAATGGTTCAGTAACATGAGTTTGTCTGGTCTGGTCTGGAGACCAGTGGCCAAGAAAACAGGAGACAGGGAGACACAGTTTTCTGAAGTGCCTTTGCCATACAATATCCCAGAGGATGCTGAAAGATCTGGCCTAAGTGACAATGATGAGGAAGGGCCGGCAGTGAGGAGATCAAAGAGAGCTAGAGTGCCTTAATGGAGGTACTCCTCACCTGAATGGACATATCTTGCTGTCAAAGACTGGGAGAGAGCATTTTGGACATTTTGATATAACAATTCACATTCAATTGAGCCTACTTGAACTGAACTTTGTGGCTGTACTGAGTTTTGAAATTGAATTGCCACTAAACAGACTGAGTCAATTTATCCTGGATGTGATCATTAGTGAGTATGAACTGAGCAAATATTAGTGAGAACTTGAAAGAAGGAAAACCATAGCACTGAATAAGTTATCACAGAAAACATAGAAGGTCCAAACAGTAGGGACTTGTGTTGAGCAGAGAGTTTTCTTTATTGTAGAGATACGTAGTTTAAATGTTCTTCAGTACATTCATGTTTCACAAATTCATATTTTTCAGTTCCTTTTTCAAGGCTGTATGATCATTTGTGAACAGAATTTTAGAAGAAGACAAAACAATATGCTAAAGAAAACAGAGAGAGAGAGAGAGACAACCCCCTAAAGAGTTACCTATTACACCTAAATGTTGGGTAGAAAAAGTAGCACTGTCTTAAACAGGATCAGAAGTAAATGTGTGTAGTAAACGACTAGACCTATACCTATATTATGTATAGGTCAATAAGAAGATGTGCTAAACAAAGAGGTGTACAATAAAGGTTTGCCCAAACCGTGTACCAGAAAGAGTGTGCAGGGATACAAGACCCACTGTGCATGAATAAGTGTTAGCGCAGAAAAAACATATATTTGCCATACATTCTGAATTGTGGAGATAAGATTCGAAGCATGCGTAGATGAGTGTCCTTTAGTGACAGTGCAATAGATAGAATCTAGTGTCCCACCTTAATAGGTATTGAGATTCCTGGCATTGGAAGAATATGCTGAAACCAAGCCACAACAGTTATATGTTTTGTTTCAGACAGCAGCACTTTAATGGATGCCCATATGCTGTTTGTGATGCGAAAAGCTAGTATTAAGAAAGGAAAAAGAGACAGGTCTCATAAACACTGAGACTTATACCCGTGGATTACCAAATAGTAAGAGTCCAACGTCCCTCCTACTTACTCGCGAATTAGTAATAACTGAAAGACTCACATGTAAACAACAAAGAACAGTATAGACAAGGCAAGAAAGTGCGGAATCTAAAGTGGACAACCAATCTTCTCATATACGTCAGAAAATGGTTCCAATACTTGGGGACAACTGGCAAGAAGAAAAAGAGCATATGAGTGCAAATCTATTAAAGTTTAGGAAGAAGAGATATCAGTGATAGGAAAGTCAGAATGAGTGTCATGTGACAGTTAGGAAAAACTGAGTTAAGATAGAGAGCTAGACATATAGAATGAGTAACCATGTCCGGGAGAGATTAGGAAAACTAAAAACATAAATAGTTAGTCGTATGGTGAAAAAAGCATGAATTAAACATATCATTGAGAAATTAAAAGATGTACATGTACCTAGCAACTGAAGACGCGAGGACATTGTAGTCATTCCCAAGTACAGGGTGATCAATGATGCGTTATTCAGGACATACAGTTCACAAGTATCTTACCAGGTAAGAGACTAACTAGTATAACCGTGATATGAGCCAAAACGGGGACCTTGATAAGCCCCTATCAATAAAAACAGCAAAATGTTAATGGCACATATCCAACAGATTTAATATGCCACACATATTTCAGTAAAATAAATCAACACAAGTTCTGCCCATATTCTATAAAAGAAAAGTAATGCACTGTGAATATTTTTTTTAAAAAGTTGTTCATGTTCTGACTGAGGACTTAAAGCAGTATCCTATGTGCGAGCCTTTCTCTGAATATATAGTCTGTGTGCACGTATTGAAACTGGTTAAATAGTAGACACCATACGTCTATTGATCCACCTTGTCTAGGTAATTGTAATGCCGCCCACACAGTGTGATTCCAATTTTAGTGAGATATGGAAAACTTGAGAGCATGCCTAGAAAAAGAGCAATCGTATATCTTACATATACTGTTCTAAATGATAAACGCACAGCAATAATTGCACAGAATACAGTCCCTCACGGACTGGTGTGCGTTCCAAGTATAGAATAATCTTTGCCCATAATATCTTTTGAAAAACAGCAAGCAACATAAAGTGCGGGTGCCCCGCAAACTGTGCACGCTATTCCAAATGATAAACGTGCAGCAATAACCGCACAGAAAAAAGTCCCCTACGGACTGGTGTGCGTTCCAGATATAGAATAGTCTTTACCCGTATTATTTATCGAAATACCGCAAAAATATAAAAAGCGGGAGCCCCACAAACTAACCTGTATCGGGTGGCATCACTTCTAATCGTTGAGACTGCAAGCTCGCTGTATGAACGTTGTGTATATGACGTGTTAAACCACCTCGAAAACCAAACGATGGACTAAGTTTCTGGCATTTTGATTATTCTTAAATTGTGGCGGCCATGTAATAAAAACACTTGAGATCACCTATTAATCCATGGAACATTTAAACTATGTATCTCTACAATAAAAAAAAACTCTCTACTGTTTGGACCTTATATGTTTTCTGTGATTACTTATTGAGTGCTATGGTTTTCCTTTTTTCTTGTTGTGTCATTGGATCTCTAGGTCCATTTGTGAACTCACACTTGTGGTAGTAGGGTGTGGGATAACCTCAGAAGCACCATCCCAAAAATGTTGGTGCTTTTCATCTATCACTATATTCCCACTACAGTTTGTACATTAATACGAAATGCAATTTCTAGTCCAATACTACCCTCTTTATTATATTAGTGAGAACTTAATAGATTTTGCCCAAACTACTAAGAAGAGTACCAAGGCCCAAGTCTGCTGAAAACGTGTAAGGTTGTCACTTAGAAACACACAGAATAGGGCTAAGGAAGTCTCACGAAGATCATTTGTATATACTATGCGGAAAGGACACTTGAACTTTGCTTTGCTGTTTGCCCAAGTGGAAAAAAACCGAGAAGACTGTGCTGAAATCTTCCACCTAAACGGTCGAACCTCAGAGAACTTATGGAGACTAAACCCAATACTGGTAGACGTAGATGCTTATGTGTAGGAGTAATTGTTGTTGTGCCAGTGGTACTCATTGCTTTCCTTGTAATGTTGGGTTTGCTCCACCCCTCTCCTGTAGAGGAGCTTAGATCTACAAGTGCCCCTTAAACACCACTTCCTATTGACAGTAGTTTATCTTCAATGGATGAGAAAAACCTACACATAGAGCAGCTAGAGGAGACTATTCATTGAATGCTTACTCCAAATTGCTTTATGAATATGTTGACACTATGGATGCTGGGGATTGTTATATCTGCATGGAATTACCTACTACAGTTGTTGAGGGAATTATATATCACCAACTTACCTTGACGTATGGAGTTACCTGTAGTTTATTGTTGAGCTTATTTTATGGAATGGGTTATCTGGAATATTATTGCTTGAATATTGCTTTCATAAGTTCCTGTGTTGAAGCATTTGAATCGACAGCCTGATGCAAAAACTTCAGAGATAATTGGACATTTCTTTTGACCCACCATGACATTAGACACTGCTTATGCACATAGACATAATATGACTTGTTCCTTAACAGGTGTAGAAAAGAAATTCTTAGATTTAGTAGAAGACAGATGAAGAGAAATATTAGCTAAAGCAGCAAATCATTCAAAAGTACCTCAATGGGCCAAAGAAGAAAGTGAGTATTAGCTCTAGATTGGCAACATAAAAGGGAATTGTGCATATTCATTAGAAAATCCACAACACACAAATTATGTGGGAAACAGTGAATGTGATCATACTTTTGAAGTTTGTAGAAATTGGGGATTATATTTAGATGGAGCAGATCCTGTGTTTCCTGGAGTTTATTATATTTGTGGGAAAAAATGCATTTTACGGGTTACCCAAGAGGTGGTATGGAACATGTTTCCAAAAATCTATCATGTGTGAAAAATTGATGACCCAATACGGGAAGAACATTTGAGAACTAACAGAGGTGCCAGTGCTAGTGAAATTGTGACATCTTTGGTGCTCTATTACCATCCGTAGGAGTGATACTGAATTCACATAAGATTAGAAAGCTTTCTACTGTGGTTGATAAGTTGTCTACTAGTACAGCTGAAGGATTTTTAGTTAAAGATACTGAAATGGTTGTGATCAGGTCAATGGTTTTGCAGAATAGACTTGCATTACACGTCCTTCCCACGAAAGATGGCGGAGTCTGTCGGATGTTAAAAGTTCAACAATGTTGTACTTACATTCCAGACAAAAGTAAGGTCTTTAAGAAATATATTAAGAACATTACTGACTTAAAGAGAGATTTGAAAGGATTAGAAGCAACAGGTGCTTGGGAAGCAATAGGGAACGCTTTTTCTGCTATAGGCACATGGTTTGAAAACTTAGGGAGTGGAATTGTTGGAAGCATCTTGAAACCTTTAGTGATGATTGCTCTTTGTGGATTAGTTTTGTTTGTACTCCATAAGGGATTCAAACATGCACAAGTGAAAAGGGGATTGAAGAGAAAGAGAGCAGACGTGGAACTTGAAAATAGACAAAGCAAATACTATCATGACATGAAGTTTCTAGAGGAATCCAGAAGAAAGATCATGAAAAAAAGCAGATTGTGATTTGTCCATCTGAAAATATTTTTTTTATCTTAAAGTGATGGCTTGATTCACCATCAGAGGGGGGAATGGAGCAGTGTAATTTTGGCCCTACCCTTACTCGTCACAAATGCATAACATAAAAGTGCACTTAGCACATGTTTCCGGTGTGGCCTAACAACATTAATGTAAAGTGTTGCACTTGACATCATTATAGAAGTGCATTCACTGTACAATTAGAGAATTAATATGCACTGTGTGCCTTAATTAATTAAACAATATTTACTGTTTAGATGATTGAGTAGAAACCATCCTTACAATATAAGAATGTAGTTACTTTAGAAACAACAATGATTTATGCAATGTGTGCACTAATGTTTTGTATATATATCATATAAAATGTAGTCCTCAGTCATACTTACACATGCGTATTAAAGATTTTACTGTACAACACATGTAATATGAATCTAATGTACTGACAGTTATATATTTATTTGTGTTTGAAAATGCACACACATATTAAAGGTGCACCATTGATTTAATACTTTAAAGTTTTCCTAACTAGACCTGTTTTCCATTCTTCATAAAATACTGTTTTCCATTTCTGCTTGCATGACTTTTCCTTTGCAGCTACGTTCACATGATTGCTAGTTTGAGAATAGATACAACACTGTACTAGCGATAGAGAGAGAGCCTGAAATGAAGACCTTGACTAGGAACATGGAGAGCCAGAACATTAACTGAAGAGTCCTATTCAGCACTATTGCCACACTTTGTAGATGACCAAGGACAATGTTGTTCCCATGTTCACTATGGGGCATTTCATAAATGTTGCAGCTTGCAACGTGCGAATGGAAGAGGACAATGAAACCCCTAATGATGCGAACAGAGGAGTGTTACCTGAAAAATTCTGGTCAATCAATCAATCAATCATGTCACTTATAAAGCGCACTACATACCCGCGAGGGTCTCAAGGTGCTGGGGGAAGAGGGGGGTGGTGCTGCTACTGATCGAGACTGGTGCAAATAACTGGAGTCTACACTGTCTGGGAGGACCGCCACTTTCTTTGGACTTTGAGAGGTTTAGACCTCTATGCTTAGTCTCTTTGATTCTTTGCTGAGTGTGGCTAATGCTATTACTCAAATTCCCCTAAACCAAGAAAACATTGGACTGAGCTTCTGAGATGCAGACACCTTTCCTTATTTCCTTTACTTCCCAAACTAGACAATTTTTTCTATTTTTCTACATTTCCTTGAATTTTGACATTCCCTAGACTACTGAAGTATCCTATTAGTTTGGACTTTAACCTAGATGATTTTAGATTTTCCTCATGCATATAAGAGAGAGCTGAAAAACACTTCTCTAAGCACCAATTTTAGTTATTGTTCTTTGTATTGCTGTGACTGAAGTGCTTGTTTGTCTCATACTGGTATGCCTAAACTCTTCAGGAGATTGGGTTTCCCAGTTGTTATTCTGTATCTTTATAACATGGTGCTAAGATTCATGACCCTTAACTTGACAGCTACCTTGTAATAAACCTTCTTAACTATAGTCACTGATTCCTGGTCCTTTTTGTGTAACCAAATGTGTTACACTGTTAATTGAAATTGATTGATATGCTGTTAACTCCCATCACCTCTCAGGTGTGAAAGAAAGATTAATCGGAGGACGAATGGTAAGAGGGTTGGTCCAGAGCGCTGCATCATTACTGTTAGAAATGGGGTCTCTAGTTGGCATTGGTATGCACCCTGTCCAAATAGGGACCTTCACTCTAGTCAGTATAAGTAAGATACACACCTAAGATAACCCCTGCTCACCACCTTGGTAGCTTGGCACAAGCAGTCAGGCTTATCTCAGAGGCAATGTATGAAGTATTTCTACACACACAGTAACAGTGAAAACACTACAAAAAGACTCCACACCAGTTTAGAACAATAGCCAATATTTATCTGAATAAAACATCACCAAAATGACAAGAATGCAACATACACATGTCAAGATATGAATTTTCAAAGATTAAATAATGTTCAGTTCTTAAAAATCACTGGTTGCGCTTGATCAGGACGGAGTACCTTGGATGCGTCAAAAATCAAAGACGATGCGATTCGCAGGGGAAGTGAGGCACAGAAAAAGCAGGCGATGCATTGATTCCTTACTGCTACAGGGGAAGTGATGCGTTGGTTCCTTACTGGTGGAAGGGAGGTGATGCGTTGTTTTTGGGGACACTGCCTTAATTTCTTTCTGCAATGCGGTGTCAGTGAAGAAATCGGTGCACAGGGACGATTCCATAGCGACAAAGCAGGTGCTGCTTCGGAGCCGGGCCGATGAGTCAAGGACTTTGTCGATGCAGGGCTCGAGACTCACACAGCTGCAGTTCTTTGGAGGCTCTACGACAAAAAGCTGGGGCCTGCATTCTAAGCTGCGGTTGTTACATCAAGCGGGAATCACGCTCCGGTGCAGGTAACGGCAAAGCATCTAGTTTTGTCGGTGCTGTACCGATTCCAAAAGATGCCTGGAGTCGACGTGCTGATTTTCTTCTTTGTATCTCCAGAACTCACTTCCAAGGGCTGAGGAACTGGATTTGGCACCACCTCGCAAGACAAGACTCTCAGCAAGAGAGCCTAGGTGCTAGCAGGAGAAGTCTTTGATTGCCCTGAGACTTCTTAACAGGAGGCAAGCTCAACTTAAGCCCTTGGAGAACCTTGGAAGCAGGATGTAGAAAGCAAACTCCAGTCCTTTCACTCACAGGACAGAAGTAGCAGCAGTAGCAGGCCAGCACAGCAAAGCAAACAGCAAAGTGGCAGTCTCTCCTGACAGCAATACAGCTCTTCTTCCTGACAGAATGTCTTCAACCCAGAAGTGTTCTGAGTATATGGTGTCAAAGGTCCAGTACTTATTTCCAATCCAGCCTCTGAAGAAGGCAAACTTCAAAGGCAAGTTTTTGTAATGCAGACGACCCTGCCTTTCCCTGCCATGGCTCCAGACACACTACAGTGGGTGGAGACTTCTTTGTGTGGGGACTGGCACAGCTCTATTCAGGTGTCAATGTCAACTCCTCCCACCACTGTAGCTCAGGAAGGTTCATCAGCCTGGTGATAGGCCATCAGGATATGCAGGGCACACCAGTTCCCTTTGTGTGACTGTCTGGAGTGAATGCACAAATGGCCCCACTGTCATCCTGACCCAGACTTGGATTCAGAGACAGGTAGAGGCACAGAATGCTTAAAGTAAGAAAATGCTCACTTTGCCACTGGATTGAAGCTAGCCTGGCTGATGAGGGGTGTTACCCCGAAACCGGTCCCAGGATGCTTGTTTACAGTCCAGGGAAGACCTGGCTTGGCAATTCGAGCTGGACTGTTCCCATGAGGAACAGGGTCAAGACTGATTTGCATATGGTTGGGTCTGAACTGGGGTGGCGAAGTGAGCTAAAGAACGATGATGGATTCAACCCAGATCTGTGACTGGGGGATAGTGTCTGAAAAACGTCAATGCTCCGTAAATCATCTCCTTGTGTTTGCTTTGTTCCCCCTAAGTTGGCAAGGTATGCCCAGACATGGGTCCCTTGCTCACTTTGCCACTGGATTCAAACTAGCCTGGCTGATGAGGGGTGTTACCCCGAAACTGGTCCCAGGATGCTTGTTTATGGTCCAGGGAAGACCTGGCTTGGCAGTTCGGACTGGACTGTTCCCATGAGGAACAGGGTCAAGACTGATTTGCATATGGCTGGGTCTGAACTGGGGTGGTGAAGTGAGCTAAAGAACAATGATGTATTCAACCCAGATCTGTGACTGGAGATGAGTGTCAGAAAAGTTTCAGCGCTCTGCCCATCATCTCCTTGTGTTTATTTTCTAAAAGGGGCATTTTAAGACCTGCAATTTAAAAACCAGCTTTATCAAAATATGTATTTTTAAATTGTGAGGCCAGAGAAACCAAACTCCAATTTTCTATCAGCTCCCAATTGGCAGATACACTTGTAAGATGTTACAAGGCAGCTCCAATGCTAACCTATGGGAGAAATAGACCTTGCTGTAGTGAAAACAAAACTATCAGTATTTTTCTTCCAGGACACGTAAAACACAATAGTACAAGCCCTTGCTTTTAAATGCACTGCACCCTGCCCACAGGGCTACCTAGGGCTTACCTTAGGGAGGGTTTGTGCATGGCCAGTGGGTATACTTGCCAGGTCGAAATTGCAGTTTAAAACTGCACACACAGACACTGCAGTGGCAGGTCTGAGACATGTTTGCGGGGCTACTCATGTGGGTGGCACAATCAGTGCTGCAGGCCCACTAGTAGCATTTGATTTACAGGCCCTGGGCACATCTGGTTCACTGTACTAGGGTCTTACTAATAAATAAAATAGACCAATAATGGTGAAACCAAATATCTTTACATTTTAAACAGGCAGCACTTGCACTTTAGCACTGGACTGGTCAGCAGTGGTGAAGTGCCCAGAGTCCTAACACCAGCAAAAAGAAGGTCAGAACAATAGGCAGAGACAGGCAAAAGGTTTGGAATTAACCCTGCAACAGGTCCAAAAATTACCCTTAATATGAGAAAAATAAAGTGGAAATCTGAAATTTAATTCCGGGATTTTCTTTGCAGATAAGCCTAAATGCAGGCATCCCAAAAGACATACATCTCGTCACGTTTATGCTAGTCATCTAGAAGTCTACTCGTTTTGGCAAAAAAGTTGCATAATTATACAGAAATGATGAATTCTTAATAAGCAATTCAACTAGCAACCGTTAGAAAATTATTCATATTCAAACTTCTTGCCTTGGTTTTTGGTGTAGTCTACAAACCATGCCCTACTTATTTGAACGACTGCATCACAAGGTGTTTTCCCTTTAGAAACCTGTAACCTTTTTCTAACTTTACCGTATGCATACTACAATTCAATAAAATATTTTGTTAAGAGGGAACTTCTCAGTTCAAGTAGTGAGACTTTGGAATACTGTCCCATAAAATTTGACTATTGAACCAAACCATCTCATCTTGTGTTCCAGCTAAGATTGAACAGACTGCCATCCATCTATGAGGACCAGTTCAGCTGGAGGGAGAAACCGGATTCTGGGTCACTTTCATGTCTGAGGGGGTGCAATCCTATCGTCATCTCTCCCTCACCAAAACATAGAGCGTGATAATGTCCTTTTGGGTCTTCCCCCTTTTCTTAGATAAGGCACTCCACAATACTTGGTCAGTGGCTATGATTCACCTTTGTTATGCCCCTTCAATACAGAATTCCTTCTGGCTCTACCCATTTCTAGGAAGCAAAGCACAATGGTTGGTGTTGTAAACTACTTTAAACATACTGTCTCAGATAACTCTTAAAATCAGACTCATCAAGAGGTCCATTTTTTGGCTGGTCCTGCGAGTTAGTTTGTCAGCTTGTTGACATACTTTCTGGTGTATGATTCCTGCATAAACATCTTGAGCAGAAATGTGAGGGCTAGAAATTTACCAAGGGACCCTTTTGCATGACAGGTGATGGATTTAGTCCCTTCCAAGTCATTCAGAGTACTGACATTCATACCCTCCAATGCATTCTGCCACTGTGTCAGAGTTGTTTTCTTGGTAACAGTACACCAGGCACAGATCCATATATGTTACCAGTCTGGTTATGGCCTTTCAACCTAGGTGCTTCCCTGGTTAATCAAGCTTCAATATAAGAAGGAGGGAGAACAACACAAGGATTGGAATGACACTGTACTGATATGACAAAGAAATTGTACCTAAACATTACTTCTGAATTACAGCAAAGCATGTTTGTCACTCCTTGTAAAGACACCAACCCTCTGTCAACGAATGAGGGCATCTATGTTAATGCGGCTGCCTTAGCTCCCTTGGCAAACATTTTACTTAACAAGGGCCGCTTATTCTAAGTCTCAGGACAATTATATACAGGGTTCACAAAGACAGCACCATCGTTGTCACTTTGACTCTCCTATATCCGCCTACAGCAGTTATGTCAGCCTTTCTGTATGGAAAAAGTTTGCCCTCCCACATGAACGATGAGGACAAATGTCTCAAACAATGCAAAGAAAATTTGCCAATCCAGGGGCTCACCATTATATAGACTAATATCAATGCAATAATGATGAACTTAATTTTATAACTTTGGCAGAAATGTGACACCTTTCAAATTGCATATAGGGGCCAGGAGTTCAGTGTATGTCTATGCTGATCCCTACAAACGTATTTTTGAAAACAAATTTAGAGCATATGGTCCGAGTTGACACAACGTTTTTTTCATGTTACGGCCAACCAATTGGATTGCTCGCTCTCGTGGGGTCATGAGTCTCGCGATAGTGAGCCCAACCTATGTGGAAAAAAAGTACTCATGACCAATCAGATCACTACAAATTTTGAATTTGGGGTTTAGCAGACCCCCGTTGGAGTCTTGCATGATCAACTGTCAATATGTTTATACATTTTTAACCTTAATTTCTCAAAAACTACTGAACAGGATTACCACAAAGTGCAAGATGCACGCATTCTGGGCAAAGGTCAAGCTTTCTGCCAAATTTGGTGTAATTATGTTCAGCCATTTTCCCTGTATTCTTGTCTGATTTTTCCTATGGAAAATGCATGGGAAAAAAAGTGTTTTGGGATACTCCCTTTTTCTCAGCCTCTGCTTAACGAATCACCCCAAAAATTCCAGGAAGTTGCTGAGTGGATGAACATTTTTGGGGAAAGTTACTAAAGATTTGTCAAACAGCGCAAAAAGTTATTAGCAAAATAAAAAAAACTCTTTCTATGGTAAGTCTGACTCATGTATCACTACACAGTGATGACCACCACTGTTATCAATCTATCTATCTATCTATCTATCTATCTATCTATCTATCTATCTATCTATCTATCTATCTATCTATCTATCTATCTATCTATCTATCTATCTATCTATCTATCTATCTATCCATCCATCCATCCATCCATCTCTCTATCTGTCTGTCTGTTTGTCTATCTTTCTATCTATCTATCTATCTACGGTGCACATAGAGATGTGAGAGCCTGACCAATCACAGAACAAACCTTTTCTCTTTGGGGGAAAAGAGATGGGCACTTCAAAGTTGCTTGTGCAGTTATTTTATTTCGAATCCATGTGCAGCCGCAACAGGGAACCTGACACGTTTCAGCGAATTTATCTATCTATATCTATCTATCTATCTATCTATCTATCTATCTGTTTCAGGGAATTTGGTCCAAGATCTTTCAGTGCGCTCTGCAGCTGGTGCTGGCGGAATATGCGATGTTACATCGCATGCGGTACAACGCATGCGATTACCGACCGCGTTGTTACAACGCATACGATTACATCGCAAGTCGTTTCTAAGACTTGCTGTAGGGGGCGTGATGGACTTACGAATAGTATAATTTACTATTCCAACTCCAGCGTGCGCAACAGTAGGGAAGGTGTTTGAATAGTAAATTATACTATTACTTACTTTAGAGCGCCCCCTACAGCAAGTCGTAGAAACGACTTGCGTTGTAATGGTTAGCGTTGTAACAACGCGGTCGATGTAACAACCGCGTTGTAATCGCATGCGTTGTACCGCATGCGATGTAAACGCTGCTTCCCGTGCTGGCGTTGGGGCTAGACTGCTTGCCCTTTGAACAATGTTTGTATATTGGGAAATAACAAATATGGTTCATGATGTACTTCATTTGTTTTTTTTTTTTAAATAGGTGGGTATGGGGGTGTTTACACACAATACAATGACAGTAAAAATGTTCTTGTTAGAAAGATTTGAACATTTGAGCATCATCCATTTAGTATTCATTGTTTGCCTGAGTCTACAGATATATCTGTCTGTGTTTGAGAAATATGACTTTTGTTGGGGATAATGTGTTAATATTTAAAATGTGTTTTATGCAACAATGTGTATTACTATGAGTCAAATTTTAAATGCAAAGGGCTTTGCAAGGAATCATGTATTCTAAAATGTGCTCTGCATGTGTAGTACATTGATACTACAGTGTATGTTTATTGAGACATATATAAAGAAAGGAAATAAAGTGTAACGCGGGACAGTGGAACTTTTTGCTGACAGGGTTCTACATTTACAAAATGTATTCATACAGACTGACGAGGATTTGTTGGTAGATGCTTGCATTAAGGACAGACCTGCAAGGATGAGCTTGTCAGGTGTGATGATTAATGCTCAGAGAACAGCACTGTCATTGTGAAAGCATTATTTTTCCAGTACTGAAAGAAAGCCAAATGCTGTGTTAAATATACATTTTTTTATTTTTTTAAGGAAGCTAAATATCTCCCAAATGAATTAGCAGGGTGAATTATTGAAAATAATTCACAGTTAGACTTGTGAAACACTGGCTAACAATCAAGTGACTTTATAGTTGAATAGGTCAGCTAATAAATACAATTTTAAACACCAAAAACACGGAAATTCACCAATTATATTTTACTGCACTATAACTTGCACCCATGCCATGGACTACGCGTGACCTCACATATTACATCACTCATGACGAGTTTAAAGACATCAAAAATTACATAATTGACATCACTGACATCATCCACCATACTGCTGTTCAATTTATTCTACAAACCAGTATAGCCTTTGAAATAAGCAATTAAGTACCAAATGGCACAGAATCATATAAAGCATACAACACATAAACATATATGCTTATATTAAATAATGAGACTGTAGCCCACTGCCTCTATGCACACAAGCCCCGTCCAAACCCCTAATACACACATCCTGCGAAATGTGCACACATTTTCACGGACTGTCCACTACATCCAGCCACCTAAGCCGCATTAGGTGTCCAAGCCCCTACTACACACAGCTTTGGCCCTGTGCAAAACTCTTTGTAGAACAGCCACTCCTTCCAAATATCCAAGCCCTATTAGGTGACCAAGCCCCTAATATACACAGCCTTGTCCCCGTGCAAAACTCTTTATGGAGAGGCTACTCCTGCCAAACATCCAAGCCCCATTAGCTGTCTATGCCCTTACTACATACAGCGATCACCTTATGCACAGCTCTTCACAGAGAGCTCGCTCCCTCAAGCGACCCAAGCCCCTTTACTTTGGCAAGACCCTACTATGCACAGCCTCCAACATGTGCACATGGAGAGGACACTACCTACAGATTCTCAAACCCTGTTAGGTGGTGAAGCCCCCAATACGCACAGGCTGTGTCCTGTGGACAACTCTTCAGAGAGTCCCCAAACCTTCCACACTTGAAAGCCCTATTAGGAGGCCAAATATGTTATAAAGGCTTACACTCATTTGCAGTGCAAAAGCTATAGAAAATTGCTTCCCCACCCCGGAGTTTTATATAGCGCAAACTTGACCCGAAGGTATCAGGTATCAGAGCGCTTTACATGAGCACCAGTTACCTTACACAAGGACACATTCATTTTTTTTGTTAGGCACGGAAAGATTTAGTGATTTGCCCAGATTCACAGGATGGTGAGCGTCATTGCAGAGACTCGAACCTGGTTCCCCAGATTTTGACATCGACCACCCTAGCCAGTTACGCCACATCCTCTCCCCATGCTTTAAATGCAGCTCACTAAATTCCATTTAGTGTCAAAAGTTATCAGTGATGTCATCAATTATGTCATTTGAGATGCCATGAGTGATGTCGCCAATGATGTCATTGAACATGTCATGAGTGATGTAGTATGCAAGGTCAAAAGCAGTGCATGGCATGGGTGCAAGTTATAGTTAGCTCAGTAAACTATAATTCATGAATTTGGACGCACTAGTGTATTTTGTGCTAAGAAAATACCACTAAATGCCAGTAGTAATTTGGGGAAAAATCCAACCCAAAGAGCACATTTAGCAAGTACGAGTGGCTTCTCACACTTGCTATACATGTTCTGTTGCATTTACTGCATTTCTTATCACAAAAGGCATTCTCATGTCCATTTTTGACACAAGGGGGCATTTTTGAGCTTAGAAATAGAGCTAAATGTAGAATTACTCCACTTGGGTAATTGAAACATAATCTCACAGAATTCTTAGGTAAATCTACGTAATTACACCACACAGAATTACGTGCGTTATACCCACCCCTAATATATATGTATATATAGAAATGCATGTGTATGTATATATATATATATATATATATATATATATATATATATATATATATATATATATTCACTGAAAAAACCACAGGTTTCAGGGACGTTATAGTTAGAGATTAGCATTTAAAAAACCTTAGAAATTCACTGAAAAAACCATAGGCTTCAGGGACGTTATAGTTAGTTGGACATTTCACTCATATAAAACCAGAGAAATTCGGCTGTTATAGTTAGTAGAGCTTACTACCAATATCGAAACCATAGACACACCAATAGCAGTTAGTACATACCTGCTCAGTGACTCATACGTCTACACACACATCCACCCACTAACCCAAACAGTCACTCATACACGCAGTCATTCATCAATACAGCCACTGATATATCCACTCATACACCCATATAAACACTCACACACTGCCACTCACCCAAAGAGTTACTCAAAAACCTAATCAGTCACCCAAAGAATTAATTACACTGCCATTTACTCACCTATACAGTTATACACACACCACGTAACTTATTCATACAGATACGTACTGTCTTCAACAATTACTGACATAAGCACACACTTATCCATGCAGCCACTGTCACAATCACTCACTGTCACATATACTCACTTATATACTCCAACACTCACAAATACTGCCTTTCACATATGTAGTTACTTACATATATACCACTAACATATCCATTCAGTCACCAACACAGTTATATGTACTCACTCACCCATACACTCCCTAACACACGCACTCATAAACGCATACACCCAGTGAATTACCCACTCACACATCTATGCACAGAGTCACACACCCCCACCTACCCACACAGACACTCAGGCACCCATACAGATACTCAGACAACCAATGAATAACCTATATAGACACTCATTTAACTACTCACCAACCCATTCAGCCGCTTACACACCAACTGACAGACTGATACAGACATTTACACAGTTTACTCACTAACCCATGCATTCAGCAAGACAAGTTTAATCACTCACTTATACAGTCAGTCACGCACCTACTAAATCATCTATTCAGACACTCATACACCCACTCATACTTCAACACACCTTGACATTTATATATATAAAACATATTTAAACTTTACAGAAACAAAGTCACTGGATGATGTCATCAGTGATGTCATTTGAAATGTCATCAGTGATGTCACTGAGCATCACATGAGTGATGATGTAATATGTGATGTCATCAGCAGTGCATTGCGAGGCGCGAGTTAAGTTAGCTCTACTAACTATAACAGCCGAATTTCTCTGGTTTTATATGAGTGAAATGTCCAACTAACTATAACGTCCCTGAAGCCTATGGTTTTTTCAGTGAATTTCTAAGGTTTTTTAAATGCTAATTTCAAACTATAACGTCCCTGAAACCTGTGGTTTTTTCAGTGAATTTCTAAGGTTTTTTAAATGCTAATTTCTAACTATAACGTCCCTAAAACCTATGGTTTTTTCCGTGAATATATATATATATATATAACTCACGCCCCCGCAATGCACTGCTGATGACGTCACATATTACATCACTCATGACATGGTCAGTGACATCACTGATGACATCACTGATGACATCTCAAATGACATCACTGATGATATCACTGATGGCATCATCCACTTATTCTCTGATGCACCTACTCACACCCTAATATAACCTTTCATACACCCACTCTAAAATACAGACTACCATTCTCGAAACCATAGACACACCAATACCAGTTAGTACATACCCACTCACTGATTCATAGGTCTACACACATCCACTCACTCACCCATACAGTCACTCATACATGCAGTCACTCATCAATACAGCCACTATTATATGCACTCATACACACATACAGACACTCACATATCGCCACTCACCCATAGAGTTACTCACACACCTAGTCAGTCACCCAAAGAGTCAATCACAATGCCATTTACTCACCTATACAGTTATACACACACCACCTCACTTATTCACAGATACTAACACATACTTACTCTCTTATACAATCACTGACACAAGCACACACTCATCCATACATCCACTCTCACAATCACTCACTTTCACATACAGTCACTTATATACTCCAACACTCACATATACTGCCATTCACATATGCAGTTACTCACACATATACCACTGAGACATCCATTCACTCACCAACACAGCCATATGCACACTCACTCACCCATACAGCCCCTCACAGACGCACTCATGAACCCATACACCCAGTGAATTACCCACTCACACATCCATGCAGGTAGTCACACAACACACAGACACTCAGGCACCCATACAGGTACTCAGACAACCAATCAATAACCCATATAGACACTCATGTACCTATTCACCAACCCATGCAGCCAATTACACACCAACTGACAGACTGATACATTCATTCACACAGATTAGTCACTCACCCATACATTCACCCAGACACGAATAATCACTCACTTATACAGTCAGTCACACACTGACTGAATCATCATATATATATCACATTCTTAAACTTTTTAGAAACACTCACAGTCACTGGATGATGTCATCAGTGATAACATCAGTGATGTCATTTGAGATGTCATCAGTGATGTCATCAGTGATGTCACTGACCATGTCATGAGTGATGTAATATGTGACGTCATCAGCAGTGCATTGCGGGGCGTGAGTTATAGTTAGCTCAGCTAACTATAACGGCTGAAATTCTCTGGTTTTGTACGAGTGAAATGTCAGACTAACTATAACGTCCCTGAAACCTGTGGTTTTTTCCGTGAATATCTGAGGTTTTTTAAATGCTAATTTCTAACTACAACGTCCCTGAAACCTGTGGTTTTTTCAGTGAATTTTATATATATGTATTCAATCTCCTCTCACTCTTACAAGTAAGGAATCAGCACTCAGGTTGTAGTTTGGAAGTATTTAATCTGCAAAGGATGTGATTCACGCGCTTTGGCTCGTCCGAACCTTGATAACGATACAAGACGTCATTGTAGCTTCCTTATTTAAATGTACAAATGCCTCCAGTTGCCAACATTAACAAAGGACTAAATATTACTTTAATCCAAAAAGCTGGCGGCCATATTGGCCTGGTCACGGTGTGAAAATTCAGGAATTGATACAATAAAGAAAAGAAAACAAGTGTTAATATGCACACAATGTCATTTCAGCATATCTTGCCCGGTGACCGCCGTACCTGTATGTTCGTCAACGTGACTTGTTCACAATAAACATACTTAGGATTGCAAACATCAACATAAACAATGGACTACACATTACTTTGAAGTGAAAGGCTATCAGCCATATTGATCTGGGCACGTTGCGTATTATAATGGTTCTTACACGAAAGAAAAGAAAAAAAAGGGGTGTTAATATACACACACCATCCCTAAATAAAGTTCTAGCGATTATAGTTCCATTCCATTCACAGCTCATTTGAGATGTCATGAGTGATGTCACTGACCCTGTCATGAATGATGTAATGTCTGAGGTCATAAGCAGTGCATTGCGGGGGTGTAAGTTATAGTTAGCTCAGGTAACTATAACTGTTGAATTTCACTGGTTTTGTACGATTGAAATCTGAGTCTAACTATAACGTCCCTGTAATCTTTGTTTTTTTCAGCAAATGTCTAGTTTTTTTTAACATTAAGTAAGATGCCTATCACAATGGATGGTGGGGGGTTGGAAGCGGGGCCTGGCCTGGTATTCTGCTGCCCCTACCCAAGCTTGCTGCTCCTGCCTCCCCTCCTCCTTGCCATCCATTGTCCAAGCCCATACCCCTGCTCCCTCATTACAGCCCTGTGTGGCCGTTGTTCTGCCACTGGCCTTCCCGCCTTCTCTGAACAGTTAGCTTGCTGCCCCATCCACCTCCTCCCTATCCTCTGTTGTCTGAATCCATGCACTAGCCTCCTCCCATGCATGGTCTGATGAGCTGTCACTGCCCTCCATTTAGCATGATGTCCCAGTCCACTCCTCCTGCCCTCCATTGCCCAATTCTATGCCCCATCATTGACCTCCTGCTTAGCCTCTGTGCTTAGCTTGCTGCCCCTACTCTCCTTCCCCCTGCCCTCTGATGTCTGTGTGCATGCCCCTGCTCCATCCTTTTGCCCACCATGTTTCATGGAACTGCCCCTCCTATCTACTCTGAGTGTTCTGTTGAGCTGCCACTCCCCTCCCACCTGCCTAGCATTGTCAGATGACTGTAACCTGTCCCTGCCACCTCCGCCCTGCCTGTCCACGTTTCATGCCCCTATTCCCTTCCTCCTATCCTCCATGGTCCATTTTACTGCCACACCCTTCTGCCCTCCCTGGTCTGTTGTGCTGCAACTGCTCCCACTGCCTGCCCTGCGTGGTCTGTTGTGAGGCCCCTTCCCCTGAACTCTCTTGTCTGTGCCCAGCTCCTACCCCTCCCTTCTATCCTCCATGGTCCTTTGTGCGTGCCCCTGCCCCCTCCTTCTTGCCCATCATGGCCATTGTGCTGCCACTAACCCTCCCGCTTGCCATGCATGGTCTTCTGTGCTGCCACGGCCCCTCCCACCTTCCCTGTGTGGTCAGCTAGCTGCCCCTGACCCCCTCCCACCTTCCCTCCATGGTCTGTGTATATGCCATTATAGTCTCACTGTTGCTCTCCATGGTGTGTCTTGCTTCTAGTGCCCATCCTGCCTGACCTCCATGGTCAGCTTCCTGCTTCTGCCCTGCCCCCTTGCCCCCTGCCCTCTGTTTTCCATGTGCAGACCCCTATTCCCTCCCTCCTGGCTTGTCTGTTCCATTGTAATGCCCCTGATCCCTCCCTCCTGCCCTTTATGGTCCGTTATGCTGTTGCTTTCTCTCCTGTCTGTCCATTATGGTCAGCTAGCTGCCATTGCCTCTTTCCCCTCTGTTCTCTGTTGTCCATGTGCATGGTCCTGTCCCCTCCCTATTGCTTTCCATGGATTGTTGTGCTGCACTCCCGTCCCGCATGCCCTGTGTGGTGTATTGTGCTGCTGCAAACCCTGATGCCTGCCCTGTAAGGTCAGTTTGGTGCACCTGTCCATGTCCCTCCTGTCCTCTGTTATCCGAGTCCATGTCCCTACCCCAATTCCTCCTGCCTGCCATGATCCAATGTACCATACTTGCTAACATTTTGAACTTGGTAAGAGAGAGATTTTGGAAAAAAAACTGGGATATTGATTTTCTCCATTGACTTACATTGAAAAAGAGGAGATTGTAGACAGGAGACAGATCAAATAAAGCCCATTTGGGCTTAAAAACATTGGGCGTTTCCTGGCTGAATCGGGTCTGTTGGCATGTATGGTTGTACTACCACTGCCTCTTCCTTCTGCCCACAATGGTCTATTATATTGCCACAGCCTCTCTTGCCTGTCCTGCATTGTTGGTTTGTTGCCCCTGCCCCCTTTCCACTGCCCTCCATAGTCTGTTGTGCTGCCACTGCCCTTCCTGCCTGCCCAGTGTGGTCAAATTGTTGCCTCTGCACCCTCCTACCTGCCTTCAATTTTCTGAGTCCGTGCCCCTGGCCTCTGCCTCTCAACAGTATCCTAATGAACAACTAGATTGCTAACATTCTATATTTATTACAAAAGTGTGGCACGCCTGGCGTCATCTTGATGTAATCAAAACTGTAATACCTAGAGCATTTCCTTTAGAAATTACAGAAATGAGAGGATCTTATTTGCATCGAAATTATGGTTAGTGCTCTAAAAAACTTAAATGAGGACATATTTTCTGAGTTTTCAAATAGCGACAAAGCACTTTTAAACTATTTGTTATCTGTATGTTTTTTTATCCAGTTGTCCACTTGATTAAATGTTGCACTTAGGGGAGCGGAAGTGGTGTTACTTCCAGAGCTGCAGACTTTGCAACTGGGGAACCAGGTTGGAGTTTCTGCTTCAGCTCGACATTCTGTGATTCTGGTCAAATCACTTAATCTCCCCATGTCTACAACCAAAATGAATTTGTCCTTGTGTGATGTAACCAATGCTCATGTAAAGCACTCCAATACCTGACCAGTCTGCACTATATAAAACTGCAAAAAAACAAAAAATAAAAAGTGTTTTGCACACTTCTGTCATTGGCCTATACGTGGGCTACATCTGGGTGATATTTGTGCTACATTCTGGCTCTTTGGTCTCTGGTGGCCATCTTGGGAGATTTATTTGTTATGAAGTTTCCTAATTTCCTCATTTACTGCAGTCTCCTCAGTAGGAAATACTTTCAGTTTTTTACTTTGATTCCACCAAGAAGGCATTCAGATGTGTCACACATTTGCCATAAATTCAGAATGTCAGCACTCTAGTTGCTCATTAGATCACTGTAGTAAAACTACTGCTCACCAGGGACGTCTGCTGCTGGTATTGAAAGTGCATGTTTCAGTCTGCATGTCAGAATTTTTTAATGAAATAGAAGAGGATTTGAGAAGTCACTCAAAATGTGCACTAATTTTTCTTTCTGCAGCACTAATCATAATTTCTATGGCAAAATGAACCCCCTCATTTTGTTCCTTTTTAAATTGAATGTTTTAAGTGTTACCACTTTATTCCAATCAAGATGGCTTCAGGTGTGCCATACTTTTGTCATAAGTAAGACTGTTAGCGCTCTAGTTGTTCTTTAGAACACTCTGGGAAGCTGCAGTAGAACACAAATGAATCAACTGACAGTCTCTGCCCTTGTTGGATGTACATGTTTTACTGAGAATGTTAGACTTCATTCTCACATGACTGAGAAAGATAATGTGAATTTACAGAAAATATGCTCTCATTTTAGCTTCTAGATCACCTTCCAAACCTCTATGGGAAAAGTATGAGAAAATAGTTTTCTCTCAAACATGATTCATGATATCCCAGCAGAAGGCTTTTTCACAGGGTAAAATCACCTTAGAACACACCACAATTCCTAAAATGAGTATGGTACCATCAACAAATGATTTATAATGTAACTAAAGTCTTATCACCCTTTATACGTTCTCCTTTTGGTGACCCTCAAAACCTTCCATTCACTACAATGCATTTTAATGGGGTGCTATCATGTATATTGGTCCCAAGATGGCTGCCAACACTTCTTGGATGAAGTGCTGACAGCCAATCAGATCTCACGATGAGATGTGTGGTTAGGCTCCGCCCAGATATACACATTTCTTTTTCCTTTAATATTTAAAAAACTACTGAACGGATTTACACCATTTAAAAAAAAGGGCGCTTTCTGAACCAAGAGCTACCTTTTTCTCAAATTTGGTGTAATTCCTTTCAGCAGTTTGGGCTGTAGCCTTGTCTAAAGTTTCCTATGAAAATTAACATGGGGAAAACGCGTTTGGGACCCCCCTTTTTTCTCGGCCCCCGTTTGACGAATCACCCCGAAACGTTCAAGACAGGAGCTGACCTGAGTGGGCCATGAGTTTTGAAACTTTTGCGAAGATTCGTCAAACGGCGTCAAAGATATTGGCAAAAGAAAAAACGCTTTTTGAATAGAAACAAGGTCCTAACTATAACTACCTACTGGCGACCGCCAGTAGGTAATACACATAAACATACACACATATATATACATATATATATATATATATATATATATTCACTGAAAAAACCATAGGTTTTAGGGACAGTTATAGTTAGTTGGACATTGCACTCGTACAAAACCCGTGAAATTCCCCCGTTATAGTTAGTCCAGCTAACTATAACTCGCGCCCCGCAATGCACTGCTGATGACGTCACATATTACATCACTCATGACATGGTCAGTGACATCACTGATGACATCACTGATGACATCTCAAATGACATCACTGATGACATCATCCAGTGACTGTGTGTTTCTGTAAAGTTTAAATATTTTTAATATATATAGGAAAAGACGTATTGAAGAATGAGTGGGTGTGTAAGTGTCTGTATGGATGATTTAGTAGGTGCGTGACTGACTGTATAAGTGAGTGATTTAACGTATCTTACTGAATGCATGGGTTAGTGACTAAACTGGGTGAATGTCTGTATCCGTCTGTCTGTTGCTGTGTAAGTGGCTGCATGTGTTTGAGAATAGCTACATGAGTGTCTATATGAGTTATTGAATGCTTGTGTGAGTATCTGTATGGGTGCCTGAGTGTTTGTGTGGGAGGGGTGTGTGCGACTCTGTGCATAGATGTGTGAGTGGGTGATTCACTGGGTGGATGGTTTCAAGAGTGCATCTGTGATAGACTGTATGGGTGGGTAAGTGTGTGTAAGAGTGTGTTAGTGAGTGAATGTATGTCCCAGTGGTACATGTGTGAGTAACTACATATGTGAAAGGCAGTATATATGTGTGTTGGAGTATATAAATAGCTATAAGCAAGAGTGACTGATTGTGATAGTGGCTGTATGGATGAGTGTGTGCTTGTATCAGTGATTGTATAAGAGCGTAAGAATGTGCTAGTATTTGTATGAGTAAGTGAGCTGGTGTGTGTATAACTGTATAGGTGAGTAAATGGTAGTGTGTTTAATTATTTGCATGACTGACTAGGTGTGTGAGTACCTCTATGGATGAGTGGCGGTGTTTGAGTGTCTATATAGGAGTATGAGTGCATATGATAGTCCTGTACTGAGTGACCGTAAATATGAGTGACTGTTCGGGTGAGTGAGTGGATGTGTGCGTAGACCTAAGAATCAGTGAGTGGGTATGTAGTTATTGGTGTTGGAGTGTCTATGGTTTTGCGAATGGCAGTCTGTACTTTAGAGTGGGTGTATCAAAGGTTATATTAGGGTGTGAGAAGATGCATGAAATTATCACATGGATGATGTCATCAGTGATGTCATCAGTGATGTCATTTGAGATGTCATCAGTGATGTCATCAGTGATGTCACTGACCATGTCATGAGTGATGTAATATGTGACGTCATCAGCAGTGCATTGCGGGGCGCGAGTTATAGTTAGCTGGACTAACTATAACGGGGGAATTTCACGGGTTTTGTACGAGTGCAATGTCCAACTAACTATAACTGTCCCTAAAACCTATGGTTTTTTCAGTGAATTTCAAAGGTTTTTAAATGCTAATTTGTAACTATAACGTCCCTGAAACCTATGGTTTTTTCAGTGAATTTCAAAGGTTTTTTAAATGCTAATTTGTAACTATAACATGTCTGAAACCTACGGTTTTTTCAGTGAATTTCAAAGGTTTTGTAAATGACAATTTTTAAATGTATTAATTGTTATATACATTTTTAAAATACTGATTTACTACATTTTTAGAAACAATTTTTTTTACATATTTTATTATTTAAATTACATTGTAATTACATTATACATTACATTACAAAAAATACTTTCTCTTAATGAATTACTTTAGTTTAAATACTTTGCAGATAGGCAATAGACTTTTAAGTACAGTAGTTACAGTTGTTGCAATGGGCAACACATTTTCAAACACAATGCAACATTCAGCTCAATGTGAATTTCTAGTTAAATGCAATTAGTTACTTTATGGATTACTTTTCTAACCACAGGACTGGATCCTAGATTCAGTCCTGGGACATCTCCTGTAAACAGTTGAGTAAAAGCGTTTTGGTTACAGTCGTGATTTTTAAGGAATATTATTGTATTTTAAAAGTTGACACTTTGAAACTTTTTCTCATAGAATCACCAATGTTATCCTATGGAAGGAAATTCACTTAGCAGGTAAAAACTGTTATCGTTACTTTTCTTACTCAGTGTTGGATCCTGGATCCAGCACTGGTGCATCTCCTGTAAACAGTTGAAAGAATGCGTTTAAGTCATACTGTCGATTTTTAAGGAATATTTGTAGTTTGTGAAAATCAACACTTTGAAACTTTTTTGCTGAAAACCAGTCAATGTTAGCCTATGAAGGAAATTCAAGTTACCGGTAAGTACGGTTAAAATTACTTTTGAGGATCAGTACTGGGCTGAAACATGCAGCACTGAGGTCTCTCCTGATAACAGGTGAGTAAATCGGAATTCGTATTTCGGCTGATTTTAGAGGAATATTTTAAAGTTCCAAAACTCCACACTTAGAAGAATTTCCAAGTGAAACCAGTCAATGTTAGCCTATGGAAGGAAATTCAAGTTACTGGTAAGTACGGTTAAAATTACTTTTCAGGACCAGTACTGGGCTGAAAGATGCAGCACTGAGGTCTCTCCTGATAACAGGTGAGTAAATCAGAATTCGGATTTCGGCTGATTTTAGAGGAATATTTGTATGTTTCAAAAATCAACACTTAGAAGAATTTCCAAGTGAAACCAGTCAATGTTAGCCTATGAAGGAAATTCAAGTTACCGGTAAGTACGGTTAAAATTACTTTTCAGGATCAGTACTGGGCTGAAAGATGCAGCACTGAGGTCTCTCCTGATAACAGGTGAGTAAATCGGAATTCGTATTTCGGCTGATTTTAGAGGAATATTTTAAAGTTCCAAAACTCCACACTTAGAAGAATTTCCAAGTGAAACCAGTCAATGTTAGCCTATGAAGGAAATTCAAGTTACCGGTAAGTATGGTTAAAATTACTTTTCAGGATCAGTACTGGGCTTAAAGATGCAGCACTGAGGTCTCTCCTGATAACAGGTGAGTAAATCGGAATTCGTATTTCGGCTGATTTTAGAGGAATATTTTAAAGTTCCAAAACTCCACACTTAGAAGAATTTCCTAGTGAAACCAGTCAATGTTAGCCTATGAAGGAAATTCAAGTTACCGGTAAGTACGGTTAAAATTACTTTTCAGGATCAGTACTGGGCTGAAAGATGCAGCACTGAGGTCTCTCCTGATAACAGGTGAGTAAATCGGAATTCGTATTTCGGCTGATTTTAGAGGAATATTTTAAAGTTCCAAAACTCCACACACAGAAGAATTTCCAAGTGAAACCAGTCAATGTTAGCCTATGAAGGAAATTCAAGTTACCGGTAAGTACGGTTAAAATTACTTTTCAGGACCAGTACTGGGCTGAAAGATGCAGCACTGAGGTCTCTCCTGATGACAGGTGAGTAAATCGGAATTCTTATTTCGGCTGATTTTAGAGGAATATTTTAAAGTTCCAAAACTCCACACTTAGAAGAATTTCCAAGTGAAACCAGTCAATGTTAGCCTATGGAAGGAAATTCAAGTTACTGGTAAGTACGGTTAAAATTACTTTTCAGGACCAGTACTGGGCTGAAAGATACAGCACTGAGGTCTCTCCTTATAACAGGTGAGTAAATCGGAATTCCTATTTCGGCTGATTTTAGAGGAATATTTGCACAATGGTGAAGGGAGGGGCGGGGCCTGAGGTGACATCTTTGCAAACGCGCCCCGTGGCGCGTTTTAAGTTGGGGGATTAAGTCCCCTTGAATCCTGAGGGTCCCTAGGGGCCAACTAGACCACCAGGAACCTCCAATATGTGCCAGGGGGCTGCGTTGCAGAGACGTGTAGAGAGGCCACACCCCTTTTACACCTCTCTGCAACGCAGCTCTGTGGCGCATTCTGGATGTACCTGTTGGGCTAGTTGGCCCCAGGGACCCTCAGGATTGAAGGGGATTTAATTCCCCATCTTAAAACGCGCCACGGGGCCTGTTTGCACACATGTCACCTGAAGCCCCTCCCCTCCCTTCACCACTGTGCAAACGCGCCCCATGGCGCGTTTTAAGTTGGGGGATTAAGTCCCCTTGAATCCTGAGGGTCCCCGGAGTCCAACTAGCCCACCATATACCTCCAAAGCGCCACAGAGCTGCGTTGCAGAGAGGTGTAAAAGGGGCGTGGCCTCTGTACACCTCTCTGCAAGGCAGCCCCTGGCGCATACTGGAGGTACCTGGTGGGCTAGTTGGCCCCCAGGGACCCCCAGTATTCAAGGGGATTGTTCCCCCTCTGCAAACGCGCCAGGGGCGCGTTTGCAGAGTGGTGAAGGAAGGGGCGGGGCCTGCAGGCCCGATCGTTTTTTTTTTTTGTTTTTTTCTCCCCTGAAGGGGGGCTGTGTGGCCCCCTTCCTTTTTCTTTTTTGGGCCCTGGGGACCCCATCCCCCAGGGCCTTACCCCTTTTTTAAATTACCTTAAAAAAAAAAAACGGGAAGGGGGCCGCGTGGCCCCCCTTCCCTGGGCCTGTATTGGCCCCGGGGACCCCATCCCCCGGGGCATGGCCTCTATATTTATTTTTTGAGGGGGCAGCGTGGCCCCCTCCTCTGGCCATTTTAAGGCCCCGGGGACCCCATCTCCCGGGGCCGGCCTTTCCTTTCCATTTTTTTAATTTTTCTCTTTTTTGGGGAGGGGGCCGCGTGGCCCCCCTCCCGAGCCACTACTTGCCCCGGGGACCCCATCCCCGGGGCTGGCCCTTCTGTTGGGGACTGTGGGGGTCCCCAATCCCCCCACAGTCCCGCCGGCTCCCCACGTCCCTTGGGAGCCGGCATTGCTGTTCCACATGGGGAGCAGCTGACATGCTGCTCCCCATGTGGAAAAGCAATCGCTTTGGATATTGGAAGAGAGAGCAGGTTTCCCTGCTCTCTCTTCCAATATCCAAAGCAGTTTGCTATGGCAGGACGGGAGCCGCGAGGCTCCGTCCCTGCCATAGCAACTACAGTGTCCCGGGGGTAGGCACCCCGGGACACTGCAGGAGCCGGCCCTGGGGGGTGGTGGTCCCCAGGGCCATCAAGGGCTCCAGGAGGGGGGCCACGCGGCCCCCCTCCCATTCAGTACACAGCCCCGGGGAGGTGGTGGTCCCCGGGGCTCTGGGGGTCCGTAACGGACCCCCATATTAAAATGTTTAGTGCCCCGGGGAGGTGGTGGTCCCGGGCGTGTGGGGGCTGGAGCCCCCCACACAGGTTTAATAATTATTTAAAAAAAAGCCCCGGGGAGGTGGTGGTCCCCGGGGCTGCGGGAGGGCTCAGAGCCCTCCCGCACCATTTTTAAAAAGCCCCGGGGGTGGCGGTCCTCGGGGCTTGGGGGCCCTTGAGGCCCCCACACATTAAATTATCCCCCACCATGCCCCCGGGACTTGGGCCACCCGGGGGCCAATTAACATCGAAGCGCGGAGACCGCGCTCGATTTTTTTCGGCAGGATTCGCGCACCCTGAGCGCATCCTGCCGATTTTTAAAAAAAAATTTTTTTTTTTTGCCTAGGGGTTCCTTGTGGGACCCCCTGAGCAAACCTAGGGGTCAGGGTGTTTCTACCCTGCTCCCTTTGTGCGCTTTGCGCACTTGTTTCTGTCCCTCGGTTCTACCGAGGGACAAAATGGCTGCCAACATTTCCTGAATCGGAATGTTGACAGCCAGCTGACAGCCAATTAACATGCAGCTCGTGATCGGGAGGGTACGCGGACCCTACTCGTCCCTAGATATCACTAACTTTTTACTTTTCATTTTCTCAGCAACTACTGAACGGATTTACACCATTTAACAAAAGGGTTCTTTCTGAACCAAGAACTACCTCTTTGCCAAATTTGGTGTAATTCCGTTCAGCAGTTCAGGCTGTAGCCGTGTCTAAAGTTTCCTATGGGAAAATGCATGGGGAAAACGCGTTTTGGGACCCCCTTTTTCTCGGCCCCCGCTTGACGTATCACCCCGAGACTTTCAGGGTAGGAGCGGACCGGAGCGCCCCACGAAGTTTGAAAATTTCGCGAAGATACGTCAACCAGCAAGAGAGTTATTTCAAATAGAATGTCGCGGATTTCCTATGGATAATAGGTTGTAACTATAACTATCTACTGGCGACCGCCAGTAGATAATATATATATATATTATCTACTGGCGGTCGCCAGTAGATAGTTATAGTTAGGACCTATTTTCCATAGGAAATTCGCAACATTCTATTTCCAATAACTTTGGCGCCGGTTGATGAATCTTCGCAAAATTTTCAAAACTCGTGGGGCGCTCCGGTCTGCTCCTATCCTGAAAGTTTCGGGGTGATTCGACAAGCGGGGGCCGAGAAAAAAGGGGGTCCCAAAACATGTTTTTTCTATGTTAATTCCCATAGGAAATTTTAGACACGGCTAAAGCCCGAACTGCTGAACGGAATTACACCAAATTTGGCCAAAAGGTATCGCTTGGTTCAGAAAGCGACCTTTTTTTTAAATGGTGTAAATCCGTTCAGTAGTTGCGGAGAAATTTACTAAATAAGAGTCAAAAAATCAATTTCCCATAGGAAACTTTATGCAAGGCTACAGCCCGAACTGCTGAACGGAATTACACCAAATTTGGCAAAGAGGTAGTTCTTGGTTCAGAAAGAACCCTTTTGTTAAATGGTGTAAATCCGTTCAGTAGTTCTTGAGAAAATCAAAAGTAAAAACACATATATATCTGGGCGGAGCCTAACCACACATGTCATCGTGAGATCTGATTGGCTGTCAACACTTCATCCTGGAAATGCTGGCAGCCATCTTGGGACCAATATAAATGATAGTACCCCATTGAAATGCATTGTAGTGAATCGAAGATTTTGAGGGTTACCAAAAGGAGAACTATAAAGGGTGATAACAGACTTTAGTTACATTAGAATTCATTTGTTGATGGTACCATACTAATTTCAGGAATTGTGGTGTGTTCTAAGGTGATTTTACCCTGTGAAAAACCTTCTGCTGGGATATCATGAATCATGTTTGAGAGAAAACTATTTTCACATGCTTGTCCCATACAGTTTTGGAAGGTGCTCCAGAAGCTAAAATGAGAGCATATTTTCTGTAAATTCACATTATCTTTCTCAGTCATGTGAGAATGAAGTCTGACATTCTCAGTAAAACATGTACATCCAACAAGGGCAGAGACAGTCAGTTGATTCCTTTGTGTTCTACTGCAGCTTCCCAGAGTGTTCTAAAGAACAACTAGAGTGCTAACAGCCTTACTTATGACAAAAGTATGGCACACCTGAAGCCATCTTGATTGGAATAAACTGGTAACACTTAAAACATTTAATTTAAAAAGGAACAAAATGATGGGGTTCACTTTGTCATAGAAATTATGGTTAGTGCTCTAGAAAGAAAAATTAGGACATGTTTCAAGTGTGATCTCAAATATCTTCCTGTTATATTTCAACAGGAGCAGCCTGTCAGTTGATGCCTTTGTGTTCTACTGCAGCTTCCCAGAGTGTTCTAAAGAACAACTAGAGCGCTAACAGTCTTACTTATGACAAAATTATGGCACACCTGAAGCCATCTTGATTGGAATAAACTGGTAACTCTTAAAACATTTAATTTAAAAAGGAACAAAATGAGGGGGTTCATTTTGCCATAGAAATTATGGTTAGTGCTGCAGAAAGAAAATTTAGGGCATGTTTTAAGTGAGATCTCAAATCCTCTTCTAATTCATTAGAAAATTCTGACATGCAGACTGAAACAATCACTTTCAATACCAGCAGTAAACTTCCAGTTAACTCCCTGGTGAGCAGTAGCTTTACCACATTGATCTAATGAACAACTAGAGTGCTAACATTCTGAATTTATGGCAAATGTGTGACACATCTGAATGCCTTCTTGATGGAATCAAAGTAAAAACTGAAAGCATTTCCTACTGAGGAGACTGCAGTAAATGACGAAATTAGGAAACTTCATAACAAATAAGTCTCCCACGATGGCCACCAGAGAAAAAAGAGCCCAAATGTAGCACAAATATCACCCAGATGTAGCCCACATATAGCCCAATGACAGAAGTGTGCAAAACACTTTTTATTTTTATTTTTTCTGCAGTTTTATATAGTGCAAACTGGTCAGGTATTGGAGCGTTACATCTTACTTGGACCCCTTATTGCGTATTTTGCACGAAGTACATGAGATTGATCTTGCGAAACATTGACCTTTACGATTCTGTTAATCTGAAGTTGCTCTGAACCGGGCTTTGTAACACCCGTTTTTACCTACTGGTTTTAATTAATTCTCACTGTATTGTATTAGGAAAGAGGATTTACTGTTTTTATGTACACTTTTATGATCTATGTTTCTAAATCAGATCAAATAAAGTTTAATGAATTCTATGGCAGGACGGAGGCGAGGATTATGCATATCCTTCCTCACTTTATTTGCATAGCAGTTCAAAGAAAACGTAACACAACAATCATTAAACAAAAGACTACACACCCCATGAACCATTAGGGGGTAGTCTCCAAGGCAACTATAGTCCAATCATATCACAGTCCATTGTATATAATATCGTGACGTCCCTTCCGCTTCCTCTTTCTTCACTGCTCGTCAGTTAAGTGCATTCCTTACATTCTTGGCTTAATCTGACGTTGTTGCTGTTTGTATAGCGGTTTCTTGTGCACGTTATTAGCATTATTGACTTGGTATTGTTTCATATTCCCTGCGCAGCAGGCTCTTGCCCGAGCGCGTTCTCCCCCTCGCAGTTTCTCCCGCTGTGTGCTCTGCACGTGGTGAGATCCTGTCAGGCGCATCTGGTCCGAGCGAGGCAGCTCCGTCGAGCGCTCCCGCTGGTCTTTATGCGCGTTTGGGAATACGGTCACTCCTTTAGTGTCCGCTTGATTCCCGACCAATCCTCGCCTAATTTTGACACCGCTACGCGGTGATTTCCCCACATGGCCACGTTAGTGACCAGCGCCACATGGTGGTGGTAATTGGTATTGCACCTCAGTCTATTCTTATAACAGCTTCGGGGAAAGCCCAGCTGTTGGAGCACAGGCGAGGGGGCTGCCTTAAGGATTTTAAGGGCATTTGTTCTGTGCTCACACCCTCTGCTATCATGTCTTCTCGAGAAGACCATTTTTACTCCTCCTACCAGGAAGTGGAGGAGGAATGGCCCCCCAACTTCTCCCTCCAGCAGTGGACCAAGCCCTCTCTCTACCTATTTCTAGGGCGCTGGCTCCTCTTAGGGATCAGGTTGATAAGCTGGCGAAAAGCATCCCTGGGGTGTTCAGTGACCCAGATCTGGTGGTGGCGGGTCCCAGTAGCTCCCAGATGGGGAATAAAAGGGCCGTTAAGCATAACGCGGGGCACTTGGAAGGATTTGATAACCTTACGGAGACCTTCCTCAAGAGTGCGCGAACGTTAAAACATGCACCCTGCCGGGAGGAGGAGGCGCCCGGAGGAAATTGCGACACTGTCACCACTATTGTAGACCCCGACGGCGGGTTTCCCTTAGAGGGAGAGGGTGTATCGGAGGACGATTTCTCCTCCGATGAGGATAAGGACTCGGTGCGTCCCTGGCGTCCAGAGTCCCACTCCTCTCAGTCCCCGGTTGGGGACGGGGTCCACTGGGACATGTTCGAGCCTACCCAAATTTACCATCCTAGGTCAGCGGAGTGGACACCTGATGCCAAAGTGGCAGAGTATGTGGTGGGGAAAATCCATCAACCCCTTGAAAGGGAGGTCAGGAATAGGATGAGGGGAGAATGCCCCAGGCCCTCACTGAAGGGGAAGGTGGCACACCCGCCTGAAATTGATGAGAAACTATGCACCTTTTTCTCCAAGTATATGAGGGATCCCAAGAAAGGAATTGATAGGTCTTGGACGTGGTAGGGCCCTTGACCCAAATTATTCAATTGACGGAGCGTTCCAAAGAGTCAGGATCCCCTTTGTCCACGGATATTGTGGCTGGTTGGGCGCACTACCCTAAACCCTAAAACACTACCCCCTCCACTACCCAAACACCACTGCACTACCCTAAAACACTACCCCCAGCACGACACCCTACACTACCCAAACATAACTGCACTACCCTAAACCCTAAAACACTACCACCAGCATGACTCCCTACACTACCCAAACACCACTGCACTACCCCAAACCCTAAATCTACCCACAGCACAACCCCCTACACTACACAAACACCACTGCACTACCCTAAACCCTAAAACACTATCCCCAGCACGACCCCTTCACTACACAAACACCACTGCACTGCCTTAAACCCTAAAATACTACCCCCAGCATGACCCCCTACACTACACAAACACCACTGCACTACCCTAAACCCTAAATCTACCCCCAGCATGACCCCCTACACTACACAAACACCACTGCACTACCCTAAACCCTAAAACATCACCCCCAGCACGACCCCCTTCACTACCTAAACACAACTGCACTACCTTAAACCCTAAAACACTACCCCCAGCACGACCCCCTTCACTACCCAAACACAACTGCACTACCCTAAACTCAAAAACACTACCCCCAGCACGACCCCCTACACTACCCAAACACCACTGCACGACCCTAAACCCTAAAACACTAGAACCCAGCACGACCCCCTACAGTACACAAACACCACTGCACTACCCTAAACCCTAAAACACGACCCCCTACACTACACAAACACCACTGCACTACCCTAAACCCTAAAACACTAGAACCCAGCACGACCCCCTACAGTACACAAACACCACTGCACTACCCTAAACCCTAAAACACTACCCCCTACACTACACAAACACCACTGCACTACCCTAAACCCTAAAACACTACCCCCAGCATGACCCCTACACTACACAAACACCACTGCACTACCGTAAACCCAAAATACTACCCCAGCACTACCCCCTACACTACCCAAACACCATTGCACTACCCTAAACCCTAAAACACTACCCCCAGCATGACCCCCTATACTACACAAACACCACTGCACTACCCTAAACCCTAAAACACTACCCCCAGCACGACCCCCTACACTACCCAAACACCTCTGCACTACCCTAAACTCTAAAACACTACCCCCAGCACGACTCCCTACACTACACAAACACCACTGGACTACCCTAAACCCTAAAACACTACCCCAGGACGACTCCCTACACTACCCAAACACCACTGCACTACACTAAACCCTAAATCTACCCCCAGCATGACCTCCCACACTACACAAACACCACTGCACTACCCTAAACCCTAAAACACTAACCCCAGCATTACCCCCTACACTACCCAAACACCACTGCACTACCCTATACCCTAAAACATGACCCCCTACACTACACAAACACAACTGCACTACCCTAAACCCTAAAACACTACCCACAGCATGACCCCCTACACTACACAAACACCACTGCACTACCCTAAACCCTAAAACACTACCCCCTACACTACACAAACACCACTGCACTACCCTAAACCCTAAAACACTACCCCCAGCATGACCCCCTACACTACACAAACACCACTGCACTACCCTAAACCCCCTACACTATACAAACACCACTGCATTACTCTAAACCCTAAAACACTACCCCCAGCACGACCCCCTCACAACACAAACACCACTGCACTACCCTAAACCCTAAATAGACCCCCAGCACGACCCCCTACACTACCCAAACACCACTGCCATACCCTAAACCCTAAAACACTACCCCCAGCATGAACCCCTACACTACCCAAACACCACTGCACTACCCTAAACCCTAAAACACTACCCCCAGCACTACCCCCTACACTACACAAACACCACTGCACTACCATAAACCCTAAAACACTACCCCAGCACTACCCCCTACACTACCCAAACACCACTGCACTAACATAAACCCTAAAACACTACCCCCAGCACAACCCCTACACTACACAAACACCACTGCACTACCCTAAACCCTAAAACACTACCCCCAGCAAGACTCCCTACACTACCCAAACACCACTGCACTACCCTAAACCCTAAATCTACCCCCAGCACGACCCCCTACACTACCCAAACACTACTGCACTACCCTAAACCATAAAACACTACCTCCAGCATGACCCCCTATACTACACAAACACCACTGCACTACCCTAAACCCTAAAACACTACCACCAGCATGACCCCCTACACTACTCAAACACCACTGCACTACCCTAAACCCTAAAACACTATCCCAGCATGACCCCCTACACTACCCATACACCACTGTACTACCCTACACCCTAAAACACTATCCCCAGCACTACCCCCTACACTACTGCACTACCCTAAACCCTAAAACACTACCCCCAGCATGACCCCCTACACTACCCAAACACCACTGCACTACCCTAAACCCTAAAACACTACCCCCAGCACGACCCCCTACACCACCCAAACACCACTGCACTACCCTAAACCCTAGAAAAGAAACCCCCACCCCATGCCCAATCCCCCTTACCTCTCACTCCTTGTGGTTCCTCTCTCCTCATGGTTCCTGCTTCACGTCGTCTCTGAGGGGCGGTGCACGTTGTTGTGAGGAAACGGAACAGCCTCTGTTTCCTTACAACGACATGGATAGTCTACATGTTTTTTAGAACGCATGGTCATTTACCATACATACCTTTACAACAAAATTCGTTGTAAAGGCATGCGTGGTAAATGACCATGCGTTCTAAAAAAATGCGTAGTAATGACTTCGTGATGTACAACACATGCGTGGTAATGCATGCGTTGTAATGGTATCGCAAAGTAAAAAAGTCGTTGTAACGACTGTTTACCGATCGAAGCTGGCCCCTGTTCTTCAGTGAGACGTTTATTTGATTAATTAGGAGGAAGGAATGTGGTTTTTTTACCGAAAAGTGCATTCCCGGCTGTTGTATTGTGAAAGTGCCCGCGTGGCCTGGTTTCACTTCCGGTGAGAGAGTGGAAGAGTCTGTTTGGATCTAAAGGAGTTCTGTTGTTGGACGGGGCCGGCGCGACATGTCATCAGAAAACATAGCTAATGGAAAGCGTCCTCCCTGAAGTGTGGAGCAGTGCCATGAGAGGTCAACGAGTGTGCGTCCCACCGCAGTATGACCGTACCGCGTGACCCATGTGCCACCTCCAGGGTACGGGAGGCAGAAGCGGCATCGCAGGTCCTCTTGAAGACCGTTGTAGCACTAATTCTACATTTTGGTACTAGGGCATTTTAACTTCGTTGTACCTGCCAGATACAAAGAGAAGATCCTGTGTTTTTCAGTGCCCTCGTTACCTTTTTTGTGGGTTGTGGTGCTTGTCACTTCGCTGCCCCGCTGGTGCACACGACTGGGCACCCCACCTCGTGTGCCATCTGCAGGGCTTCTGCCCTCGGATCACTGGTTTCGGTTTCTGGAGTGGCAACATAAACAGTTGCTCCCAAAGGACTAGCCTGAACACTTAGGTGAATATCCCCTGCACCAGCATTCCACGGAAATTCTTTCCTAGCTCTCCTACGTCAACGAGGACGTCATAATAGCACGGCTCCGCTCGCGACAGCGTATGACGTCATCTGAGCCATAAGAGGACCTCGTTGGCGTGCTGACGTCAGTTCCACCCATTTTTTCCGTGCCACCGAGGCAAACAGGGGACCGAGACATTTTCACATGTATACATAGTATAATAAATATATATATATTCACTGAAAAAACCATAGGTTTCAGGCACGTTATAGTTAGAAATTAGCATTTAAAAAACCTTAGAAATTCACTGAAAAAACCATAGGTTTCAGGCACGTTATAGTTAGAAATTAGCATTTAAAAAACCTTAGAAATTCACTGAAAAAACCATAGGTTTCAGGGGCGTTATAGTTAGTTGGACATTTCACTCGTACAAAACCATATAAATTCCCCCGTTATAGTTAGTTCAGCTAACTATAACTCATGCTGCTCCCGCAATGCACTGCTTATGACGTCACATATTACATCACTCATGACATGGTCAGTGACATCACTCATGACATCACTGATGACATCTCAAATGACATCACTGATGACATCACTGATGACATCATCCAGTGAATGTGTTTTGTTCTGAAAATTAAATATGTTTTATATATGTATATCTCAAGGTCGATGGAAGAATAAATGGGTATATAAGTGTCTAAATGGATGATTTTTGTTTGTAAAATTGATTGTATAACTGACTAAATGTATCTTAGTGAATACATGGGTTAGTGAGTAATGTTTAAATATGAAAATATCTGTATCAGTCTCTCACTTTGTGTATAAGTGGCTGCATGGGTTGGTGAGTAGCTACATGAGTGTCTATATGGGTTATTAGTTGGTTTTTTGAGTATCAGTATGAGTGTCTGAGTGTCTGTATGGTTCGGTGGGGGTATTACTTAGTGCATAGATGCATGAATGAGTGACTCACTGTTTGTATGTGTTGAAGACAGCATGTGTGCAGGACTGTATAGGTGGATGAGTATGTGTATGGGTGTGTTAGTGAGTGAATGACTGTCTCAATAGTGTCTTTATGAGTAACTACATATGTTTTAAACTAGTATATGTGAGTATTGGTGTATATAAGTGAGTATATGTGAGAGTGAGAGATTGGAAGAGTTCCTGTACAAATAAGTAGGTGTTTCTATAAGTGATTGTTTAAGAGAGTAAGTATGTGTAAGTGTCTGTAGAAGTAAGTGTGGTAGTGTGTGTATAACTGTATATGCAAGTAAATGGATGTTTGATACTTTGTTTGCATGTGTGACTATGTGTGTGAGTAACTCTATGGATGAGTGGCGGTGTGTAACAGGATGTATAGGTGTATGAGTACATATGATGAGTGAGTACATGTATGAGTGACTGTATAGGGACTGTTGGTGAATGAGTGGATGTGTGTGTAGATCTTGGAATTACTGAATAGGTGTGTTGTAACTGGTATTGGTATGTCCATTGTTTTGAAAATGTTAGTTTGTATTTTTGAGTGTGTGTATCAAAGGTTATATTAGGGTGAGAGGAGGTCTGCCACTCTATCACAAGGATGATGTCATCAGTGATGTCATCAGTGATGTCATTTGAGATGTCATCAGTGATGTCATGAGTGATGTCACTGACCATGTCATGAGTGATGTAATATGTGACGTCATCAGCAGTGCATTGCGGGCACGCAAGTTATAGTTAGCTGAACTAACTATAACGGGGGAATTTCTATGGTTTTGTACGAGTGAAATGTCCAACTAACTATAACGCCCCTGAAACCTATGGTTTTTTCAGTGAATATATATATATATATATATATACACTGAAAAAAACCATAGGTTTCAGGGACGTTATAGTTAGAAATTAGCATTTAAAAAACCTTTGAAATTCACTGAAAAAACCACAGGTTTCAGGGACGTTATAGTTAGTTGGACATTTCACTTGTACAAAACCAGAGAAATTTGGCCGTTATAGTTAGTAAAGCTAACTATAACTCGCGCCCCCGTAATGCACTGCTGATGACGTCACATATTACATCACTCATGACATCATCAGCAGTGCATTGCGGGTGCGCGAGTTATAGTTAGCTGAACTAACTATAATGGGGGAATTTCTATGGTTTTGTATGAGAGAAATGTCCAACTAACTATAACGCCCCTGAAACCTATGGTTTTTTCAGTGAATTTCTAAGGTTTTTTAAATGCTAATTTCTAACTATAACGTGCCTGAAACCTATGGTTTTTTCAGTGAATATATATATATATATATATATATATATATATATATATATATATATATATATTATCTACTGGTGGTCGCCAGTAGATAGTTATAGTTAGGACCACGTTTCCATAGGAAAAGCATTTTTTGATGTGCTTATAACTTTGGCGTCGTTTGACGAATCTTTACGAAATTTGCCAAAAAGTTCCTCTTTTCAGGTCAGCTCCTATCCTGAAAGTTTGGGGGGATTCATCAAGGGGGGCTAAGAAAAAGGGGGGTCCCAAAACGTGTTTTCTCCATGCAATTTCCATAGGAAACTTTAGACAAGGCTACAGGTCAAACTGCTGAACGGAATTACGCCAAATTTGGCAGGGAGAAAGGTCCTGGTCCAGAAAGCACGCTTTTGTTTAAATGGGGTAAATCCGTTCAGTAGTTTTTGAGAAATATCAAATTTTCCAGATATCGATATTTGAGAATTCTGACATCTGATTGGCTGATTGGCTGAGGCGTTACGAGCACGAGCTTGCGGCTCATTGGCTGTGAACTGTTGAAACTAGGAAGTGTTGGCAGCCATTTTGTTATTCACAACTTTCCCTCAACAAGGCATCAGGTCTGTAGTTCTACCTCTGTGAGGCAACACTAAAAATATACCGCAGCTCTGTTGGTGCGAGATACCCCTTTCACGGTCCCTCTCCCCACATCACCAGCTCGCGGCTATGCCTTTAGAAGCCAGTCCGTCGGCTCGCAGCTCTGCGACTGTGAGCTGTCAGCCATTTTGTGACTCAGTCCGTCAGCTCGCATCTCTCCCTCTAAAAGGCATCGGATCCGTAATTCTACCTCTGCGAGGCAATACTGAAAATATCCCGCAGGTCTGTCTGTGCGAGATACTCCTTTTACGCTCCCTCCCCCTACATCATCAGCTCGCGGCTATGCCTTTAGAAGACAGTCCGTCGGCTCGCAGCTCTGTGTCTGCAAGCCGGCGGGCCCGCAGGTTTACCTCTGTGAGCCACTTCGTTAGCTCATTTTACGCTGCCTCTCCCCACATCATCAGCTTGCGGCTATGCCTTTAGAAGCCAGTGCATTGGCTCGCAGCTCTACCTCTCTGAGCCACCTCGTTAGCTGGTAGCTGTGTCTATGCCAGCAGGCCTGTAGGCCCGTTACTCTCCCTCTGCGAGTTAGCCCATCGGGTTGCAGCTCGGAGGGCTCGCAGCTGTATCTCTGCGAGCCAGCCCGTTAACTGATAGCTGTGTGTCTGCTAGCAGGCCTGTTGGCCCGTTGGTCTCCCTCTGCAAGTCAGACCACAGCTCTCCCTCTGCGAGCCAGTACGGTGCTGTGCTTTTGCGAGCCAACAGCTCATAGGTCTCCCTCTGCGAGCTGAGCCCACGGGCCGCAGCTCTTCCTCTGCGAGCCTGCCCAACGGCCCGCAGGTGTCCCTCTGCTATCCGAACCGCAGCTGACACTCTGCGAGCCAAAATTGGGAATATAAGGCGGCTCTAAAAAGAGCCTTTGTGTTTATTAGTTGGAGCTACATGTAAGTGCGAATGCACAGCTTCAGGTTAATCAGGAAAACTCGGTTTCCCTCATCTGTGAAGTGTACTCCATCACTTCTGTAGATATCAGCCATATCAAAACGTATGTTGTTGTTGTAGATCGACCCCATTCTATGGTCTCTGAGGTATGCAGACACAGACATTCTTCCTAGATTTTTCAATCTTATGACAAAATTGGTTTGACCATTTCCACTTCTGTCTTTGGCATATATTGGAATATACAAAGACAGTTTGATGCAAAAGTAACATCAATTGTCCAAAGGTGTCCTTCATAAGCATTTCCAAACCTACCCCAGTGAATGTGCTAGATCGTTACCACCACAGTGCACAATCATGAGATCAGGGTGTTGGAGATGCAAACAGGTTTTAACCAAAGGGAGCAATTGGTGCCACTTCAATCCTCTCTGTGCAAACCATTTAATGTGCACATTTTGTAAACCTAGGTCTAAGTCAATACGTCTCTGTTCTGCATACCTCTTGCACCAGAAAACATAGCTATGTCCTACAATCCACACTAGCATTTTGAAGGTATGGCTAGAAGATATGGATAAATGTCTGTAGCTCATGCAGTGCATTCGCAGAATGAGAGATATGTTTAAACATGGGGAACTACTTTTTTTTTACATACAAAACCTTAACCGATTGGGAGATGAAATGTATTGTGTCCTAAAAAGTAGGGTGTATATTAGTTTTGATGAAAAGCATCTTTGTGATTGGTTAATAAAAAAGCAGTTTATACGTGGAGTACATATTATAGGATGAAATTTGCTCATCTCAACCACACCTGCTAATTGTATTTGGAAGGTGCAGTTCAAACTTGAAAGAATGGTGAACTTTTAACCTCCACGTGCCGTTAAATATTGAAGAAAATGTTGCAAAAAAAAATATCAGTTGGTTTAAAAAAATGATGAACTTTTAACCTGCACGTGTCGTAGAATGTTTTAGAAAGTGTTGATACAATACGTTGAACTTTCACCTGTATGTGTCCTTAAAAAAACTGTTTATATGGAAAGTTAAAAAATAACCAATAAAGAGAGGTTTTGCAATCGAAAAAAAAAGGAACTATTCTGATTTGTTCTTTACATTTATTTATGTGTGGAGCAACAGGGAAATTGTGCCATTACTGGTTCCATTCTTGATGAAAGCGGTGCATTACATGTACTGTGTGACAAGAAAAGAATTGCATGCGTTTGTGACATTTGAAGTCTGCATACCAACTACGAAGGTAAATTAGAAATTAAGAAGGTGTGTTATGTGTTTTGTAGTAGTGGTTAAGTATTTGAGATGATATTTTTAACTTTGAAAGTATTTTTTATTTCTAAATAACATAGTGTTAGTAAAGTCTGGTGTTTTATTGGTTCTAAAATATGCATAATGTGTAACTAGTTGTTAAACAAGTACTTTATATATGTTTAGGAGTTTTCACAAAGAAAAAGTGTAAGTTGTTATCTGTAAAAGACTGTGGGCCATATTCTCAAGACGAGCGATAACATTATCGCCGCTTTAGCAGCAGTTTCCTGCCGCTAAAGCGGCGATAATGTTATCGCCATTCTTGTGAATATATCCCTGTATGGGTTTGGAAATTCGATGTAGCGTTAATTTCGATTTGTATATCTATTCCGGCGAGATAAACAGAATGTCGCACGTTTGGAAATTATGCTCAGTCTGGAAATAGTGGAGAAGGGGTGACAGTAGAAAATTCATGTGTTATTAACTTAACAGAGATGGAGAAAAAAGAAGAAATGTTATGTGCACAGTTTGTGGTCTCATTTTTTACACTGAGAGGTAGATTTCAATGTCAGTCAAGGCTGGTGTGGTACTGCGAGGCTTTGCATTTGGGTGTTCTTAGGAAATCTAAGTTGTTAGGGAGCGTTTCTTCAGAAGTCATTTTTTTACATATGTGAGAGATAAAAAATAAATGAAAATGTTCTTTGTATATTTTCTGTACGATTTTGTTCACAGTGGTAAAGTAAATGTGATTATTAGTGATAGTAATTCTCACGGTGTGTTACTCTGCTGAATATACGCAGGCGTTTAAGTGGTCCGGGTGTTATTAGTAGTAGGCTCCGCCACCCCTTTAAGAGAGCCGCCAATTTTTTCATCCCAGTTAAAGGTGTTAATATACGTATAGTAAATGGACGATACATAAAAAGTTTGGAATTACACCTTCATTTACTCTGTCTACCTTGCACCACCATTTTTTGTGCCCCCAGCAGTACTGTTTGTAAAAATAATCTAATACAGCTTTTTGTATTATAAAAATAGCACTTATAGGTTTATTGGCATATTGGTAGAATTTGTACTATATAAAGAATGTTGCAATCAGTTTCAATGGTATAGAAATGCACTGTATTATGTAGGAAATATTACATATGCATAGGTTGTGATGTCATTTTTTTACTGTAAGGTACATTTGAGTATAAGTGAAAACAGGTGATATACTGCGAACCCATTCAGAATGTGCACAGATTACATAGAGAGTAAATGGACAAAGTAAACGTGCACGTTGCTTTGTGTATGTATGCATGGTTTGAATCATTTGATGATACTTTAAGACATAATCTAAACACTATTTCTGCTTTATAATTGGGTACAGTGCACAGTGTTAGTAGTTAGTGACTAGATGCTGGTAAAGGTATTATTTATTGCTTGTTCGTACGAAATAAAGGTGGAGAGGGGCGTTTCTTTACAAGAGATATTTTATAAATGTGTGAGAGATAAAAAACAATTAAAAATGTTCTTAGTAAATTTTCTATACGATTTTTTCACACTAGTAAACTAACTGTGATTATAAGTGATGAAAATTGTTAGGGTGTGTCTCTGTGCTGAATATACGCAGGACTTTAAGTGGACTGGGTGTTACCGGTGCTGAACACTGCTACCCCTTTTAGACACCCGCATTTTTTTCATCCCACTTAAAACCCTCAATATACGTATATTAAAGGAATGGTACAATAAAAGTTTAGGGATTACACCTCCGTTTCCTCTCCTCATGTGTCATCCCCATTTTGTGCACCAAACAGTAGTGTTTATAAAAATTAAGTAAGAGAGCTTTATTTAGTATGAAAATAGCACTTATACCTTTATTAGCATGTTCATGGGATCAGTAGTGTAAAAAAAAGGTCGTAATCAGTTTCAATGGTACAAAAGTGACGTAACATATGTTTGAAAGATTACATGGTTTTAGGAGTAAGGTATAGAGGTAACAAATAAGCAGTATAGTTTGTTATGTTTAAACAAGTATGTAGTTTTGTAAATCAGATACAGCGTTGATTTGTGCAGCACACAGTACGCCCACAATGACCCTGGAACATGTCCCTGAATGCCTTGGCACACTGCAGCACACATCCAAATGCCAAGAGGCCCCCATCCACAATGTGGACAGAGTGCCTCCCCCCCTATCACCAATATCACAACCTACCCTTGCACATATGCTGAATCCAGCAAACCAGCAGATCCGTGACCCACACTGACTATGCAAGTAACACTGCATTTCGGATAGCATAGCAACTGCGCAAAGAAAATGACATGGCCCACGAAGCGACATGGACGGAGCCAAGTGCGGATCACATCCTCAAAGAAGCAGGTCACACTCCGACGTGTCCGCGTGCAACCACAACCCATGCCTTACAATACACGCAGCAGACCAACAATGCACCAGGCCACAAAATAATTCCGCAAGCACACATCACCCAAGTCAAAAGCAAAACAGGCCCCAAAAAGCACACAATCCAAAGGCACCCCGTCTCAAGGGGAGAAGGCTACATGAAATCAGAGCTGCTGGGGCAATTCCCCCACAATGCAGCCCACACACATAGCAATCACAGAACATCAGCAATGAAGGCAATGTGGTACAAAACTCCTCTCATACGGGTTCTGTGTCCGGTGTGTATGGCGGGGTGATGGCTGCATGGCTGTGTGCCCCTGACACATCAGACTGCGTAGGTGATGGGTTGCATCAGATGTCGTCCAGCACCTATGCAAAAACAATGTCTGGCTCACAGAGGCGGAGCTTGCCAAAGGGATACACCCCCATTGCACATGCGACAGTCAGTTCTTCCCTGTGTTGGGACGAGGCTCATTGTGGCACACGAGTGGACAATCTTTACAACACACCTCACAGTTAGACACCAGTGGAGTGGCATAGGCTTTATTGGCATGTGCATGTGAGTACGGACGAGGCAACGGCCACAACAGGCACGGACATGCTTAAGACACTTACACGCAGCATGGGTACATGTCGAGGGGCAGATGATGTTGGGGCTCAAATGGACAAGATTGATCACATATGGCAACGCTCACAGCCCACCTTGTCTTGCTGGACGAGTCATGTGTTGTTTGGCATCTGCACAGTGCCCCATGTGAGGGGGCACGACTGACTGTACGTGGGGTCTGCATGGTGCTCTGCCTCTGGGGTGCGGCAATTGTCTGCTCTGCTGACAGTGATCAGGTGTGAGGGTCCGACAGGTTCGCATGTCGTGCTACATCGCCATGTGTGTGCTCTCACCCAGCAGTGTGTCCCAATTGGCAACGTTGCGAAACAACGCTGTGTTGCTCGGACCATGGACCTGCATCGCCTTGGACAGGTGTGTGTACACACGCGTTATTCCACGCACATGCATCCAGAGCCCGACCGAAGGGAGACGTGTCCTCTGTTTTGGTGGGATATGTGAGCAATCCCCACTGTGCAACAAGTTGTTGGGCCATGTGTTGTGGGTGGCAATAGGATGTGGCTGCAGGTACGTAGTTACTCGTCCATGAATGCCCGTGCAGCTTCATGTGCAATGTGTTCCAATAGTACGTTGTTGTCGTGTTCAAGGAACACCAGGGTGAGCCAATCCATTAGGTGGTCCGGGCAGGTGTGCTCAGCCCACGCCGTCTCACCGATCCGCAACACAGCCCAATAGGGGAGCGCCTCGATGTGGTCACTGCAGACGAGAAATTGTGCCATCTCCCATGCACAACTACCAATACATATGCAGTATGTCAAGGCATCCCATGCACGGCTGTCTCGGTTACACTCCTGTTCATGATCCAACAGGGGGGCGCAAACACAAGTCATAGTCCAATTCATCAACAGTTGTGTTGGATAGGCAGAGATCCATGGGACACTCGAATGTGCATGTTCGGCAGTGGAACCAGGGCTGGACGCAGGTGACGTGGGCAATGCGGAAGCTGAGCCTGTAACTGATCCGCAGCACTGCCAGTGGCAGTGCGCCCAGTAAATGCAGCATACATGCATGGTACTGTTCCACGTGACGGGTGTTGTGCATGTGCCCGGTATGGCCTGCCATTGCGTTGGTGCGTCTTGTGAACAGGCACTCTTCTGGACTGCGGCTGTTGTGTGGAGGATATGCCACAGCTCTGAGCAATAATTTGAATGTGTGTGCAACATTGTGGGACATGGGTTGCTGTTTCCGTGGGTGTCAAGGCCTTCCCATGCGGGGGTACCACAGGCAGGGGCTTCTATGTGTGGGCTGTGGATAAGTCGGATGGTTTATTTGCAGAATGCGTGGTGTGGGAGTCGTCCCCATCTGCCATTGTATATCTATCAGGGTGTTCCAGGCGCGTTCGGGACCAAGGTCAGAGGTGCAGGTGTCCTCCTGGCTTCTGCATTGGGACAATGGTGCTTTCATCCCTGATGTTTGTCTCACTACTACTTTCGTTTTGGGAATGTGGGAATGCTTTGGCGCTGAGATTGGGACACGGCCTTGGGCTCATGGTGTACGGATGGCGATGCACACACATATGTTGGCATGTGGAGCCAGGTGCCCGTGCGTCCTTGCGCTGCTTGTGCTATCTCCCTCCGTCTCTCTCCCTCGCTCTCTCCCTCTGTTTCATTTGTTGCGCGCATGGCACACCATCTTGTCTTGGATTTGGTCTACCGGGCTGTGTGCTACGGATTGTCCAGTGGGAGCAGCTAGGACTCATCCTAGGGGTTGTTTCTGCTTTTGTTTGTGTGGTGTTTTGTGTTGGTGGTTGCATTGTTGTATGACTGATTCTCCATTTTCTGGTCACGCATGTATGTTTATTTTGCTGCTTGTGCGACATCAGGCAAGATGTTTGTTTTGGGGTTGGTGGTGTTGGTGTGCAATTTCTTAGTCCGGTGGTGGGGGTGGTGCCAGGGGGTGTTCCGGGTATGGGATGGGGTCCTGGGGTGTTAGCGGTGGGTGTTGTGGCCCTGTTGGGTGTCCGGGCCGCATGATGAGTTGCTCCATGGCATCTGTTGCCCTTCTGATGTGGCCCTGGGCTGTGCTCCCTTTTGTAGTGCTGGCTGCCGTCCAACTTTACACCAGGTCAGAGCAGGTGTAAATTTCCTGGTGCTAACGCGCCTTATCGCCGGTTTTGTGTTTTTATCGCGGATGTGGCTGGTCGTTGTGAATGTTGAGGTGTGCTGTTGTCTCGACTTTTGTCACGGGAACGCCTACTCTGCATCTCACTAGCGATATTTGCGAGGGTCCTCTGTGGCGATGTTTTTTGAGGCTGCTATCGTGGGTATACTGGTGCTGTGGGCTGTTAACACCGGCTTGTGAATGGGGGTGTACATTTATCACGAGTTTGGCTGCGATAAAGTGCCGTTAATTCGGTGATGGCTCCTTGTGAATATGTCCCTTAATCTTTCCCCCCTCTCCATCTCCATGTCGGTGGTTTTTGTTGCTGTCTAACAGTTGATCTGTACTTGTTTATGTACATCCACAATGAAATGTAAGCCTGTACCATATTTTTGCTAATATGGTGCAGTGGTATGCTTGCTAAGTTGCCGATAGAAGTGTTAAACTAATAAGGGTAACGTTTACATGTGCCATTTAGTTGAGAATATCACTCTAAGTATACAGATAACAATTTTACAAAATAGTATCTACAAAGTTATCTGTAGTGGGTTGCAGAGGAAGTGGCGTGGGACGGTGGGGTGCATGGGACGGGGGGTGGGGCGGGGGCGAGGGGAAAAGTAGGAGGTAGTGGAGTCACATATAAAATGGGAAGGTGAATCTAAATAATTCAATAAATACGTGCTGTATGTCGGATGACACTACCTGCCACCCTACTGTTCCCTTATTCCGCTCCAGTACCATGCAGCATTTCCTCTGCAAGCCGCCACTGGAACTTATACAATTGTATGTGATTATTTTGACATATTGAACAGATATGACAAATAATTGAAACTTTTTTTTCATTCGCAGAAAATTATTTTGTTTGGATTAAAAATTGAAAATGCCTAGAAGAACTGAAAAAAAACAGGAAAAACAAAAAGGCAATCTACTTAAAGAAAAGTCAAAAATGTGCATTACAAGAAAATCAGAGTACTACAAAAATAGTTTCTTCTGGTAAAAACACTAGACAATTTCTAAAAAAAAGTACTACAAACATTTAATGAAAATAACATCACACAAAGGAAAAATAAAAAAATTCAAGTAAGGAGAAGCAGACTTCGACTTCAAATTACAAGAAAAAAAACATGATAAGGAAAGAGTATTTGTCACCCGTAGACAAAAACAATTTCCAGAAATTCGATCAAAGAGTTTTTCAAAATAGAGTAATTCAGAATTTAATAAAAGGATGCCGCAAATATAAAAAGAAAGTGCTGCAATTGAAACAGAAACAGCGTGTTGAAAGCATAGTGGATACTGCTTTTAAGTTAAAACAAAAAATATTCATTTTCATTTTGAAGAGGATGAAAGTGTTGGATAAAACAATGAAGATTCTGAAAGACAAAAGTAAAAAAAAGACGTGTGAACAGAAGCAACTTTTGTAAAATCTTCAGTGGAAAATGGAAACATACATCTTATAGTGAACCTTTTTTTAATGAAGAGAGTTACTTCCAAGAAAATAGTTTACCATTTGCAGTTGATACTGGAGGTCGTTGCTATGAAGTTCAGAATGGTTGTCCTGTTGCAAAAGAGGAAATGGTTACTATTAGTGCAGAACAGTTAATAGCTAAAGAAGTGCAAGGGAAACGCACACAAGCTTCTGTGTATAAGTGGGGTTGTAGCAGTATTTGTAGTATTCAACAGGAATCTATTGATATAATGCGAAATTTGTTACGAGAATATACACAGAAAAGTGTAAAACAGAAGATTAGGTTGTTACAAACACTAGATCCTTGTAATGTAAGAAAATATACTGATAAACATGGGCATTCTCTGGCTTGTCTCTCAAGAAAAGTGTGTAAAAGTGTTTTTCATCACTTAAGGATGTTAGCAGTACACCATTCAGAAATGCGAAAGTTTGTAAGGAAACTGTACTATGTAAAAAGTCCTGCATTATGTTTAGGTGAACTAAATACAGCTCTTTTACACGGTTCTTTATCAGATGTACAAAAAAAGTGTGATGATATTCAGTTCCGATATTTTGGTTCAGAAGAGCAGTGTATAGAAAGTGAAAGTTTGACAATTAGAGATGTTGAAGAAGATGGGAAAGTGATTATGATTGATCAGTTTGAAGAAGAAATTGGAAAGTTTAACATAGTGTGCTCTGAAATTCCAAACTATGTTTGTGTTTGTTGTCGATGTACTAATTATAAAATTCAAACTAGGAATGTTGATTTGTATTTGAAATCTGAAAAGAAGAATAATGATAAATGGAAAGAATTTGCAACTTACTTGTTAGTGGAAGGTCAATTTGAGTTAGGCAGTGATCAACGTATTTGTAAATATTGTTATAACAAATTAGAAGAGAACAAAATGCCCGCTAGAGCAGTACATAATAAGTTAGAATTAGTAGCTATTCGGGAGGAACTGGCAGATTTGAATACATATGAGTCAGTTCTAATTCAATCTGTTCATCCATTTCAAACTATAATTCGCATGGAGCCTAAAACAGGTAAACTGCCACCAACAGACTTACAAAGAGGGCTGAAAGGAAGAGTAGTGTACTTACCTTTGGATTTTAAGAAAAATATTGAAATTGTTGGTGGAGACAAAGATGAAAATGAAGCAGTAGTCATTCTAGTAAATGGAGTACCAACAAAGAGTCGGAAAATATGGCAAGAATTTGTGGATGTTAAAAAACTTCAAAAGCCTACGTTATATCTTGTGGAGAATAATATTTATTATAAAAGTGTAAATGTGGAACAACAGGTAATAAGTTTGGAAGATGAATCTGAAATTTCAAGAGGTGAAATAGAGAAAGTGGACAAGTCAAGGAGTGAAGAGATTTATGAACATTACACAATATGTCCTCTACATTCAAAAGAAGTAATAGGAAACAGTATTGAGTTATTTCAAATGAAAAAAGCAAAGGGAACTCCAATGAGTGTATGGGAGAAAAGCTTAGAAGCTCGTTGTTTTCCACAGCTGTTTCCTACTGGAGAAGGTGGACGATATGATGACCGACCTGTACGTATTCCAGCTTCAGAATATCGCTCAACAAGATTATACTCTGAAGATCCTAGATTCCGGCAGTGTATACCATATATATTTCACCTTTTGCTTGAAAGTGATCTGTCTTCTCTGTCCTATGCAGTGAACCACATACTGAAAACTGGAGTTCATCAATCACTTCTTTCAGCGAAAGAATTTGTGGAGAAAGTTCAACAAACAGATGAAAATTTAGAAGCACAGTTAATTAATTTGATTGCATGTCAACGAGGAACAAATGAGTATTGGTATCGTCGTCATGGAGAACTGAAGTGTATGTTACGGAACTTAGGTACACCAACATGGTTTGTGACACTTAGCTGTGCAGAGTATGTATGGGAAGATTTGCTTGAATTTCTACGAGAAGCAAATTCCAATATAAAGAATGTTGAAATGAAGACACCTGGAGAACTGTGTTCTTTGGATCCTGTAAATGTGTGCAGATATTTTAATCATAGGTTTCAAGCTATGATGTCTTTCATCTGCAATAAAAAGAATCCACCTCTTGGAGAAGTTACCGATTTCTTTTGGAGAAAGGAGTACCAAGCGAGAGGTGCTCCTCATATACATATGCTATTGTGGATCAAGGATGCACCTACATTTGGAACTGATTCAGATGAAATAATATTGTCTTTCATTGAACAGTATGTGACATGTGAGATTCCAAGAGAAGGAGGAGATAGAAGCTTGAGACAGCAAGTTTTACGTTTCCAAAGTCACCGTTGTGGAAAGTACTGCAGACGAAAATACAAGTCTAAAGGAAAATTTTATACCAAGTGTCGGTTTGGATTTCCACGTCCAGTAATTTCAAAAGGAAGAGTAAATTCTTTTTTTCTTCTGTAAGGCACACAATAACTCGCAAATCTCCAAAGAATACCTACAACTTGAAAAGAACAGAACTGTCAAAGTATATTAATGACTACAATTCGGTTATTTTAAAAATGTGGAATGCAAATATGGACATCCAGTATGTTGCAGACAACTCAATTGCTGTTGCACGCTACGTTACATCATATATAACGAAATCAGAAAAAACCGAGATGAAACAAATGTGGGAAGAAATTGCAGAAGAGAAAAGCCTTAGCAAAAAATTGTACAGCTTTACTTTGAAAATGCTTTCCCACAGAGAAATTGGATTGTATGAATGTTCAGACCGGTTGTCCTCTTCAAGTTTATATTCAAAATCACGAGGGATCATTTGGGTAAGTTTAGGTCTTGCCTACTCACGAAATAGAGTGTTGAAATCATTAGAAGAAATTGAATACTTAGCAGCAAATGAACCAGACAATACAGAAATTCTTAAAACTAATATGTTGGATACATACTATCCGAAAAGGAGTCGACATCTGGAACAGCTATGTCTGTATGAAGTACTTCAACATTACAGCTTCAAAAGAAATGTTAAACAGAATTTAAAACAAGGAAAATATGCAGTACTTGGATGTCATGGATGTTTAGTAAAACACACAAAAGGTAACCTTATCAACCACAAGAAACTCAGTTGTGAAACTCCAGACAAGCGAGAATTTTACTATTTAGCACTTCTCCAACTGTTCAAACCATGGCGTAGCGAAAGTGAATTACTTGGAGATTTCGACTACTACGAAGATTCTTTTAATGCATGTAAAGATAGCATTGCATGTTCAATTTTCCCTACATATTTAAAAATGTTGAATGATGAAGTTGAACAGGAAAAGACTATTACAGCTGAAGTTGCAAATGAAAGTTCTCAAGATAGTCAAAGTTCTGGTCCATGTAGTCAAGATCCACTTGGACAACCAATAGTTGAAAATGAAGCAGCAATTGCTATGCATGAAGTGGAAATTGCAATGCAACAAGCACAAGAGGAGAATATTGCATTGGAAAAGTTAGAAGAACAAGTAAATATTGAACAGAAAGAAATATATGTACAAGTGAGAGAACAGATAGAACATGGTTTGTTGCATGAAAAAAAGAATGTGTATGTTCATCATTTAAACCTATTCTGATGTACATCAGTGGTCAAGCTGGAACGGGTAAAAGTTTTTTAATTAAAGTTTTGACCAGTTATCTTAAAAAAACTACTGGTTCACATTTATCTTGTGTAGTAACAGCTCCAACTGGATTAGCTGCGCACAATGTTAAAGGAATTACTTTGCATAGATTACTAATGTTACCAGTTGAGCATGATAATAAATTAGAATATCAGAAGTTGTCTGGAGAAGCTTCTTATGAAGTATCAAGAGTGCTGAAGAAGATGAAACTTTTAATTATTGATGAGGTGAGCATGGTCTCAAACTTAATGCTTGCTTTCGTGCATTTAAGAATGCAACAGGTATTAAAAACAGATTACGACGTTCTCTTTGGAGAAAAACATTTAATTGTATTTGGAGATCTGCTACAACTAACTCCTGTAAAAGGAGAACCAGTCTTTAAAACTCTTCTACATGAAGACACTAGGAAATCTTTGGGAAGTATTGGAAATGTGAATCTCTGGTTAAATTTTGAATATAAAGAACTCACTCAGAATATGCGGCAAGCAAGTGATGAAGATTATGGAAATATTCTGAAAGATGTAAGAATTGGTGTTCTAAGCAAACATGGTAAACAAGCTTTACAAAGTCGTCTACTAAAGAACTTGTTTACAACTGAAAACACACCAGCAGCAGTACTGTACAAGAACATTGCAGAAAAAAAGTCTATACTTTGCTTAATGCCTACACTGGAAGAGTGTTATACATTTAATCAAGAGCTTCTGAAATTGGAAAATCAAGAAATAGTTCACATTGAAGCTATTGATAAAATCGAGCATCAAGGAATAACAATTCTTCTTTCAAATAAACTACAGACTAAATTGGATTCTTTGGAAAAGTCTGTATCAAAAACTGCTGGCTTAGAATTTTTTTAGATGTATGTATAAACTGTCGGGTAATTTTGAGGAGTAATTTGAATATAGAACAAGGTTTAGTGAATGGAGCAATAGGGAAAGTTGTTGAATTTGTAAAATATCAAAACAGAAATGCAATTGAATTCTTGAAAGTTAAATTTGATCAGATTGCAGAGGTGAAACAAATTGGGCGTTGTGCTGTACGTTTTTTGCTGGTAAAAGACTTGTATGTTCGTAGAAAACAGTTTCCTTTCTGTTTAGCATATGCAATAACCATTCATAAATCTTAAGGTTTAAGTGTAGATAATGCTTTAGTAAATGTTGGAAGAACTGTGTTTAAAGAGGGAATGGCATACGTTGCATTATCTCGAGTTAGAACATTGTCTGGTTTGTATTTAATTGATTTCGATGAAAACAAGGTTAGTGCTGATGTAAATTGTGTAAGAGAATATAATCGTTTAACCCCTTCGGTGCTCGTGACGAGACCAGCTCGTCATGAGTCACGGTGGAGCTGTGCTCATGACGAGCTGGTCTCGTCATAACGGCTGTGCTCCGCCCACGCGTGATTGATTCCCCGCCTGTGCGGGCGAATTAATCAGTGGGCGGGGTCGTGACGAGACCAGCTCGTCATGAGCACAGCTCCACCGTGACTCATGACGAGCTGGTCTCGTCATGAGCACCGCGGCGCCGCGCTCACCCCCCGCCCCCCGCACCGTGGGGGAATTACCCCCACAGGGAAGGGGTTAAAAAGACTTTATGCACCAACGTTAGGTGAATATCCTATTTATGAAAAACGTGCTGTGTGTTCAAAACGCAAACATGTTGATGAATCAAGTGTGATTGAAAAGCAGAAAAAAATTCAAGAGAAAATAAAAGATGCAAAGAAACAGAAAATACAAACAAGTGATGATGTTGTGGGATGCCAATTAGAAAATGCTTCTGGTGTCAACTTCTATGGTAATGTTATTCTAAACGTTATATTTTATCTAGAAGATCTTTATGGTGAAATTATGGAAAGTCAGGAAAAAATATTATGTTCTGCACTTTATAGTTTATTTGAACAATTGAGAACTGACAGAAGTAAGATCCATACTGCTTCTGGTATTCGACAACTCTTGGATAATTGTACTGGATCTTTAACGTTCAGTCCTAATATACAACAAGATGCACAAGAGTTTCTGATGGTTATGCTTGGAGTATTAGAAGATGAAGGAATCCATATTGAGAGTTTATTTGGACTCAGTTACAAATGGGATCACAAATGTGAACAGTGTTCATTAACTTCTAGTACTATAGTTGACAGAGAACGATTTCTATATTTAACAATACCTGACTGCAAATCTGTACCTTTTCCGAAATTAGTAAAAGAAGCAAATCATGATATGAAATGTACTCGTTGTCAATCAGAAATGTTATCTACATTATGCCTAGAAAGATATGGAAAATATGTAATTTTAATGCTACAACGCTGTAGACCAAATGGAAGAAAAGTGGAAACAAAAATTAAAATTTTTGTTGCTAGTCAAGTATCTATTTCTGGAAGAACTTTCACAACACTGGCTATTGTTTTCCATGCTGGAGGTACTACCACATGTGGACATTATACTGTATATTTAAAATGCAAAAATGGTTGGAGTCACTGCAGCGATACACACTTGGAAATTAAACCGAGATTGCCTTATGAATTACCCAACTCATACTTGATATTTCTGAAACAAACATTTTAGATACATTATTCGGCCTAGAGGAAAAATGGGAAGATGCTTTAAGGAATTGATACTGGATGATTTAAAAAAAAAAAATTCCACAAATTATTTGGCCTTGAGGAAAAATGTCAACAGAAACTACACAGTAAAGGTAACATTTAAAAATTGGAAACAGTATTGGATGTGTTATTTGTGTTGATTTGTTATTGTGGTTGTAAGAGTTAGTCATTTGTTTTTTTTAACAATCTAGTTGATTGTTTTTTGTTCCCAGCTGTTTATGATGATACTACACTGACATCACTGTGAATAGTGAAGTTAAGTAGAATCTGATAACAGCAGAAAAAGGGAGAAAAATATGTTTTGAAAATGTTATATTATGTTGTATTATTTGATAAGTAACAGTGTAATTTGTGAAATATATTACATTACACAACAGTTTTACTGTTTATTTTATTTTCTGTAGTGGAAAAGTCGGAAAAAACAGTACTAATGACAAATAGCAGAATAGTAGTTTAATATTTAAAAAAAAAATCAAATTCACTGAAAAAACCATAGGTTTTACAGACGTTATAGTTAGAAATTAGCATTTAAAAAACCTTTGAAATTCACTGAAAAAACCATAGGTTTCAGGGACGTTATAGTTAGAAATTAGCATTTAAAAAACCTTTGAAATTCACTGAAAAAACCATAGGTTTCAGGGACGTTATAGTTAGCTGGACATTTCACTCGTACAAAACCATAGAAATTCCACCGTTATAGTTAGTTCAGTTAACTATAGCTCGCGCCCCCGCAATGCACTGCTCATGACGTCACATATTAAATCATTCATGGCATGGTCAGTGACATCACTGATGACATCACTGATGACATCTCAAATGACATCACTGATGACATCACTGATGACATCATCCACGTGCCAGTTACTACATACTCACTCACTGATTCCTATGTCTGTACACACATCCACTCATTCACCTATACAATCACTTATACATGCAGTCACTTATCAATACAACACTATCATATGCACTCATACACCTATTCAGACACTCACACACCGCCACTCATCCATGGAGTTACTCACACACCTAGTCAGTCATGCAAAGAATCAATCACACTCCCATTTACTCACCTAAACAGTTATACACACACCACCTCACTAATTCATACAGACAGTAACGCATAGTTACTCTCTTATGTAATCACTGAAACAAGTACAGACTCATCCATACATGCCACTCTCACAATCACTCAGTCTCACATATAGTTATTTATATACACCATCACTCACATATACTGCCTTTTACATATGTAGTTACTCACATATGTACCACTGAGACATCCATTCACTCACCAACGCACCCATACACACACTCACCCACCCATACAGCTGTTTCCACATGCACTCTTGAACCCATACACCCAGTGAATCAACCACTCACACATCTATGCAGAGAGTCACACACCTCCAACCCACCCACTCACACACTCAATCCCCCATACAAATACTCAAGCAAACAATCAATAACCCATATAGACACTCATGTAGCTACTGACCAACCCATGTAGCAGCTTACACAACAGACAGACTGATACAGACATTCACACAGTTTAGTCACTAACCCATGCATTCAGTAAGACATGTTTAATGAGTCACTTACACAATCAGTTACATACCTCCTAAATCCTCCATCCAGACACTTATACACCTACTCATTCTTCAATACACCTTGCCATATATATAAAACATATTTAAACTTTACAGAAACACACAGTCACTGGATGATGTCATCAGTGATGTCATTTGAGATGTCACCAGTGATGTCATCAGTGATGTCACTGACCATGCCATGAATGATGTAATATGTGACGTCATGAGCAGTGCATTGCGGGGTGCGAGTTATAGTTAACTGAACTAACTATAACGGTGGAATTTCTATGGTTTTGTACGAGTGAAATGTCTAGCTAACTATAACGTCCCTGAAACCTATGGTTTTTTTCAGTGAATTTCAAAGGTTTTTTAAATGCTAATTTCTAACTATAACGTCTGTAAAACCTATGGTTTTTTCAGTGAATATATATACATACATATATATATATATATATACATACATACATATATATATATATATATATATATATATATATATATATATATGTGTCAAAACAATACCCTTTCAGGCTTAGAGTGCTGCATAAATTATGCAAAAAGGTAGCATAGAATTCTGGGTAAGTCCCAAGTTTAGGTGGAGAGCAGCTCCTATACAGAGCACCCTACAACACCAGCAACACTCTGAAAATGCTCATCTCAAATGTCTGTTTTTCGAGCAAAGTTCTAGCATCTAGCAAAGTAGATGGCCCTAGCTAATCCTATGTTTAAAGAGTTTGCTGTAGAAATGGCAAAAAACGTTGTCCCTTTTATGCTCGGCATGGATGGCACTGTGCTAATCCTATAACTGAAATTATCATAGATAGGTATCGGAAGAAGATTGGGATTAAGATTTTTTTTATGTATTAGTACTTTAACAGTGCCTGTGGTGTATATTCTGTGACAGTGAGTTTATGATATATATATATATATATATATATATATATATATATATATATCAGGGAGGGGTGGCCTACACACGAGCCCACCCCAATATGTATTTTGATTGACTCCCAGGCAATGGCCTACCCAGGGGTCATTTTAATTAAAAAATGAATGGTGAATGCCATTTTTTTTGCTGCGATCCCGCAGGAGTAACGCAGGATTGTGGCAAATTTAAAAACATTTTTACAAATTTGGTGCCAGGGACCACCACACAAGGACTGGGGGGGCCTCTTATATATTTTTTAAAACATTTTCAAGACTGGGGACTAGAGCTTGAGCCCTAATGCCTGCTGCAACATTTTCTTTCATGTTGTGGCCAGCTAATCTGAGAACTCACTCCTGCAGGACCATCACTTCCACAGGAGCGAGGTGGCCCATGGTAAAAAAAAAACATAGGCCAATCACAACACTATAGGTTTTTATGTTGTGCTCGCGGGACTCTCACAAGAGTTCAGCAAACCCAACCGTCCAGATATACAATTGTATTTCAACCTTAATTTCTCAATTATGTAGCTTCCCGACAAATTTAGTGTAATTAAGTTCAGTTGTTTGGGCTGTAAGGCGTTTCAAAAAAGTCTATGGAAATTACATGGGGATTCTGTGTTTTTGCCCTCCCCCTTTTTCTTGGCCCTGTTTGATGGATCACCCCGAAACTTTCCAAGAAGGAACTGAGCAAAACGAGGGCCACTATTTTGAAAAGTTTTGTCATTATGCGTCATACAGCACCATAGTTATTAGCAAACCAAAAAAGCCATTTCCTATGAAAACCCCATCCTGACTATATCTACCCACTAAAAACCGCCACTTGGTAATTATGTGTATAAAAATAATTCATTGAAAAAAACAAAGGTTAAAGTGACGTTATAGTTAGGTGAAAATGTCAGTTAAAACATAACATTTTAAAACTTTTAAATTTACCAGTTATAGTTTACTGAGATAACTAGAACTTGTGCCCCCACCATGCTCTCCTTATGACCTCACCGGGTGCATCACTCATAACATATTCGATGACATCATTGATGATATCACTGATAACATCTGAAATTACATAATTGACAACAAGATTGGGCATGGTGGGGGCACAAGTTCTAGTTAGCTAAGTAAACTATAGCTGGTGAATTTCCATTTTTTGGGAGGGATTTTTAGATTAAAATGTTATGGTGTAACTGACATTTTCACCTAACTATAACGTCTTTACTTTAACCTTTGCTTGCTCCTTACACATGGGCTACATTGGAAAGTCCACAGTGCTGCTGACACGCCCTTTATCTTCTGCATGCTGCTAATTAGTTGCCCTCCAGTGGGCCTCCCATGTGAGTAGATTTTCAGTGCATGCTGGAACTTGCAGTGCGTGTTAGCACAATTCCTTCCCTCCAGTGGGTCCTGTGTTATTTTAATGAATATATTTCAAAGTCAAAAGCCCTCCAGTGGGCCTCATAATGAAATTTCTCCCCCAGCCTTACAAGGCCCCAGAGTCTCAGGGGACAAAGACAATAAAAAAACTGCCTTTTTTTTTACAAATCTTTTTACTGGCAATAAAGAAACAAACAAAAACATAACTGAGAACTGTAAAATCCTGAGACCTCATTAACATAGACAATACAGGCCACACCACCTCCTGCACCCCTCAACACCATCCGTAGCATGGCCAAGTGAAAATGTCTTTGACTACAGATCTCCCTGGAAGATGAGGATCGGGCCGTCACATATGGTGCCTCTATACTCATTCCAGTATCCCCAGATTTTCACCCACTTTTGGGGGCAACCCATGCCTTCATACACCACTTTCTCAGCTAGCATACACCAGTCCCTATCATGTTTCAAGTCTCCCAACGTTGGCACATGATCCGCACCCCACAACCTAGCCAAATTCCTTTTGGCCACCCCAGGGTGATCCATATTAGGTCCATAAGGAGCAAGTCTGTTTACTCCCAGACATTTAAGAGACCCCATTTTGCTGAGGCGGTGAGGGGAGCCCCACAGACCTCACTCAGACAGGCAATCACCACCGTCCAGAAGCCCTGTATTTTCAGGCAGTCCCAAATCATATGGCAGAAGGTGCTGGTACAGCCACAGCCTTTTCAACAAGCAGTTGTTGGTGTCCTGCTGATTTTCACCAATGTAGTCTGTTTGTAGTAGAAGCGATGGAGGATCTTAATTGGACTAAGTTAAAACCTGACCGTATGGCCACTTCCCTAGGGGACATCATGACCTGCGCCCATTCGCTGTCCTCCAGGTTTCTCACGTCTTCAACCCATCGCTTTCTCAGAAATGTTAGTGCGTCAGGTGTATTGTTAAGCAATTTCTGAATGCTAAGTGATGTGGCTTTGTGCGGCATGTATTCATCTAGTAATTTGTCCAACAGGGGCGAAGACTCCCGGAGCACCATGCCTCTCAGCAGCACGTCTCTCAGGGTGTGACAGACCTGTATGTAGTGGTATGTTTCGTTGGGCGCCAGTCGATAGTTGAGTTGTAGATCTGGAAGGGGGATGACATCTCCTTGGTGCCACAAGTTACCCACTGGAGAGAGACCGATAATGTCCCATTTATCAAAGCCTGGTGAATGTCCCAGTGTACTCAGCACTGCTGTGTCCCACAGGAGGACAACCTGTGTTATCCTCCCACTCCATCCCAAGGCTTGCATGGCTGTGTGCCAGAGGTTTACCACCGTTGCAGTGCGGCCCGTTAGCTTAAGGTGTCGATGGGTACCATAGAGAGTCCTAAGATATCCCCCGACTGCATCACCAGCTTATCCATCTGGAAGGCAGGTTCCTCTGCAGAGCAAAATACCCATCCTATAATGGTGGTAAGATGCGCTGCCCAATAATATTTCTGGATGTCTGGTAATACCACAATCCCACCATACCATCCCCTAGTCAATTTGTGTTGTCCGCGCAGGGCCTCCGTCCTAGAGCAATGCCCCAATCTCGCTCTTTATTTTCTTAAAATATGAATTATGGATAGGGAATGGTGAGTTTTGCAAGACATAAAGAAAACGGTGTAGGGACATCATTTTAAACAGTGCAGCTCCTCCCAGGAGCGATAGTGGGAGACACCTCCAGTGCTGGATGTCATGCTTCAGTTTTTTCAGGGTGGTGAAAGGTTTTTGTGGAAGAATAAATCAGAGTCAGTGGTCACATAAAGCCCGAGGTAGAGGAATCCCTCTGTAACTATTTTTGCTGTGCAGTAGCGGGGTAAGTCCCTGCAGATTACATATTTGGGACTTATGCTGATTTATTGTGTTCCTCGAATTGCGGCCAGAAATGGTCAGGATCTGCATTATTCAGTCCAAGGTGTTCTTGGGATCCGTCACATAGAGTAGGACATCATCTGCGTATAGGGATATCTTATCCTCTCATTGGTCGGGCCATTGCATACCGCTAACCAGTGGGTCTTGTTTGATCCAGGCAGCCAATGGCTCCAGTGTTAGAGTGAATATCAGGGGTGACAAGGGGCAACCCTGTCAAGGGGATAACCACTATCATGGCCAACCTGGTCGGCGAGGCGTGAGAGCCCAGGAGGTTGCCTGCAAACACGGAAAGACGCCAAAGCTGACCGGCGGGGCCCAGCTGCGGCAGGGGCCAGCACCCCGGCGTGTCTGAAGAAGTTACAGCCCAAAGACGGGACTTCAGCACTCCCTTCGATGTCCCGGACGGATTGAGGGTTCACAAGCATGCGGGCCAGAGGCGGCCAAGCTGACTGCGCTGAGTGGAAAAGGCACACAGGGGCCGGAGATGGAGTGAAGCCCCCGTGGCCATTGAGCTGAGGTAGGAGGATATTGAGAGGGCCTCATTCCCGGATCCTGATTGCGGGCGTACCGACGGCTGGGCCGGCCTGGGGGTGACGAGGAGGAGAGGACCAGAGGGAGCGGCTATGGGCGCCACACAACACTCAGGAGGAGTCGCCCTGTCTGAGGAGCCCTGTGCATGCTCCCGGAGGGTGGGAATGGAGTTATGCCAAGCTTGACGGACACGAGTGCAGTGCAGTGGACTCCCTGGGCCACTCCGTGAAACCGTGATCACGACCCGGCGGAGAGGAGCTGCGGGGACCACTGGGGCCAGGGGAGGTACCTCATAATAGCTAACCAGGCAAGCATGTCAGAGGGACAATCGTACTGCATAAGAGCTGGTTCGAGATACCCTGGTAAGAAAGCTGCAGAGAGCAATTAGAGACAAATAAACCGTAGAGGAGGCATGGGGTTCTGGCGGCCAACAGGAAAGGAAGAGGGGGAACCATTGAACAGAGACAAGAACCCGGCAAGTGCCTAACTCCTCCTCGCCCAACCAGGAGGGCAAAAACATAGTGAAGAGATGGGGGGACACTAGGGGTCACACTTCCCCCTGATCCCTTCCCCCAACACAGCAGAAAGGCAAGGGGGAGTGGAGGTGGAAGACACTCAGGAGACACTGGGAGGCGTGTAGTGGGGCTGGTGGCCACCAGAGGGGGACTCTGGAGAGAGGGTGCCCTGGAGGGTTCCCCCACATCCGACATGGTATATTACACACCTGCATGCTAGGAGACACGCAGTGACAAGGTCATTGTACCATCAGCGATATAATCAATCCCTCAGATACACCAGGGAAAGACAGCTCAAAATGGCGAGAGATAAAGACCCAAAAGCCGCCAAACAGGGCAAAATGGATAAATATACTAAAGTGATCCCCCTGCCACCAGAAACAGCGGGTGAGGCAAGCACCCTGCCAGATAATGCAACCCTTCTTCAGGTGATCCACTCCTCAAGAGAGGTGCTGGAGGGGAGAATGGCTGAGCTACAATTGGAGATGACCCTCCTGCGCCAAGACATGTGTAACATCTCCGAGGGAGTGACACAAACAGAACGCCGCATTTCCGAAGTAGAAGACAAATCAGGCACCCTACAGAAAGAGTTCTGTGATCTAACAGCGACACTAAAAGAAGTAACCTGGAGGGTGGATGATGCCGAAAACAAGGCCCGCAGGAATAACTTGCGCTTCATTGGATTTCCGTAGGGCACAGAGGTACAGACCCCAGACAGTTTCTGACCAAATGGCTCAAAGACTCAATAGCGGCGGCCAAATTCTCAGACTGCTTCATAATTGAGCGGGCCCATAGGATGCCCAATGCGCGGCGGCCGCCCGGGGTGTCCTGGCACATTGCGACCCGAAGATGTAATCCAGGGCTAACCGGTGGCTGAGCAAGCCCAGAACAATCGGGGACCCCCCCTTAGGCAGCGGCTGCTTCAAGCCACAACAGACATACGGACTAGCTACAAGTCTATATCCTTTTGTTTGTTTTCTTCGTCACTGTTTTTTACCAGTTTTATTTAAGGGGAGGGAGGGAATACAGACCTCTCAGACTATACCTACGTCAGGGTTGTCATGTTGAACTTTGGGGACTTTGGCGTGGGAGGTGGGAGAGAGTGGGGTGGGGGACCAAACGGGGGATGGGAAACAAATAGTATTGCCTGAGAGATTGTTTTTTACGATTTCAGCCAGACACCAGGAACTCAGAACAACCCACAAACAGCCTAATACACTGATCAGCTGCGGGGCACACATGAGCAGTAGCCACGAAATCGTACACGGGTATAATTGGTGAAAAGAGCTTTTCGGTGCTGACATGGAATGTCAACGGAATTGGGAACAAGGTTAAGACCGGTCAGTTACCAGATACCTCAAAAGGCTCAAGCCCGACATAGTCCTCCTCCAGGAGACACATCTATGAGGTACGCGCTGTACCTTTCTAGGGAGGGGGCCCTAAACCGTGCTGGCACACGCAGGCTTCTCTGGATCGAGGGGAGTCGCCATGCTAGTCAGGAAAACAACACCAGGAACTGGACAGATCCCAATGGCATGTATGCTGAAGTACAGGGAACAAGGGGCAGGAGGGAACTTACCCTGATCAGTGCATATGCCCTGACAGGACTACAAAGCCAAACACTTAACAAGCTAGCCGAGATACTTCTTGGGTCCGGCCCCTCCACACATATAATGGATGGGGACTTTAATGATGTACTGGACCCACGCATAGACTGTTCCAAGGTAAGTGAGGGGACACGCATACCTACTCCACTAGCTGAGTTTATAGACTCTCTAGGGCTAACTGATCTCTGGCGTAGACACAACTCCAGAGTACGAAGCTACTCATACTTCTCAGGGGCACATAGAACCTTCTCCAGACTGGACTACCTTCTCGCACCTGCCGGTGAGTTGGGCGGAATTGAAAAAGCAGAGTATTTAGCTAGAGGCATATCTGACTACTCACCTTTGTGGTTGATGGTGGGGGGAGTACCACCAAGTCTCGGCGGGAGTGGAGGCTGTCGGTCTGGGACTTACACGACCACACAGTAGCCAAGGAGATCCGCACAGGCACAAAGCTGTATTTTCATGAAAACGAGGGCACAGTGCCCTCAGCAGTTACACTATGGGAGGCATACAAGGCAGTGTTGCGTGACAGAGCGCAAAACATAATAGCCCACAAATGAAAAGAAGAGACTCGTCAGATTGAGGCCTTAGAACAGGAACTCCTTGACCTAGAGAGACACATTAATCATGACCCAGATACTCAATCAATCAACCAATCAAAAGTTCTTTATTCGGTAACTATAAAAGTTAACCATAAAAGCACAATGCATATCTCAAACAGTTAAAACACCATTAAAAAACTAAACAAATACGATATTGTCAAAATCACATCATGATGGATTTACGGTATTTAAAAACATTTTTTTTAAAAGCAGTAACAGAAGCAATGGTGAATTCATTTTCTAAGAGTTGCAGTACCAGAAATGCGGGCGACATTGTCTCAGTCCAAGTTTTTTTAGTAGAGGAATGATCCATCTCCTTCTCGGGATAAAATAAAATTTACAAAAAAACAATATGTGTATAGTCGACTGTACAGAGACATCATCGCACGGACATTTACTTAAAACTCTCGACCAATCGTTTTGTTTAGGGAAACTTAAGGATCTGTGTGAAATATCCAGTCTGAAACGTGTTAACAGAAATCTGTCATAATCACCAGTAGTTAGCAAAATATATGGTTGTATAGTTGGGGTCGCCAAAGTAATGTGATGTGCTTGGACCGATGATTTTTTCATTTCGGTTATGGTTCTAATTTCACTCAAAAGACGCATACTATTAGCTTTAAGTTCTTTCCTGGACACATTGCACATACTGTGCGGGTCATTATAATATTCTAAGTGGCCTAGTTTAGATAGAAACATTTTGACATATTCTAGCCATCTTATTTGCTCGACCCCATCAATCCCCAGGACGTCTTTCAGTATGTGGCGATTAAAAACAGTCTCATCAGCAGTCCAAACTCTATGCCACAAGAGGACGGGCTGGATCTTAATCGTGTCCTCTAAATATGGCATGCCCAATTCTGAATGGCAAATATAAGTTGAAGTGCTATCCGGTACCACCAGAAGGAACCTAAAGAACATATTTTCTACAGCCTGTAGTGAGTTTACATTGGCGTAACCCCAAATTCCAGCTCCATAGGTGGCAATTGCTACACACTTCGCCCTATAAATCTGCAGCAATTCCATCTTCCTAATTTTCTGCTAAAATTTGATAGTGCTGCCAATGATTTGATAAACAGCAGCCTTCTGGCTTTGACAGCCTGGGTCCAAGTTCCTGATTGGTCAAATAAAATCCCTAAATAGGAAAAAGTTTTTGTGCGCTCTATTGCCTTTGAGTAAATAAAAAGAGTATTAGTCTTCTTGTTAGAACCTGCCCCGCAGTTCATTGCAAATGTTTTTGAACAATTAATGGTAAGACCCAAATTTGACATGAAATTAACAAAAGTATTAACGATCCTTTGGAGACCAAGCGGCGTACGGGCCATAAAAACCGCATCATCCGCGTACAGGAGTGCGGGAATAGGGCGAGCCGCTGCTGTTGGCAAGTCCTTGCACTCCTGAACCAGAATAGTTTCTAAGTCATTTATATACAGTGTAAAGAGGAACGGGGCAAGGACGCAGCCTTGCCTTACGCCTCTCAGCACTCTAAAGTGCTTAGTGCATTCACCGCCCATCCCGTAGCGGACCCTCGCCTTTGCCCCGGAGTAAAGCTGCCTTAAAAAAGAGATTATTAAGACATCTACACCCATCCCTACACCCATCCCCTCTAAAATCAGCCACAACTTATCGTGGATAACACAATCGAATGCCGCTGTTAAATCCACAAAAGTCAAATATAATATTCCCCTTTTTGCCTTGGTATATTTATCTAGTAAAATATGTAAATTGAGACCCTGTTCAATTGTGCCCCAGCCCTTGCAAAAACCATATTGTAAGTCACTTATTATAGCCTGTTCCTCCGCCCAAACCTGCAGCCTATCTAACATAACACGACCAATAACCTTCACTGTGGAGTCCAGCAGCGAAATTGGGCGGTAACAGGCTGGATTCACCCTGTCTCCTTTTTTAAAAATAGGCACAATTATTGAGTCGTACCAAGTTAATAAAAAACCTTGTGAATAGCATGCATTAAAAACCTGCGTTAATAGTGGGCCCCATAGTGCTAAATTGGATTAAAAAAGGTCCACCGGAATGCGGTCAGGCCCTGGGGCCTTTCCACCCAAACTTAAATTTATGGCCGTATTAACCTCGCTAAGGGTAAAATGTAGTGGTAAATCTTGAGGTAGAGATGAGGGCTCGGGGACAACCACAATTGCCGAAATTCCCTGTTCATCTGGCGATTGATTATTGTACAGCTTTGAATAATGTGATATCCACTCTGATTCGGTGATAGCAATCTCAATAGTTGCTTTATCACTCTCAGCCAGAAAGGGCGCATTGACCGCCTTCCAAAAGGCGGAGGAATCACGACTAACCGAAGCGTCAAGCAAAGCGTGCCAAGCTTCCTCTTTTAATGCCATCTTTCTTTCTTTTACAGCCCTCTTATATTCTCTTCTGGCCTCACTAATATTTTCCTGATTTTTCACTATGGCATGTAGAGAGTATTTAAGCTTAGAATAGGCCTTTGTACAGTTAGTGTCAAACCACCCTTGTTTTTGAGTCACTTTCTTTCTTGCTTTCACGAAAAGTGTTTCTTTGATGTAGTTAGAAATAGATGGGTTGACCTCTCATCCAAACAGGATAGAAACATATTTTTGCAATTCGACACAACTTTACTAGTAAATTCATCAGAATCCAAATTTGCCCATCTAAGTGCATAGCCATTTTGTCTGTTCAAAGTGATATTATCTGCGAATAGGGTAGAATTGCCTCTCGTGTTAATGCTCTGATTGTACACCATCACATCAATACTTACAGGAAAATGGTCTCTTAAAGCGATCTCATGGGTAGTAAAACCCTTAATACGAGAGGAATATCTGCTTGATGTCAGGACAAAGTCTATCGTGGAAAAGGTGCCTCGACCATTAAAAGTAGGGCAGAAAGGAACCATAGGAGAACATAAATTATTTGCGAAGCCTATGTCGAGTGTAAACATTACATAATTTAAAAGATCGCCGTACGATGTATGAGGAAAATGGGGAAAACTGCAGCCTTTTTCATACGTTATGCCACAAACCCCTTTATCAGCGTGCTGACATAAGGCAGACTTGAAATCCCCGCCCCATATAACGAAGACCTCTTTGTATGAATGAATCTGTAAGTTATGTACTTCGCCACTCAGACGTTTCAATATTCCCTCAATCATCTCTGGTGGAGCATTGTTATAAAAGTTCAGTAAAACTATACAAAATGCTTGAGCTACATAAAAACTAATAATTTGATAGTACTGGTCTGTGACATTTAGTGCAATTTTTCCTATATTCAGATAATTTGAGATATATGTACAGAGGCCCCCTTTTGCTCAACCATGGAGTGATGTGACCGCTGGGGTATGGAGGATTTTAAACCCACTGATGTGGATAGGATCCTTCACCCAAGTTTCTTGCAGACTGAAAATATCAAAATTACTCACAAAATCAATCCACACTTTGTTAGTCGCCTTGGATTTCAAACCCGCCACATTCCAAAACAGGAGCTGACATATGTCTTTCCTTTCTGTACCACGATTTCCCCCCCTGTCCTCCATCCAAGTCCGTTAATATGTAACCAACTTGTGGGATAGGGGATAAAGTAGAGACAGCCGGAATATCTGGAACTATTTCATTAGCGGGCTCTACATTTAATGTCATAACATCCACATATGTGCGAGTTTTTACATTGCTAGGTTGCATTACCATCGATCTCTCATTAGGAAAAGCCCTCATTATACTAGGTGCTACAATCCGGGTGGGGTCAGCAATTTGTTGTCAGTCAACTGATTCTAGATTAGTGAGTGCATCAAAACGGTTATAGGTTGGAAGATTAAGCCAATGCCTATAAGTCGGGGTTTGGGGTTCCCTATTTTTCAGGGCAGTGTTATATGTAGGCTGATAGAAATAGCCTAATGGAACTAAGTTTATACCATGCCCTAAAGTAGAGTGGTTTCCAGCTCTGCTCAAGATCAGTTGTACTAGCTGAGGGGTTTTGAAAGTCAACACCACACAGTCCCCAGGCAAGTTCTTTCGTCCTCTGCCTACCCAACTCACTCTCCTAGCCATCTTGAATTCGTCAAACAACCTCTCAGTTAGGCCCGTCCTAGCACCAAGACAAGGTAGTGACTTATTCCTTAATATCTCCCACGATTCGGCCATCCCATTTTGCAATTTTGGGGCATTGGCTAATACCATTATATATGGTGTAGCGACTGGTGGTAAATCCAAGTATGTTGTATGCCTCTCTGCCTCATTTTTGTACCGGTAGCTAAGAGTGTTAGAATTGTTGGTGGCTAAGGTATGCATAGGCATGGTCGAAACTGAGGGGATAGTAGGGAAATGAACCTCAGAGTTAACAATGGGGGTTTGTTGGACTTGTTGGGTTATATTGTGTGGGGCATGTATTATTTCCTCATGACAGGCGGGGACAGGAGCAGGAGGAGTAATATGGCGCCTCACGCTGTTGGTTCGATGATCCTGATCTCTCACTTGGGCAGTTATTAACTCCTGTCCAAGAGGCTAAAGTTTATCCAAACATTTGGATAACACTTCTTCCATTGCGCCAATTCTACGTGTTAGGCTACTTAAGCTTTCCCTAAGAAAGGTGTCTAAGACTTCCAGCTTAGCTTTTATCTTTATCACCTCGTTCTGTGTGCGCATATTAGCGCTGGCTGTTGATTTTTCCCCGTTGTTTAATGTATGTGTTGTCAATGACTTATCCTTTTTTTCAACCTTTTTACATACTTTAAAGGGGGTCCCCCTAGTTGTTAGACCCATTTCCCCTATAATGGGGGGGGGGGGGAATATCAGGATTTCTGGCACGCTTAGACGGTGGTTGGGTGTCATACTCTTGTTCGCTACCTGATATATTGTCCGATGTGTTGACGATGCAGCCATTTGTTCCTAACGTGTTCCTGTGTGCTTCTATGGGTGGGGTAGACCCCCCTTGTATTATATTAACCAGTGGGGTATCCCCGCCTGAGCCTGAGTGTCCTGGGTTTAAAGCCTCTTCTACGGTTATAATCTGTCGCTCAATAGCGCCCATGGCTCCCGTTAAGTAACTAAGTAAGGTCTGACGTGAGTGCACCTCTGGTTTAGCTTGCCTTTTGTTCTTGGCGCTCAGTGCTTTCCTCTTCCCCATGGTAGTCGTTACTCAAGATAAATAAAATCTTCCACACTTTCAAGCCTCGTTAGAGAAATCAACAATGCCTGAGCTACTTGTCTCTAAAATACTAAATATGACGTCTTAAATTGAGTCCACGAGTTCGGATATTAAAAATTCAGTTAAACATGCTCCTTTTTTGGATCAGAAAATAAGTCTTATCTCAAAAGTCACAGTACCTTTGGGAGCAGGAATAAGAGCCGTGGCCCAGCCCAGTCTCTGCCGGTCTATGACGGGCTAAGACGGCCCCGTCTTGGCCCGGTCTTGGCCCGGGCCGAGCCCGGGCACGTCCCGCGCGCGTCCCGCGCTGCCAGACCGCGTTCAGCTTTTTATGGCATCTCTGCCCCTCCAGGGGCCGTGAACAAAGTGCAACGTGCATTGAGGGTCAGGGTCCAAGGACAGCAGCAAAGTCCAGAAGCAAGCAGTCTCCCGCCCTGCGGGACCGCGTTCGGCTTTTTATGGCGTCTCTGCCCCTCCAGGGGCCGTGAACAAAGTGCAACGTGCGTTGAGGGTGAGGGTCCAAGGACAGCAGCAAAGTCCAGAAGCAAGCAGTCTCCCGCGCTGCGGGACCGCTTTTGGCTTTTTATGGCGTCTCTGCCCCTCCAGGGGCCGTGAACAAAGTGCAACGTGCGTTGAGGGTCAGGGTCCAAGGACAGCAGCAAAGTCCAGAAGCGAGCAGTCTCCCGTGCTGCGGGACCGCGTTTGGCTTTTTATGGCGTCTCTGCCCCTCCAGGGGCCGTGAACAAAGTGCAACGTGCTGAGGGTCAGGGTCCAAGGACAGCAGCAAAGTCCAGAAGCGAGCAGTCTCCCGCACTGCGGGACCGCGTTCGGCTTTTCATGGCGTCTCTGCCCCTCCAGGGGCCATGAACAAAGTGCAACGTGCGTTGAGGGTCAGGGTCCAAGGACAGCAGCAAAGTCCAGAAGCGAGCAGTCTCCCCAGATACTCAATTGCTTGGCCAGATAGCGGGGATGCGAAGAAAATACCGAACGCTAGTGGAGCGAGAAGTACGAACCCAACTTCAGGCCATGCAACATCGACGCTACGAGTCTGGGGACAGAGCCAGGAAGATCCTAGCTTGGCTAGGCAACGGAGAGATAGGCAAGGTGGGTGGTGGAGATTCATGAAAACGGGATGGTTCACATGACTGCACAGGCGGTGGCGGATGCATTTGCTCACTACTACAGAGCCCTCTATGAGGACAGACCCCTAGCGAACGAGGCACGAATAAATAACTACCTTAGTACCATTCACACCCCCAAGATCACACATGAGGACCGAACGGCCCTTGATAACAACTTTACACTACAAGAAGTGGCAGACGCGATCTCCAGACAAAAATCAGGGAAAACTACGGGACCAAATGGATTGCCATCCAAGTTTTTCAAGCACAATGCCAGCCTATTAGCCCGCACCTTTTAAACATGTTCAATGCAGCTTTGGTAGAAGGGACACTTCCAACGGACCTATGTCAAGCCACCATAGCAGTGATCCACAAACCCGGAAAACCTCACACAAATTGTGGTTCGTACTGCCCCATATTGCTACTTAATGTAGAAACCAAAATATTGGCCTCAATTCTGGCATCCTGTTTACTCACAGTGATCACTTCACTGATCCACTGCGATCAGTCGGGTTTCATGCCCAAATGCACCACACGCTTCAACCTCCACCGTCTGGCTAACTGGCTAGAAACTGTCAGAAATAGGCCGGCCCCTCACTCCCTCCTCTCTCTAGATGCCGAGAAAGCCTTTGACACGGTTCACTGGCCATTCATACGCCAGGCCCTGCTGAAGTTTGGTTTTGGACCTTCCTTTATGGCATGGATAGAACTGATATACACTAACCCCAGAGTTAGGGTGCGCGTCAATGGTGAGACATCGGCAGACTTCCCGGTGAAAAGAGGCACTAGACAGGGGTGACCGATGTCCCCACTACTATTTGCATTGGTACTGGAGCCACTTGCGTGTCTAATCAGGGCGCACCCAGACTTGAGCAGTTTTAGTGATGACACCAGACTCCTTGGAGATGAGCGAATCTCTTTATATGCAGACAATGTACTACTATATATTAGTGACCCAGACGCGGTACTCCCGTTGATGCTTCAACTATTTAGAGAATTTGGTGACAAATCTGGATACCATATTAATTGGGACAAATCCAATCTCTGTGGTGGGGGGCTCGCTCAATACTGATAGTATACCAGAACAACTTACGGTGGTTAGGGAGGGCTTTCGATACCTGGGGCTCTATGTATCCACCGAAAACACAGTGTGCATCAACCTTAACATCAAACGAATACTAGTGGACTTCCAGGGAGACATGGTGCTATGGAGACGGCTCCCTCTGACACTTCTCAGGAGAGCCGCCATGTACAAAATAATAATGCTTCCGAAACTTCTATATGTATTGGAAAACACATACTGTCGAATTTCGGAATCAATCTTCACCGCCATCAATGCGGAGCTAAGCACACTCATCTGAGACGGGCACCACCCGCGAATAGCACTACCCACACTTCAGCGCAACCAATACAATGGAGGGATAACCTTACCTGACATACAATCCTATTATCGGGTGGCCCACCCGATACTCATTAATGAATGGGAACACATGCCTGGAGATCACCCCACTTACGGCTTGGAAAGACTCCAATTTTGACAGCATTCACACTTTCGCTATTTATTCGGGGCGGGGGTACCAGACAATTACTGTCTGCCACTCAGAGGGTCGTGGAGGTATGGAAGGGGCCGAACACCAAATGAAATGGGATAAAAAACTGACGAAGGCGACACCGCTTTGGGAGGGTGCGAGACCACCATAGATAAACAGGCTCCAGGGCTTTAAACGGTGGCATATAGTAGGAATTTCCAGACTGCCAGATATACTTAAAGAGGGGACCCTAATTTCCTTTGAGACATGCCAGGCCGAGTTCCAACTAAACAGTTCTCAAAGATATAAATATTTGCAGTTACAACACTCTTGGAAAGCGGAGGCGATAGACCCACAGTGCTCCCCGAATTCGCCCCACTCGAAGGTAGACTACTGCAGGGAGAAATCTTAGACAAAGCAGTCTCTTGAATCTATAAAACATTAATTAATAATATCCCAGATAGGTTGGGGCCCTGTAGATCTAGATGGGAAACAACGACAGGGCAGTTACCAGACATTAACTGGGAGGAGGCCCTAATACACCCGATTGAAGTCACGATTAAGCTACGACTGCGCCTGCTGCAATACAAAATCTTGCATAAAGTATACTTTGACAGGGCACGCCTCCATGCCATGGGGAGAGCAGACACACCCAATTGCCTGAAATGTAAAGCCCAACGTGGCACATACATACAAACATTGTAGGAATGTCCTCTTATAGAGATCTATTGGGATCATATACTGGTGGAGCCGAGTGCAATACTGGGGGCCCGACTTCACAGTGAGGCCAAACATGTGCTGCTGGGAGTCTCCACAGAGATTGATCGACCAGGTAGAAAACTCCTATTATGCAAACTGGGACTGATAGTGGCCAAAAGAGATGTCGCCAGACACTAGGGAGCCCCCGATTTCCCCACACTTGCAGAATGGAGGGTGGGTATGGATTTATATATGGTCGCAGAAAGGGTGACATATAAAGCCTTGGGCTGCCCCAAAAAGTTCACCAAGATCTGGACCCCATGGTTGAGACACTATGGTCTAGAGATAGAAAACGAAGACAGTGATAACAGTCACGCACCGGATTGAGTCAGAGACAAAGGAGGGAGGGGGACAGCTGGCTACACCCCCGGGCCGAAACCCACACAATGGGGAGCGGGGCGGTGGGATGCCCTATGTTTTTGTCAGCCAAGCCCTTTACATTCCAGGATCATAGCTTGATAACTGGTTGATCAACCTTCCCCGCCATCTGTGCGTGTGGACATGCCACCCCTGCAGCACTGCTGGGTTGGGGGCCAGCTCGAGAATGGAGCATGGGAACCAAGTGTTTGTCTGAGTCGCAGTGCAGTGTCAGTGCTTTAAAACCCCACAATACCCCTAATGCAAACTGTCATAAAAAATTAGAACAACAAAAACCAAGAAGCTCACCCCCTCCCTGCCTCCCTGCATAGTGGACTCAGAACTGCCCACCACCCAACATTGCAGAATGCTTGTCACCGCCCTCTCCCCAGCAATTTCTTACATTACCACAAGTGAAATGTAGTGACTACAGCAGCATTCTAAGGACAGTCATTTTGAGTCATAGATAGCTGTTCATGCTTTTGACACACCGTGGAGAGGATGGTACGCCTGGCAGTCAGTGTCAACCCACTTCGTCAAAGCAGTCCTGTTGCGGCATCCTCAGTGCCGTTTGTTCTCCGTGTTGTTTTTCGCTTTGGGGTCCGTGGTGGCATCTTCCTTACCTTGTCGTCTGGAGTTGTCCTTCGGTCGCACGTCATCAGCCGGTCTCTGGCCCTTGATCCACTCCCAGGCTGCCTTCGGGTCGCAATGTGCCAGGTCTTTCCCTCGGCTACCACTTTGAGCTGTGCCAAGAAATAACATGGATTATTTCAGCTCTCGCTCCTGTAGAGCCTGTTTCACCTCAGTGAAGTTGCGCCTGAGCCTTTGGACTAAGAGCATTAAATCTGGGAAGAAATTAATGAATGCATTTTCAAACTTGACAGGTGGAGCCTGGCAGGCTGCTTGAAGAATCACATCCTGGTCCTAGAAGTTGAAGATGAGGGATATTATCATGCAAAGTGGTGCTCCCACTTTGGGAGGAGTGCCGGGGACCCTGTGAGCCCGCTCAACAGAAAAGCAAATGGATAGGCCTCGGGATTGTAGCAATTTGAGAATAATGTTCTCAACAAAAGACCAGCCACTGGACCCTCAGCCCTCTCCAAGACCCCTACCAATTGAATGTTGTTTCGTCGTGAGCGACCCTTAATGTCTTCAAGCTTTGCCCCCAATACCTCTGTGGTACAGTGCAGTTCTTTAACGTGTTGCTTTAGGGTAGCAGTCTATGCCTTTAAGGATGTGATCGCGCTGTCTGTTTCCTTTACTCTTTTTTTTTTTAAACATCTGGTTATTGAAGTTTTGTTAATAATCATCTGCTTACATTTTATATATGTGACATTTTCATATTCATACAAGGTTTTAACAGCTTTGATGCTCAAGCATTGGTTACAACCATTCTTATCAGTTCTTGTCTATCCACTGTGCATATTGTGCATTACTTTAATGAGTTTGCCAGTAAGTAGTACTGGGCACTAGTTGCCTATGTTTGTTAGAACTGCTGGTTAGAAATTGTGCAACAGATTTGAACATGTATAACAAAAACTGCTGAGCATACTGTTGTGTTTGTTTTAAACTTCTTGTGCCCCTTTACATTTACACTGTGCTATAGCAGCATTAAAGGTGTAGCTTACAACATTTCATATATACTACATTTCTGATAGGTTTTGCTTCCCTTGTTACATAAAATAGAGGGGGTTGGGTAGTACTACCTTTACAGTAAGAGAACCATATATTGCCACTATGCTATTTGGGGCTGTGAGTGAGTGCTGCACATATATTCGTTTGTACTGTCAAGCCTTGGGTCGCTCCATGATCGCCCTCCACCCAACGATTCTTCATGCCCAGGAGCACAGGCAACCAGATGCAGATACAAAGAGGAGAGGAGACCCTTCCAGTCTATCATCTTCTAGCAGGAGTCACAGGTTGTGCGTTCTCACCTAATGTGACTGTTCCAGTGGAAGCCGTAATTGGGTCACCGTCACTGTCCTCCAGTAACCCATATAATTCCTGCAGCATGACCTCCCATGCATCGCTATGGGCACTTTGCAGAGGCCCGGGGTATCTTCTACACGGAGAGCCCTACCCTCTGCAATAGCCCATAATAAGAATGATTGCTTCCATGCTGGTATCGTCGGCGGGTCTGGCCTTTTCCACCTCTTAGTTAGCAGTCACTTTGCGGTTAGCATACCCAGATCCAGCAAACGGGAGGTTGCCCTTAGTTTCTTACCCCTAGGGTAGAGGCGTAGTATACACTCCTCCCAGGTGCATTCTAGTTGGCAATCTGTGGACGTCCCCAGTATTTCACACACCCGCCTCCAGTATGCATTTAGTGAGGTACAGAGCCATAGCATGTGTAATAAGTCATCCCTCACTTGTTTGCATCTAGGGCATGCCCCGTCTGTCTGGCCATAAAATGTATTAATTATCCCAGGAGTGAGATAGGCCCACTGGATTATATAGTGTTGTGCGAGTCTGAAGCGTGAGTTACGCAGGATGTACGTAGAACTAAGTAGTATTTCAGACCATTCCTTATCTGTAAATGGCCGCCCTTTATCTGTTTCCCACTTCTGCCTAACAGACGACATTGGGGCCGCCGTGTGAAGACGGAGTGACTCCGCAAACCAGCTAGTGTGGTGACTGCCTCTCACCATAACGTGCAAATATTGTATAGTATTAATGTGTGGGCTGTTCCGCACTCATGTCTCCCCATCTGCCCCTTAGCGTTGCCAGGACTGAGTAGAATAGTAGGAACTGACCAGGTGACATTTCATGTGCCTCCGCCAGTTCCTCAAACACGATGAGTGTCCCGTCCCGATAGAGGTCCCCTAGTGTCTGCACCCCTGCATTTAGCCAGCGCGCTACCTTCACAGCTGTCACCGGGCCATCTCTGATAGGCGTACCCTGCAGCGGTAAGGCCAGTGCATATGGTGTTGTTGGTCGTGTTATGTACAGGCTCCTACAGTAAGTTTTTATGCAATCTGTAGTAGCAGTTGACTAGGTGGACGGCGTCTGGCGCACGGATGAAATAGGCAAAGTATGTCCCCCACTGACCATTGCGGGCCCACCGCTGCAGTGTCAGCCAGTTGTAGCCCCGCCAACCATCTGGCCACCCACTGGAGTTGTGAAGCTAGATAATACTGCTCCATATTAGGGACCACTATGCCCCGTCAATAGGGAGGTAAAGCTTTGTGAGGGCCACTCGGCAGCGGGAGCCGTTCAATATAAATTCCCTTAAGACAGTTTCAAATCTCCAGAATATGCTTGGGGCCACGTAGATGGGTAGACTTGTGAAATTATAGAATAGTCTGTGGAGCACCACCATCTTCACCAGTGCAATGCGGCCTGCAACTGATAGCGGGAGCCTGCGCCAGAAGGACATCTGCGAACGTAACGCTGTAATTGCTCTGCCTATGTTCCCCTCCAGCAGATCCTCCTGACTGTGGAATATGCGAATTCTGAGGTATCTGAACGTTTCAGGCCGCCAGGGTATACCTACGTCATTGCATCGAAGTGCGGGGTCCGGTTGTGTACGCCTCAAGGGGTATAGGCAGGATTTACTCCAATTAACTTTCAATCCCGACAAATTAGCAAAGGTCGCCAGGGTGTTCATCAATGCGGCTGGGAGGGTGCGGACATCCTTAAGGTATATAATGATGTCATCAGCATACAATGACACTGTGTGTATGCCATCTCCCAGTGAGACACCCCATTCACCACCCTGCTTTCTAATCAACGCAGCCAGTGGCTCCACCGCCAGGGCGAACAATAGTAGAGAGAGAGGGCACCCCTGACGGGTTCCGCACCCAATCGGTATAGGTACGGAAATATAATTTTCTGACTTCACTCTTGCCGTTGGTTGTGTGTCCAGCAGCTGGATCAGGTGGAGGAAGTGCCCTGCAATGGCCAGTTTGCTAAGTACCACAAGTAAGTAAGGCCACTCCAGAGAGTCAAACGCCTTCTTCAGATCTAGCACTCGGCACCCGAGTGCGGCCGGTTGCAGAGGGAATAAGCGGCAACCCTAAAGAAACAGTGATAATTTAGGGATGTGTTGCGGGCCGGGACAAAGCCATTCTGGTCAGTGCCCACCAACAATGGTACCAGCGGGGCCAGGCGATCAGCCAGTACCCTAGCTAATATTTAGCAGTCCGTGTTTAAGAAGGCCAACGGACGGTATGATCCAGGCTTGGTCAGATTTTTTATCTGGTTTAGGTAATGATACTAATAGTGGTTCCCGCATGAGGGAGGGAGAATGTCTATATCCAGTGCTGTATTGTACAGCTGTTGAAGGTGTGTGTCACGACATCTGCATAAGCCTTGTAGTAGTCGGAGGGGAGACCATCTCTGCCCGGGGTCTTACCCGACGCCAATGCTCGTATCACCACCCCAATCTTCATTGTTGTGATGGGTTTGTCTAGTTCTAGGATTTGTGCTTGGTCAAGTACTGGGAGCGTTAGTTGGGAGAGAACAGTGGCAAGCAGTGCGTCATTAGGTATATATTTAGACGTGTAGAGAGGGCTCTGTAGTGTCGGGTTAGTTTTGCGTGTATTTCTGCTTGGGTGTATAGCAGTTGACCTGTCACAGTACGGAGAGACATTATAGGTTGGAGTGTTTGGTCCTGTCGTATAAGCTCGCTAGTAGGCGACCCGCCCGATCTGAGTGTGCATGTACCCTGGCCGAGTGCGCTGCATAGTTAATGTGTCACAAACGTTCCAGCAATTCTGCCAATTCGCCCCTCTTTGCAGCTAATGACGCTATGCTACCGAGCCCAGTCGCCCAGCCTGTTTCTAACTGCAACAGTTCACCCTCCACCCTCGCCACCGCTCCCTCTAAATGTTTAGGGACGTTCCAATTACTGCCCATGTATTTGCCCCTGACTACCACCTTAAACGCCTCCCACTCCACCAGCAGGTCACCAGTCGACCCCGCATTGTGTTCAAAATATTCAGCCGTGGCTTGTCTCACTGCTCCTCGGGCTGGAGGCACCAGATGGGCACCGGCGGGCAAGGTGTATCCCATGATAGGCTCAGTAGCTTGGGGTTGTGGTCAGAGTGCGTGTGACCTAGATACTCCGAGTGGTCTACCAGGTTGTGAAACGTCGGGTAACCCACTATCCGGTCAATACGCATGTGTAGGTAGTGTGGGGCCGAATAAAAAGAGAATATTTTTGTATTGGGATGGCGTGTCTGCCATAAATCTACCAGTGACCAATGACGGAGCCATTCACACAGTGTTTGTGCATTGTTTGTGGATTGTGTACCCAACAGTGGGGGAAAGGAGCGGTCCAGTGAGGTGTCTGTAACGGCACTATATTCGCCCCCTATCAACCACGGGAGGCCACTCCATCACGCCAGGACTGTCAAAAGCGAGCAGTAAAACTGTGCCTGTTCCGTGTTAGGGGCATAGATCACACCCAGTATCATTGAAACCCCATTGAGGCATGCCTTTATTGTATTGTATTGTATTTAGAATTTATAGAGCGCACTGTGACCCTACGGGTATCCTGGCGCTTGAGCACGTGGGATCAGTTATCCTAGAGTGTGATGGCGGTTGCAAAGATAAAAAACACTAAACTACACCCTGGGAAAGAGCCAGGTCTTCAGCTTCTTTCTGAATGGCAGCAGGTCATCTATCTGTCTGAGTTCGGCTGGGAGTTTATTCCACGCCGAAGCTGCTGCGATGCTGAAGGCTCTTCCGCCAGATCTAACTCTTCTAAACTTGGATACTCTCGGCAATTTAGCTGAGGAAGAGCGAAGATTGCGTGAGGGAACATACCATTCAAATCTGCTCTGTAAAGGCTTGGGCCCAATGCCATGTAGAGCTTTGAAAACTATACACATTGATTTGAATTGTACCCTCTGTACAACTGGGAGCCAATAAAGCTCAGCCAAGGCCTGAGATGATGAGGACTGGCGAGATCTCATAAGTGCCAGCTTGGCTGCCATTGACTGAATTCTCTGGAGTTTCACCATCAAATATTTAGGAGACTCCAGCAGCAAAGCATTACAGTAATCCAGTCGGCTAAGAATAATACTCCTTACTACCAGCGGCCTGGCCTGCTTAGGCAGCAGTGGGAGAATTCTTCGTAGCACCCTCATCAGAGCAAAGCAGCTCCCGACTGTCTGGTTCACTTGGGACTCCAGGCTCAGTTTACAGTCAAAACTGATTCCCAGGTTACAAACTACCTTTGCCGGGGTCAAAGAGGCTGTCACCGGTAGTGGCCAAAACCCAGTAGGTAATGGATAGGGAACATTCCCCACTGAACAGCACAGGATCTCAGTTTTTTCCCCATTGAATTGCAGATAGTTGTTTCGAAGCCAAAGGGCCGTATCTTGCATACAATTATGAAATTTATCCAGTGAAAGTGGCTGATGGCCTTCCAGAGATAGAATCAACTGGGTGTCATCAGCATAGTTCACTAGACTAATATTATGTGACTTGATGACAGCCACAAAAGGCCTCATGTAGATATTAAATAGGATGGGGCTGATTGCAGACCCCTGTGGTACCCCGTGCTGGACTTTCTTAAACTTAGATTGATACGGGGGAGAGCAACCGCCTGTTCTCTATCTGAGGGATAGGATTGGAACCACTTCAGTGCCAACCCACTCACACCTACTCTGGCGAGCCTGGCCAGGAGTACCGCATGGCTGACCGTATCAAATGCGGCGGACAGGTCCAACAGAATCAGGATAGTAGCTTGTCCCCTGTCCGCCCGCATTCGGAGATCATCCAATACGGTTACCAAGGCAGTCTCTGTCCCATGTCCAGGGCAAAAGCCAAACTGCACATCCTCCAGTTTACCATTAGCTTCTAAAAACTGAGAAAGTTCTCTGCTGACCAGTTTTTCTATGATTTTCACTGGGTAGGGCAGCAATGAAATAGGCCTATAATTCGTAGGACAGGCTGGATCTAATGAGTCTTTTTTCAAGAGAGGTGTGATCAGCGCTTTTTTCCAGCATACTGGCACCGTTCCACTCTCCAGAGATTGCATGCAAATCAGCCTGAGTGCCGGAAGAAGCTTTACTCCTAGAGTTTTCCATAATTTATGAGGTAGCGGGTCCGAGGAACCTGAGGACACACTAAGGGCTAGTTTAATAAAATCCTCCACTTGTGGTATTTCAAAATGGTCAAGACTATCTGAGGTCTCTGTCATTTCCCACTCTTGTTTCTGGGAAGTACGATGATTCTCAGATTTCCCATTCTGAATCTCCTGTGTGGGTACATTGCTAGATTGTAGCCCTTTAATGATTTTACTTATTTTTTCCTCAAAAACACGGCTAGCCATCACAGAGAATCTGTGTTGGGGAAATTTCCTTTTTGTGCAGGTGGGATTAGTGATATCATTTACTATTTTAAAAATGCTCTTAGCACTATTAGAGGATTTCAGAATAAAAGCAGCAAAATATTCAGCTTTTGCTGTGATTATTTCTTTTTATGAGTGGATATAGTTTCCCTCCAAGTTTTTTTGTCCCCATCTATATATGTTTTCCTCCATCTCCGTTCTGCTAGCTTACATTCCTTTTTCAGATGTTTTAAATTGTCATTGTACCAGGGGGCAGAAGGTCTACCCCTTTTATGATGGTTTTTAGGGGTGCTAACTGGTCAAGTTGCGTGATAATTTGGTTACAGAAATTCGAATAGTTTTCATCCACCTGTTTTTTGACCCGCGCATTCCGCTATACCAGCGGACTGTCCTGCTGAGACGCCGTTATCGACTACTGCTATCTCCATCAGCAGTTCTTTGAACTTGCTGGTATTTCGACCAGCTTTCTAAATTGACCTGCCTCATCCACGATACCAGCGGCCCGTCCTACTGAGACGCCGTTACCGACCGCAGCTATCCTCACCAGCAGTTTCTTGAACTTGCCGGTATTTTGAAAAAACATATGAGTACAAACTCTATGACCTACGATTTCTTCTGTACTTAATTAATGCCCACTAGATGGAGCTAGATTCTTCAAAACATACTACTGTTGCCAGATTTTCCATTCCACTTCATCAGTGATTATCTTCATCATATACAGATCGCTGTCCTTGTTCTTTCAACCTTTTACATAGAACCCCATTTGGGTTTTTATTGACTCTGTCCCTAGATATTTTTACCGGTCCCACTGCCTTCTGTTTGTAATTTTAAATCCTTTTTCTGCGCCCTGAAGAAGGTGATACCCCAAGAAAGGAATAAGGGTTCCACCGAATCGCGTGTCGGCACTTTTGAGAAAGTCCCTCCCGTTTCTTTCACTGTATATTTGTCAAAAATTTGATGTTATATTGATATCCCTGAATTTTTGTTAAAACATTCTTGTTTTTCGGTGAGGTGGACTTGATCGTACTTCATGTTTTATTTTTAGATATATTTGCGATGCATGTGACCTTTGATGATGTTTGTGTCTGTCTGAGTATTTGAATGAATGTAGTTGATTGAGTGTTAGGTGTGCAATGGGACCCAATTGTCTTTATAATACTATTATCATTTATATGTTTATGTGAAGAATTATGATGTATATAAAAAACTTTAATATATAAATGCAATAAATTTTGATATGATCCTACCATTTTGATTGATATCTATATTTTACAATTGCTCCATGAGAAGCGGGTGTTGTAATACTATGACGCATAGCATTATCGAAAACATATAGGTAGAGGGATTTTTTGTTATATTTTTGCATTTTCTCCCCTGTTTTCCCTACCTACATCAACTTCAGGGGTCCCCTTATTTAGTGGTTGTCTTCATCCACCTGTTTACCTGCATCAAACGTACAATGCACGCGGGACTCAGGTAATAACATTGTCACACCGGAGGTATGGGAGGTATGAATACCTCTGCAACTCACTCTCCGCGTTCTTCCACCGCAAGATCACCGACATACACAACAGCTTCGACGCACAAACAACGCACCCTACCGCCGAACCAACGCCCGCCACCACCACCCTCTGCAACTGGACCCCGATCAGCACCGAAGACACCACCCGCACGATGAACTCCATCCACTCCGGATCACCAACCGACCCCTGCCCACACCACGTCTTCAACAAAGCCGACGCCACCATCGCACCCCATCTCCGGGACACCATCAACTCCTCCTTCCACACCGCCACCTTCCCGGAGAGCTGGAAGCACGCCGAGCTTACCGCCCTCCTGAAGAAACCAACGGCGGACCCCACCGACCTCAAGAACTACCGTCCCATCTCGCTCCTTCCGTTTCCGGCCAAAGTCATCGAGAAGACCGTCAACAGACAGCTTGCCGCCTTCCTCGAGACGAATGGATCCTCGACCCCTCGCAGTCCGGGTTTCGGGCCAACCACAGCACCGAGACCGCCCTTATCGCAGCCACCGACGACATCAGAACCCTAACCGACAACGGGGAAACAGCTGCCCTCATCCTCTTGGACCTCTCTGCGGCGTTCGACACCGTCTGCCACCGCACCCTAGTGAAGCGCCTCAGCAACATCGGAATCCGAGAGAAAGCACTGGAATGGATCATCTCGTTCCTCGCCGGAAGAACCCAGAGAGTCCGCCTCCCCCGTTCAGATCCGAAGCCACCAAAGTCATCTGCGGCGTTCCACAAGGATCCTCACTCAGCCCAACCCTCTTCAACGTCTACATGAGCCCCCTCGCAGCCATCGCACGCCGACACAACCTCAACATCATCTCCTACGCCGACGACACCCAGCTGATCCTCTCCCTCACCAACGACCCCACCACCGCCAGAGCCAACCTACACGACGGGATGAGAGACGTCGCCGACTGGATGAGGAACAGCCGCCTTAAACTGAACTCAGACAAGACGGAAGTCCTCATCCTGGGCTCATCACCCTCCGCCTGGGACGACTCCTGGTGGCCCCCGGCCCTGGGCACCGCGCCCAAGCCAACGGACCACGCACGCAACCTGGGCTTCATCCTGGACTCCTCCCTGTCGATGACCAGACAAGTCAACGCCGTCTCATCTTCATGCTTCAACACCCTGCGCATGCTCCGCAAGATCTTCAGATGGATCCCCACTGAAACCAGGAAGACCGTCACCCAGGCACTCGTCACCAGCCGACTGGACTATGGGAACACCCTCTACGCCGGAACCACAGCCAAACTTCAAAAGAGACTCCAGCGCATCCAGAACGCCTCCGCACGACTCATCCTGGACATCCCCCGACACAGCCACATCACCGTGCACCTGAAAGACCTGCACTGGCTCCCCGTCAGCAAGAGAATCACGTTCAGACTCCTCACCCACGCACACAAGGCCCTCCACGACCTGGGCCCAAAGTACCTCAACGACCGCATGACCTTCTACACGCCCACACGCCAGCTACGATCAACCAGCCACGCCCTCGCCACCGTACCACGCATCCGCAGAACCACCGCCGGAGGAAGATCCTTCTCCTACCTGGCAGCCAAGACCTGGAACTCCCTCCCCACTCACCTTCGGCGAACCCAGGACCATCTCTCCTTCAGGAAGCAGCTCAAGACCTGGCTGTTCGAGCAGTAACTTACCCCTCCCCAGCGCCTTGAGACCCTCCCGGGTGAGTAGCGCGCTCTATAAATGCCGTGATTGATTGATTGATTGATTAGGGTGATTTTTCACTTCTTCCATACCTATGGGGTCCCTGCCCGCACCCACATCAAGACTCCCCTCGCATATGAGGAGTAATCAGTGGCATAATCCTGTCCCCACCAACGGCACCGCAGGTGCCCAACCTCGGGGACAGTCAAATGAGTCTCCTGTAAGAGGGAAATGTGCACAGTTCTACGTCTGAGATAGGAATAGACCACGTAGCGGCGTGATGGTGTCTGCATGCCCTTCACATTCCATGTTAATATGTTTGTAGATAACATTGGCAGTATATCGACATATTCTTCGTGCCAACCCACCCCACACCTACTGCAGAGTGGAATCACTTATATTGTTCACTTACATGTATGGGAACACAGTGCACATGACAGTAATGCTCAGTAACTAGGTTTTTAACAGAACAACTGATAAAAAGCTGCATGCATAACCATGATAGAGCAGTTATGCAACGGCATCCGCCCAAACAAATCTGCCAATATTTGGCAACTGTTTCACTAACCCAGTTATAGTGTGGGGAATTTGCATGTTGCGCGAGTTTTGGGGGGAGAGGGGTGGAAGATTTTGTGTTCCTATGCCCATTTGACTATTAGTGTACAGCATAGTCCTTACTGAGACAGCCACCCATGATCACCTCTGCGGCTTCTGCCTCTGTGCTCACATGCAACTCTGTCTGCTTCTGAGTCAGTATCTACACTGCCGCTGGAGAACATTTGTCAGAGCGCAAGTGACTGGAGGTTGGGACTCACAGGTCAGTCTCGCACCCCCCAAGTAGTGTGAAGTCTAATAAAGGATGGTTGAGACACTAGAGTAATGGGAAGCCTCGAGTAATCTACGTTATGAGTTTAAATAATGTGGTCAGCAGTTTGTGGTGTCACCTCTGACGGCAATGGTGCATCAGATTTTGAAGTGTGCCCTGTGACGGATTATTCCTCACTGGCGGACTTCTCCCTGTCTCCGTCTGGGTCCAAAGCTTGTTGTTCAGAATTAAGCGCTGCTGACGTCTGTATAGCATTAAGTCTCTCTGTGATCTTTTGCTCCAGATTGGGTACAGTTATGAGCTGTTCGGGTCTGCTCGTGCGTCTCTGTTTGTCCCGGTTGCGGCAGCATGTGGCTCAAGAGGTTCTTTCCAGCTCAATGGGGTACACCAACACATCGGCGTATCCTGCTCATTCCATCCAGTCCCATGCGTCCACCGGGTCTTCGAAGAATCTAGTTGTTTCTTTATCCACTACCCTAAAGCGTGCAGGGAATAGCAGTGAATATTGCACATTCAGTTCATGAAGTCGGCGTTTAATTGCCAAGAAGGAGTGTCTTTGTCTCTGGACCGCTACAGTATAGTCCGGAAACAGCATCACCATAGCAGCGTTCACCTTGAGTTCCAGTCTGTGACGCGCTTCATGTTGAATACTGTCTCGATCCCTATAGTTGAGCAGTCGGATCTAGAATGGCCTAGGAGCTGCTCTTGATGGTGGCCTTCTCGCAGGGACCCGGTGTGCTCTCTCCACCACAAACTGAGTAGATAAGTCGGCTTGAGGCATCCATTCACGCAGCCAGCCCTCTGTGTATTTCACTGTCCCTCCACTCCTTCAAGTAGGCCCACAACGTGTACATTATTGCGGCGTGATCTGCCTTCTGCATCCTCCATCCTGTCCTCCAGTGTGGCAATACGGCTGAGCAGAGCCTGCAGTGTAGTGGCGTTTTCACGGGCAATTGGCTGCAGCTCCTCCAGTTGCATCTTGGTTGTGTGCTGTCTGTTAGCCAATTTGCGCTGATCAGCCCGCAGATGATTAAAATCCATTGTGACTTCATCTATTTTACTTTCTGGCAATACTCTTGTGCTCTCCAAGGAGGCCCCAATTTTCTCCACTGCAGACAGCACACTATCCAACTTTTCGTTCAGTGCTGTGTCCATTTGCGTGGGCTGAGACTGCAAGTCATGATCCAAGTGTTTCCCAGGGGTCTGTGATGGTCCTCCTGTGTTGGGAGGGAGGTCAGAGCGGAGGTGCCCCATGACCAGTCGTTGCACCGTGGGCATTCAGCGGGAAAGCGGAAACCTCACAATGTGTGCATGTATACTGCTAATAGTGTCGGCTATGCCCTTCGGGTCAATTCACTGAGGGAAGGACCAGTATGGTCCGTACCGGCCTACAATGCGCTTGCCTAGTTTAGATACCTACAAGTCGACATGCGCAGCTATGCACACAGGGGTCCCCCTGTCACCAGCTGTGTATTACACGCTCTGTGCGCTGTCACGCATGTGCGCCCCGCAATGATGAATGCCTGACTTGAGGTTCCCACTTTAGCATGCCGGTCAGGGAACACCGCTATAGTGCAAAGAACAGGTCTCGAGTTGGGGGAGGGTCAGTGGTCTTGTTGCACTACGGCACACAACTACGATAGCGGCAACACCGCCCCGCCGTTCCCTTATGTACAAACGCAGACCTCCAGCACCGCCTTACACTAGACCCAGATAATTAGATGGGAAGTGTCCAGCGCTGTAGTACCGCAAGAGTAGGACACACTCTTGTGTGGCGCGCTACGTGTGGGAACAGAGTTAATGAACGTCGTAACATCACTGCGCTGTGCAACAGTAGTAGCTCAAAGACCCCTACAGAGGCCAGGAATTATTCCATGTGCACGAATCCTCCACTTAGTAGCCCCAATAGAAGTGAATTTTCAAGTGTCCCGTAGTTCACTATTAGGCAGGCCGCACTTCCGTCATATGTGTTGCAAGTGGAGTGCTTTGCAACTTGTTTGGGCCCTGGTTGCTGCCTGGGCCCGAGCCAACCCCCGGGCGCATACTAAGTTCAGTTGGCGCTGAGGGCAGCGTGCCTTGAGTCCTCCAACTCCGGTCGCATCAGGGGAAAGCAGCCAGGCCAGCAGCCTGAGCCCGACCTGGCCCCGGGCCACCGCGTCCGGGAAGTCCTAGCTCTAAAGTGAGTTTGCAGCTACTGTGACTCCTCCCCTGGTGCCCGGCCTAGGCCTGACGCGCCCCTGTGCCAGGCCGACGCCCTTCTCTCTTTCAGGTGTCACCCCTGCAGTGGACTTCCACCGAATGGCAGCTAGCCTGGGCCCGACCCGACCTCCGAGCCAGTGCTAGTACAATTGTGCAGAGTAGGCCGCCCGGCAGCTCCTTGGTACAAAGGTGGGAGGGGGAGTGGGGGGGAAAGAGAATGCCGCTGATGGTGCTCACCTCGCCAGCCTCACGCCTGCAGGATTCTCGCTGTGGGGAGCATCTGTCGGGACCGGCAACTGCATCAATTAGCTACTCCCACCACCGCTGCCAGTTCAGCCAGGCTCCACCGCCAGTCGTCATCACCCACTGTGGCACGCAAGGCCTTCCCAGGCCGGAGGCCGCAGTGATCAACACACGCCAGCACCAGGCGCCCAACTCACGTGGGCGGCTCGCCTGAATTATTCAGCTGTAGGCGACCGGCACCAACAGCAGTACTCCTTCGGCCGTAGCGGGAGTCGACAGGGCAAGCCAGGCCGCAGCTCCCAAGGGGCCCCGGCAGTACGATGCAGGGCTGCACCAGGCCGCGGAGGCCACGGCACCGAACAGCGGCAATCAGCTTATGCAGTGTGGATAACAGCTTCCAAAACCACACAGGGGGCCCACGGGGGTCCCTCCAATCATTGGATGGCCATCCAGAAGGCCTTATGGGCAAGAATTGTGATGGATAATGGGCAGTCGATGTGGAGCTTCAGGCTATTGCATGCGCCATCTTGGCCTGTTGGCCACGCCCCGTCGGTTTCCTTTACTCTTGAGGTCATATTTCACAGGTCGGTTCTTACTAGCATGACCTCCACCGATACTGCGTCAATCTTTGTCTCTAGGGTAACCCAGACTCCCTGAATAGCTGCAATTATGTCCTTGAGCATAGGTGCACCCTTTTTGCTGTTGAGTTTGCTCCGCCGGGGGCTGTGCTTCGTCTGGTATAGTTTTGTTGGGGCCATCTCGGGAGGAGGGCGAACCTGTCCATTTTCGTCTGTTGCTCTGTACATGCAGCCCGTCCCCTGGTCATCCCTGTTGTACGCCTGATTCACTAGTGGAGTGGGAGTCACGATGGTACTTGTTGCCGTCTGCCGGGAGCCGTGTCCCGGTAAGGACCCGTCCTGCTGCCTCTCGGTTTTGCCACTGCAGCCTCCCTAGATGATTTGGTCAGTCCGGTGACACCTCACAGGATAAAGCACTATGGGGAGCCCCATGCCAGTCATTTGGGTTGGCGGTCCACGCTTATAAACTGAAGCTGAACATTCCATGTCTCAGGCACTCAGCATCTAGGAGTCTGTCTTCTCCCAAGGAGATCACCAGGGGTCCATCCTCTTGCAGTGACCCAGTATGCGAAGGTTTTCCACCTTGTGCAAGGATCGCACTAAAGGTGTTTAGAGATGGGCCCCCCATGTATAGGTCACACCTCTGTAGATTAGTCTGTGCAGTGTTTTCCGTGACACACTGGCGCTGCAGTTGTAAGGTGCGGCAGAAGGGGGGTGAGCGTTTTCCCAGATACCAGTCCAGAGGCCAATATATGGGCAAAGTCACTTTGTCTGGGTCCCTCGTAAGGGTTGTACTGAAATGGCGTAGATTTTAATTGCAGGCCTGTTCTTTTCGCAGGTATTCAACCCTCGGCTGATGCCCTGGGCCCGCAAGTGTTCATTTGGGCCTCTTACCACTCCACAGGGGCCCAACCACTTAGCTCTCTGTATGTCTATGCCCAGGGGGTCACGAGGTGTTTCCCTGCTTAGGACGTGGGCCGGAATCTGAATTCAGGAGGGCCCCGTCCCTGCAGCATAGTATGCCTCCTGGGTACCATCTGGGAGGAGGCCGCGTCGCACCTCTCTGCCCCAGGCCTCACCTTAAGGGCTGCTAGTAGTCAGGTGTTTACATGGACCCCAGCGCGGGCGGACTCCACTGCAGCTTCTCCTGGGGGCTGTCTTGCATGCACAGCAGCGGGGGCCGTTCCACACTCACTGCCCTCTCTTGCTGCTGGGTCCAGCTAGAGATAACACAGCACTCAGGGCTGCTGTAGCAAAGCACGCCCCGGGCATCTCTCAGGGATCACGGCGCAACTGGGATGGAGGGGCAGATCACTGTCCTCACCCCAGTTGGCCCCCTGTGTTGCCTGCATGGGGGCTGCAGGCTAGGATCACTGTTGTGGGTTCAGCTACCTGTCTCTTTTGCTGACATCTCACGACTGCACTGGGGTAAAGTCTTCAATTGGGGCCACAACTTTGCACGCTGCTGGGGGCTCCATCATGGTGGTGCGGTCTCACCTCGCCTTAGGAGTCAAAAAAAGTGCACTCTGGTATCCCTGCAGCCTCCGGCAATTAAATCAGTTGTACAGTGGCTCCAGAAGACAGCTGGAGGTAAGATAGTGGGGGATTGGGTAGGTGGATAGCAGGAACCACTTTAGGAAGCGGCCATCTTCATCAGCAGTTAGCCATGCCCCCCTTCCCCGAGCCTTCTTTGACTCTGGGAACACCATACCCCAGGGACAAATTCTGCCTCCCTCACCGAGCCTCATTAGGCCCGGGCGGGGGCCCATTTCCCGGGGCTAAATTAAATTAAAAAAACAAAGGGGGGCCCAATTGCCCCCCTAACCGAGCCTCATTAGGCCTGGGGCCAAATTAAATTAAGAAAGGGGAGAACGGCTGCAGGTCTCTGTCCATGACCCTCATTTGGCCCAAGGGACCCCATCTCCCAGAGTCAAAGTAAACAAAAAAGGGGATGTGGCCACACAGCCCCCGCACCTTGCCTTAATAGTCCTGGGGACCCCATCCCTCGGGGTCGAACTCTAAGGGGAGGGGGGCGTGAGGTCCCCCTACCCGAGCCTCATCATGCCCCAGAAACCCCATATCCAGGGCGAAATATAATAAAAAAGGGGAGGGGACCACATGGCCACCCTCCTGAGCCTTATTAGTCCCAGGGAACCCCATCCCCTAAAGCCAAATATATTTATCTCCTCAATGAGCCTTCTCAGGCCCCTGGTGCCCCATAAACTGGGGCTATCTGTTTTTTAAAAGGAGAGGGGTAGTGTGGTCACTTCCCAGAGCCTTCTTTGGCCCCGGGTATGCCATTCCCAGGAGCAAAGCACCATAAATAATAGGTGGGCCCCCTGTGCTCACCCGGGGCACCCACCAAGGACCATGTTTGGGCCCATGGAGGGAGCCCCGGGGCCCCAGCAGGCTCCCCCCAGGGTGCACTAGCTGGTATTGCTCCCGCCTGGAGGGAGCAGCTTTTTATTTTTGCTCCCTCCGGGAGAAAGCAATATCGGTTCTGTTTCCCTGTCAGCCTTTTTAAATCTCCTGCTGGCTGGGACCAGACTTAGGTGTTTGCTTCCATTTGGCAGGAGATTAAAAATGTTTCCGCCAGACGGGAGCAAAGAAAGTTCGTGCAGAGAAACTACTGTGTCCCAATGGACACGTGGCCCTTCTCCCTTTTAAAAAAAGGGATGGCCCTGGGGTTGGGGTCTCAGGCACCTTTATAATGCTCTGGGAGGGGACAGTGTGCCCCCTCCCCTTTTATTTACATTTTGGTCACAGGGAAATGGGGTTCCTGGGGCCTAAGTAGGCTCCAGGAAAAGTGTTGTGCACCCCCTCCCTTTATTTACACACATGGGACCTCCTCCCTTTTATTTAAAGTGATGGCCCGAGGGGTTGGGCTCTGCCGGCCGTTTTAAGGCTTTGGGACGGGACCCCGGCTTTCTGCTAAATTTGGTGTAAATCCGTTAAGTGGTTTGGGCTGTAGCTGCTTCTAAAGTTCCTATGAGAAAATGAATGGGGAAAATGTGTTTTGGGACCCCTCCCTTTTCCCGGCCCCCTCTCGGGGAATTGGTTGAGTCCACTATGGTGGTAACTTACCTACCTTGGTGAGAGGAGACATTTATGATGAAGCATGCCACCATTTGCTGGGTGAGATGTCTTCTCTCATTATTTTAAATGATCCTGTAGGCTAGAGCTCTTCACACATATTAGGTACCGGCTCCCTAGCTTTTGCATTCAGTGGTGACAATAGTTGTGTTCTTGGGAGCCCACCCCCAGGACACAGTAGTTTCCCTGCCCATATCAGCGTGGGCAGAGAAACATATATTTGCTTTAAGTCTCCCTCTGAGTGAGAGCAAGTATGCCTTGCCTGCCTGCAAGAGGGTGGGCAGGGAAGGCATGTCTGCTCTCCGTCAGCGGGAGCTGTGAAAATGCTCCTGCCGAGTGGAAGCAGACTTCTGTTTCCCTACCCACACTCCTATGAGCAGGCAAACCCAGATTGCTCCCGCCCAGTGGAGCATGCAGAAATAGTTTGCCATGCTGGGCAGCAGAAATGCCAGTTCCCGCAGTATGCAGGGGTGTGGCTGGAGCCACAGGGTCCTTGGGGCTCCCCCTGCGGCCCCAACTTGCTGCTTGGTGGGTGCCCTGGGCACCGAGGCATCCACCTTTAATTAAGAGAGGCCCCTGGGAATGGGGTCCCTGGGGCACAATAGGCTGGGGAGGGGGCAGAGCGCCCCTCCACTTCATTATGGTATTTGACCCTAGAGAATGGGGTCCCCAGGGTCTATAAGGGATTGGAGAGGGGGGCAACACACCCCCTTTAATATATTGGAAATCAATCATGAGAGATGGGATCACCGGGGCGAATTAAGGCTCAGTGATGGGGTCCTCAAATGTATATATATTGGTTTGGGGAGGGGAGGCAATGCACCACCCTATCATTTATGGTTTGGCCCCTGGGAGGGGATTTCCGGGGCCACTACTGGCTCCGGGGAGGGAGCGTGTGCCTCCCTCCCCTCAAAGCCCTGCGAGATGGGGTCACCAGGGCCCCTTCTAGCTCTTATATATCATTTGGCCGTGGGGGATGGGGCCACTGGACCTGAAGTTGCTCTGGAAGGGGTGCCATGGGCAACCCACCACTTAACACATATGATTTGGCCCAAGGGATGGGATCCCCCAGGGCCACCACTGGCTAAGGGAGGGGGGCCATGAGAATGGGGTTAGCAGTCTGCGGGGGGTTGGCCGAAGGGCCTGGCAGGTGTTTAGCTTTACGTATGGTAATAAAATAAAATATTACTTTATGTTAAGGTGAGAATTTCAGTGACAATGTAAAGTTTCAAACATAGAAAACCACTGAAATTCATCAGTTATAGTTACCTCAAGTAACTATAACCCATCCCCTAAGGTAACTATAACTTGTGCCCTTGACATGCACTGCTAATTACCCCACATATGACATCTTCTATGACATCATTGATATTATCACTTAACATTTGCAATGAAATTATTTTTTTTAACATATTTATGGATTTACCGAACATATAGATAAAAAGAAGCTTACAACTTACAGAAACATTGCAGTGACACCCAGTCCTGCCCCTGTGGCCTCCTCCCCCACCTCTGACGGTTAACACTTATGTCCACGCGCTGAATGTCCAAGACTCGCACTAGAGCTTCAGGCTGAGGTGAGCAGTCCAAATATCCGGGACTCTATAATCATATCATCTCCAAAGTACACTTCCTGCCAGTTGCCCGCTACAAGGTATAACTGTTTCCCCTCTCCATTCTCCCACAGATCAACCTCCCTACACATTTTTGAACCTCTTTGGGCAGCCCGACCCTGGTACACTAGTTTCTCCCTCACACTACAGACATCCATCTCCCTGCTCCACTCCTGCAATTGGGGACTCATCACACTCCCCCATCTCCATGCAATTTCCCTTTTCGCCAGTTGGAAACCCAGGTTCCCCAAGATTTTCTGTTTTAAGATCGGTCCCCCATACCCCCAACAACATCAGTGTGGCCTGGCTCGCAATGGGCATCCCAATAGCTATTTCCAGTCGAGTTCTCACCCCTTCCCAAAACGGATGGATCCTGGAGCAGTCCCAGAACATGTGTAAAAAGGACCCCTGCTGGCCACAAGCCAGCAGACATGCATAATCCGCAGCTCTGCCGATGCCATGCAAGAGTACCCTAGTGTAATATATTCTATTGAGAATTTGAAATTGAATCAGGCAAAATCTCGTTTGTATGGCTATTTCCCTGGGAAACTGCGGGGCCTTCTGCCATTCCTCATCCTCCAGCTCCCCCACATCCACTTGCCATTTTCCCCTTAAGTGCGTTAATTCCCCCTGTGTGTTGTTCATAAGCGACCTATAGGTAAGGGAAATTGCTTTGGCTGCCATGTGGCTGTCCAGGAGTCGTCTATCAAGGGGGAATTCTTCCATGGTGTCCTTCTCCGCGGCTATTCTCACCCATAGGGCATGTCTCAGTTGATAACATTTAAAACTTTGTGTGGGTGCTATATCATATTCCATTCAAAGGTGATCAAACGGTCCCATACCATTGGCATCCCACACGTCCTGTAACATTGAAAGGCTGATGAGATCCCATTTCCTGAATCCCTGCAGGGACAATACCGCCCCCAGCTTTGTGCTCAGCCACAAGGTTTTTTTTGGCGTTAGTCTCTTTTCCCACCCTGTTTCCTTCTGAAGGGTACACCAGACCAAGAGCACTGTTTTGGTCGCCGCTGGTGCATTCTGGCTAATCCTGCCACCATAAAGTATATGAAGATAACCTTTGGGACCTAGAGCATCCCAATGATGCCGGTAGACCGGATCCTCCAGTGCTGCATATGCCCACTCATTCAAGATACTGACCTGGGCGGCCTCGTAGTATTTGCAGACGTCCGGTAGGGCTATTCCACCATCATAGGTGGACCACAAGAGGGTGCAGAGTGCCACACGTGGCGGGCCATTCAACCCCAGCAAGGTCCTCATGCAAGTATTAATTTTATGAAAAAATGTGCTGTATTGGCTGGGGACTATTCTGCAGAATATAGGTTAGCTTGGGAAGGGCTATCATCTTGAAGAGCGCAGTACTGCCCATCAGGGAGAGCGGGACCGCCTGCCAATGGGTGACATCCACTTCCAATCTGCGCAGAATCGGGGCTATGTTATCCCCAAATGAGAATGTTCCCCCACCGATATCCAGAGACCCAAGTATCTAAAACGGTCTCACACCACCCTAAGCGGAGTGGGAAGATCACCCCAGGATTCCCATGTCCTTATGGGGAATATGAGGGATTTCTCCTGAATACTTGCCATAAATTGTAAAGATCTCTCCCACCTGAGCCAGGGACAACTCTGGCTCCGCCAAGTATAAGAGGACAACATCAGCATAGAGGGATATCTTCTCCTCCCACGCCTTTCCCCATCTCAAGCCCCATATTTGTGGGCCCACCCTGATCCACTCCGCCAGCACCTCTATGCGCCAGGACTGGGGCAGCCCTGCCTACTTCATCCACTTGTGGGGAACTTCCGAGACAGCACACCTTTAACTTTAATCCTGGCCCTTGGGGAGTTATAAAGGAGCCCAACCCATTGTCCAAAGCCCATTTTCCCCATAATCTCTAGAAGGAATGGCCATTCCCATGAGTCAAATGCTTTGTTCACGTCTAATGATACCACTGCCAACTAGAATTCCAACATTTCTAGAGCCTGTTATGTAGGCGGAGGCACCTGTTATGTAGGCGGAGATTAAGCCTAGTCGATCTTTGGGCATAAAGACATTCTGGTCCAGGTGCACCAAGTTCAGAATCACTCCCCATAGATTATTTGCCAGCACCGGGAAAGCACCTTAGCATTGCAATGAAATTAATGATGTAGGACAGGGGGCATGAGTTATAGTTACCTAAGGGCACAAGTTATTGTTACTGTTATTCATGAAATAATTTATAAAACAATGATCACCTATTTGCTGCCTATGAAAGAGTCCATAATTGCCATATTTTTACTTGAAGTATTGGTTTTCCTACTTTTCAAATAAATATGACTGTAGAAGCACATTGATGGTTAAAGGATTGTAGAATTTAGAAGATAGAAACAACTTCCATGGGTGGAAAACACTGGTATCTAAGTTTTAGTATTTCTAGCCCTTGATGAAAAACAATGATTGGGCTCCTAGATGCAACAAGTTTAATTTCAACATGTTAGCTAAGGTTGTAGAGGATGAACCATGTACACATGGTAGAACTTAGAGATGTAGGGGCTTATTTACAAGTCCCTAGCGCTGCTGGTGAATCACTTTTCCGATATTAAAAGTGACACACCAGTGGTACAAGTGGCTTTTAAATAAGCCCTTTAGAATCTTGCTACATGTTTCATTGCATAGACAATTGTTTTGAATTGAGAAATTCTTTGTCTTTGCTAACAGTTTATTTATTTAATTAAAACGCTATTCTCCAGGTGTGTTATGTTCCATATAGTTACCCCAATGTAGGCTCAGGTAGTCACCTAACCTTTCACCTATACTCTCCCTACCATTACACCACATAACGGTTCTTGGGACTGACCTTTTACCTAGTTACGGTTCTGCTTACAGGACGTAGGGTTTTCCTTGAAAACTAGCCTCATCCATTATGCATGAGGATTCTTGGAAACTCAGCAGGACTACCATCTCTTGCATAATAACTATGTACAAGGGTCATTCCTTCCGTAATCCTAAGTCCGACATGACACAGCAAGGTAGAACCCCTGAGGGTACCACTTTGGGTATATAAACACTATATCTTGCTGAGGTAGTCAGAGGAGAAAAGGACTTCCATGCCGACACACTGACACGAGACGCTGAGGCTCCTGCACGCAGACACTCCAGCTTGCAGTGGTCGGACATCCCTTGCGGGGTGTCCATCTCGAGACCAAGACGGGGTCCCACAGTCTCTCAATTTAGGTAATGGGGTTGACTTTATCCTAGAGGGATTCCTCGCTTTACACCTACAGACATACTAGGTACACTTAGGTACATCTAGTTAGGGTTGCATCGTAGGAGTACGCATTTACTACTGTCATGTATTTTATATACTTGCCTGAATTCATTTTTTTAGCACGATGGTAGAAATCTACCATCCTTTTACTCTGTTAGTGCTTCTAATCATTTATATCTGTTTCTGTCTAATGGTTGTTTCAGCACACTTATTTTACACTAGAATGACGCTGGTTCAATAAATGCTTATTGAAAAACTTCCCCACCGTTTATTCTGTGCATCTCTCTGAGACAGAGTGAGCACGAGTGACTGAGCGAAAAGTATCGCACTGTTTCCACAATCCTGAGGGATAAGGGTTGTCATGTTCGATAGTTGCCAAGAACTATTCTCTCCTTGGTAAGAGGGGTTTCTAGTGGCACTGTGAGCTAGCTAGTACACAGGCTAACATACCCGGTGGGGGAGTCTAGAATCAGTCCGGACACCAATACTACAGTGTATGTTGTCTAAACGTGCAGGCCCTATATAGGTTTATAGGAACTACACGACATGGTGCCGCCAATGTTGGTTTGGTACTTATTTAACAGTCAAATCTGAGTAGTTCAGTCGTGCTTCTCTCAGAGACCCCTGCTCACATTTCCCCAGAGACGTCTGGAGTGAGAAGGGAACTATCCGCCACAGCTGAGTAGGCATATCCTATGTATTGGATGTAGGTTTATCAAGCTTGAAGGACAAATTATTTCTACTTGGCATAAAACCTTATCTCAGTTTCCTTGAAACTCATCCTTGAAAACCTTTGTCAACAATGGCTGATGAAGACGGTGCTGTGCGAGCACAACGTGCTACAGTTAGGGAAGAAGAAGAGGAAAAGGAAATTAACATTTCAGAAAATGTCAGAAATGCCCTTACCTTAAAACTAGCAAACTATGAAGTCTCAGCTAGGGGTGGGACAGTAACTTTCGTGATTGAGGCTCACGAGTCATATAGAACAGAGGTATTCTATTCATGGGTTAAATTCCCACAAGCAGATGAACAATCAAATACATTTCATTCTTACACTGAAGATGAAACACCAGAGGAATACTGTCCGTATGAGGACATTGAAGTTCCGTTCACCTACCAGGAGCACATAAACTGGTTTAAAGGCACCCTCCCCCATACAAAAGACAAAGTAAAACTAGGTCGGCTTGGAAGAGATGGAGCCACTTGGCCTGTCCTTGCGGCTTACACACCGCATCCAGACATTGACTCAATGCCAGTAGCAGACTTACGTCCACTTCAAAAAGAAATATTAAAACTTTACAGAAACCTGACACAGTTTGTGATGAGAACTTTCACACTTCAGCCAACAAGAGCTACACAAACAGAACAAATTCAGGGATCTACAACTAAAATAACAACACAAACGCTACACGCAGTTATGGGTAAAATGCCCACTAAACGTGAGCAAATGCCATTCTGGATAGCTCAAAAAATAACACAGCTAGAGGCAGTATTTCCACACACAAGCCCTCAAGAAAAACACAGAATGTGAACAATCTGCTTGCCAATGGGTATAGCTCCCCAAATAGAGGATTGTTTCACTTGGGGTACAGTTTTCGCTGCCATATATACCAGAACTCATGGTATCCCATCATTAGCAGTAATACCAGACGTATTAAGACAAATAAAAACTGAGCATGGAGCTGAACCTGCTCTGAACTTAGGGATGAAATTATTAGGTAATTTTGCCCAGGTATCAGCTATAATATTAGCAAATAGGCAGCAGCAGTGGCAATACGCCAACGCCTAAGGGATTACGGGGCATATTAGCAAGACCCACGTTAAAATTATCGCCATTTTAGCGGCAGGAAACTGCCGCTAAAACGGCGATAATGGGCTTGCTAATATGCGTTATGGAATTCCAATAGAAGCCCAGGTTAGATGTGCAGGACATCTAACATGGGCTTCTATTGGAATTCTATAACGCATATTAGCAAGCCCATTATCGCCGTTTTAGCCGCAGTTTCCTGCCGCTAAAACAGCGATAATTTTAACGTGGGTCTTGCTAATATGCCCCTTCATTCCTTTACAACAGGAACGTGAATTACCTAAAATTATTAAAGACACCTATGCTGAATTGAGTAGAGATAGTTTGGGAGCTAGAGCAACAAAACCTCAACTCATGGTCCTGAAAAGGATACCACCAAGCAAGCACTTGATTCCTCCAAGAAGAAATGGGATAATAACAATAAAAAACAAAAGTATAGAGAGGATAGATCCCAAACCAGGGTTGGGTCTCCTCAACAGGAGCCCTCCGAAAGGAGGTACAACCTTAGGAATAGAGATAACATTAAAAAACCTGACAGGTATCAGGATACTGATACACGTTCCTCTTTTTAATTAAAAAAAATAAAATCGAAAATAGCCCACCTAAATGTCTTTTTGTGGGATACCAGTTATCAAGTGAAGGAAAAAGCCTGGCAGCTAACTTTTTAGAAAAGTGTGCGCTGCTTCAACCTCCTAAATCGCTGAAGAACTTACAATCCATATTGGTATTTTTAAATTTTGGCAGAGCATACATTTTGGATTACGCAGAAAGAGTAAAACCTTCCTATGAGTTAATAAGACCTGATTTCTCAGTTAGGCATTGGACACAGGAACACACAGATATCCTTCGTTCTCTACAAGCTGACATGATAGCTTCAAAACACTTGCAGACACGCGTAAATGTCCGCAATCTGGTGATCTGTGTTATAGCGGGTCAATCTGGGTACACTTACCTAACCTTCAATGAAGGAGAAACAGTACCCGTAGCATATAAATCACACCTGTACACAAACGCTGAAATGCGCTTTGCTTCTACTGAAAAAATACTGACAGCAGTACAAACCGCTATAGTAAGAGAAAGAGCACTGGCTCAGGGGAAACGAATAATTGTTGTAACTCCGGCAAGCGTTCCTAATGCTAAAGCCTTATATCCAAGATGGATACAATGGGCTAATTTTCTCACTGCAACGGATGTAGAATACAGATATGACCCAAGTCTAAAAGCACAAGCATTCCTGCAATATGAACAAGAATATCCTCTACCAAATGAAATAATGCCTCTAGATCAGTATGAACACAATATTTCCACTGACGGATCTGCTCAGCCGGCCATAGGAAGTAAACTGCAAAACAGCGCTGCATGTGCGATTGTGAAGGGTCGTATGCAGGATGGCAAGTTCCATCCCAGCGATACGAAGACACAGTCTCTAGGAGACTGCACGTCCCAGCTAGCAGAATTAAAAGCCCTGAACTGGCATTAATAAATACGATAGAGGGTTCCCCAAACTGATTGTGTGCTATTCTTTTTATTGTGTCCAGTCATACAATGAATATCTTCACTACTGGGGTCAAAATGGGTTTAAAGACTCAAAAGGTGGCACAATTAAGCATAAAATGCTATGGGAACAGGTAGCTGAGTTGAAAAACTAACTACCAAGTGCTCATGTGATACACACACTGAGTCATCAATGTGATGGTGTTCAAGTTGAAGGGAATTAATTGGCTGATGAAGCTGCAAGGGGGGCAGTACGAACTGCTGCCGTTGCTGCAATCCCTTGTTCAAAAACAGGAATAGATAGACAGATAATGGTAGCTGTCATTGCTTCACGCAAAAACAGCCCAGCATTACTGAACGGTTTTCCAGTCAAGTACTCCTACAAGTTAGATGCAAATAATATTCTGTATGCTCAGATTCCAGGAGTGGGGGATAGAGTAATACCAAACATGGATCACAGATTAGGTTTGATTCTAGCTGCACACGAAGGTCTACGTTCTGCACACGCAGGGAACACTGTGACGGTTTCTTTACTGAAACAACGCTACTGGTGGCCTGGTTTAACTAAACAGATGAAGAATTTTCTCATAAATTGCAACATCTGCCAGCAGATGAAGGGTTCCACCATGGCGCGTCCAGCACAGACACCACTACTGATATCAGACAGACCACTCGCTTGTGTCTATTTGGACCGCTGCGGCCCCCTACAATCGGATGGGTCTTACAATTATATCTTGGTGGCAGTGGATTCATGCTCTAGAGTCCTATGGGTATGGCCTCAGCCTGTTATAAAAGATTTGTGAGTCTTTGTAGGGACATATGCAGTTGGCACATTACATTCTGACCATGGCCCCACGTTTAGCTCTAGGGCTTACAAGGAAGCCATGGAAGGTTTGGGTATAGCATTGCGGTACCCTTCTCCGTACCCCCCCCAAGGGAAATTCGGTCGTGGAGAGGGAAAAACCGAGACTTAAAGCAATCTTTAACAGCAAGAGCATTAGATTTGGGTAGTAGTTGGGTCAATCACTTATATGGGGTACAACGAGCCCTCAACAACATGCCAAGAAGTTCTCCAGGGTGTGTCACTCCTTACGAGGTCCTATTTGGGACGAGAATGTGGGTACCTGATCTCGATTGTAGAAACACAGTGGCGGATGAAAAATCATTCGATATCAATAAACGTTTGGCTGTTTTACAGGATCTGAATGAATCCCGGGCACTACTAAGCAATGTGCAAGTAAAACGCACCGCCACTGGGGAAGTCAAATCAGTAACGGCAAGACCTTCCTGGATCCCAAAAGTCGGGGATCTGGTCAAAGAAAAGAACGAGGACAAGAAAGGATTTGGGCCATCATACAGAAAGCCTGTACCTATCCTGTCTGTCAAAGGAACAAGAACAGTACTTCTTCCGCCTCTTGCCGGAAAAAAAGAAAAGAGATTTGTCTCCATTGATAAGATCAAACCACACTATATGGCCGATACTGAATAGTAGGCCTTGTGGGCTCCTGGGTAGCCGACGCTCTCCTCTCGCTACCATACAGGAAGTTCAGACAGAAAGACTCATAACATTCCAAGAGTCACCAATACAAAATGATGGAATTTCCAACAATGAAATGGTACTCGTTCCTCTTGAAACAGAACTTCAAAGCACCAATGAAAGACAAATTTCAATTCGGCCTAACACCGATGTCTGCATCAATATGCCTCGACAAAAGACACCTGCCAGTTCAACAAAACCTGCTGAGCTATCAAAGATAGATCGAACTGCATCTGGCTACTTCATCGATTTTGATACCTTCTCTTTTGATCCCAGTGAACCTGAGACAACGCCAGCTCCAGTTTCCCGTAAGCAACAAATTCATGATTTCTACACTTTTCTGAAAAAGACTTACTTGGTTTCACCTTGGCTCCAGCTCTGGATAATAACTGGAATATTGTTTTTTTCTGTTCTGGATTGGCCTAGTGACTGTGTTTTGCTTACTCATAAAGGGAAAATATCTCCCAGAACGCTCTGCAGTATCAAATGTGAACTTGGTCCTGAAACCTCATACATCATCTCATCGTGAACAAAGAGAATTGTTTTCCATGAACATTACAGCTGCTCCAATTCCTGATGGTATAATTTGGGACAAGGTTGATTATGATGTATTTGGCCCTACTGAACTTTTGAAAATACCACATTTATTTTAAATTTCTCTAAATGATATCATTACCTCCAGTACATTTTCTGATGATTGGGATTTTGAGACTGTAAATAATATGTTGTCTGATTTAGAACAATCTGCTGCATTTTCAAGCACTGAAATATTGGAAGACACATCAAACTATAACAATATGTACTATTACCATCATTATGGTCATCACTTTTTACACAAATCCAGTATCGTACTGAAATGTTTTCACATACCACCAATGGGAACATTGCCCGACACCACCAAAAAATAGTTTGAAAACGTTTTCGCAGAACTTTTCGTATTTTTCAGGGTTTAACACTTCTGACCCAACCTCATATTTCTATAAGGTTGCACCTACACCTGCACAGCAAAATATGCTGACTAACACAAAACAGCTATATTCTGCATCCTTCGTTTCCCAACTGTCTGAACAGGGTTTCGACTTATGGAAGGACACTATAGACACAAAATCAGTCTGGGGTTCTAAGGAATGGCAAGTTCAGGGAACTGAAGCACTATTTAGAGCATGCCTCATTCCACAGCAGATAATATTTTGAATGAAACTGTGCAACAGACTTCCTGTCTTGGGCTAGCCAAGAACAAGGTTTGAACACGCCTGGATTCCCACACCTTCACACATCAATTTTACATCACGTGGAGGGGATACCATAGATGACATCATGCAGTACAATACTTCAGACCCCAATTGGAAGGGATGGTTAGTTTGGCCCAAAGACACAAACATATGTCAATCAGGATTCAGGGGTACAATCGAAGGGTTTAGTATCCATAGGCCAGACCAAGGCTATGTACAAAAAGAACATCCGGGGGTGGTGACATCATACAGTGTTGGGAAGTTGTGCCTCGATTGGCTAAAAACCTCGACACTGTCCCAAGTGAAACAGCACTTATCCTTACTCTCAGATGAGGTGGATCTAAGGGATTTTTTATAAGGTCCCCGAAAGCCACGTCAGAAACGTTTCTATTAAGCTGTCTATAATGAAATCTGGAAAATCTCTCAACAAGAAGCTGCGGAGAGACTTCGTGAAATAGATAAAAATTAACCTAGAAAAGGCATTAGCTGTAGTTGACAATGGTATGACTACATTAATATCCAGGATTAATTCACTGGGCAACATTCTATCTTCTGCTATACATATACTAGAACAGGACTTGTCTATACTACAACACGGACAATCTCAACTACGTTCTATTATGCTATTAAGCTGGACGCTGCAATCATTGCGCGCTGGTTATGTGCCTTGGCGATTTATCAACAGTACGTCCCTATTTTCTGCATACAATCTAACTGAAAAGCAGATAACAAAGGAAAGAAGGGGAGCAAAATATACAATGCTGTATATTGAAAAACTTGACATGTTACCTTTTACTGTGGCAGAGTCACCATCCACAGAATGGTTAATCCATGGCCATATAACATTACCGGTCACATTTTTCCAGTTTCAGTACTGCCTTGAACAACAACAGGCGGGCAGTTATGAAGCAATGGATAGGGAATCCATCTAGGAATCTTGGGAATTACCATACAGATTTTGATGCAGGAATGAGGACATGGAAGTGTTCCTTAGCGGTACCAACTGCAAGAATGGTGATGGTTTAGTTGCTAACTTATCCTGTCACTTGAAAGGGTCCCCTGCTGTTGTGATTAATCCGGTGTTCAAGTTGCTTTCAAATGGGAGTTACTTGATGCTGAATGATCGAGGTTGTTGTGGAATGCTCCCGGGCATCTTGTATCTTGTCACTGTAAGCTCCAGGGTTACTTGCTGTATGCAAGTATTGTTTCCACTGACCCATACAGTCAGGGAGGCGCCGTTATGGCCTTCATTGAATGTTTCCTTTATACGGTTTGATACTCTGAGCCGAATGAAAGCCATGCTTTTACAGCAAACCGTGCCCTTAACCTCCGCCCGAGAAACTTATGATCTCCCGGTTGCAAGGTCTTCGGCTGAGATACAGGCACTAGTACAGACAAACTGCCCTTTCCATTTCACATAAATGGTACAACGTATCTTTAACATGTCTAATACAATGGGTATAGTCCACCTATTTAAGACCATAGGTTCTGGACTGTTAGGCACCTTTCAGACAATCCTAGGAGTTATTCCCAACTTCATACACTCCGTATTCGGAAGCAATTTTGGAGGGCTTCCGCTGATCCTGTTCCTAATAGCAGGTATCCTGATTGTCATTTTTCTGCTACGCAAGGGACGTCCCAGTCACCAAGGAGTTGGAAAAAACGCTCTTGGAGCTGTTGTATTCCGCTTTAGGGGTCCGTATATAGGTTTTCCTGAATCATGTCCTTATATAGGCACAATTCGCATTGCCCTTATATAGGCATAGAATCCCAGTCCTTATTTAGGCATTAACCGTGCACTCCAAATACAGGCATGGTCACCGACATCCGTCCACCCTAACGTCACAACGAGTTCTTAGAAACCAGACCCTCAAGCTTCGGGAGTTTCCCTAGCACAGGACTATTGATTTCTCCAAGAACTCATCTATTATGTATGAACCGTTATACCTTAAGGGTTCATTCCTGACGTCTTCCTCTGTCCGACTTCACGTCAATGCTAACATTCCTAGACACCTACCAGGTAGAAATATACCTTCCCTTGCCCAAGCAAGTTAGAGGAGACCTCGACTTCAGAGGAACCCGTATCCCGGCCTGACGCACTGAGAAGACGCTGTCATTCCTGCATGCAGACAAATCCAGCTTCCAGTGTTCTGACTCCCTTCGCGGGGTGTTAGAGTTCCAGATCCGGCAGGAGATTCCCACCTCTCTCATTCTCAAGGTATGGAGCTGACTAGAACCTAGAGGGACTCTTGGCATACCATACTTGGCATACTAGACTTAACATACTCTTAGTATACCATACTAGAGAATACTCCACCTACTTCTACCTTTCCCTACACCTAGACTAGGTTAGGTACATTGGGGTAGAACTAGCTTAGAGACGCATCTTATGAGTACTCGCATTTTTAGCTCATGTTATTTATGTACGTGAATATATGCTAAAAGATAATGCTAGCGCAGTATTATTTATTTCTACTGCTTACGCTGTACATTATTTATCTTGCATACTGTCTTGTGATCGTAACAGCACATATCTCTTACACGAGAAACAAGACTGTTCAATAAAACTTTTTTATTGAAACGCCCGTCTTTCCTTTCTGTGTAACTCTGTAGAAACGAAGCATGCACGATTGACTGAGTGAAACTGTTATCTATTGTTTCCACGATTCTGAGACGTGTTTCGATTCTAAAGGGAAACAAAGTAGTCATGTTTTTCGGTTGCCAGAAACTACTCCCTTCTTGTTCTCAAGGAGTTTCTAGTGGCCTCTGAGCTAGCTGGCACAAGTAATTAAGTTTAATATACTCGATAGGGACATACCGACCTTAGTCCTATGTCAAACCTATAGGTTATATTATTCCAATGCGCAGAGCCTATTAGGGAAATAGGAACTACACTACATGGCGCCCAACGGTTTGGTAAGGCAGTAATTTAACGTTAGATACTGAGTAACTCAGTCGTGCTTTTCTCAGAGACGACTACTCACATACTCCATAAGACGTCTGGAGTGGGTAGGGTTAAATATCCGCCATAACTAAATAGGGAAGCACCCTATATATTAGTTGCTTGGTTTGTTCAACGTTGAAGGATACAGTGTTCCAAAATATTGTGCACCTTATCTTTTGTTTTCTTGAAACTTGTTCTACATTTTTCAAAAAACAAAATGCCTGACTCCGACAATGATGAAGTTGCGGGTCACCCAGCATTAACAGCTTATAGCATCACAGGTTTAGAAGGAACCGAGGAGGGTGTCATAGACATCAATCCGAACTTAAGAAGAGCCATCACTCTAAAACTTATAAAACATGGCCTACCACCAAGAGGCGGTAGAGCAGTTTTCGTGATAGAGGCACACGAATCCTTTCAGACAGAGGTATTCTATTCATGGGTAATATTTCCTGAATCAAATTCGGTAACAAGACTGTTTCACTTCTACAAAGAAGATGAACCACCAGAGGAATATATTCCTTTCGAGGATATTGAAATTCCACTAACATACCAGGAGCATCAGCTCTGGTTTAAAGGCGCCCTAAAACATCACAAAAACATTACCAGGCTCGGTCCACTAGGTAGACCAGGAGCAACATGGCCGATTCTAGCCGGCTACACTCCTCATCCTGACAGTGAGATAATGTCAGACGAGGAACTACTTACTCAACTTACAGAGTTAATAAAAATGTACAGACAACTAGTCCAATATGTCATGCGGACTTTCACAATCCAACCACCATTAACCATTCCAAATCAAACCCCTCAACAGGGGAATACACTAAAAATTACACCACAGACTTTATACGCAGTCATGGGAAAAATGCCCACAAAACGTGAGCAAATTCCATGCTGGATAGTTAAAAAAATTACTCAAATCGAAGCAGTATTTCCAAATACTAGCCCGTATGAGAAACACAGAATCCTAACAATCTGTTTACCGATGGGGATCACACCACAACTGGAAGACTGCACCACTTGGGGCTCAGTCTTTGCTGCCATCTATACTAAAACACATGGTGTTCCGTCAATTGCGGTAATACCTGATGTCCTGAAACAAATTCAAAACGAATACGGGGCAGAGCCTGCTCTGAATTTAGGTATGAAATTACTGAAAAATTTCGACCAGGTCTCAACAATAATATTATCTAATATTAAAGGGGAGGCAGCAGCAGTGGCGATCCGCCAACGATTAAGGGAATTCGATGTTACAGAACATCAAACAGAACTACCCAGAATAATAGAACAATCTTATGCAGAATTAGGCAGAGATAGTTTGGGTGGAAGACCAGTGAAGCCGAAACTATCTGATAGTCCTGAGAAGGACTCTATTAAACAAACTCCTACATCTTCTAAAAAGAAGTGGGAAACTAATAAACAAAATTCAAACGAGAAACGTTCTCAATCCCGAGGTAGGTCTCCTCAAAAGGAGCCCTCTGAAAGGAGGTATAACCTCAGGAATAGGGATAATTTAAGAAAGCCTGACAGGTATCAAGATACTGATACACATTCCTCTCGTACCTTTCAGATCTCCTCACAGACATCGGAAAGAAGAGGACGGTCAGAACATAGAGAAGAACGCGTGAAATCGAAAGACGACAAACACATTCCGAAAAATAAATCTAAACCTCAATTCTCAAAAAAGAAGGTAGTAGGTCTGAAGATCAGACATGCCAAGGATACTGAGAACACAACTCAAGAACGGAGAATGGGCTCAGACAATGCTGGACAGTGCAGCAGAAGTCACAATAGCTCGCCAGAACCTGAGGGAACTTCTGGAGATAGTGGACTTGAATGAGTACATCACAGTCGAGACTGTAGACACCAGGGTTAGTACTCCACAAAAGTTATATGAAATAACACTCCGGATGGAGGGAGACATACCTAGACAGGTGAAAGCACTCTTTTGGGAAAAACTTTCAAGGGGTTATGACATACTTCTAGCAGAAAAAGACTGGCCACCACAATTTGTCAGGGAGTGCCCACATGGTGAGGACATTATTATGCCTGCCTTCTCTAACCATATTCCAATTCATCTAAAATATTCTTATGCCAGGAAATGGGCAGTTGCCCAGGCCCCAGCATTATACAAAAATCATGTAGGATGGGATGAGGACTCACCTCACCATAAAATACATCTAAAAAATGAACCTACTGCACAAAGGCAGTACCCAATAAAGCAAGAAGCTAAAAAACAGGTCAAGGAGATCTTAGATCAACTTGAATACCAAGGGGTGATTAAAACATGCACCTCTTCAATGAACAATCCTTTGTTTCCTGTCTCCAAACCAGACAATACATATCGTCTAGTTTTGGATTACAGACACTTAAACACTTGTTCAAAAACTTTTGCAGTACAAAATGCACATAGTACAGCATTAATGAATAACATTGTGCGTAAAAAATATAAAACCACATTGGACATCTCAAATGGTTTCTTTTGTCAAAACATAGCACCTGAAAGCAGGTACTTAACAGCTTTCTCAATAATGGGGACCCAGCGTCAATTTTGTTGACTCCCACAAGGGTTCAAGAATAGCCCGGGGTTATTCTCAGTGAGGGTAACGGAGTTACTACAAATTTATGATAATGAGGCATTGTCATATGTCGATGACATCTATCTGACAGACGATGACCTGGACAAACACTTGAACAGGGTGAGCACCATTATACTGGGCTTCGCCTCTGAGGGCTACAAATTCAACTTTAAAAAATCCAGAATTGCCCATCTCGATGTCCTTTTTCTAGGATATGAGCTTTCAAGTGAAGGCAAGAGCTTGGCAGCCAACTTTTTAGAAAGGTGTGCGCTGCTCCAACCTCCTAAGACGCTTAAGAATTTACAATCCATCCAGGGTTTCCTAAATTTTGGAAGAACTTACATTTTAAATTACGCAGAAAGGGTTAAACCTCTCTACGCATTAATCAAACCTGATTTTTCAATCAAAAATTGGACACAAGAACACACAGAAATCTTGCGTTCACTCCAAGCTAACATGTTAGCAACAAATCACTTACAAACACGCGTAAGTCAACGCAATTTAGTGATCCGAATAATTTCGGGTCAATGCGGATTCACCTACTTAACATTTAACGAGGGTGAAAAAGTACCAATTGCATACAAATCACATTTGTATACACAAGCAGAAATGCGCTTCACTTCAACAGAAAAAATTCTGACAGCAGTTCAAACCGCTGTAGCAAAAGAAAGAGCTCTAGCCCAAGGGAAACACATTATTGTCGTAACCCCAGTACCGGCTCTAGAATCGGTAACTAAAGCAAGCATTCCAAATGCTAAAGCATTACATCTAAGATGGATACAATGGGTTAATTCTCTTGCTGCAACAGATGTTGAATATGTTTTTGATCCCGATCTAAAAACACAAGCGTTCCTGCAATATGAACATGAATGTCCTCTGCCCACTGAGATTCTGCCTCTCGGTCAGTACGAATTCATAATTTACACTGACGGATCCGCACAACCCGCAACAGGGAGTAAGCAAGCTTACAGTGCAGCGTGCGCAATCGTTAAAGGTCGCATGCGCGATGGCAACTTCAGACCTATGGTCACAAAAACCCAGGGGCAGATTTACAAGCCCCTTGCGCCACTTTTGCGTCACTTTTCCCATGTTAAAAGTGACGCAAAAGTGGCGCAAGAGGCTTGTAAATCTGCCCCCCAGTCTCTAGGAGATTGCACAGCTCAGCGAGCTGAACTACAAGCATTCAAACTGGCACTTGAAAGTACAGATCGAGAATTCCCCACACTAATAGTGTGCGATTCTTTCTACTGTGTGCAGTCGTATAATGAATATATACAAACTCGGCTTGAAAATGGGTTCAAAGATGCAAAAGGTGGCACAATAAAGCATAAAACGCTTTGGGAACAAGTAGTTCAGCTAAAAAGCGAACCACCAAAGGCTCACGTGATACATACACTGAGTCATCAACGTGATGGCGTTCACGTTGCAGGGAATTCATTGGCTGACGAAGCCGCAAAGGGGGCTGTTCAGACGGCTTCCGTAGCTGCGATCACTCGTTCAAAAACGAGAATAGACAGTGAGATAATGTTGGCTGTCAATGCTACGAGCAAAGGCAGTGGTGCAGCGTTATCAAAAAAGTTTCCACTCAAGTACTCTTATGTAATAGATGCGAACAACGTTCCTTTTGCTCGAATCCCTGGAGTGGGGGATAGGGTAATTCCAAACAAGGAACGCAGATTAGGATTAATCCTAGCAGCACACGAAGGGATAGCCTCTGCCCATGCAGGCATTTCCACAACAGTATCTTTACTGAAACAAAGATATTGGTGGCCAGGCATTAGGAAACAGACCAAGAACTATGTTCTGGAATGTGAAATATGCCAACAGATGAAAGTCTCCACAGTGAAACGTCCTGCGCAGACACCCCTGTTAATTTCAGACAAACCATTAGCTTGTGTTTACCTGGACCACTGCGGTCCCCTGCAAAGGGACGGTAACTATAAATATATCATGGTCGCAGTGGATTCTTGCTCTAGGTTCCTATGGATATGGCCTCAGCGCTCGGCTGACGCTCGAACTGTTATAAAAGATTTGCGAGTCTTTATCGGCACATACGCAATAGGCACGCTACATTCTGACCAGGGCCCTGCGTTTAGCTCTCGGGCTTACAAAGACGCCATGGCCAGTCTGGGCGTTGCATTGCGGTACTCCTCTCCATTTCATCCTGAGGGAAATTCTGTTGTGGAAAGGAAAAACCGGGACATAAAGCAGTCTATAACAGCTAGGGTATTAGGTTCGGGTGATGGGTGGGTCAAACATCTTTATGGGGTCCAACGCTCATTAAACAATTTGCCAAGAAGTTCTCTGGGGGGGGGTCACTCCATATGAGGTCCTATTTGGGACAAGAATGTGGGTGCCCGATCTGGAATGTAGAGGCACAGTGGTGGAAAATAAACCCTTTGATATCAAAGATCGTTTGGCTGTTTTACAGGACCTAAATGAACTAAGATCGAAGCAAAGCAACGTATTCCTGCAGCCAACCACCACTGGGGAAAACCGGCGGTCCCAGCAAGGCCTGTCTGGATTCCAAAAGTTGGGGATCTAGTCAGAGAGAAAATTGCGGACAAGAAGGAATTTGGACCTTCTTACAGACAACCAGTACCTGTCCTTGGCCGTACACGGAACAAGAACAGTACTTCTGCCGCCCCTTGCTGGAAAAAAGGAGAAAAGATTTATGTCCATCGACCTCATCAAACCACAGTATGTGGCCAATACTAAATAGTAGGCCTCGTGGACTCCGACCTAGTAGCAGACACACTCCTCTCGCTTCTATCCAAGAGGTTCAGACTGAAAGACTGATAACCATCGAGAATTCAGCAGTAACAGATGAAGAACTGAGCAACAATGCTATGGAACTCATCCCTCTTGAAACTCAAGTAACAGTTCGTCCAAATACACCTGTCTACACCAATGTAACAAATGATCAACTGGTTCCAGCGATTTCTACAAATCCTGATGCAATTCCAACAATTGACAGAACTGCTTCTGGCTATTTCATTAACTTTGATATGTTTTCTGAGGATCTGAGTGAGCCCGAGACGTCGCCAGCATCAAAAACTTTTAAACAGCAAGTACAAGACTTTTTACGTTTTTGAAAAAGACTTATCTGGTTTCACCATGGATTGAACTTTGGGTTATTTCTGGAATATTTTTCTTCCTGCTTTGGCTAGCTTTGGTTATGACTATGAGCGTGCTTATAAATGGGAGATACATCCATTTGGACACTGAAAGAAAAGAAGTGAACTTACTTTTGAGACCTCACAAATCATCCCATCGTGAAACAAGAGACTTGTCTGCAGTGAACATCACAGCCGTTCCTATACAGGATGGTATAGTGTGGGACAAAACAGATTTCGATATTTTCGGTCCTACGGAACATTTGAACATTCCAGATTTATTTAAGATCTCACTAAGTGATTTTGTTTCATCCAGTACCTTTTCTGATGATTGGGACTTTGAAACTGTAAACGACATAATGTTTGACCTAGAAAAATCTGCTGCATTTTCTAATAATGAATATTTAGAGGGTTTATCTGACTATGAACAGCTTTATTGCTATAACCACTATGGTCATCATTTCTTGCATAAATCTGCAACACCTAGAAATGTGTTTATGTTTAACCAATGGGAGCATTGTCCTACACCACCAAAAGGTAGTTCAAAAACATTTGCAAAAAAGTTTCCATATTTTTCAGGATACAATACATCTGATCCAGAAACATTTTACTATAAAAATGTAAACAAAACAGGACTGAAAATTATGTTAACAAATACAAAACAGATTTACTCTGCAGCATTTATTGCCCAACTGTCTAGACAGGGTTTCAACTTGTGGAAAGACACAATAGACACAAAATCTGTCTGGGGTACTAAAGAATGGCAAGTGCAGGGGATAGAAGCTTTGTTTAGAGCCTGTATCGTCCCTCAACAAAAAATGTTTTTGAATGACACAGTCCAACAAACGTCTTGCCTTGGGTTAGCCAAGATTAAAGACATGAAAAATCCTTCTGTACCAACACCTGCAAGTGATAACAATACACAGGCAGCGGTTACAGTTGACACCATACTACAACTCAACAGAACAAATCCTGATTGGAGAAAATGGTTGATCTGGCCCACAGACACAAACAACTGTCAAGAGAGATTCCTGAATAAGACACAGGGGTTTACTATTCATAGGCCAGACCCACGATACGTCCAAAGACAGCATCCGGGGGTAGTAACAACATACAGTGTAGGAAAATTATGCCTCGATTGGCTGCAAAAATCTACACTTAAGGATGTGAAACAACACTTATCTTTACTTAAAGAAGACGCAGACCTTAGGGAATTCTTGCTTGGACCAAGAAAACCGCGTCAAAAACGTTTCATATATGCCAGCATTTATGCTGCTTATAATGAAGCATGGAAGGTATCACAGATGGAGGCCGCAGAACGAATACGTGAACTTGATCGTATTAATTTAGAGAAAACTCTCTCTGTGGTCGACAATGGGTTAACAACTTTGTCCTCCAGAATTTATTCATTGGACAGTATTGTATCCTCTGCTATCGACATACTGGAACAAGATTTAGCCATGTTACAGCAAGGCCAGTCTCAGTTATGTTCTATTATGTTATTAAGCTGGACGCTGCAATCTTTGCGTGCGGGCTATGTGCCTTGGCGTTTTATCAACACGACGGCTCTGTTTTCAGAATACAATCTAACTGATAAACAGATCGAACTGGCACAAAGGGGAGCAAAGTATACAGTACTGAGCATTGAAAAACTGGAAAAATTACCATTCACAGTGGCAGAAAAACCAGCTACAGAATGGCTTATTCATGGCAAAATTAGTCTACCTGTGACTACTTTTCAGTTTCAGTATTGCCTTAAACAGATGCAAGCAGGCAAATATGAAAGGTTGGGTAAAGAATACATTAAGACATCCTGGAATTTACCTTACACCTATAGATGTTGGAGTGGGGATCGTGAAGTGTTTCTGAGCGGTACACACTGTGAAAGTGCACTAAGCGGTTCACTGATTTGTAAGGACATTTCTTTACATGGGGCTTGTAATGGTTCTGTGGCAAATTTGTCCTGCCACCAGCAGGGTACACTAGCTGCTGTGATTAATCCAACGTTTGGCCAACTTTCTAATGGGAGTTACCTCATGTTGAATGATCAGAGTTGCTGTGGCATGTTGCCAGGCATCCCATATCTAGTAACGGTCAACTCCAGGGTCACTTGCTGTATGCAAGTATTGTTTGCCCCAATAGACACAGTCAGGAGTCGCCTCTATGGCCTTCGTTGAATGTCTCTTTTATACGATTTAATACTTTAAGCAGAATGAAAGCCATGCTTATACAACAATCAGTGCCTTTGACCTCGGCCAAAGAAACCTATGATCTACAAGTTGCAAGGACTTCGGCTGAGATACAAGCTTTAATTCGTACAAACTGCCCTATACATTTCGTAGAAATGATAGGACGTATCTTTAACATGTCTGATACAAGCGGAATTGTACATATATTTAAGACCATCTGTTCCGGACTATTAGCACCTTTCCAGGCTGTCCTCGGAATCATCCCAAACTTCGCACATTCGGTGTTTGGTGGTGTGCCATTAATTCTAGCACTTGTTGCAGGAATTCTGTTTCTATTCCTCCTACTACGCTATGGCAAGCCTCTTCGCCAACATCACTCCGAGCGATGTGGAGAGAGCCCTCCTTGAACGGAAATGCCGTGAGCGAATAGTACAGCTTTTGGGCATGCCTCGTTTACGGGAACTTAATACAACGTGGTTCCTGTCATTCAGACCAATCTGGCAAGATTGCATCTTACCTGTTCTACGCTGCCTGTTTTGCGGTGAAGAATGCGTGCTAGACACCTGTCTAACACTCCCATCAGTCATGCCAACGGATATCGATACTCTGCTGGACCCGATAACGGCCCATGCTGTGTGTTGTCCCCAGATGCTTCCAATCCTGATGGCGGCATTCATTGAGATCTCACAGACGCTTCCGGCTGCTGCTGAGGTACGAGATGGATCAACGGGCACACAGGTAACAACGGACGCGAACATTGCATCTTCTGCTGAAGGAGATGTTTCTCATCTCTGTGCAATTAACCTTCTGAACGAGGTGTTCCAAATGTCACCAACTTCGGTGGACGATATTTTGACTACGGAAATAGATGATCTAATGTTTACGCCAGACCCCTACACTGACTTTGATTCGGCTCACAGTGTACCAGGGCAACAATGAAATTTGGCCTTCATATTTTCAAAACTTGGAACTTTTTCCAGAAATTGAACTTTTTCTTTTTACATTTTTTTTTCTAGATAGAAATGACATGGCAAAGAACAATCTGCTTACAGTAGAACTAGTCTTATAAAACGGACTTCTTTGAATACTTCAAGGGACACATTGTCACCTTACTTGTCTAACATTTCATTTAATTCCATGATATGCAATGGCTTTGATTTTAAGAACTTATCGACCATTTCATCATATGTATATATTTCTGTTTCATTCACGTTGCATTTTACTTCCGTTATATGCTTAGAATGAAAACAATGCTTTAAATGTACAGTACCTATTGCATTTCAACAGTTTTGAGCTTCTTTTTAAAATGCTTTTAGAAATGTTTTTAGCAATATGTGGTACTCAATTTTATGTTTAGCATTTAAATGTTTAGCATTTAGTATTATCGTTCATTCGAAAGTGGAGTGGGTGTTGTATTCCGCTTTAGGGGTCCGTATATAGGTTTTCCTGAATCATGTCCTTATATAGGCACAATTCGCATTGCCCTTATATAGGCATAGAATCCCAGTCCTTATTTAGGCATTAACCGTGCACTCCAAATACAGGCATGGTCACCGACATCCGTCCACCCTAACGTCACAACGAGTTCTTAGAAACCAGACCCTCAAGCTTCGGGAGTTTCCCTAGCACAGGACTATTGATTTCTCCAAGAACTCATCTATTATGTATGAACCGTTATACCTTAAGGGTTCATTCCTGACGTCTTCCTCTGTCCGACTTCACGTCAATGCTAACATTCCTAGACACCTACCAGGTATAAATATACCTTCCCTTGCCCAAGCAAGTTAGAGGAGACCTCGACTTCAGAGGAGCCCGTATCCCGGCCTGACGCACTGAGAAGATGCTGTCATTCCTGCACGCAGACGAATCCAGCTTCCAGTGTTCTGACTCCCTTCGCGGGGTGTGGGAGTTCCAGATCCGGCAGGAGATTCCCACCTCTCTCATTCTCAAGGTATGGAGCTGACTAGAACCTAGAGGGACTCTTGGCATACCATACTTGGCATACTAGACTTAACATACTCTTAGTATACCATACTAGAGAATACTCCACCTACTTCTACCTTTCCCTACACCTACACTAGGTTAGGTACATTGGGGTAGAACTAGCTTAGAGACGCATCTTATGAGTACTCGCATTTTTAGCTCATGTTATTTATGTACGTGAATATATGCTAAAAGATAATGCTAGCCCAGTATTATTTATTTCTACTGCTTACGCTGTACATTATTTATCTTGCATACTGTCTTGTGATCGTAACAGCACATATCTCTTACATGAGAAACAAGACTGTTCAATAAAACCTTTTTATTGAAACGCCCGTCTTTCCTTTCTGTGTAACTCTGTAGAAACGAAGCATGCACGATTGACTGAGTGAAACTGTTATCTATTGTTTCCACGATTCTGAGACGGGTTTCGATTCTAAAGGGAAACAAAGTAGTCATGTTTTTCGGTTGCCAGAAACTTCTCCCTTCTTGTTCTCAAGGAGTTTCTAGTGGCCTCTGAGCTAGCTGGCACAAGTAATTAAGTTTAATATACTCAATAGGGACATACCGACCTTAGTCCTATGAAAAACCTATAGGTTATATTATTCCAATGCGCAGCGCCTATTAGGGAAATAGGAACTACACTACAGAGCGCCGATACCGTGATCGCATGGTACTCCATCTGGGCACCCCTCGCCTTCGCGAACTAAGTGAATCTTGGTTCCTATCATTTAGACCAGTCTGGATCAACTGTATTCTGCCTGTCCTCCAATGCCTGTTCTGCGTACAAGAATGCGTGTTGGACCTCTGTCTAACACTTCCATCAGTTGCGCCACCGGACGTTGATGCCTTACTGGACCCGATAACGGCCCATGTTCTGCTGTGTCCTCAGCGTATTCCAATGTTGATGTCTGCATTCTTAGAGCCACCACAGGATGCTTCAGCTCCTGTCGGAACAGATACCGGATCCTCAACAAATACTCAGACCTTGGTTGTCTGGGATCTCCTGCTGTACTGCCTTGATGCGACGGGGTTCTGCCAGAGATAGCAGCCTGGGAGGACTGCGGTCTGGCCGGCGGGACGAACCGCAACACTGTTTACCTGCTCAGACCGCATAAGAGAGCTTGCTTGTGCCCCCATCTACGATCATCTGGGGGAGAGGCGGGGCCCCAGGGGTGATGACAAAATTAGAGACGTACACTGCTAGGGGAGTGCAGGTGCATCCAAACTTTCCATTGAACAGCGCCGGCAGACGTGTGCATCTGATCTGGTTACAGACGACCCACGGATATGTCAGGCTACTGGGGAGATCTCCTCACAGGAGGCAGACATTCATACTATGTTCTTGGATCTCAAACACAGCCTTACTGCAATCAATACTAAAATTGATTTGTTGATGGACAGATTTGGCCGCCTGAAAGATAAAGTCGACAAACATGATGAAAGACACAATCATCTTGAGAGACACATCTCGGAGGTAGAAGATGGGCACCACTCTGAGAGAGACTGCTACAAATGGAAAAAGAGCTGGAAGCTATACGTAACAAGAATGAGGACCTGGAGGCACGCTCCAGGAGGAACAATATGCACATCCTTGCAGTACCGGAGTCAACAGTGATGGGCTGTATGGGAGACTATGTGGAAACCATGCTCCACACCCTACTTGGGGATGCCCTCTCTGTCATGCTCACAGTCAAGCTGGCACACAGATCGCTCAGTCAGAGGCCTGTCCTTGTCATGCCCGCCCAACCGATAATTGCCAGACCTTTATATTATAGAGATTGAAGCACAGCACTCCACCTGGCTAGAGAGCAGAGAATCCTCCACTATCAAGGTAATGAAATATCAATCTTTCCTGACTTCACTGTAGCGGTGCAGGTCGCTTGGGGGATTTCTTGCCAATTAAACGCTCCCTACAAAAGACAGACATCAAGTACTCTCTCATCTATCCCGCCAAACCTCAAATCCATCACCTGGGGAAGACCCATTATTTTAGGGATCCAAATGCAGCCGTCAAATTCGTTAAAAACATTCCAAGAGCCAAACCTCGAAACTCCCCCTTGCCAGGAGATTTAGAGCTGGGACAACTCAATGAAAATTATTGCAGAGCGGTGAGACCTTAGATCTGCTGCTGGTGCTGTCTGCCATGACTCTGCCCTGCTGTTGTGACTTAATGCCGGCACCGCCTGCGACATTCATGTTTGGGGCCTGTCCGGCTGGGCCCTGGCCACTCGGCTGATGTTTCCACAGTGCTGTTTCCTAGCTGGGAGTACGGGGATGGGTAGATTTGGCCCGATTGGGGGGTCAAAGTGGGTGGTGGGAGGATTGTTGGGTTATTGTTGCTGTTCGCAGCCCGCTGACTGCCATATGGTTGATTGTCTTTCCCTTTCACTGCCACTGAGCTGTTTCACAACATACTCCTGCGACTGGTCTTCGCCCCATGCGCCGCTGGGGATCTCTTAACCACTAATCAATCCCAATGCAGCCGTTCAAGTGTATGACTTGGACTGTACGAGGCCTAAACGATACGCGCAAAGCGCAACACTTACTTGTCTACCTGCAGGGACACCAAATAGAAATATCCATCTGCATGCTGTAGGAGCTTCTCTTACTGAGAGCACTTGGGCGCGGCTGCGGGCAGGCAGGCTTGATGTTCAGGCAGAATGCTAGGTAAGTACGGTTTATGTAATCCCAGTGGGCGGGTTTAGGATCCCAGCATTCCTCTGTTCTTTTTTCTGTCTGGAGATGGTTATCTCCACAAGTTTTGAATGGGACGAGGACAACGAGACCAGGAGTAATGAAGATTACCAGTAAGTAAAGGGCATTGAGGTGACCAATTAGAAATCTAAAATAATCTATCAACATTTGAAGCAGATACCTGGTTATGTAATACGACTCTTTGGAGTCACAGAAGGTATAGAGAAGGAGTGAAAACTGCAAAGACAGACATGAAATTATGTGCGTTGATCTAATTTCCAACAGCATTTGAAGCTTATGCCTAGTTGTGTAATATGACTCTTTGGAATCACAGGAATTATGGAGAAGGATTGAAAACTGCATAGACTGACGTGAGATTTACGTGTGCTGATCTAGTATTCCCTGCAGAAACACTCAAAAATATGAAGACAGTGACAATTGACCATGGGGGTGGGGGGAGGGTGTGCCAGTAGTTTACATTTCCTTAAAGTCTAAAGGGTAAAACTATGGTTGATGTGTCTGAACAAAATGGATGTTTTGTTCTCTGGAATATCAATCAATTTATGTTTTTTGACTTTATAAGTAGTAAAACACACAGAGTACAAATAATCACTTCATGCATATACATATAAAATCATCATTGTAACACCATAGAAAGTGAGGTGCTCAGCAAAACAAGCTAAACAAACCAACATTTCGTCATTAAATAAGCTCATCAGTATAAACATTCAGCTCACGATCCTGTGATTATGATGAACCTGCTAAGTATATCCTGCCAACTTCTAAGAAACACCTTGTTTATATCGTTTCACCATCTTGAAAGTACTGTCACTTTTGACAAATGATTGCTATCAAAGCAAATAGGCATGGAATTCAACATCAGCAAATTTAAGAAGTGTGCCTGCATGCTCTGTGTCTCAAAGAGATTAGCAGTAGTTAACTTAATAACCTCCTCAAGGCACCATGGTTTTTAGTTTTTTTACAAAGTGAAACAACGTTTTCTGGACATCTCAGATCCTAAGGGAGAGCGTTCGACAAAAAGAGGGCAGTCCCAGAGAAAGATTTGTTCAGAGTAGAGTGGGATTTTAATCTTTTTTTCTAGCTGAAGAACTAGGCGGTGAGTTGTACTAAGAATCGATTTCATAAAAATGGTTGGAAATTGTGCTCCGACTTTTACCGAAGCGATTTTATTTTGCGAACTGACCTATGTAGTAACAGATCGGTTTGCAAAATATTCATTTGCAGTGGCTCGAATCTGACCTACATCAATAATATGTATGAGGTAGGTCGAACATTGAGTCTAACTATGATTGGCTACAATCACAGCAGACCACCATGCCTGTGATTACATTTCAATAAAGCAATCTTGTTTTTCAAATGCAACCTGTTTTCCTAAAAGGAAACTGAGATGCATTTAAAAAAATTAAACATTTTACAACTATATATATTTTTTTATCAGTTTTTAACCATGTTTTATGAGTAAGCAGTGGTCCCAGAGACCACTCCCTACTCCTAAAAAATGTTTCATTTAAAAATTCGCAGAGGGGAAGGGAACTATTTCTGCTTGTGAATGGGTTACCACTATCTTTTTAGTAGTCAGTAAAATATAAATAGTTTGCAGGCAGAATTAGGTGGAAACATTAATACATTCCATTCCAAATAGTGATTCGATATGTAGTTGCAAACCCATTTTAATGTCTTAATGAATCATAATTTGGGTTTGGTACATACCAAAACGGTTCGATTTTGTGAACTGGATCTTTTGCAACCGCAAAATGCCTTGGTGCATCTGGCCCTAGATTTTGTTGGACAAATCAAATTCAAAACTACCTTTAAGTTTTGCTCTCCCTGTCTAAAACAAGATAAACATTAATAACATAAAATATCTTGCATGTTACAACGACAATAGTGTATCGATTAGAAGAAAGATGGGGGTATATTTACAAAGAAATGGCGCAGAGAGCAATTTTGCAGAGCCACGCTGCGTCATTTAAAAAATGCAGGGATGCGCCGTATTTACAAGAATACGGTGCACCGCTGTGTTTTTTCTTGCGCTGGCGCTAAAAAAAGCTGCCTAGCGTCAACACAGACACCTTTGTGCCATAGTGCAAGGGTGCCTGCATTGCAGGGATGATTTCCTGCAACACTGCACCCTTGCACGATAGTGCAAGGGAGTCTGTGTTGCAGGGAATGATTGTTTATGTGCAGGAAGGGACACCTTCCTGCACATAAAACAATCTTTAGAGGTGGTTTGCTCTCAGCACACATAGAAAGAGCAAAAACGAGGAGAAATAAAAGTATTTCTCCTTGTTACGCCAATCTAACACCTGCTTTTCAAAGCTGTTTTTGGCGCTGCCTCAGATTTACACATCCTTATAAATCTGGGGCAGCGTCAAAAAGCAATGGGTGGTCTGGTGGAACGCCCACAGCAACACCTATTGCACGCCCCTTTCACGCAGATATCTGTGTGAAAGTGTACCATATTTACAAAGTGGTGTTAAGCCACACAAAGTGGCTTAACGCCACTTTGTAAATATGGAGCAGCGCATTGCGCCACCAGGACGTCGGTAAAAGTGGCGTTCCGGTGGCGCAATCCCCTTGTAAATATGCCCCATAATGTTCAACCGAAAGTGTACTCAGAAAAATATATGGCATACATCACGGGCCTCATCCACAAGAAAATTACGCAGCGCGGCGCTGCAAGCCATTTAGCTGCGCTGTGCTGTGTCATTTTCAGAAAGCACACTGATGCTTCATACTAACAGCAATACGACGCATCCCTGTGCTTTCCCCTGCACCAGTGCAGGCACATTTGCATCATTTTGCAAGGGTGCCTCCGCTGTGGGATGATTGTTTTTGAGCAGAAAGGGACAACTTCCTGCACATAAACAATCAATAATGGCATTTTCCTCTCTCTATGCGTGCTGCAGAATGCAGCATGCATAGAAAGAGGGAAAAACGACGAGAAATAAAAGTATTTTGTCCTCGTTGCGCAATTCCTAAGTCTCCCCTGGGGAGAGGCAGAGAGACCGCTCCGCTCACTATTCCACGGTCAGAGCCCCGTTACACTACTCAGAAGGATGTGGGGAGTCGCTGTCCGCCGGCAAGTGTTATCCAATGTCAGGCGGGGCGTCGCAAACCACCGCCTCACCGCCAGCTAGGAAATCTCCTCAACACCACAATCCCGCAGGCGAAGCACGCAAGGCTATCCCAGCTCGGCAGCTCCGGGGCCCCGGACCGCCCCGAAAGATCAGGGTATTGGATTTAGCAATATGCGACGCACTGGCCTGTCTTCCTCAATATTTCTGGCTCCTGGAGGTAGGATTGGTTGCCGCGTAAACTATGCCACACCAACACAGGGGCTCCCAGGGACGCAATCAACCCATAGGCACCCCACGCAGTTACCAGCGTTAGATCATCAGGGGGGGAGCTCCAGCCACCTCACAGCCTCTAATGTCATGCACAGGGAGGCTCAGGGTACACAAGGGGCCCAGCTGGGAAGACAGCAAAGCACAGGCGCCTCTGCGCCACAGCGAGGCCTCCCATGCAGCATAGCCCTTAACGCTTTTCGTGGCCCCTCGTCCACAGTCAGCCTTGACCACCCAACAGTGTCGCAGATGTGGTCCTTCTCAGTGTTGTGTAGTGGAGGGACATGTCATCCAGCGCTCGCCTCACACAGCTCTCGTAGGCACCGCGCAGGCCCTCAGTCTGCACCAGAATCAGATTTAGTGCCGAAGGGGGGCCATCATAATTTGCCACACTTCAGGAAATGTTCATATGCGGCGTCCCGTGCCGCGCAGGAGCACCACTCACAGCGGCTGCAGGCCCCCGCCCCCCAGCTCTCACCGCGTCACTTGCCAGTAACGGAGGCCCAGCAACGGCCAGCGACACCTCCCGGGCAAGCAGGCACAGCTTCTCAGCGAATCCCCCACCTCAGCGCTAATAGCGGAAGCGCAATTGCGGGGGTCCCAAGCGCGATCTCCACCACATGTCTCCTTACTAGGTGGTACAGCGCTCAGGCCCACCGGGTAATGGCGGCAACGGAGTAGGCCGCACGTTCGTAGCTGGAAAAAGTGTTGTCCTCGCTCCCCCGTCAGTCATTCTTGACGGCGGAGACATCGTTGCACAGCTGCCGGGCACAATGCTATCAATCCTCGGTTTTGGGGCATATAATGGTATCGGATGATGCTAATATTTAAAGGATAGTTGGGATGCGAGCAGGAGCTCGATCACATGATGGCCATTTTAGGGCCAGGCAAGCTCCGCCCTCAGCTGCTGGCTAAATAGTAGTGGTTCTGCACTGTTTGGCCAGCAACTGTGCAAACCAAGAAACATCACTGTTGACCTGACCACTGGCTAATTAGCACAGAATATGTACTGTTTGGCCAGTAGTCAAGCAAACATCAAACAAATGTTACTCATTACCCAGCTGCTGACAAAACAGCCGACATTATTTACAATCTGGCCAGCAACAATATTTTCCTGGCTGCTGGTGAAATAGCAAATATTATATGCTGTTTCACTGGCAGCCTGACAAGTGGCAAAGGTGTTTCAATAGTTACCCGGCTGCTGGTTAAACAGCAGTTATTTTATACTGTTTGACTGATGGCCTTGCAAATAGAAACGAACCTTCATTATTCACCTGGTGCCTTACTATACAGCAGCCAGAATGCACAACTTGGCCAGAAGCCATGCAAATATCAATAGAGGACCTTCACTATTGACCCGACTGGTGTCTAAACAGCTTACATTTTGTGTTATTATGCATTATGCAAGTTTCAATAGGTGCTTACCATCAGGTAGGACTGCAAACACTGAGTGAATAAAATTGGCATCCATCGTCTCATGAAAGTTAGGGTTCTGATGTATTATTAGTTCATTCACAAAATATTGTGGCAAATTGACATATACTTTTTGAGAATGTAATAGTATTTTACAAACCAACTTATGAACTAATAGGTCGGTTCACAAAATACTTAATTGCAGTGGGTTTCAAAATGACCTGTCTAATTATTCTTCATTAGGCAGGTGCCAATTTGCGACCCTCTGTAGTTGCCTGTAATCACAGGATGATGAAATGCAAGAGACAGCACACCACCCTCCCTATGACTGCATTCCAAAATGGAAAACAGTTTTTTAAGCACTCCATGTTGTCTATAGGTGCCAGTACTGCTTTTTTTTTTTAAATGTTTCCGTTTAGGAAAACCTCTTCTTCCTGAGGATGCCAAAATGATTCCCAAAGGGAAAGGTCTCCTAAGGGGACCCCTTCCCCACTGCAAATTAGTTACCACTTCACCTTTGGGATCATTAGCTCATCAGTGGTTTGTGACAGCAATTGCAGTTGTAAACTATCCAAAATTTCCCTTTTGAACTAGAAAGGAAGGGGGAAACCCCTTTCATGACCCTTCCTCCTATTTGCAATTCAGAAACAATCACAAAAGTCGTATTATAAGTCAAAAGAATATTCCAACTCCTAAAAGGGGTTTTGTGCATAATGATGAGCACTTTTGGTCACAAACCCTATGATTTTGCGATATGATGCCCATAATGCTAAAACTGGCTTAGATGCAACCACTAACTTATGGGTAGGCCTGAGCAATATTTTATTTACACCACAGTAATCACAGTCATTTCAGTAATTCCACAGTTCTCTTTTGATGTGAAATGACTGAAAATTACACAATTACATCAACTTAGGGATCAGCTTCTGCTGTCCCTGTTCTGTGTTGCATTTAGTGCTAGTTAGCACAAAATGCATTCTTGAGTCCATTTTGGATGTGAGGGTTCATTTTGCGCAAACAAAATAGCTCTAAATGCTGCGTTATGCTCCTTGCATAATTCTGCACACTTTTGCTGTAATTTTTATTGAATTATGCTACAGCAAATAATGCATGCTACGCCCACCTTTACCTATAGGTCTAAAGGACCCAAATGCTTGAAAATGTCAAGTTATTTTTCCAGACATGGTACAGAATGCCACTCCATTGCACCATGGGTCAAGACACTGCAACATGGGAGGCCCTTTATGGAGCTGTTTTGTGCTCCACACATGCTCCTACTCCTTTAAGTTCATCCGCAGAGGTGGCTAATGATAAAAATGAGTTGAACCTTTACAACTCGTTGAAGCTGCTTTCTTGTACAGCTATTCACTCACTCTTCATCACAAAGCCTTGGGAATGTATCCCCAATCATCAATTGCCTACTGTACGTGTGCCTCCCTCTGGGCCCCAGATACCACCTAGCTATCTGTATTCCCTGTTTGATGCTGCTTGTCGACTGCTGATGTGTTGAATTCTATGTCAGGACCGGCGGTAAGGATTATGCTCTGCTTTCTTCCTTAATTGTATTCCAGCAAACTTCAACATTAGCAGAAAAAAATGCCTTTCCCAATAGGCAATGGGAAAGAAACTACAAAAATTAATCCAATCAACATTCAGTCCATTCCTTCATAACCGAACGTCCCCTAATAAACTTCCTCTTTCTTTCCTGCTCCAGTATATCAGTGTGGATTACTCTTATTCTCAGTATTTATTTATATTTGGTATCTTTAACTCTGTTTTGGTTTATAGCACTTGCTGAGGGAGCGCGTGTGCCCGCCATTCTTGGCTTTTCCGTGGACATTCACACTCAGGGCTGCGCGAGTGTGGTGAGGTGTCCCGCCCACTAGAGGGCGTGTCAATAGCCAAGACGTGCTTTGCGCATCCCCTTGCTCCACAGGGGAGGCGTTCGAATCTCTTGTGCCTTCCTTGAGCCACCTGGAAGCCTGAGATGCCCGTTTGGGTCCATATTTGCACAGATAACTAAGCGGCAGATGCCTGTGAGGCAGGTCTGTATTCTTGAGCATATTGTGCATGCTATTTGAAGCACAACAGCGCTTTGAGTACCTTTTGGGGCTGGGCCCCAGACGGGATTAAGTATACCCTGCACAAACAGGTCTTCTGATCCATTTTGCACTCCTAGCGTGTCCAAAATCTAACTCGCCTCGCCCAGTGCCATACTATAGCCTTAAAGGCAATTTTGTGCTCTTTTGCCCATTCTGTTTGCACTAGGACTGTGCCCAAACAATTTGACTGTCCCTACCTAGTACCACACATTCCATTTGCACTTCTAGCATGCATATAAATTTGACTGACCTCGCCCAGTGCCACAATCAAGCCCCAAGGGTTGCCTTGATAAATCTCACAGTTTACAATTTTCCCAGGGTGCCTGTAATCACTCGCCTACGATAGCAGGAAGACATGGAGGGTGAATACATGGAGGAGGAGTCCATCTCAGCCCATCCCCTGGACGATGAATTCTGCAAGGCGGTGTATGTCTCCATCACCAAGCGGTGGTTTCCACGATGGAGTCTTTAGAACGATGCCTGATCCAATTGGCATACGCCTGTCCCGTCCCACTAGATTTGCCACTGGACCAACCCTGCCCTCGGGGTTCCCTTACAGTACCTAACCAGGCTGCACAGCGTCCTCCCAAACATAAACTCCAGAGTGGACCTGAGTGCCTTCAAAAGGTTGAAGAAGGCGTTTCTTTCTCACCCTGTGATCACTGACCTGGGAAGCGCGGCAGAATCCTTATGCTCCCCAGACAGTTTGATTTTTATCCCCTCCCAGACGGGGATGATGACGATTCCCAAGGAGATTCAAATTATGAGGCGGGCCCATCTAGGCCCTGGCACCCTTGCCCTGTCCCTACTCCTTCAGGGTCCTCAGAGTCCCTGGGGTCAGAGGACACCTCCGATATGAGAGATTTCGATGATATGATCCACCCCCGCTCCACGGATTGGATGCCCTCCGCCAAAGTGGCCAAATACGCGGCGAGCCACCTCAGAAAGCTGCTAGAGAAGGATATGTTGGCGTGTCTCAAAGCGGAATTTCCACGCCCTTCTCTATCAGGCAAGTGGCTATCACACCTCTGATCAATGCCAGAATAGCCACGTTTCTGCAAAGATATATCCACAACACTAAGAAGGGTATTGAGAGGTCTAGGAGATCGTGCCAGGGCAAACTCCTGGATGATAGTGGACCCCTAAGATCTTAGACCTCGCAGAGGAGGCTAAAGCCGCAGGTACTCCGATCTCTCTGGAGGTTCTCTCTGGGTGGGCGCAATGCGCAGTAATCTTTCTGGGCAATGCTAACTGTGCGCTGCCTATTGAGAGGAGCCTCTCTCTGTTGATAAAGGTGGAACCCAAACTGGCCGATCTAGCATCCACGGAGGTCGGCACGGTGGCTTAAGGTGGGCTTTTCGGTGACCCCTTTATAAAAAAAATTGGAAAATTGTTTCCACTTTTACATCGCTGTACATGACACAGGCTTCAATAAAAAAGATCTTCGACCCCCAAATTTTTGTCTGGACCAAATATAGCAGAGGGTGCTCAGCCGACCTCTTCTACACCCAAGCCCTCCTCGAGGTCAAGGCTATCGTAGAAGCCAGGACCAATACCACTCCGGGGAATATTCCCCCTGAAGAAGAGGCCAGAGAGGATGCAACACACAAGTCTCCTCCAAAGGACAATTCCACGGGGCCCAATCAGGTGAGTGTTAGCCCTTCCTCCCAACAAAGGGTGGGAGGTTGCCTGGCAATGATTTTACACAATTGGGAGGTGCTTACCTCAGACTCATGTGTTCTACAAATGATTCAATGTTTTCAGATCAAGATTTACAGCTCCCCTATTCAATATTCAAGTCCAAGCCGGCTGTTTTTTTCAGAGGATCAGGCTGCCTTGATAGATCAGGAGGTGGCAGATCTGCTGCAAAAATATACGATTGCCCCGGTGTGTCTCACCCACAAGGTTTCCTCAGAAATATTTTCTTGATGAAGAAATAGTATGGAGGTCAAATTTCAAGATGGAAGGTATCCATCTCTTGTGCGATCTGCTGCACCTGGACAACTGGATGGTGCGTCTAGGTCTCAAAGACGTATACCAGACAGTCCCTATTTTTGTGTCCATCACAGGTTCTTGCAGTTCTGGTGGCGAAGTCAGGTGTCAAGTGTAGGAATTCCAGACACTGCCATTCAGTCTCTTCTCCGCCCCCTGGTGCTTTACCATGGTGTAGAAGCCAGTGATGGAATCCCTCAGTGCTCAGGGCCTGATAATCTATTTAGACAACCTCCTTCTCATGGACCAATGCCCACACAGATTGAGGGACCAGCTGCAATCGACAATTCACCTGCAGGAAGGCTTGAGTTTTGTCATCAACGAAAAGAAATCCCTCTTAACCCCATTCAAACAGACTACCTTTCTGGGGTTTGTCAATAATTCATTATAAAAAACCCTAAGTCTGCCCTCCAGGAAAGGGGCAGAGTTTCGAAGAGAGTTGGGAAAGACTCTATCGAGGCCCCGACCTCACTGCACCAGATTGCCCGCATGGTAGGCCCTCTGTCCTCTTCCATCCACGCTATTTTCCCTGACCTGCTGCATTACAGGGCCCTTCAATGGCTGAAAGCCTTCCTCCTGAGTCAAGGTCTCCAATATTTGGAGCAGATCCCTCTAACAGAGGAAGTCAAGGGTGAGATGAGGTTGTGGTTGGCTCACATGGAGGCAAGAAATGGGAGAGCCTTTTTCAGATCCAACCCGGACATTGTCATTGAGTCCGATGCCAGCAATCTGGATGGGAGGCACGCTGCGGGACTCTTTCAGAGGAGGAAAATGGTCTGCAGCAGAGCAACAACTCTACATAAATTGTCTGGAGCTAATGGCAGGTTCCTTTGCAGTTAAATGTTGGACCAAGGAGAAAGTGAGTTGCTGTGTCCTAAAAATGGACAACATTTCAACGGTGCACTATATCATTCATCTGGGGGGCACCAGATTGCAGACCTGGCCAAGGATTTCTGGGCATTCTGCCTGTCCAATAATGTCTCAGTCACAGCGAAGTACCTTCTGGGAGCCTCTAACGAGGTAGAAGATTGGAGTTCCAGAGAGTGGTCGATAGAGCCTATGGCAGCTAGATCCCCAAGTCTTAAGGAAACTGGACACTCAGTGGGGGCCTTTTACAGTGCATCTTTTTGTCTCCCGTTTGGAACACCAAGTAACCAGATACTTCAGTTGGAAGCCAGCGGCAATGGATGCTTTTCGGCAGGACCAGTCCAGGGAAAGGGGAAACGCATTTCCCTCATTCGTGATGATCATGAGGTTGTCAATGCAGGTGAGATGGCAGCAGGAAAAGTTAGTACTGATCAAGCCATTCTGGAGTTCTCAAGTGTGGTTTCCAGTTCTTCTGGAATTTTCCTGGGATTCTCAAATCCTTCTACTGCACGATCCAGATCACCTTCGGGAATCCTCTGGGCAACTTTCACCTGTTAATCCTACAAGGCCGAATGCCTCTCATGGCATAGTGGATTACCACGAAAGATGGCGAGTCCTCGAACTTTCACAGGAAGTTGGAAGAATGCTGGCCACACACAGCATGAGCAGACGGAACCACCAAACGATACAGGTCGGCATGGTCAAGATGGGTTCATATGTGTGTTTAAATCGGTGAGAATCCCATAGGGTACGAGGTTGTCCCTGTAATGAATTTCTTGGTATAATTGGCATCGCAAGGTTTGGCTTATCGCATGGTTAACATGTACCTGTTGGCCATTTCCGCAGGCCATGTCCCAATACATGGTTCTCAGATTGGGGAACACCTGCTGTAGAGTAAATAGATTAGAGGAATACGTTTGGCATTGTCCCTGGAACCCAGATACTCCTCCCTGTGGGATGTCAATAGAGTCCTACATCTTTTTCGGCCATGGCAACGAAATGAGTTTTTATCCCGTAAGGAATTATCGGCGAAACTCACTCAGATGTTCGAGCCCTGGATATCACAGGTAGGATTTTTACTCCCCAGGGCATCACCTTTCACATTTCCTGACTAACAAAATCCACTTTCTAAGGTGGTGTCCTATCCGGCTTTTGATAAATCCCCCAAAAGCCTACGAAAACATGATGGCGGAAGGTCATCCGACTGGTGAGAGGCAATTGTTAATTTCTCTCAAGAAACCTTCCAAAGCAGTCTCATCTCCCACTATACCTCGATCGGTCCACTGGGTCATGCAAGAAGTGGGTGTTAATGTGTTGCAATTTGGATCCCACTCTGTGAGGGGGTGATGTCCTCTAAAGCCTTCTCTCTAGGGGCAAGATTAGAGGATATCATTAATGTAGTAGACTGTTCTTCGGACTCCATGTTCAAGCGGTTTTACTTTAAGCCGGTCTTAGATATGGCATCCTTGGTGGTGGACACGCTTTGAACTAGCATAATCCTTGCCTCCGGTCCTGACATAGAGTGAAAAGTTTCCTAGTGTACGTAACAGAAAGTTTCAATTCTATTAAGGACAAGGAGGCGAAGATTATTCCCACCAACGTTTTCTGAGAACTTCCCGCCTCCACAAGGCTTAATGAAAATACTATTTAAATCAATAGCATTTCTAATGGCTCCGTAAGGTATAAGTATGTTTGTTACGATATGTTCCATTGTTTTGTAAACGCCTTATGTAAGAAAACAAGAGTTTGTTCTGAGGAAACAGTTAATCAAATGCATTACATGCTTGTCTCTTTATCTGCAGAATGGAGATTGGCTTACCTGATTTGGATTGATGGGTTTTAATTTGTATTTTTTTAGGTTCTGATACAACCAAGGGCGAATAAGGAAACAATATGGAGATGCTTTTGTTGCATAAAAGAAAGAGGAAGTTAAACAGGGGATATTTGGTTATGAAGGAATGGACTGACTGTTGATTGGATGAATTTTTGTAGTTCCTTTCCCATTACCTTTTGAGAAAGGTAATTTTTTTCTGTTAATGTTGAAGTCTGCTGGAGTAAAATTAAGGAAGAAAGCAGAGCATAATCCTCACTTCCGTGTCCTTAATAGAACTGAAACCTTCTGTTACGTATGCTAGGAATTTTTTCATTCTGAAATACTAAGAAAGCACAATCTCCCTTATAAAGAAGCTTAAGGCTAGCAGAAGGCCTTCCATAAGAACCCAAAAAAGAGCCCAGCCTTCAAAAATCACCAAAAGGAGGATCATAAACATTAAAAAAACAATGCATTCTCAAGAGGGAATAAAACAGTTATGTAACATGCTTTAAAAACATACTCATTATTCTTTGCGGACAGTCAAATGCTACATAACTGCAGTGCAAAATATCTGTGTGCCCTATACTGAAGCTCTATAAATAAAAGTTTGATTCCTACATTTCTTATTTGAATATTAAAATAACATAAAAGTTTTCTTTCAAAATTTATCTTACTGGTTTTTCATCTGTAAACAGTTTAGCTTAATTCATGCACTTACCTTTGTACAAACTATTGTACATTTGTATATGCACTTATTTTCAAATACTTCACACATGTTGCATCCTCATTACAAGATTGCCACCATCCTACCATTGTCTGTTGTCCTTCTTTTCTTCATGGCCAGCTAAATAACAACCTCCTTCACACTATTTGTCTGGCCACCGGTCAGTGTACATCATCTTTACTATTAAGCCTGTGGCCGGCTAAACGGCAAAGATTATGGACTATTTTGTAGGCTGCTGGGTAAATAGCAAAGAGTATGCACTCTGGCCGGCGACATAGTAAATAGCCCCTTCTTTCATATAACGGTCTGTTTGCTTCACTTCGCACTTAGGTGCATAGGTCATGGGGTCATGGGGGGACGGGTCTATTGGTGCCCAAGATTATGAGTTTGAAAACCTTTACGTTTAGAGTTCACAACTGTCATGATTAATCGCAACATTCCATTTAACCAGTCAGATGTTTTGCATTGGGGAAGCAATGTGCAGGGGGCTTCTCCGCTAAGGCGGAGGAGCGTCGCCCCACTGCTAATTCAGCAGTGCACAAAAGAAAAAGAAAATGATAATAACATACCGTTAGTATCATTTTATTTTTCTTTGCGGAGGTCGGAACCAGGTGAGGGCGGGGCTGGGTTCCATGACGCCAAGCAGAGTGAGGAGTGGTTTGCACTCCTCTAAGTGAGCATGACGGTTTGGCAGGCCCTCTTGGGCCGGCCAAACAGTCATGCGCACTTGGCATGTTCTCCATGGGGCTGTGTTGCACTGCCCCATGGAGAACATGCCCAGCCTCCCCAGGCACTGCCTGAGCATCCAAACAGGACGCTCGGACCAATCACGACGCTGCTCCTGCAGCGTCGTGATTGGCTGGGAGAGTCCGGAAGCCTGAGTGCTTTCGGACCTTCTTGCAGATCGTGAGGAAAAGGACGGAGGAGCGACGTGCGGCGGCGCAGCGGCGAAGGAAGAGATAAGTTCATTTTTTTATTGTAATCCATTCCCCCCCACCACCACCCCCATTCCAAGGATGCCGCCACTGGCAATGTGCAATTTAAAATTATTTATTTATTATTTATTTAAGAGTTTCATATAGCGTGGCCAGACCCGAAGGTATCAGAGCGCTTTACAACATTTATCGTGATGCAATCGAACACAAAGTATTTCAATAAACAGCATTGTCTTGTGTCAAATCCTGTTCAGGGTGGGAGGGACAAGGGAGCGAGTCAGAAGGCAGGTGATGTAAATGCCTTCTTATCGAAGTATCTATATTCTGCACTGGGCAAGATTCCTGTGACAGAGGAACTCTGTCTCGTTGAGCGGCAGCTCTCCATTCGGAAGAGTTTGGTTGAGGAAGAGGTCTTTGAGCTGACTTTTAAAGTTTATGAAGAAAGGGTTAGTCCTGATATGGACTAGGATGGAGTTCCACATTTTTGGCGCATTTCCAGAGAAGGAGCGTGATAAGGTTTTTTGTTTGCGAGTTTTCGGGGGAATGAGAAGTAGAGTGTTAGTACTCCTGAGATTCCGTGTCTGGCCTGCCTTATTGAGTTTGGAAGCCAGGTAGGCAGGTTTACCAGTGTGAAGAGCTTTGTATGTGAGACAAGCAGTTCTGAAGTTGGAACACATTCCAATTGGGAGCCATTTTAGCTCTCTTAGAGAGGGAGAGATGTGGTTGTATTTCTTTACTCCGGTGACCATCCTGGCAGCTGCATTTAGAGTTGATCTGAGGTGGGCTAAGTGAGATTTTGTCGTGCCTGTGAAGGTTGCATTCCCGTAGTCCAATCTGGACAGAACCAGGTATTGTGTGGCCTGTTTAAGGTCATTGGGAGGGATGATAGGTTTTATATTATTGAGTAATTTTGGGTTGAAAAATGCGCTCTTTGCAGTGTTCTTGATATGTTTGTCCATGTTTAGGTTTGGGTCCAGAGTGATTCCCAGGGATTTTACAGAGTCGGCCAGGGTGAGATTGCAGTTAAGAGCATCAATGGTTTTTAGCCATTCTGTGACTTGGGGGGTCTGCTCTTTGTTGGATATGAGAAGGATTTCCGTCTTATCTTGGTTGAGTTTTAGGTGGTTGTGGGATAGCCAGTGTTGGACTTCTCTTAGAGTCTCATTTAGTCTCTGTATGTCTCCAATTGAGGAAGTTTCTAGGTAGATCTGGGTATCGTCCGCATAGAGGTGGAAGGGGATGTTGGCTTTTTTGAGTATGGCGGTGAGGGGCTCCATGTAGATGTTGAACAGAGATGGGGAGAGAACTGATCCTTGAGGGACACCCCTGGTTATGGGGAGGAGGTCAGACATAAAGTTGTTAATTTTTATTCGTTGGGAGCGGTTCTGAAGGAAGGAGGTAAACCATTGTAGGACCACCTGGTCTGCTCCAATACTTTCTCGGAGTACATTAATGAGCAGTTTGTGGTCGACCGTGTCGAAGGCTGCCGATAGGTCAAGGAGTGTGAGAAGTTGGCCTGGTATATGCTGTCCACTAATTATAGTGGGCAACTTGCACCAGTCCAAACAACCCCTTATTGGAGATAGGTTAAAGACAACCTTTATTGAAAGCTATCCTAGTGCTAGCTATGAAGAGCAGCCTTCAGGCTAAGTCTTGAAGGAATGTAAAGCAGCTTGTTTTACCAGTCTATAATCTCTTGAGTGACCAAATGAAAGAGGACCACACCAGGTATATATTTAAAATATATGTATTTAGTCTTAAACACACCCCTCTAGTCTCTTTATGAGGCTAGAGTTTGAAGTACATAAGTTACAAGTCAGTTATCAACAGTAATAGCACAAATACACGTTTGAGCCCTAGGGGCGTACCAAACCATATACCAATAAAGTGGTATAAGAACCACGACAGAGCTAGACACAAGGCCTAGAGCCTGTAGAAGTGCTTGGCCCTCAAGGAACCACCCAAGGTAGTGACACAGGGGACCCACGGGGGACGCGTGCAGTGTGAGAACACAGCTGCGAGCCGCCGTTGACTTCTATGGGGAATGTCGCGGTTGGAGTTTTAAAGAAAAAGGACACTTAGAGGAGGACTTGGAGCAAACCCCTTTAGAACTAGGTTGTTCTAGAGTCTATACCCACGGGAGCACCGGAGTACTCGAGTTACCTCACCCAGGGAAGCCGGGTGCATAGGTGTCTTTCGGGGTCGGGTTTCGTCGTCGTTTTCAATGGCGATCTGCTGCAAAGTGCTGCTGGCGACCAAGTCGAAAGTGTTCGGGTGGATCCAAAGGTGGATCGAGGATTTGAAGAACCTGAAAGCAGAGGGGACAGAGTCTGGGTCACTAGCCAGTGACCAGGAAGGCTATGAGCAGATGCCCACCGATGTCGGGTGCTTCAGGTAGGTTGACAGTTGTCTTGACTCTTCAGCCACGAGGTCCAGGAGGTGTCGACGATGACCAGGAGCTGGATTCGAGCTGTCCCACAACGTCTGTCGATTGCAGGGGTGTCGGCGACCGGATTGGACCCAACAAGCCTTGGCAACGGCAAGTCACGTGGAAATAGAAGAAGGACGGTGATACAGACCAGCAAGGTCTGAGGGACTCACCCAGCAAGGGTAAGTCAGGGCACGTCTGGAGCAACCAGGAAAGCCCAAGCAAAAGAAGAGTTACCTTCGGGAGGGCCCACTAGCCAACGGACTAGCGACCGCGAAGGAGCCTTGAGTGGACGCACTTGGAGCTGGCTTACAGGACACTCGTGGAGTGGAGGCCAGTGATCTTCGGTGCAGTCGGTGCTGGAGGCGGGGGCTACTCGAAGCCCAAAGCACAACTTCCTGGGAGACCAGGAAGAGGAAGCACTTGCAAAAGTACTTGGTGTCCAGGGGTCACGGTTCCACGTTACCCACGACAGCTACGGGCCTCAGCTTTGCTGGGGACTCAGGGCAGCCTCGGGAAAGTCTGAAAATCCACTTCTGGTGATGCAAAGACTTGGGCGTCCGGCGGGAGCTTCAGCGATGCAGACCGGACAATTGCTTCTTAGGTGCCTGCCAAGCAGGGGAGTCACTCCTTGACCCCAAGGGAGATTCTTCAGTCCTCTAATCTTAAAGAAGAGCGTCGAAGGTCCAGGATTCTGTATCAGAGTTTCGTCCAGGTAAATCTAAAGTCCTAAGGACTGGGGTCCCATACTTATACCAAGTTAGGGTGTTGGACATACTCTGGGGACCCACCTATGGGAGGGTCAGGGAAGAGGGGTGGTTACACCCATTCCCTTTGTCCAGTTTCGCGCCAGAGCAGGGGCTGGAAGCCCCTGAACCGGTTTGAACTGGGGTATGCACAGGGACACCAAATGTGCCCCCAGTGCAGGACTTCAAAGCACCAGAGAGTGCTCCCGCCCAGCCCCAATACACATCATCCTGTCTGGGGAGGTGGTTACACCTCCCTTGGACAGGAAACCTATTGTCCAGGCCTCCCCTGCCGGAATTTCAGTCAGCAGCAGGAGGCCAGACCTGTGTCTGTGGCAGCGGCATCCATTTTGTGATGCCAGGGCTCTGGAAAGAAGTTACCGGGCAGGCCGGTGTGTACATGTCTCTCCCTCTAGAAGGGTGGAATGCTACCCCGCCGCCAGAACTGGCGGGGGGTAGTATTCCAAGATGTTTGACACCAAACACGACATGTTTTGCTGCAGCCAGTCCAAAGTTAGCATTGTACTGCGAGGATATAATGCACTTAAGAGTATATGGTCAGGCTGCACTACAAACAGCATCAGAGAAGGGTCTCCAAACGCTGCAGAGGGGCTCTGCTCATGCAGGGGCACCCTCTCACATAAGAACCAAGCACTCTGCCTTCAGGATTGATAAGGCCTGCCATAGGAGTGACTTATAGGTTTATATGTGTGTACATATGTAGTGATATAGGTAACCTATATCACAGTAAGGAGTGTATGCACCACCTTACCCAGGCTGCAGTAGCAGACCTGTGGTGTCATTTTGGATGGCCTTCCAGGGGTAGCACAATACATGCTGCAGCCCCTGGTAGGTCTCTGAGGTACCTATGCCCTGGGTACATAGTATACCATATACTAGGGACTTATAAGGGCACTCCAGATTCCAATCAGAGATGTGCCTAAGGCACATGGAAACCATTTTAGAGAGGAAGCAGCTAGGCTGGGGTTTTGATTAGCAGGGCCCCAGCCAGACTAAAGTCGAAAAACAGTGAAGCATCAGCAAAAAGTGGGGGTACCCATGTGAAGCAGATCCTACTCTCCTACACAACCCCCCCAAACGTAGGGACCTTAAACTAACCTTGACCAGTTGAGTCTTCATGTTCTAAGTGGAAGTACCTAGAGAGTCCATCTGCATTGGCATGGTTACTCCCAGGTCTATGTTCCACTGTAAAGTCCATCCCCTGTAGGGAAATGGACCACCTAAGCAGTTTGGGGTTTTCACCCTTCATTTGTTTTAGCCATAGGAGGGGCTTGTGGTCTGTTTGAACAAGGAAGTGAGTACCAAACAAGTATGGCCTCAACTTCTTCAGAGCCCAAACCACAGCAAAGGCCTCCCTCTCTATGGCTGACCAACGTTTCTCTCTAGGGGTCAGCCTTCTGCTAATAAAAGCTACTGGCTGATCCTGACCTTCATCATTCAATTGTGACAGTACAGCCCCTACCCCCAATTCAGATGCATCTGTTTGGACAATGAACTTCTTGGAGTAATCAGGACTCTGTAGAATGGGAGCAGTGCACATGGCCTGCTTCAGGTCATCAAATGCCTTTTGACAGCTAACTGTCCACTGAACCTTTTGGGCATTTTCTTGGAAGTTAAGTCATTCAAGGGTGTCACTATTGATCCATACCCCTTGACAAATCTCCTATAGTACCCAGTCAGGCCTAAAAAGGCTCTCACCTGAGTCTGGGTAGTTGGAGCAGTCCAGTCCATGATGGTCTGGATCTTGTTCTGCAATGGTTGAACCTGGCCCCCACCCACAAGGTGGCCCAGGTACACAACCTGACTCGGCCCTATCTGGCACTTTGTGGCCTTGATAGTTAGGCCTGCTTTCTGCAGGGCCTGCAAAACATTTCTGAGGTGGACCAGGTGATCCTCCCAGGTGGAGCTAAAGACATCAATATCATCTAGATATGCTGCACTATAGGCTTCCAGACCTGTAAGGACTGTATTCACCAACCTCTGAAAAGTGGCAGGTGCATTCTTCAGACCAAAGGGCATTACCACAAATTGATAATGCCCACTAGGGGTTGAGAATGCTGTCTTTGGCTTTGCATCATCAGCTAGCCTGATCTGCCAGTAGCCAGCTGTTAGGTCAAATGTGCTTAGATACTTGGCTGAGGCCAAAGTGTCTATTAGCTCATCTGCCCTGGGTATTGGATGGGCATCAGTCCTAGTGACTGCATTGAGACCCCTGTAGTCCACACAAAACCTCATCTCTCTTTTCCCACCACTGGTGTGAGGTTTTGGCACAAGGACCACTGGACTAGCCCAAGGGCTATCTGAGGGTTCAATAACTCCCAAATCCAACATTTTCTGGACTGCTGTCCTGATACAGTCCCTGACATGGTCAGGTTGCCTATAAATCTTATTTTTAATAGGCAGACTGTCCCCAGTGTCCACTTCATGAGTGCACCAGGTGGTCTGACTTGGAGTCAGAGAGAACATATGTCTGTACTGATTGAGCACTTGTCTAAAATCAGTTTGCTGCTGAGCAGTGAGGCTGCCTGCCAAGGCTACACCATCCACTGACCCATCATCAGGGTTCTGTGAGAGCAGGTCAGGGAGTGGGTCACTCTCTGTGAGAAGTTGGCCTGGTATATGCTGTTCACTAATTAAAGTGGACACCTTGCACCAGAACAATTCGACTCTTATGGTAGATAGGTTTAAGACAACCTTTATAGAAAGCTATCCTAGTGGTAGCTGTGGAGAGCAGCCTTCAGGCTAAGTCTTGAAGGAATGTAAAGCAGCTTGTTTTACCACACAATCTCTTGAATCACCAAATGAAAAGACACCACACAGGTATATATATCAAATATATATGTATTTATTAATAAACACTCTCTACTAATCTCTTTATGAGATTAGAGGTCAGGAACATATGTACAAGTCAAATGTTATCAAAATAAGTTTAGCACAATCGAATATCACAATCTTAGTTTGCTAGACCTAGGTCTAGGGCATCTAGAATCGAGGGACCCCCAAGAACCACCCCAGGTAGTTGTAGGAGACCCACAGGGGACGGACGCGGTGACCTGGCACCGGTGCGAGTCCTGTGCGAGTCTATGCGCTCAGACGCGATTGAGATTTCAATGTTAAAGGTCCCTTGCGTGTTCGAGGCGAACACACCGATCGGTCCTTGTACGAGTCGAAGGACGCGGTTACAGATAGAGTTGCAAGGGAGATGGACGCGCTGTGTCTAACACAGACGCGAACCTTGTGCGAGTCAGTGCAATGGAGATCTCAGTGTTACAGGCCCTTTGTGTGTTCGAGGCGAACACCGATCGGACTCAGTACGAGTCGAAGGATACAGTTCTAGATAGTGTTACAAAGGAGATGGACGCGGTGTGTCTAACACAGACGCGAACCCTGTACGAGTCAGCGCAATTGTCGCACTTAGAAAATTAGAGTTTTAGGACACTTCGAGGGAAGCTACAAGCAAGTCACTTACAGGGTAAGTAGTTCTAGGACCCACACCCACAGGAGCACCGTAGTGCTGAAGTTACCTCACCCAGGGGAGCCGGGTGCATAGGTGTTCTTTGGTGTCGGGTCGCGGCGTCGTTTTCAATGGGAGCCAGTGAAGACTTGCTGCTTGCGGCGACAGGAGAAGTGTCCGGAGGAATCCAAGCCTGGATTCAGAAGATGGAAGACCTGAAAGCAGAGGGGACAGTGTTCAAAGTCACTTGGCAGTGACTCGGGGCAAGGAAGATGGATGCCCACCGTCGTCGCAAGATTCAGGTCATTCGCAGTTGCCTTGACTCTTCAGCCACGAGGTCCAGGAGGCGTCGACGATGACCAGGAGCTGGATTCGGCGTATCCCACGATGTCTGCAGCTTACTGTAGTGTCGGCGACTCGATTGGAGCCAACAAGCCTTGGTAACAGCAAGTCTTGGGGAAAGTGTGAAGAGGCAATGGCGCAGATCAGCAAGGTCTGTGGGACTCACCCAGTAAGGGTAAGTCAGGGCAGGTCTGGAGCAACCAGGGGAGCCCTTTGGTTTCTTTAGAAAGTCTTCTGGGGACCCACAAGCCGGCTGGCAAGGGATCGCAAAGACGCCTCAGGAGGATTCGCTCACAGGGGCCCACGGTCACTCGGGACGTGGTAGGCCTCTGATCTTCGGAGGGATTCCTGCTGGAGGCTAGGACCATACGTGGTCCAAAGCACAAGTTCGTGGAACGTTGTGAAGGGGTTGCACTCGACAATAGTGCACGGTACCCAGGGGTCGCGGTTCCTCATCACTCTTGGGGTCCACTGGCCTCAGCTTCGCTGGGGACTCACGATGGCCTTTGAGAAGTCAGGAAATCCACTTCTTGGGCTGCAGGGACTTCGGACTCCGGCGGGAGCGGCGTAGTTTGCGACCGTCGTTTGTAGTTTTTGGTGCCTGCCAAGCAGGGGAGTCACTCCTTGACTCCAAGGGAGATTCTTCAGTCTTCCAAAGGTAGTGGAACGTCGAAGGTCCGGGATTCGTCTTCAGAGCGTCGTCCAGGGTAATCTAGGGTGCAATGCACAGGTTCCCCCTCTTATACTAAAAGAAAGGGAGGGACTAGCTCTATGACCCTACCTATGGGAGGGTCAGGGGAGTGGGTGGCTACACCCACTTCCCTTTGTCCAGTTTCGCGCCAGAGCAGGGACAGGTAGCCCCTGAGCCGGTTTGAACTGGCATATGCACAGAGGAGCCTTCTGCTCCCCCAGTGCAGGACTTCAAAGCACTCTAAGAGTGCACCCACCCAGCCCCAATACACTAAACCCTGTCTGGAAGGTGGTCACACCCCTTGGGACAGGATATCTATTGTTGGGCTTCCTCCACTGCGAGTGTTGGTCATCAGCAGGAGGGCAGCCCAGTGTCTGTGACTGGTGGCATCCATTTTGTGATGCCAGGGCTCTGCAGGATTCTACCGCGTTTCCACAGTAGGTACATGTCTATCCCTCTAGAAGGGTGGAATGCTACCCCCGCCGCCAGGACTGGCGGGGGTAGTATTCCAAGATGTTTGACACCAAACACGACATGTTTCGATGCAGCCATTCCAAAGTTAGCATTTTACCGCGAGGATATAATGCACTTAAAAGTATATGGTTTAACCGCATCCACAAACAGCACCAGAGAATGGACTCTGAGAGCTGCAGAGGGGCCCTGCTCAGGCAGAGGCACCCCCTCACATAGAAGCCAAGCACCCTGCCCTCAGGATTGATAGGGCCTGCCTTAGGGGTGACTGATAGGTTTATATGTGTGTGTAGGAGAGATATAGGGGACCTATATCTCAGTGAGGGGTGCTAGCACTTCCTCACCCAGGCTGCAGTAGCAGGCCTGTGGTGTCAGATTTAGTCTGCTTCCCAGGGGTGGCATAATACATGCTGCAGCCCCTGGTAGGCCTGTGAAGTACCTATGCCCTTGGTACCTAAGGTACCATATACTAGGGACTCATAAGGTACCACAGTATCCAATCACTAGTGCACCTAGAGTGCACTCCAAATCGTTTAGAGAGAACAGAGAGGCTGGGGCCCTGATTAGCAGGGTCCCAGCCAGACTATAGCCAGAAACCAGTGTAAACATCAGAAAAAAAGTGGGGGCAACATAAGAGGCAGATCCTACTCTCCTACACAACCCCCCCAAACGCAGGGACACTAAACTAACCTTGACCAGTTGAGTCTTCGTGTTCAAAGTGGAAATACCTTGAGAGTCCATCTGCATTGGCATGTTGGGTCCCAGGTCTATGTTCCACTGTATAGTCCATCCCCTGTAGGGAAATGGACCACCTCAAAAGTTTTGGGTTTTCACCTTTCATCTGTTTAAGCCATAGGAGGGGCTTGTGGTCAGTCTGAACTATGAAGTGAGTGCCAAACAAGTATGGCCTCAGCTTCTTCAGGGCCCACACCACAGCAAAGGCCTCCCTCTCTATAGCTGACCAACGTTTCTCTCTAGGGGTCAGCCTTCTGCTAATAAAAGCTACTGGCTGGTCTTGACCTTCATCATTCAGTTGAGACAGTACAGCTCCCACACCCAGCTCAGAAGCATCTGTTTGGACAATGAACTTTTTGGTGTAGTCTGGACTCTGTAAGATGGGGGCAGTGCACATGGCCTGCTTTAGGTCTTCAAATGCCTTTTGACAGCTAGCTGTCCACTGAACCTTTTTGGCATTTTCTTTGAGGTCAGATCATTCAAGGGGGTCACTATAGATCCATATCCCTTGACAAACCTCCTATAGTACCCAGTCAGGCCTAAGAAGGCTCTCACCTGTGTCTGGGTGGTTGGAGCAACCCATTCCATTATGGTTTGGATTTTGCTCTGTAAAGGCTGAACCTGGCCTCCACCTACAAGGTGGCCCAGGTATACAACCTGACTCTGCCCTATCTGGCACTTAGTGGCCTTGATAGTGAGGCCTGCCTTCTGCAGGGCCTCCAAAACATTCCTGAGGTGGACCAGGTGATCCTGCCAGGAGGAACTAAAGACAGCAATATCATCTAGATAAGCTGAGCAATAAGTTTCCATCCCTGTCAGAACTTTATTCACCAACCTCTGAAAAGTGGCAGGTGCATTTTTCAATCCAAAGGGCATCACCACGAAGTGGTAGTGCCCACCAGGGGTCGAAAATGCTGTTTTGGCTTTTGCATCATCAGCTAACCTGATCTGCCAGTAGCCAGCTGTCAGGTCAAACGTGCTTAGATACTTGGCTGAGGCCAAAGTATCAATCAGCTCATCTGCCCTTGGTATGGGATAGGCATCAGTCCTAGTGACTGCATTGAGGCCTCTGTAGTCTACACAAAACCTCATTTCTTTCTTACCACCCTGGGTATGAGGCTTGGGTACCAGGACTACTGGGCTAGCCCAAGGGCTATCTGAAGGCTCAATTACACCTAGCTCCAACATTTTCTGGACTTCAGTCCTGATACAGTCCCTGACATGGTCAGGTTGCCTGTAGATCTTATTCTTGACAGGCAGACTGTCTCCAGTGTCCACCTCATGGGTGCACCAGGAAGTCTGACTAGGGGTCAGGCTAAACATATGTCTATACTGTTGCAGAACTTGTCTGCACTCAGTTTGTTGATGGTCAGTGAGGCTGCTTGCCAAAGCAACACCATCTACTGACCCATCATCAGGGTTCTGAGAGAGCAGGTCAGGGAGAGGGTCACTCTCCTCCTCCTGGTCCTCATCAGTTGCCATGAGCAAGCCCATGTCAGCCCTGTCAACATATGGCTTTAATCTGTTGACATGGAGCACCCTCAGGGGGCTCCTGGGAGTTCCAAGATTCACCAGGTAGGTGACTTCTCCCTTCTGTTCAACTATTGTATGGGGGCCACTCCACTTGTCCTGGAGGGCTGCTGGGGCCACAGGCTCCAACACCCACACTTTCTGTCCTGGCTGGTATACAGTCAGTACAGCCTTTTGGTCATGCCAAGCTTTTTGTAATTCTTGGCTGGCCTCCAGGTTTTTGGTTGCCTTTTTCATGTACTCAGCCATCCGGGAGCGGAGACCAAGTACATAGTCCATCACATCTTGTTTGGGGGGCTTGAGAGGTAACTCCCAGCCCTCTTTTACCAAACACAGTGGACCTCTCACAGGATGCCCAAACAGAAGCTCAAATGGGCTGTAACCAACCCCCTTCTGTGGAACCTCTCTGTATGCAAACAACAGGCAAGGAAGAAGAAGGTCCCATTTCCGCCTAAGCTTCTCTGGGAGTCCTTTAATCATTCCTTTCAAGGTTTTGTTGAAGCGTTCAACTAAACCATTGCATTGTGGGTGATAGGGGGTGGTGAACTTATAAGTTACACCACACTCCTTCCACATTGCTTTCAGATATCCTGACATGAAGTTGGCACCTCTGTCAGAATTGACCTCCTTTGGGAAACCCACTCTGGAGAAGACTCCAATGAGGGCTCTTGCCACCACAGGGGCTGTGGTGGTCCTCAGGGAATTGCTTCTGGGTACCTGGTGGCATGATCCACTACCACCAGGATAAACCTGTGCCCAGATGCAGTTTGAGGGTCAAGGGGACCAACAATGTCAATCCCTACCCTTTCAAAGGGTACCCCCACCACCGGTAGTGGTATCAGGGGGGCCTTTGTTGTGCCACCTGCCTTACCACTGGCTTGGCATGTGACACAGGAGCGACAAAACTCCTTTGTGTCCTCTGACATATGTGGCCAATGAAAATGTGGAACAAGCCTGTCCCAGGTCTTGTTTTGGCCCAAGTGCCCTGCTAAAGGGATGTCATGTGCTAGGGTCAAGAGGAACCCCCTAAACTTCTGAGGTATTACCATCCTCCTGGTGGCTCCAGGGGCTGGATCTCTACCCTCAGAATATAGGAGTCCCTCATCCCAATAAACTTTATGGGACCCACTAGCACTCCCAGCAGCCTCAGCAGCAGCCTGCTGTCTGAGGGGTTCAAGAGAGGGGCAGCACTGTTGCTCCTTACTCAGATCTTCCCTAGAAGGGCCCCCTGCCCCCAAGAACTCAACCTGATCAGGCTCAAGTCCCTCTGGGGCAGTTCCTTCTTCAGGATCTGCTTCACCTCCCTCTGGGGGTGAATCTGTGATCTGAGACAGAGGGGAAGGCACTGCCTTTACCCTACTGCTCCTCCTCTTGGGAAGCATCTGGTCCATTGTTCCAGGATCCAGAGCTGGTTCAGTGTTATGCATTCTTGCTTGTGACCTGGTCACAGCAAATACCTCTGCAGGGATGCCCAACATCTCAGCATGAGTCCATAACTCTACTTCAGACCAGGCTGAAGTCTCTAGATCATTGCCCAATAGACATTCGACAGGGAGGTCTGCACTGACTACAACCTTCTTGAGGCCAGTTACCCCTCCCCAGGAGAAATTCACAACTGCCAGACTATGGTTGGTCTTGACATTGCTTGCATTGGTCACCTGGTACATTTCGCCCAGGATGATCTGTCCAGGGTCCACAAGATCCTCTGCCACCATGGTGACACTAGCACCTGTGTCCCTAAATGCCAAAGCCTGTTTGCCATTTATTACAGGCTGCTGTTTGTATTTGCCCAGATTACTGGGGCTTACTAGGAAGGACATATTAAGGTCTCCCTCACAAATCAGCATTGCCTGAGTGGGCACTCTGACTAGGTCAGAGTCCACTTCAGAACCCAGGGTCAACCCTACTACACCCTTATTCTGAGTACCACCTCCACCAGTAGCTGAACTAGGGGGAACAGTTGCCTTAGGGGCAGGAGTGGTGGTGGTTTGGTCTTTGGACTTGTTACAATCAGAAGTCCAGTGCCCTTTCTGTTTACAGAATTTGCACCAGGGCTTCTTTTGGCCTTTTCCCTTGTTGGATTGTGACTCCCCACCAGATGCAGATTTTTGGGGCCCTTGTGAAGACTTCTGGTCTTTTGACTTATCCCCACCTTTCTCAGAGCCCTTAGGATCTTGCTTCTTGGTGTCACCCCCTTGGTTCTGGGGTTTCTGCCTCACCCTGGTTCTGACCCATTTGTCTGCCTTCTTTCCCAATTCTTGGGGAGAGGTCAGATCTGAGTCCACCAGGTATTGATGCAACAACTGGTTCTGGCAATTATTAAGGATCTGTTCTCTCATCATCAGATTATACAATCCCTTGAAATCAGTAACCCTACTGCCAACCAGCCAACCCTCCAGAGCCTTGGTTGCACAATCAACAAAGTCAGTCCAGTCCTGAGTCTGTGCCTTCTGGGTGTCTCTGAACTTCAACCTGTACTGCTCAGTGGTTAAGCCAAACCCATCTATCAGTGCACTCTTCAGGACTTCATAATCATCAGCATCCTCTTCTCTAACAGTGAGGAGCTTGTCTCTACCTTTGTCTGAAAAGGAGAGCCACAAGATTGCTGCCCACTGCTTTTGGGGGACCTGCTGTACTCTACAGGCCCTCTCCATAGCAGTTATCCACTTGTGGATATCATCCCCACTCTGGTAGGGAGGAACAACCTTGCTCAGGTTCCTATGGTCTGGAATAGATTCTCTGCCTCTAGGGACACTGTTGCTGCCACCAAGGGGTTCTAACCCCTCTCTTCTAGAAGCTCTCTGGATCTCCAGGGCTTCTCTATCCAGTGCCAACTGCTTGGTTCTGAGGGCAACTCTTGCTTCCTCATACTGCAGCAGTTTGCACATTCTTTCAGAGGAGGTCTCTCTTATGGGAAAGTATGAGTTCCTCTGGTGGACAAATTCTCTGCCAGAGTGATAAGAGTGGTCAGATTCCCTGGAAGGGGACCTATGCCTCTCCTCCACTCTGTCAGCTCTCTTAGGGAGAATTCCTCTGTCCTTTTCAGGCCCCTTGAGGCCTGGCCCTTCAATCACAGAGTCCTGGTCATTCTGATTTTCATCATCTGACCCAGATACTGTAATTGACCCACCCACTGATTCAGACCCATTAGCTCCTAGAGCCAATCTAAGATCATCTGCTGTCAGCAGATCTATCAGGTGTAGGGTTGAGGGACTCTGTCCTAGCCTCAGGTGTCTTTCAACACACATGGCTCTCAAGTCAGAGAAAGCCATGTCCTTATACTGAGGCTGAGTGGATCCACTGGTTCCACCCTTTAAGGACATTCTAGTGTTGTGCAGTGTTGTACTACCTACACTAGTTTGTGGCCTACTGATACTAGCTTGAGCTGTAGAAAGGGTGTGCTATCCCTTGGCACACAGCTCTAAGTTCAGTAGAACTTATTGATACTAAGCTTGACTTTATATGTACCTTGAGTACCTATAGTGGTTTTCAGTTAGTAATTCAAATAGAGATTTTCTGGTAAAACAATAGCAAGCTGGAATCCCACACGCTGCCCACCAATGTGAGAAGTTGGCCTGGTATATGCTGTTCACTAATTAAAGTGGACACCTTGCACCAGAACAATTCGACTCTTATGGTAGATAGGTTTAAGACAACCTTTATAGAAAGCTATCCTAGTGGTAGCTGTGGAGAGCAGCCTTCAGGCTAAGTCTTGAAGGAATGTAAAGCAGCTTGTTTTACCACACAATCTCTTGAATCACCAAATGAAAAGACACCACACAGGTATATATATCAAATATATATGTATTTATTAATAAACACTCTCTACTAATCTCTTTATGAGATTAGAGGTCAGGAACATATGTACAAGTCAAATGTTATCAAAATAAGTTTAGCACAATCGAATATCACAATCTTAGTTTGCTAGACCTAGGTCTAGGGCATCTAGAATCGAGGGACCCCCAAGAACCACCCCAGGTAGTTGTAGGAGACCCACAGGGGACGGACGCGGTGACCTGGCACCGGTGCGAGTCCTGTGCGAGTCTATGCGCTCAGACGCGATTGAGATTTCAATGTTAAAGGTCCCTTGCGTGTTCGAGGCGAACACACCGATCGGTCCTTGTACGAGTCGAAGGACGCGGTTACAGATAGAGTTGCAAGGGAGATGGACGCGCTGTGTCTAACACAGACGCGAACCTTGTGCGAGTCAGTGCAATGGAGATCTCAGTGTTACAGGCCCTTTGTGTGTTCGAGGCGAACACCGATCGGACTCAGTACGAGTCGAAGGATACAGTTCTAGATAGTGTTACAAAGGAGATGGACGCGGTGTGTCTAACACAGACGCGAACCCTGTACGAGTCAGCGCAATTGTCGCACTTAGAAAATTAGAGTTTTAGGACACTTCGAGGGAAGCTACAAGCAAGTCACTTACAGGGTAAGTAGTTCTAGGACCCACACCCACAGGAGCACCGTAGTGCTGAAGTTACCTCACCCAGGGGAGCCGGGTGCATAGGTGTTCTTTGGTGTCGGGTCGCGGCGTCGTTTTCAATGGGAGCCAGTGAAGACTTGCTGCTTGCGGCGACAGGAGAAGTGTCCGGAGGAATCCAAGCCTGGATTCGGAAGATGGAAGACCTGAAAGCAGAGGGGACAGTGTTCAAAGTCACTTGGCAGTGACTCAGGACAAGGAAGATGGATGCCCACCGTCGTCGCAAGATTCAGGTCGTTCGCGGTTGCCTTGACTCTTCAGCCACGAGGTCCAGGAGGCGTCGACGACGACCAGGAGCTGGATTCGGCGTATCCCACCGCTGCCACCAATGTGAGAAGTTGGCCTGGTATATGCTGTTCACTAATTAAAGTGGACACCTTGCACCAGAACAATTCGACTCTTATGGTAGATAGGTTTAAAACAAGCTGCTTTACATTCCTTCAAGACTTAGCCTGAAGGCTGCTCTCCACAGCTACCACTAGGATAGCTTTCTATAAAGGTTGTCTTAAACCTATCTACCATAAGAGTCGAATTGTTCTGGTGCAAGGTGTCCACTTTAATTAGTGAACAGCATATACCAGGCCAACTTCTCACACTCTCTTCCTCCTGTCCCTCATCAATAGCCATGAGCAAGCCCATGTCTGCCCTGTCCACATATGGTTTCAGTCTGTTGACATGGAGAACCCTGTGGGGACTCCTGGGTGTTCCTAGGTCTACTAAATAGGTGACCTCACCCTTCTGTTCAACAATGGTATGGGGTCCACTCCACTTGTCTTGGAGAGCTGCTGGGGCCACTGGCTCCAGCACCCACACCTTCTGTCCTGGCTGGTAAACAGTCAGCACAGCCTTTTGGTCATGCCAGGCGTTTTGTAGTTCCTGGCTAGCCTCAAGGTTTTTAGTTGCCTTTTTCATGTATTCAGCCATCCTGGAGCGGAGACCAAGTACATAGTCCACTATGTCATGCTTTGGGGGCTTGAGAGGTAACTCCCATCCTTCCTTTACCAAGCACAATGGACCCCTGACAGGGTGACCAAACAAAAGTTCAAAAGGGCTGTAGCCAACCCCCTTTTGAGGCACCTCCCTGTATGCAAATAAAAGGCAGGGCAAGAGTATGTCCCATCTTCGAATAAGCTTTTCTGGGAGCCCTTTAATCATGCCCTTTAAGGTTTTGTTGAATCTCTCAACTAAACCATTGCATTGTGGGTGATAGGGTGTGGTGAACTTGTAAGTCACTCCACACTCCTTCCACATTGCCTTCAAGTATCCAGACATAAAGTTTGCATCCCTGTCTGATACAACCTCCTTAGGGAAGCCCACTCTTGAGAAAATTCCCAGGAGGGCTCTTGCCACCACAGGTGCTGTAGTGGTCCTAAGGGGAATAGCCTCTGGGTACCTAGTGGCATGGTCCACCACCACCAGGATAAACCTGTGCCCAGATGTTGTTTGGGAATCCATGGGACCAACAATATCAATCCCCACTCTCTCAAAGGGAACCCCCACCACGGGTAGTGGTATCAGGGGGGCCTTTGTGGTGCCACCTGCCTTCCCACTGGCTTGGCAGGTTACACAGGAGCGACAAAACTCCTTGGTGTCTTCAGACATGTGGGGCCAGTGAAAGTGAGGGACAAGTCTGTCCCAAGTCTTGTTCTGGCCCAGGTGACCTGCTAGGGGAATATCATGGGCTAGGGTCAGTAGGAAGCCCCTGAACTTCAGAGGTATAACCAACCTCCTGGTGGCACCAGGCTTGGGGTCTCTACACTCTGAGTACAAGAGTCCATCATCCCAATATACTTTATGGGGACCACTAGCATTCCCAGCAGCCTCAGCAGCAGCTTGTTGTCTGAGGGGTTCAAGAGAGGGACAGCTCTGCTGCTCCTGGCTCAGATCTGCCCTGGAAGGGCCCCCTGTCCCTAAGAACTCAACCTGATCAGGCTCAAGCTCCTCTGGGACAGTTCCTTCCTCAGGACTGAGATCATCTCCCTGAAGAGACTGATCTTCCTTCTGAGCCAAGGGGAAGGCACTGCCTTTACCCTACTACTCCTCCTCTTGGATGGCACTTGGTCCATTATTTCAGAATCCAAGGCCTGTTCAGTGTTAGACATTTTGCTCTGTGACCTGGTCACAGCAAACACATCTGCAGGGATCCCCAGCATTTCTGCATGGGTCCTAAGCTCCACTTCTGCCCAAGCTGAAGTTTCAAGATCATTGCCAAGCAAGCATTCCACTGGTAGGTTTGCACTCACCACAACCTTCTTAAGGCCAGTTACCCCTCCCCAGGAGAAGTTAACAATTGCCAGAGTATGGTCTGTTCTGACATTGCTAGCATTGGTCACTTGGTACATTTCACCAAGTATAATCTGCCCAGGATCCACAAGATCTTGTGTCACCATGGTGACACTTGCCCCTGTGTCCCTAAATGCCAAAGCCTCTTTTCCATTGATGAAGGGCTGTTGCCTGTACTTGCCCAGATTACTGGGACTCATAGAGGAGGTCACATCCATGCCTCCATCACAGACTAGGACAGCCTGAGTGAATTCTCTGACTAGGCCAGAGCTCATCTCAGTACCCAGGGTCAACCCTACTAAACCCTTGGCCTGTGTACTCCCACCACCATTTGTAACTGCACTAGGGGGAACAGGTGCCTTAGGGGCATTGGTGGGGGCTGGAATAGAGTCTTTGGACTCGGTGCAATCACTGGTCCAGTGTGTCTTTTGCTTACAGACTTTGCACCATGGTTTCTTTTGGCCTTTCCCTTTGTTAGACTGTGAATCCCCACCTGAAGAAGATTTTGGGGGCCTTGTGAAGACTTCTGGTCTTTACCCTTCTCCCCACCCTTATCAGAGTTCTTAGAATCTTGCTTCTTTGGGTCACCACCTTGGTTCTGTACCTTCTGCCTCACCCTGGTTCTGACCCATTTGTCTGCCTTCTTTCCCAATTCTTGGGGAGAGGTCAGATCAGAGTCCACCAGGTACTGATGCAACAGCTGATTTTGACAGTTATTAAGAATCTGCTCCCTCATGATAAGATTGTACAATCCTGTGAAGTCACATACCTTACTGCCCATCAACCAACCTTCCAGAGCCTTAGCAGAACAATCCACATAGTCCACCCAGTCTTGAGTCTGTGCTTTTGGGTATCTCTGAACTTTAACCTGTATTGTTCAGTTGTTAGGCCAAACCCATCAATCAGAGCACTCTTCAAGACTTTGTAATTGTCAGCATCCTCTTCTCTAACAGTGAGGAGCTTGTCTCTACCTTTGTCTGCAAAGGAGAGCCACAAGATTGCTGCCCACTGCTCCTGAGGGACCCTCTGTACTTTACAGGCCCTCTCCAGTGCAGTTATCCATTTGTGGATGTCATCCCCACTCTGGTAGGGAGGGACAATCTTGCTCAGGTTTCTATGGTCATAAGACCTTTCCCTATCTCTGGGGAAATTGCTGCCACCATGGGACTCTAGTCCCATCTTTTTCTTTGCTTTTCAAGCTCTAGGGACTCCCTGTCTATAGCCAACTGCTCTCTTCTGAGTCTCAACTGAGCTTCTCCATACTTGAGCAGTCTCTCTTTCCTTTCATGAGAGGATTCCCTCCTATGAGAGGAAACAGAGGTCCCAATTGAGGTGTCAGAGTGGTTAGACTCCTGAGAAGGAGATCTAGGCCTTCTGGGCACACTCACAACTCTTCCTGGGGGGACAAAGGGGAGGTCATTCTGATCCTCCTCCTCATCCACAGGAGGAGCTGGGTTTTCCAGGTCAAGGTCATTTTCACCTTCCTGGCCAGTTTCAAAGGGTGGGTCCTGAGTGATTTCACCCCTGGCCCCTTCCTCATCTTCTGCCCCACCCTGTCTGCCTACCCCTTCAGACCCTGGTAGTCTTCTGAGATCATCCAGCAGGAGTACCTCTATGAGGCGTTGGGTGTTGGCACTTTTGCCTGTCTTTAGTTTCCTAGCAGTGCTTAATGCTCTCAATTCCAAGAATGGGAGATTATCATACTTGGAGGGAAGAAGCCCATTGGCTTCTGGCTGGGACCCACTGGTTCCTGGCCCTAAAGACATTACTAGTGTGGTGTGGTGTATGCACTACCTACTCTAGTGTGGCCTACTAAACTCTCTTGAGTTGTAGAAAGGGTGTGCTATCCCTTAACACACAACTCTAAGTTCAGTAGAACTTACTGTATCCTAAGCTTGATTTATATGTACCTAAGGTACCCTTAGTGGTTTTCAGTTGATCAATTCAATTGAGATTATCTGGTAAAACAATAGCAAGCTGGAATCCCACACGCTGCACACCAATGTGAGAAGTTGTCCTGGTATATGCTGTCCACTAATTATAGTGGGCACCTTGCACCAGTCCAAACAACCCCTTATTGGAGATAGGTTAAAGACAACCTTTATTGAAAGCTATCCTAGTGGTAGCTATGGAGAGCAGCCTTCAGGCTAAGTCTTGAAGGAATGTAAAGCAGCTTGTTTTACCAGTCTATACTCTCTTGAGTGACCAAATGAAAGAGGACCACACCAGGTATATATTTAAAATATATGTATTTAGTCTTAAACACACCCCTCTAGTCTCTTTATGAGGCTAGAGTTTGAAGTACATAAGTTACAAGTCAGTTATCAACAGTAATAGCACAAATACACGTTTGAGCCCTAGGGCGTACCAAACCATATACCAATAAAGTGGTATAAGAACCACGACTGAGCTAGACACAAGGCCTAGAGCCTGTAGAAGTGCTTGGCCCTCAAGGAACCACCCAAGGTAGTGACACAGGGGACCCACGGGGGACGCGTGCAGTGTGAGAACACAGCCGCGAGCCGCCGTTGACTTATATGGGGAATGTCGCGGTTGGAGTTTTAAAGAAAAAGGACACTTAGAGGAGGACTTGGAGCAAACCCCTTTAGAACTAGGTTGTTCTAGAGTCTATACCCACGGGAGCACCGGAGTACTCGAGTTACCTCACCCAGGGAAGCCGGGTGCATAGGTGTCTTTCGGGGTCGGGTTTCGTCGTCGTTTTCAATGGCGATCTGCTGCAAAGTGCTGCTGGCGACCAAGTCGAAAGTGTTCGGGTGGATCCAAAGGTGGATCGAAGATTTGAAGAACCTGAAAGCAGAGGGGACAGTGTCTGGGTCACTAGCCAGTGACCAGGAAGGCGATGAGCAGATGCCCACCGATGTCGGGTGCTTCAGGTATGTTGACGGTCGTCTTGACTCTTCAGCCACGAGGTCCAGGAGGCGTCGACGATGACCAGGAGCTGGATTCGAGCTGTCCCACAACGTCTGTCGATTGCAGGGGTGTCGGCGATCGGATTGGACCCAACAAGCCTTGGCAACGGCAAGTCACGTGGAAATAGAAGAAGGACAGTGATACAGACCAGCAAGGTCTGAGGGACTCACCCAGTGAGGGTAAGTCAGGGCACGTCTGGAGCAACCAGGAAAACCCAAGCAAAAGAAGAGTTGCCTTCGGGAGGGCCCACTAGCCAACGGACTAGCGACCGTGAAGGAGCCTCAAGTGGACGCACTTGGAGCTGGCTTACAGGACACTCGTGGAGTGGAGGCCAGTGATCTTTGATGCAGTTGGTGCTGGAGGTGGGGGCTACTAGGAGCCCAAAGCACAACTTCGTGGGATACCAGGAAGAGGATGCACTTGCAAAAGTACTCGGTGTCCAGGGGTCACGGTTCCACATTATCCACAACAGCTACGGGCCTCAACTTTGCTGGGGACTCAGGGCAGCCTCGGGAAGTCTGGAAATCCACCTCTGGTGATGCAAAGACTTCGGCGTCCGGCGGGAGCTTCAGCGATGCAGACCGGACAATTGCTTCTTAGGTGCCTGCCAAGCAGGGGAGTCACTCCTTGACCCCAAGGGAGATTCTTCAGTCCTCTAATCTTAAAGTAGAGCGTCGAGGGTCCAGGATTCTGTATCAGAGTTTCATCCAGGTAAATCTAAAGTCCTAAGGACTGGGGTCCCATACTTATACCAAGTTAGGGGGTTGGACATACTCTGGGGACCCACCTATGGGAGGGTCAGGGAAGAGGGGTGGTTACACCCATTCCCTTTGTCCAGTTTTGCGCCAGAGCAGGGGCTGGAAGCCCCTGAACCGGTTTGAACTGGGGTATGCACAGGGACACCAAATGTGCCCCCAGTGCAGGACTTCAAAGCACCAGAGAGTGCTCCCGCCCAGCCCCAATACACATCATCCTGTCTGGGGAGGTGGTTACACCTCCCTTGGACAGGAAACCTAATGTCCAGGCCTCCCCTGCCGGAGTTTCAGTCAGCAGCAGGAGGCCAGACCCGTGTCTGTGGCAGCAGCATCCATTTTGTGATGCCAGGGCTCTGGAAAGAAGTTACCGGGCAGGCCGGTGTGTACATGTCTCTCCCTCTAGTTGGGTGGAATGCTACCCCCGCCACCATAACTGGCGGGGGGGTAGTATTCCAAGATGTTTGACACCAAACACAACATGTTTTGGTGCAGCCAGTCCAAAGTTAGCATTGTACCGCGAGGATATAATGCACTTAAAAGTATATGGTCAGGCTGCACTACAAACAGCATCAGAGAAGGGTCTCCGTACGCTGCAGAGGGGCTCTGCTCATGCAGGGGCACCCTCTCACATAAGAACCAAGCACTCTGCCTTCAGGATTGATAAGGCCTGCCATAGGAGTGACTTATAGGTTTATATGTGTGTACATATGTAGTGATATAGGTAACCTATATCACAGTAAGGGGTGCATGCACCACCTTACCCAGGCTGCAGTAGCAGACCTGTGGTGTCATTTTGGATGGCCTTCCAGGGGTGGCACAATACATGCTGCAGCCCCTGGTAGGTCTCTGAGGTACCTATGCCCTGGGTACATAGTATACCATATACTAGGGACTTATAAGGGCACTCCAGATTCCAATCAGAGATGTGCCTAAGGCACATGGAAACCATTTTAGAGAGGAAGCAGCTAGGCTGGGGTTCTGATTAGCAGGGCCCCAGCCAGACTAAAGTCGAAAAACAGTGAAGCATCAGCAAAAAGTGGGGGTACCCATGTGAAGCAGATCCTACTCTCCTACAAGGAGTATGAGTAAACAGCATCGGTCTGTATCGAGTGATTTGCAGACATCATCTATGACATTCAGGATCGCTGTCTCTGTGCTGCATCCATCCTTTTCTGAAGCCCGATTGGTGAGTATCCAGAAGGTTGTTTCTGTCAATGTGTTGGTTAAGTGGGAGGAGAACACATCTTTCCAGGAATTTGGATAAGAATGGGAGATTGGAGACGGGCCTGAAGTTATTGGGATTGTTTGGGTCAGAGCCCGTTTTTTTTAGTAATGGCGTGACTTGGCTGATTTTAAGACAGTCTGGCATGACTCCGGTTCTCAGGGAGCTATTTATAATCTTGGTCCAAAGAGGGGCTAGGGCGAGGTTGAGCTTTTTAGCCAGTTGGGCAGGAATAGGGTCCGCTATGTGTGAGGAGGGTTTGGACCTGATAATCATTTCAATGATTTCTGCTTTGGAGATGGAGTTGAAAGACTTCCAGCTGTTAGGGGGTGCATGGGGGTGTTATTGCCTTCTTTGCAGGGGGCGGGCTTTCGTTGGATGACAGGAGGAGGTCATCAAGCGAGCGCTCAATCTTAATGATTTTCTCGTTAAAGAAATTGGCAAAGTTGTCACATACATCTTTGGAGGCCTGCACTGTTGTTGAGGGAGGCTTGGATGTTTGTTGTCTAATGAGATTGAAGAGTTCTTTGGGACGATTTTTGGCATTGTCTAATGCACCACGGAAGAAGGTAGTTTTTTTCATTCTTGATGTGTTTTTTATATTTCTTGCGTTCTGTTTTGAGTTGGTCAAGGTGGGTTGTGGACGGGTTGTTCCGCCAGAGTCTTTCTGCAGCTCTGAGGTGTCTTCTTTCAGAGTTTAGGTCTGTGTTGAACCAGGATCTTGATGGGATGTTCCTGACTCTTTTTTCTTTCAAGGGAACTACTTGGTCTAGTATGGTTGTCATTGTTGCATTGTAGTGTGTAGTAAGTTCAGTTGTAGAGAGGTCGCTTGTGGTGGGTGGAAGTAGTGATCTTACCCTTTCTTACAGGTCGGCAAGGGGAATCTGTCTTAGATTTCTCACCCAATGAAGTGATTCCTGTGTACGGGGTAGGCAATGAGTCATTTGGTTAATGTGAAATAGAATGATGTGGTGGTCTGACCAGTTGACAGGAAGGATGTGCATACAAATGACAAGTTTATAATTTAAAGTTGCAATGCTAATAGCCAATGTTAAGCTCAAAAGTAATTTGGGATGATGAAATATCTCAGCATATTGAGTGCTTGTTTTAGCTAAGAGCAAGCCAGTGATTGATTCCCAGCATAGTTGAAACTGTATTAGGGAGCTATACAGTAGCTCACCGAGTTAAATTTTCAAGCAAGGTGTGCAATTTTGAAGTCACACATTCAAATCCCAAAACCTGAACTTCACAAGCCTGGGTACCAGAAACAGATGGTTACAGACAAGGAATTTCTGTCTATGGGTGGTACTGAAAAGTATTCAATATGTGAAACACTCTGTCATAACAGAACCTAAGGGCAAGCAGTGATCACTTACTGTTGAAAGTCTACCTGTTGTGGCTCTTCTCTCCTGCCCTGCTGTGCCTTATTAAAGATGGAGTTAACTACTTTTACAAACGGTCTAATGGAGTCATTTCAAATTAGCCAGGAGTGTGTGAAACTAATTAGACCCAGCAAGTGATATTCTCCGGGTCTGTCCACGATACCATGATTTACTATCACAGACCAGGCATTCATGTAATTGCTCCAGGGCATCACTTTTGCCTATTGAACTGTACGTACTGTTTCTGTTTTCTGCATTGTGACGACTTCAAATTCCATGTCTTTTCTCTTTTATACCCTAGGATGAGCCGAGTTACACTCGATGGGTTGAACTGGTAGCTTCCTGCACAATACTCTCCACGCTGTGTTTATCTCCTTAGGAATCCTCACTCCTGACATGGAATAACAGTACACATGGCACTCCTCTTCAAGTTGCTGACTCCTCCATCACACCAGCACATCTTGGACCTGGAATTTTTTGGACTAAAAGCCAAACTGCTGTGGTTCCGGTGAACACTGAATCTTCTTTCGGGAATATATGAAATCCAAAAGTGTTCTAATGCTTTTTAGTGGCCCCACTTGTGTAGTACATCCATTTATCTTTTACAAAGCCCGCCACAGCATTTGAAAGAAAGATAATACTGTGGATCATTTTATAGTGATTCGCACACTTTAGCATTTACTTCTGGATCCAAACTTCAATAATGATACACACACTTCAAAATACTGTAGATGTGTTCATCATTGAACAGACTTTCAAACTTCTGATTCATACTGTTAAAATTAATGCACAGTACTCTTTTGGTCTAGTCAGTACTGCAGATTAAGTTACAACATTTTTTGTCGATTTGTGTGTGTATCAGACAAGGCTAAAATACTTGAAGTATAGACAATTTGGGCAATGAAAGGCCACCCCCTTTCTTCCTACAGGAACTTGGCAAACCATTTATTAAATGGATACATGGATTCAAACTTCTAATGCATACTTAGGTGCAATTAATGGTCAAAGACACTGTTCTGAAAAAAAAGTGCTATACTATTACTTGGACTGGGAAGGGCAAAAAGATTTTGGCAATCTGTCTTCTTATGTACCTCAAGCAGGAGATGATTTGGATGAATATCAAGGAATCTTGTAATGTACCGTTATATGTTTTTTACAAGAGCACGGGTTCCAATGAACTGAATAACTCATTTGGTACAGCTCTAAAAGTATTGGTAAAGAATTCTTAACTTGAAGGGTTTACTCCACAACCTATCAGGGATTAACTGGTAGTTAGATGCAGTTCTAAAAGTATACAAGAAAATCTATTAACTTGTAAGAATCCTACACTAGACAAAGCTTTGGATACAGTTCACTACATGGAACATTCACAAGAAGATGCTAGGCAATTACAGACCTGTCTTTCTAGTCACAATTTATGCTCATATGCTGCCATTTCTTTCACCACACTGCACGGTCCATTACTGCCATATGTGTTCATTAAGTCCTGGTCCACAAAATTGAGATCTAAAGTGCAAATTAAACCAAGGGTACTGATTAAACAAACCTACAATAAATTGGGACTTTTTTATAAGTGTGGAGCTGCTTCTCATACAGCTACTTTCCTCCTTTGACCCGCCATTGGGACACTTTGGCATTAATGATGAAAACCTGGTCACTTCAGATAATCCTGTAGAGGTGACAGACAAGTTGAAGTATGTTGTGTTCAGATCAGAGTGTATTGGGCAACTCTGAACAAAAGTTAGATGATTTAGTTGTAGTGGGTGACATTAAAAGCAACTGTGCTGGACTTGAGTGAACAAAAGATGGATGCTTTAGCCCTAGCGATTGACAATGAAAGCAACAGAGCTGTTGATACTATTAAAAGATGTGACGCTCCACGCATAAAAAAGTATTAATATATGGTAAACCAATTGACTTAGTAGTAGACTCAGGTGCAAGAATCACTATCTCTTCTGTTGAAAATGATAAAAGAGTCTGGTCTGGGGACATCAGATTTTGCTTCCAACTAATAACGTTACCATGTTGGCGTATGAGGGAAGCAAGATTGATTTGATAGAGTTCTTTGAGCTGATCTCTCATTCAAAGATCTCAGTATTGAGATTAATGTTTACGTAACAAAGAAAGGACTCAGGGGCCTATTTACAACCACCTAGCGTGACCAGTGCGTCACTTTTAATATGGGAAAAAGGAACGTACCGGCTGCGCAAAGGGCTTGTACACAAGCCCCTCAATGTTCTTGGGTGGTGTCATCAGGCACACTTCAAAAAGATTAATAGACCCAGAGAAAATGTTCAGGTGTCCTTAGTAGAAGATAATATTATTCAGTATTAGTGTGAGAAAGTTAAAGAGGCCACCCCATGTGAAACATAAGCTTCAAAATGTACCTTTTATCTTTTGCGCTGAGCTTGATAAGCACATTGATGCTGCGTTAAAACAGGGTGTTATTGAAACTGTTGATGGCACATTATGGCTTTCTTCACTTGTCCTAGTATGCAAGAAAACTGGTAACTTAATAGTGTGCATTGATCTCAGAAGCCTGAATTATGTCGTCTGAGTAGAGAGTTTGCCGTTCCTTCATCAGAGATCTTTTAAGCATCACTGGGCAAGCCTCTTTGTATATGAAGTTGGATATGAAAGAAGCACATGACCAATTGGTGCTTGAAATTAGCTCAAGGCACACAGTATTGAGAGTAATGTGTACATGGCAAAGAAAGGACTCATTGTTCTTGGGTGGTGTTATATGTTCAGTTCATGTCGATTTTATTAATGTTTAGACATTTGTCTTTACAACATACACTTTAAAACAGAATAAGGCATTTAATTTAACCCCCTCACATCTCTACCCCCCCCCATGATTCGGATACAGGTTCCAACCCAAGTACACCGACTTCTAAGTATCAAAAACTCACTTAAACTCATTGCCAAGCATCATGCATCACTAATCCATACATATTTTTTTAAATGTTGCCAAAGCACATGCAACATCTAAAAATTCCAAGTTCAACAAAAGTGCAACTGCATCATTATGATTTATGTTAATCTTATTAAAAGTGGTTTTAAAAATCAAATGACGTATCCTGGTAAAATTACGACAATCAATCAACAGATGAACATTAAAATTTTGGAACCGCAACCCAACATGTATTGTACAGTTGTTCTCTGCATCTAAAAGAACTGCACATTTTTTGCCCCTTATATATTGTACATTCAAAGCTACCCGAAATTTTAATAGAACTAAGCATAGCTGGGCATCAGGAAGTGCTGATATATACAGAAATGCCCTCCTGTTATCCCAAGATTATACCATATACTTTGTAGAGGGTCTATTCCCTACATACTCCATATCGCCCGATCTGGACTCTCTTCTTTACACCTTTTTTAGTTTGGCTTTTAAAAGCTGGGAGGCCTCCATTACCATAAATTTCTCCATTTTTCAGGCCCCCACAAAGACAACTAACCTATTTCTGACCTGCATCGCCCAGCTTAAATCACTCCTACCTAATTTGGCAGCACATAAGGCTGATACCTTCTGTCCCTCTGAGGCCCAAAGTTTCTCCCAAAATCAAAGGCTGCTTTATGGACTAACAAATTCCAAGCCTGCAAGTCGCCTTTTTGCTTGACTCATCGTACAATTCGGGAGGGCTAACAAGTCTTTCAGCCACTTGCTCTCACATCTCTCCCAACGTCCCTCCATTCTTAGGGACAATACCTCAGCCCCATAAAGACATTGAGTAGGGACCATTGCATTATAGGCTGTTAGAAAGGGAAGCCAGGGGGGCCACCGAAATAATTCTTAAAATTGACAAGGCCCCCTATATTTGCTGCAGCCCTCATCTCCACCAATTCTTTATGTAGGGCCCAGCTCAGCTGTCTTGTGAATGGCATGCCAATGTACTAATAAGACAATACCACCTCAACCCTACTATTACCTAACAGCAACCTACACGGTTTAACTTTTTCCCCAAAGGGGATTATTTTAGGTTTTTTTCCAAATTCACCTTTAATTTATTATCCTCACAATAATTGTTAAATCTAATCAACTTTCTCTGTAAGCCTACTTGAGTCAGATCCAAAATTGTCTGCATTGAGCATAAATGACACGTGTCTACCCCCTATTCTCGGTGAAAAGGACTGGGTCACCGCCAACGGCCCCTGGCGGTCCGCTAAGAACTAGGAGAACAACATAGGGGCCAAGACACAGCCCTGCCTTAATCCATTTCCTAAAGGTATTCTTTCCAAATCTAGCTCCACTTGGGCCCAATTTTCAGAGTGCAATTCCTGCAGGATCACCAATAAACATTGGGGTATACCCTGCTGTCTTAATTTAGCCTAGCGTATACTACAGTCTACCAAATCAAAAGCCGAGCTAAAGTTGACAAAACAGATGTTTCCTTCGCCTTCTGCCCCAATGCCCACAAGCTGAAGCAATGATCTATAGTTGAGTGGCCGGGCTTGAAACCCCCCTGTTCCATCGGAACGATTCCATTACTCTCAATACAATTCTTCAATGAACTGAGAATAACCTTGGAGTATAATTTTGCACCTACATCCAACAGGCTTATCAAGTGATAGTTCCCTGATATATTCATCCCGCCTTTTTTATGTACTGGTTTAATTATTGCACCCTTTCAGCTGGACGGGAATGTACCAGTCTTGGTTATAGCCAAAAAAACTTTTGAAAAAAATGTTGCCCACCACAATGGGGCAGACAATCACAATTGCCGGAAGATTGTCCGATCCTTCTCCTTAAGTTAAATTTAGGGAGGTTATTAGCTCGGCTATAGATTGTATGGAAATGGACTCCAAGTCTTCATCCCCCAGGTAAGCCAGCTTTCCCTCACAGTTATCTCCCTGGCCTTATAAATATTACTTAAAAAGATTACACAGTCGCATTCTGGCATTGGGATTGAGTGGTGTTATCAGACAGAATTCAACAAGATTCTTAGACCCACAGAAAAAGATGCTACCCCCCTGTGAAACATAAGCTTCAAAATGTACCTTTCATTGTTTGTGCCGAGCTTGATAAGCCAGGACACCTCCAGGACACCTCTGGGTAACTGCTGCGCTTTAAAAATGTCATTAACATAACATAACATAAGCACATTGATGTTATGTTAAAAAGGGGCGTTATTGAAGCTGTTGATGGCACATTATGGCTTTCTTCACTTGTCCTAGTATGCCAAGAAAATGGTCACCTAAGAGTTAGCATTGATCTCGGAAGCCTGAATGATACTGTCTGAGTAGAGAGTTTGCAGTTCCCTTCATCTGAGATCTTTTAAGCATTGCTGCACAAGCATCTTTGTATTTGAAGTTGGGATAAGAAAGCAGCACATCACCAAATAGTGCTTGAACTTAGTTCAAGGCACTATTCTGCGTTCATAACTCCTAAAGGAACCTACCAGTTCTGTTGTATGCCATTTGGCTTGGCATCAGTGGTCAAGCTTCCAAGAGTGGTTTCTGAGATGTTAAAACAGGTTGCAAATGTTGCCATTTTCCAGGATGACATTTACATTTTTCGGGACATGATTCAAGAACATGATCAAGCCATCAAGAAAGCTCTGAAACTATTACTTGAAATGACAGTCACTCTAAGAAAAGTGTCATTAAGAAAAACAAAATGTTAATATTTAGGTCAAATCTTGTCAAGGCCTTTCGTAGGTTGCGGTTGGTGCATTGTATTATCAATGTCCCATCTACCAACAACAAATATCAATTACAGTCTTTTCTGGGTATGAGTGAGTTTTACACGAAGTTTGAGAAAGGATATGCTGGCATATGGGAACATTTAGAGTCTTGCTAAAGAAGGATACAATATTTGAATGGTATGAGAATGCGAGATGGCTTTTATCCAAATCCAACAAAATTACTTCTCAGGCCCCTTCTCTTTACCCATTCATGGAAGGGCTCAGCAGTCATATCACATTTGACGCCAGTGCATATGATATAGGCACTGTATTAACTGTATTGCAAGAAGTCCTCAAATACTTAGCCAACGGCTGACCTAGGGAAAGGGTTGTACCCCAAGATGTTCAACCATTCTGGAAAGTAGGGAAGAGGTGAATGGCTTGCTTTTTAGAGGTGAGAAAACTTTTTCAACTCAGAGTTTTCAACACCAAATTTTGGAAATTGAGCACAGTGGCCATCTTAGTTTGACTGTGACTAAAACATGCATTAGAAAATAATATTACTGTGCCCTGAATTATAAGTGAGGTTTTGAAGTATGTGTGAAAGTTTTGAATGCACCACAAATACAAGTGTCTGGTGACTGTATCTCTCGCTGAATCTTCAGGGTCTGTACTTGAAAGAGCTTGGCAGAAGGTTGGGTTGGATGTCTTGGACCCATTTCAAATCTTGCCAGATTAGTTATGCTATGCACTATTGCTCATGGACCATTTAACTAGATGAATAGAAGTCAAATGTCTGTGAGGCCCCACTACAGATGTAGGCATCAACAATCCATGTGAAGTTTTTTGTCAAAGAGGCTGTGCCAGAACGTGTTCTGCCAGATATGGAGTTCAATTTCCTTCTCACGCTATAGGTGACTTTTTTTTTTAGAAAGGTTTGGTGTGAAGCATTGAAGGCCTCCTTTGTATCAACCCTTGAGCAGCGGATTGTTCAAAAGATTCTATTGTGTTTGGGTTACAAGAAAGATGTCATGGTGGCAGTATGTGTGTTGTTGTGGGCTTACAGAATGACTCCAGACATTTCCACTGGGAGATTTCATTTGAGTTGATGTGTGGGTGAATTGTGTCTTTAGGGTTGCATCCCAGTTGTTTTCATGCTTATATGCCCAAAGACATTTCTTTTCCTAAGTATTGGTTGCATAATTATACACCCAAAGAAATGTATTTTCCTTAAGATTAGGAAATGGCCATGAGTGGGAAAGATACAAGACACAAGGAAAATTCAACATACATTAGAAATAGATCTAAATGTCCATGGTTTATTGAAGGAGACTAGATTAAGGTGAAAGAGCCCTTTTTTGTTAAAAAGGGTTTATCAAACTTTTGTGATCATTTACGTGTGTTGTAACTGTGAAGCAATGCTGTGTTGGATAAAGGGGACATTGGTGGCATTGTGGAAGGGTAGTCAAAGTGCAAAGATTCTAAGTAATTGGGTTGGGCAAGAATAAAACCCTGTACCACTAAGACAGAATGGGAAAAGCGTTTTGAATTTTGTTCTACTGAACCGGATTAATCAAAGAAGATACTATTTAAGAATTAACCATTGACACCTAGGAATTTTAGTATATTAAGTAAATACCGATGTTGAAGCCAGCAGATAAATCAGGGGGAACAAGTAGTCATTAATATATCCTGAGTCAAGAATATGAACCACAACAAACTACAAAGTGATGGAAGAAATGCTTGAATTATTCTTAGCCACTCGTAATCACTTTGACTAAACCGTAGTGCATTTCTTTTTGCCTAATGTCAAATAAACTCTAGACCAAGACCATTGCGTTTGCCACCCTATATTTGATGGTTATGCCCAGACTTGGGTCCCTTGCTCACTGAGTCATAGGAATTGAGGTCTAACTCACTGATAAGGCCCAAATAGACCGAAACTAGTCTGGCCTGCTTGTGAACCAATCTGGAGGGAACCTGGCCTGCCAGTTTGGGCTGAACTCTTTCTTTTATAGGAGAACCAAAGCTGATTTGCATATGGCAGGTCTCTATCAAGAGTGGCATAGTGGGAAGAAAACGATTGACTGGAATCTAGCCACAACTAAATACCAGTGCATTCAACCTATCACCTTTTGGTTTTCCTAAGAATGCAAATTGTGTCTTCAACAACTTGGAGCAAGGATGCCTCTTTAAAACACACTGGTCTGAAGCTTTATTGAAACCCATCTAAAAGTTTGTTGTCATAGATGAGCTACACAACTTTATATGACTATTGTGAGGAAATGAAACTCTGAAAGAGACACAAAGATTATAGGAGCTATAGCATCATCTGTGGGTTTCTTTAGAAGGGAAAAGACTTGTCAACTTTCCAGGTGATAAAGGAAAATACCTTTCATAACAGATGAATTAACTAGCTTGATCTAATACTGTAAGAGTTGATAAGTCAGGTCCGGAAATTCAATGGAATCAGATCTGTAAAACTAAACTGTCAGATGGTTTCATATATGTAATACTTTTCAGCAGAAAGCTATTTGAAATTTCTTTAAAATCGTTATAGTTAGCACTGAATAATTGTCAATAGTCCATTTTTTCCTAAGAAGTAGGAAGTTGAGGCACCAATTCAATGCCTTTAAACCTTCCCATCAAGTAACTGAGCAAATTCTTCATACATGATCAGAATCTGTGAAAACAAGTGAGGGTTATTGACTATGTTGGACATGGCCCTTACTGCAGATTTATCCCCAAATTGTTTGCCTACCTCCTCCTATTTTTCTGACCCTCTTTGTACTGGCTTTAAGATTCTAGGCACTTTACTATTGCTAACCAGTACTAAAGTGCATATGCTCTGTACTCTAAACATGGTAACATTGGTGTATCCAAAATTGGCATATTTAATTTACTTGTAAGTCCATAATAGAGTGCTCTATGTCTGCCTAGGGCCTGTAAATGTAATGCTACTAGTGGGCCTGTAGCACACGTTGTGCTAACCACTCAGTAGCCTATTAAACATGGCTCAGGCCTTCCATTGCAGAGCCTGTGTTTGCAGTTTCAAACTGCCATTTTGACCTGCTAAACTACTTGCCAGGCCCAAAACTTCTCTTTTCTTACATAAAAGTAAATCCTAAGGTATGCCTGGTAGTGAAAAACTGCTAAATTGGTTTTTCACTACTGCAAGAGCCTATCGCTCCCAACATGGGGATTGCCTTAAATCATCTTTAAGTGTAACTTTCCATTGGGAGCAAATAGAACATTGGAGTTTGGTGTTTCTGAACTCACAATTTAAAAATACATCTTTTGGCAAAGTTGTTTTCTAACTTGCTTTTCTGAAAAGGCCACTTTTAGAAAGTTTAAACTGAAGATCACTGGTACGCCGTCGCGACCCAGCCTCAAGGTGCACTGCCGGTATGGCAATAGCCAGTAATCTCATACTGTCAATCCAATAAACACTCTTTAATCCAAGTAATCCAAGTACTTCATTGGTTGTTCAATTTTTACAACATTCACGCAGAGGCCAAGTGAATTCAAATCTTTAATGTAAAAGAATTGCCCATCCAGGCGTTATTCTGGAACACGTTCAAATACACTTATCAGTCCTGGGTAACCATGAGAACAATTTACCCAATGCATTTCGGGCTGTGAGCCCTTCGTCAGGGGTAGCTATGATAAAAAAAGGGAAGTTTCATCAGAATAACATAATTGCATCTTTTCAAACATATCATCACAAAATTACATCTGTTAACATACAGTCACCAAATGAAACTATATCAAACATTGGTTAATAATCAACAAGCGCCTGTTGATTTAAACCATCACTTGTTGCAAAAACAAACAATTAGATTATGGTATCTGCTGAAGTACATTATGTGCATATCGCTACGACTAAATAGAGGACCTAGGTTGGATGCCGAATCCCTGTTAATTCTGCACTCCTGAAGCTAAAGGAAGCCTGAGGTATCATTAACCCTGGCAGTGCAGAATTAACTCTCCCTATACCAGGCATTCATAATGAGAACCATAATGACAAAGAGGTTTCAAAACATAAAATAACCTCCTTAAACTGTGCAACAGTCTAACACACACCTCAGCAGATCCTTGAACACACTCATCCCCCACACACAATACTCCACGCCTGGAGGAAATTGCGCATCATAAACAGAGTGCATCACGATTTTCACGAAACCACTGTGTTTAGATTTGGGACGCACATAGTTTGCACCTGATTTGAAGCTCATAGCAGCATTTAAACTTAGCCTGTGTTTTCTAGAAGACAGCGTTCTAGTATTCAAAGAAAAATAACAGGCTTTGCTGAGCACCTGACCGGCATTCGAATAGTTCCATGGTGTTGCCATGTTGTTTTTTTTTTATATAGCGCAAACTCGACCCGAAGGTATCAGAGCACTTGAACACCAGCTGCATTACAGACGGACACATTCATTTAAGGCATGGGGAGATTAAGTGATTTGCGCAGAGTCACGGGATGTTTGAGCGTCCCTGCCGAGACTTGCACCTTCCGAATTTTCAAGGTCAGCTTCCCTAGCCGTTAAGCCACACTCTCTCCCTCTAAGATAGCTAAGTGAACTGAATGCCTGCCTTATGTAAGGAAACATGTTACAGTGTTTGAAAAAGCTAGGTTATGCTCTTGTGTGTAAAGATGTCTGGTTTCAAGCACCATTTAATTGTTTCCTCAAATGCTTGTTGCATTGGGTGATGGGGGGGGGGTTAAAGGTCCCTGACACATTCTTGCAACTCGGAGCATATATCAGGCACAAATGCTCTTTTGTTAAAACGTGGCTCATCCCTGCATTGCTTTACATCGCTATGAAGTAACTCCGAAGGGAGGGGTATAAGTAGGGGCTTTGCCTGGCCTCCAGAGAAGCTAAAGTTGACAGGTATGTTGAATGGTCTGGAAACAAACTGACGGCTTTAGATTCAGCCACCGCTTAATATGGGTTTAAACCCTCGGACGTTGTTCTTTGCAGGGCTGCACGTCACTGAATGGAGAGCATTTGGTTTAAAGACGTGAGGCTCCTCCTCTATGCACTCATTTTTTAATTGGTTCGGTGCCTCCTGCGTGATATGCAGTATGCACTATGATGCATGTGGAGAACCGATCAACCAGTTTATGTAAGGTCACAACAAGAACATGGTAATATTGTTTTTAAACTTAATCTTCCCCATTCATGACAGGTTGAATGCTTGTTGCATTCTGGGTGTTTGAGTCCATAACAGTAAAGCTCCGGATTGTAATGTATTGTAGGCAAACTGTTAGGCATGGGCGCTTATCAGATCATATTGCTGCATCGCTCGCCAGTCACTCAGATTTCCTTTTTTTGACCCAATTACACTATTCTGTGTACCCCACTCATGGCACAATACAATAGAAATAGCGTAGACATTTCAAAAAACAGTCGAGAGAAATAAATTAGCACATTAACTTAATATGAGTAAGGACATTTAAATGTAAACCCAAATAAAGTAAGAGTACTTTAGAGGCTTTGGTGTTACTGTCAGAGATGCCGACTTTGGAATGGGGAACCAGGTTCAAGTCTCAGTGTCGACTCAACGTCCTGTTATTCTGTGCAAATCACTCTCCCCCTGCTTGAAAAAAATGAATGTGGTCTTGTGTAATGTAACAGGTGTTAATGAAAAGCACTACAGTATCTTAAGGGCGAATTAGCAATATATGAAACTGCACAAACATAAATTTTGGTGAAAAAAATTGAATTCCCTGGTTTAAATAGGAGCGCTGCATTCCAGCATCTCTGTCCTCGCAGCCCTCACCTGCGCGCGCAACAACTGAACCATACCAAAAGTTGTGTCCAAGTATACCTCTAAATCCCGTTCATACGCACATCCGGTGGCGCCGGAAGTTACGTCACCTACTAGTGCCAGCCAACGTTTGTGGGCACACGCTAGAGTATTATGGGGAATCAAAGAGGACCATGAAAAAGAGAATAGGGGTGCTACTTTAAGCTTTACAGCGTGCAGATTACTTCAAGATCGAGTCTCATCAGTCCTTGCTGACCTAGAGATTCTGCTAGGTAAATCGTCAGCGCCAAATTGATGTTCGGTAGATCGTATCGTTTAATGATTGTGTGTTGTTTTGTTTGTTTTGGAAATGTGTGTCTTTTAATAAATATTGTTTCACTCCTGAGCAATAGCGTACTAGTAATGTATCTGTATTTGTCCACATTTAACAAAACCGTGTGCGTCTTTCACTTTTTCGAACTTCCTCTTCTGTAAACGTATGTACTGTCCAAAGGAAACAAATTGTGTGGTAGGTTAACTCGCAGTGTCTGCATACACACTTAACACAAACCCCCCTATGCTACTAATTTAATAGGCATGACTGCATTTTTTCGGCGATCCCTCCACAAACTATTTTCTCAATGGAGTGTTTGGCTTTTTTCTAGGGCCTGTATTTCTGCCCTAGAAAAAATCGTTTTTGCGTTAAACCTTCTGATATAGCCCGCTGTCCGCTACTCTTGGATTGCTGTTTGGTCTGTCAGCAGACCGAGACCTACTCGGCATTATGGGACCACCAGCAATAAATCTGGTCAGTAATGGTGGGAAAATTGTGTATGATGTTCCATTCGTTCCATCTACAGCTGGTATTTCAGTTTTTAGAGAGCCATGTGCAACACTTCTTATCTTCTTTTTTTTTTTGCAGTTTTATATAGTGCGAGCTTGACCCGAAGTTATCGGAGCGCTAACATGAGCACCAGTTTAATTCATTTTTGGTAAGCATGGGGAGATTAAGTGATTTGCCCAGAATCACAGGATGCTGAGCCGACGCCGAGGCTCGAACAGGGTCCCCCAGCTCCAAATTTTGCAGCTCTGGCTGTTATGCCACATCGTTTTATTGAACTGATGTTATAAATTACAGAAAGAAATTAGGTTCTTGCTCCCCACTCAAGGCATTTGTCTCGAAGACGTGCTGTTTTTTAGTCTTGCTGCCGGTTTGGGGGACGGGGTGGGGTGGGGTGGGGGGGGGAGGGTGCGCTGACCTCAGTCACCAGATCCTGGCAGTTCCTGCAGCCCCTGCTCACTTTTCACAAAATAGACCAGGCAGCTGTTTGTATTGTTCCTGATGTGAAGAATTTTAAATGACAACTGTGCCAAAATACATACATTGAAATATTTATGTAAGTGTTGAAGTGGTTTGGAAAAAAAGTGTTGGAATATTTTTAGACGTGTACATAATTTTGGGTCCTTTTCACCTGTGTTCTCTCAGCTTGTTGTTTCTCATCTTCATATTCTTACTACAATTTCTATTGGTCACATCTTATAAGCGACTTTTACTTAGAGGTATAGTCAAGGCCTCTGGAATTTAGCGATTTTTCGGCTGCATTGTTTTCTGTATAATTATAGATTTTCCACATATGCCACACAAATCATCATCTGCTGCATAATTTACAGATATTACTGAACAATTGCTTCTAGCTCAAAACTTAGTAAAACATGCCAACATGTGTTGCTGTCCAACAGAAAGCACTTCTCAGAGGTTGAAGGTTACTTTTCTGTTGCTCATTGCTGCATTTGACAGCATATCGGGGGGGAGGGCTAGTATCTTATCTCAGTCAGGGACACTAATATGGAAACCTAAAGGTAATAAAGCTCGAGGTCAAGGACCGCCACCCAACCCCCCTCTGAGGTAAGCAATGTTAGTTTCACAAGCGCTATCCTCGTCCTATGGGGACTCCAAATGAGCTGCAGGAGCAATGTATCAATGTCCTGGAAGATTGTTCGGTGTAGCGATATTGAGAGGGCTGTAAAATAGTACAACAGCCTAGGGAGGAGGACCATCTTTGTCAGGACCACTCTGCCTAATACTGTTAGTGGGAGTGTCTGCCAGAATTTGATGAATTGCTGCAGAGAAGCTACAGCCGCCACAATGTTAGCATCTAGAAGTCATTCTTCTATTACCTAAATGCTGACCCCTAAGTACTTAATTGTGACCAGTTCTAGCTGCAGGGAGTCTCCTAATGCTTCAGGCTTGCTCCATCCCCGGGGTCCATGATGGAGTACACACATGACTTCTCACAGTTGACCCATAGGCCTGAGATTGCACCAATCTGTTCCAATTCTCTAACTGCCCCCTGATCCCCGCTCATCCTCTGCCATGCCTCTCATATATACCATCATATCATCAGCATATAGCAAAGGATGCAGGGAGGCTTCATTAATAACAAGCTTTTGACAGTGAGCTCCCTGACGGAGGACATTGGCCAGTGATTCTAGCGCTATCATGAATAACACAGCTGAGATTGGGGAGCCCTGCTAGTGTCCCTACCCACCACATAACTGTCACAAATGACGTCACCCATTTTCACTCGGGCAGTCTGGCTTGTGTACAGCAGCTTATAGTCCATTTGATCAAGCTACTGTCACAGGTGGACATAACTTACTGTTTTTTTAATTTTTTAATTTTTGTCCCCTCTATGTTGGATTTCTCTTTGACACTAGGTGGACCATTAAATTATAACAGTTTGTGGGAATAATTTAGGTTCCAAGCAGCATTATATCTTCCTTTTCAAGGTGAAACATACTTTTTCCATTGAAGACCAAGAGAAATGAGTGATGCTGCTTATGCTACTCCTTGCATTTTGGTGAGTCGACATCCATGGCATAGTGGTAAGTGGGAAGCACGGTGTGTACAGGTGTGCATGGGAAGTACAGGAGGCATGGAATGCACAAGAGGGCAAGGAGAAAAAATGGACTGTGAAGAAACAACCAGGACAGGCAGAGTGGCCACAGGAGGAACTTGGGACTTGGTTCAATTGAAATATAAATTTTCCTTCCTCATAAATATTGATGCACCTGGTATCAAGGTTGGGGTGTGATGGAGCAGAGAAAATAACATTTTTTAACCCCTAACAAATTTTATAAATAATTAATAAAATGTTCGTTTAAATGTATTAATCAACACTGTACGTGGGGAAGGGTAATACGCAAGTGTATGTGCTGAATAATCTATTAACGAATGTCTGTGTGTCTAATTATAACATAAAAATAAATGCGTACTAATTTATAATAAATGCATGATTTGTGCTTCATAGAAAATAAACGTGTCGTTGCAAAAACAATAGTGATGGTAAGTAAGGAACAGCTTAAATGTTGCTTTCTGCTAGGTAATAACTAATTGGGGTACGTAGATGACGGGAGGGAAACGAAAAGGCTATGTTTCTCTATTTTAATTATGTTTTGTTTATTTCAAAATAGTGCTTCTAAGTATAAACGAGTGGCGATATAAAATGGCTGCCAGTTAATGAAGTGCGCAAGTGCGGGGAAACACGTGACAAGGGAGAAAAGTTGGAGAAAAGCTAACCTCGTGATGTTGCTGAGAGGCTAGGATGCGAGAATGGTCAAGGCTGATGTGACCTAATTGAACTGATAGTGTGTCGTGGTGATCAGCAAAGAACCGTGGGAAACCATTTTAAGAGAAAGGACAATGTCTGCAGAGTTCTCGAATGTATCGAAAGAAGTTACAAATGTACTGATCGAAGCGGATGGAAACATGTCTTGAACTGTGAGAAAGGAAATGATCCAAGGACCCGTTGGATCCAAGAGAACTTGATTAAAGAATGAATAGATGAAATGTATGAACCAATGAAAGTAAAGCGTGTTATTAATGTTGCAACAATTAGTTAGCAAAGTTAGAATTAGGGTATAAGAGGGCCTACTCTTAGTGGGAGGGGGTTCACAGTCACGATCGGAGTTGGAGAGTCGTGTTGGTGTTGGTGGCTTCCAGTGCTTGGTGGTCCTGATCGATCCATTACTGAGCGGGAGATGCTGAAAGACTTTTAGATGAGACGGGTTGCAGGTAGCTGATGCTGACGAGCTGAAGTTTCTGTTGCTGTCTTAATTTTCCAGTTGAGTATGAGAATCAGGTTATTTTTAATTCTTAAACTTAGGTTAGAAATCATTAGGCTAAATTAGGAAGGTAGGCAGGTAATTAGGGTTTGCTTCATGACAAAAATTTCCTTTCTGCAATAAAATTGATTATGCTTAATAAATATTTGAATTAATAATGAATGAATAATTGAATAAAAAGTTTAAATTCTTTCTCATGCTTTTAAAATTATATAAAATGTAAGATTCTTTAAATCAAACGACTCAGTGGTTATTTTACTAAATGATTGTGACACCAGTAATTGGTTATTGTGATTTAGCTGGTCTTAATCACTATGAACTAATTTCTTACATGAATGATTCATCGACAAAACAATGAGCAGGAATATCTTAAGAAATAACTGAAAAGAAAACGATAGTTTTAGGTAATAAGATATCCCGGCTCCTTCCAGCGGTACATAAATGGTGTTTTCCATTTAGTTCTCATGCTTCTCCTAGGAGTACAGATTTTCGTAAAAGTGTAAAGGAAATCCAGGTGTGTGCGTGTGTGATAGGCGATGTTTATGGGCCCCATCGTCATGTGGATGTGAGAAAATATAGTTTGCCCCTGGATTGACCAATAAGTGACCTAGGAGGAGAATAGTTTTATTGTACGCGCTGCATCAGATTTCTTGGTAGCAGAGTTATGGTTTTCTATAGATTAGTTTAGTGATTATTGTTTATTGATTATTGATTATTTTTTTTTATGACTAATACTATATGTTGAGTTGTGTTATGTTATATGTGAGTTTTCACGCTTCTGGGATGTAGGAAGTGGAACACGTGTGGCAAGAGAAGTCACATGGAATTTGGTACATGGTCTGAATTCATTTTGGTAATAACACAGGTTATGTTATGTTAGGGATTTTCTGTACGAAAGGTGTGTAACTGAAATAGCAAATCACGTTTTCTTGTGAAACTTTGGCCTTAATTCTCAGGAGCCTAGTCTCCACATGTGTCTTATCCCCAGAGAAACGAGTAAATTGTTTGCTTGAAAGAAGGGTAAGGTAGAGGGAAGTGCTACTTTATCGGCGAGAGTTAATAATTCTGTGGTAGGGTAGAGGTAAGCGCTGCCTACTGGAAATACAGGATTCTTGTGTACAAGGACAAAGCTGACACTTTTGTTTAGCGAATCAGACTATGGAATTGTTTTAATTGTTGTAACTAACGGAGAAAACAGTGAAAAGAAAAATTGCCGATAAATTTTGTAAAGGAGGGGTAAAAGAGCAGGAGTGACGTGGAACAGTGCCGCGCTAGGATTGGATAGTGCGCTAGTCACGTGAACACAGAGTCAGGAGTGACGTAGAAAAGTGCCGCGCTAGGATTGGTTGGTTCGCAGACTAAGGGAATTGTTCTGATTGGTGCATTAGTGTGAGTCGCGCTGTAATTGGTTGAAGTTTCGTACACAGAACAGTGCTAGTGTGAAGAGAAAAACAAATCGAAAATATGCCGTATTACGAGTATGAAAGGGAGATAACGTCATGGACGACGAAAATAAAGAATTTCTTTAAGAAAGACAAAAAGGTTGTGACTAGAGAGGGACAAGTAATTCCTCCGCCAAAATCAGCAGCTTCACATATGATGCTGAAATATGGATATCATACATGCATATGGTTAGAAAATTGGGCAAAGTATACGAAGAATGATGGTGCATTAGCTTTCCCTGAGAATGGTTCGTTTAGTGTAACGGTTTTGCGAAATTTGCGAGAAAAATGACAAATCTAGAACCTAGACCTAGACCGACACAGTTTGAAGCGTTGACAGAATGGGAGGATGAGATGTATGAGCGAGAGAGATTCAGAGGTTTAAGAGATCATGAGTTTATGCCTGGAAGAATGTGGGGAATAAATCATGAAGATAGAATAAAACGATGGAGATGTGCTAACATGACAGGAGGTTTGTTTCCAGCTTTTACAGTTGAGGAAGAGACTAAGAGAAAACGGACTGAGAAAAAGAAACATATGGAGAGGGAGAAATATATGCATGAGAGCGAAACGGATGATGAATTGCTGGAAGATATTTTAAATAGAAATCCACCTCCGTATCAGCAGAGTTCTACAGTGGTGACACCAAATGCGCCGCTAATAGAGACTATGCGAAATAAAAGTCCGGAAAAAGATTTGAAATAAATAGGTCACAAGATCAAATGAGAACTTCACAAAATGAAGGAATAGAAAGCGACAATGCAAGCGAATTAGCAAGGACAACAAAAGAACTAACTGAGAAGATTAGAGAACTAACGAAAAATATGGAAGCAGTGACTGTGCCTGTAACAATAGGTCCAGTAATACCAGTTTTTGAGAATCAGAAAATTGATGAACGATCTTTAGTGATTCCCATGAGTTCACAATTTCAGAGAGAAAAAGAAAGGATGGAACAAAGTGCAAGTACAAGTAATTTGGCTAGTACTTACAGACCAAGTCCACCTACAAATTTGACTGTGAATGAGTGCAATGGTAGGAAAATGCATATGGTAACAGAATCTGCAACAGAGACTCCTGAAAAGAGTGGTAATTGGGTAGAACTAAATAATACACCCATAGGTCCGACTCCTGATGAGTTAAATGAGTGGATGAAGGCATTTAAAATAAAAGAACCAGAAGAAAAACCATTAGATGTAATTAGGTTAAAAATTGACATGGAAGAATTAATTCTAGGAACGATTGGTACAGAAAAGATAAAAAATTACCAGGATGATGAAATAATGTTTCTGTGCAAAAGTATTACATGGAGAGCAAAGAATTTACATGACAAACTAGAAGAAGTAGCCAGTGAAATTGGAATAGACTTTGCGAAAGTGAAAACGTTGCAGAAACCATATAGAGTAGACTTTTGTGAAAAAGATATTGAAAATTTGAACACGGCAGGAAGGCTGACACAAATAAAAGAGTTAATTGTGTTATTGAGAAAATAGGGTGATGTGGACAGATGGAAGGTTAGATGGACAAAGAAGAATGAGAAAACTACAGACAAAGCTTCTTTGGCTTTTATGATAACTGAAAAGGAACCTGTTGCCAGAGAACACCCTATGAGAGAAACTCCAGGTGGTAGTTATGTGCATGTTCCCTGGACTAGGCAGGATATACTGTCATTTACAAATGACTTTCCGAAGCTAAGAGAGAAACCAGTTGAATGGTACCGACAAGTAGAGAGATTTGTAAAGGTTTCAAAGGTGTTGTGGATAGATTTAGATGGATTATTTGACATAGTGGTACCAACTGATTTGTGGTCAGAATGTAAGATTACAGTTGACTGGCCAACTACAGAATATCCAAGAGATCCTAAGACAGGAGCTCCAGGTCCTGAGGTGATGAAGAAGTATGATAAGGTGATTACCTTTTTGAAGAATAAGATTCCTCCTAAAGAGACAGATTGGGTAAAAATCGATAGAACTACACAGGATAGTAAGGAGTCTGTACACGCCTATTATGAGAGGTTGTTGTTGGTTTTCAAGCAGTATAGTGGATATGAGGAATTAAGTGAAAAGATATGAGTCATTTTGTGTACAGATTTGTGTTTGGATTGAAGCCAGAGATTAGTGAAATGATTAAACAGCATATGATTAATTGGCAGAATGGCACAGTCGATGATGTGCTAAGGTATGCTAAGTATTGCAGTGATGATATTGAGAGTAGACAGCGTAAATTGAAAGAGAAGGCAATGTGGGCACAGGTGAAAGTGGCAGAAAAACAAGAAGCTCAATTGGATAGTAATAATGGGAATGAAACAGGACAGAATAAAATGCGACCTAACATAGGTAAAGGGAAAGGTCAAGTGAGTCTAGAGGAGGCAAAGAAGAAATGGCCCTGTCATAATTGCGGAAAATTAGGGCATTGGAGAAACGAGTGTAAGTTCCCACCTAAACCTAATCCGGAAAATCAATCATTAACTCCACAGGTGCAGAATGAGGTAGTTGTTCAACAAAGTCAGGTGCCGCAACCACCACTTCCCAACACTGTTAACCAGCAAAGATACAGTACAGAAACAGGATTCTACGGAGGAGAGCAGGTAACACAGTTGCCGCGAGCAGCTAACATTTCTCAGTATTGGTTGCGTCAGAGTGAGGATGAGCCGGATGAAAGTTTCTGACGGTGCCCAGGAGAGGGAAAGAGTGCGTACTTGGCGCAACTCTAGAGGTAGATCAGTCTGGTCCCTTTGTGGATGGAGAAGTGAATGGTGCAAATGTAACATTCCTTGTCGATACTGGAGCTACCCGTTCTACTGTTAGATCAGTGGAAATTCCAAACCTTCCTCTCTCAGGTGAATGCATCCAAGTGGTAGGAGTAGCAAATCAGCAGTTTAAAACACCACTTACTGAATCAGTGGAAGTAAAAATTGGTTCTTTTAGCAAAATGCATAAATTTGTAGTGTGCGATTGTAGTCCTGTAAATCTTTTAGGTCGTGACCTCTTGTGCAAGATGAATTGCACAATTTATTGTACACCAGATGGAATTGGATTTCAGACCTCAGATGAAGATGTATTGTATAAAGTAACTTTGATGAATCAGGAACCTGAAATGAATGGGTTGTTTCCTGCATTTGATGCAGAAAAACTTCCAGAAGAACTAAAAATTGCAGTGAAAGAAAGTGTGTGGGATTTTACAGGAGAAGATATTGGATTAATGAAAGAAGTTGATCCCGTAAAAGTAACAGTAAAAGAAGGAACAACTTACCCGAATACGCCACAGTACAAATTAACTCCAGAAATAATTGAAGGAATAACTCCTGTAATAAATAAAATGATTGAACAGGGAATTCTAAAAGAAATAATGAGCAGTCCATGTAATTCACCTATTATGGGACTGAAAAAGCCAAACGGAACATATAGAATAGTACAGGATTTGAGAAAGATCAACAAAATAGTTGTGCCCTGTAGTCCAATAGTGCCAAACCCTGCAGTAATTCTATATCAAATTCCACATGAAGCTGAGTGGTACACAGTGATAGATTTGTGTCACGCATTTTCTCTATTCCTTTGCATCCAGATAGCCAGCCATTATTTGCTTTCCGGTTCGGAGAGCGTATTTTGGCATGGTGCCGAATTCCTCAGGGGTATACAGAAAGCCCCTCAATCTTTAATCAGATTCTAAAGAAATCTCTGGAAGATTTGAAAATGCCAGAAAAGTCAGTGATGGTGCAGTATATCGATGACCTATTGGTGGCATCGAAAACAAAAAGAAGCATGTGTAAGTGATACAATTGCTTTACTGAACCATCTAGAGAAAAGAGGACATAAAGTGTCCCCTTCAAAATTGCAATTTTGCCAAAAAGAAGTTCAATATTTAGGGCATAAAATTGAGAAAGGAGTGCGAAAGATAGCGACAGGAAGAGTAAGAATGATTCAAGGAATGAGAGCACCAATGACGCAAAGAGAGGTAAGAATGTTTCTGGGAATGGTTGGATATTGCCGACAATGGATAAGTGGTTTCTCTTTGATTGCAAAACCATTACAAAAGTTGACCAAGAAAGATGTAAGAGACCCTTTTGAGTTAAATAACGAAGAAATGAAATCTTTCAAAGAGTTGAAAAAGAAATTGTGTGAGGCCCCTGCTTTAGGCATGCCTGATAATGAGAAGGATTTTGAATTGTACTGCAGTGAAAGAGATGGATGTGCGTTTTTAGTACTGGTACAAAAACATGGAACAATGAAAAGACCAATTGCTTATTTTTCAGCTGTTTTAGATCCTATAGCAAAAGCATTGCCCGGATGTTTGAAAGCAGTTGCTGCTACTTGTGTAAGTCTGGAACAAAGTGAAGGTATAGTGATGGGGTATCCACTGAGAGTATATGTTCCCCATTCAGTAGAAATTCTTTTGACAAGAACAAAAACACAGTACATGACACATAGTCGGCTGACTAAGTACGAAAAAGTAATCTTGAGTGCTGAAAATGTGACCATAGATAGATGCATGAATGTGAATCCTTCAACATCATTGCCAGATGAAGAGAGTATAATTGAACAAGATGAAGTAGATCATGATTGTCTGAATGTGCTGGAATATTGCACAAAACCAAGAGCTGACATAAAAGATGAACCGTTAAAGGAATCAGATTATGTCATGTTTGTAGATGGCTCATGTTTGAGAACGAAAGAAGGAGTTTTAAGCGCAGCTTACGCAGTGTGCACAGTGGCAACTGTGATGGAAGCGTCTTGTCTGAAAGGAATAAGGTCTGCACAAGTTGCGGAACTGATTGCTTTGATTCAAGCATGTAAATTAGGAAGAAATGTGCGAGTCACGATTGTGACCGATAGCCAATATGGTTTCGGTATCGTACACGACTTCGGTCAGATTTGGTCACAAAGAGGTTTCGTGACGTCTGCAGGAACACCTATCAGAAATGGAGATTTTGTTAAAAAGCTGCTTGAGGCGATACAGCTGCCTAAACAAATAGCTGTAGTGAAGTGCAAGGCACATAAGAAAACCGAAGATTACATAGCTGTTGGCAACAGCTATGCTGATGAGATCGCCAAATATTGTGCAGAGAACATGGTGTCCCTGAATAAAAACAGAGAAAGGGAGCATATCTCTTCTCCTTTGCTTTTTACTAACACTGTCGAGACATGGGATGAAGTAAGACAGTTACAGGAAGCTGCAAATGATGAGGAAAAAGATTACTGGATAAAAGCAGGATGTAGAAGACAGGAAAATAATGGTGTGTGGGTGTACAGAGTTGAAAGACCAGTTATGCCTGATAGCATGATTGCAGACATGGCACGGATGTACCATGGACAAGCTCATATTGGGAGAGATGCAATGATCAGACTTTTCAGACAAACCTGGTATAACCCAAAATTCAGAGCGATAGCTGAAAGTCTTTGTCAAAGATGTCTTATTTGTCAGCAGTTTAATCCAGGAAGAAAGACAATAGTGAGTCTAGGAACAATAGGACGAGAAGGAGGTCCGTTCACTAGAATGCAATTGGACTTTATCGAAATGCCCCCTTGTAACAGACTAAAATATGTTCTAGTGGTCGTCTGTTTGTTTTCTCGTTGGGTGGAAGCATACCCCACTAGAGGGAATGATGGAACAACGGTGGCAAAACTTATGCTGCGAGAGTTCATTCCAAGGTATGGTTTTCCAGTCACGGTTGAGACAGATAGAGGAACACATTTTCAAAATGAGTTGATCCAATTGATTTGCGAAGCATTGAGTATTAAACAAAAACTACATTGTGCTTACAGACCAGAGGCTTCTGGGGTAGTAGAGCAAATTAATGGAACAATTAAGAACAGATTAGGAAAAATGTGTCAAGCTACAGGACTCAAATGGCCAGATGCACTGCCCCTTGTTCTGATGACCATCAGAAGCATCCCTGAAAAGAAAACTGGACTTAGTCCTCATGAGATGATCATGGGACGAGCAATGAGACAAGCACAAGTACCTGTCAACAAGTTATTGACTATAACTGATGATCTAGTACTGGATTATTGCAAGGGACTGGCTGATGTGGTGCGTTCTGTGTTTCATCAGGTTGGACCGGATGCGACCACTCTTGAAAGAGAACCAGCCCACGAGTTGAATCCAGGAGACTGGGTCCGTATAAAAATCCACAGGAGAAGAAACTGTCTAGTTCCTCGCTGGGACGAACCACGACAGGTAATCCTAGTGAAAACGACTGCAGTCAAGTGTGCAGGAGTGAAGAACTGGGTCCATGCCAGCCACACAATCAGAGTTCAAGAACCTACTGATCGACATGTGAGTCGACGTCTGGAAGTGTGGGATAAAAGTTTAACGGCTGGGACAACAAGAATAAGAGAAAGGGTGCCAGAACTTGAAGATCGACCTGAAAGTCGACATCTGGAAACCCCAACTGCGAGCACCTCTAGAGAAGAAGAGGAAGAAGAAGAAGAAAGAAATTCAGAAATTCCAGAACCTGAAGATCGACCTGTAAGTCGACATCTGGAAATATCTGACACAAGTTCAGGATCTGATGATTCAGTTGCAAACTGTGAAGAATTTCGAAGGAGAACTTGGGGTTATAAACCAATTAGAGAAGAAAATGAGCAAGAAAATGATCTAGATGAGCAACCAAGTACAAGTTATGGTGGAAATCCTTCAGAAATAATATTAATAGACGAAGTAGGGAAAGAAGTACACAAAAAGCTAGAGAATCGAGAAGAACCCCGAGGAGCAATAGGGACAGATAGAGAAACAAAAGAACAGGGAAATTTAGAAGTAGAAAGTGAGGAAAACACCAAATCGGAAGAACACCGAGGAGGGACAGTAATAAGGGAACACAAGAAGGAGAAGACAGATCCACCAGTAAGAGACGACGAGATCATAAGCTTCAAAATAAGAGACAATAGTGAAACAGTTGAAACCAAATCTGAAGAGAGTGGAGAAGAGGAGAAAGCAAAAACTGAATCAAGAAAAAGAAATTGGAAATCAGAAAGAGAAGAAAAAGAAGGTGAAGCCAAAAGGCCAAGAAAAGGAGATAATTGGCCCAGCAACTATATAAGAAAATTGAGATATAGAATAATAAGAGCAGGAGAAGAAAGTGCTGAACAAGTGAATGAAATAACAAGTCAAAAGGGACAAGAAAAGCCAAGTGGAAAACGACTGCAAAAGTCTAAAAAAACGAAGAAAGTGAATGCAAAGTATAAGTCACCTGAGTGGCTATATATCGCACTGACGGATTACAAAGAAGAAGGAAACACTCACGAGAACCAGAGACTAAGAATTCGAATGGGTAAAGGTGAGATGCAACAAACCTGAAGTGAAGACTTATAGTGCTTCTGCCGGACATGACAATTTTACTGGATATGACAAATCACCGGATGTGACAACGAAAGAATTCTGGAGAGAATTAAAAGAAAGTACCGAGCAAAGACTTTTGGAAAGCGGAGTGGCATCTGAGTCATTTCTGAGGTGTAGTGACACAATTTTCTGAAACTTAAACAAAAGATAAAAGCAAAATGGAAAATACTAGGGATAGAAGAGATAAATGTGAGTTTGTAAAAAGATGGTGTAAAATGTGCTGCTTTTGTACAGGTTTATTAATGACCATATGGATAGTTTTAGCAATCACAATTCCTATTAGTTTAGCTGTAATAGAAGCGAAGAATGATACTAAACCAGAAAAAGAAACTAATATTAAAGAACCAGTTATTTTAAGAAGTAGTGCAGAATTACATAAGGATAAGTCAGCAACAGACTTTTCTAAAAATGTTTTTACAAAATTGTTGTATGAATATGTAGAGACAATGGATGTGAGAGATTGTTATGTTTGTATGCAGTTGCCTGCATCAGTGTCAGAAGGTGTGACTTATCATCACCTACCTCTAACTTATGGAATAACCTGTAGTGTAATAGCAAGTTTATTTTATAAAACAGGTAGATTAGAATCTTATTATACTGATATAGATAAGATTTTTGCAAATGTTCCAGTAGTACCAGAACTTAACAAAGTAAAACCAGCAAAAGTTTTAGGAGAATTCTTTCTAGAACATAGAAAATTAACCTTAGAAGAAATAGTTAATAACAACCTTACCTGTGAGTTAAAGAAAGAAGAAAAGGTATTTTTAGAAATGGTTGAAGAAAGAAGAATGAAATTTCAAAAGAAGCAATAAAAGAGGAAGGAACACATCTATGGACGTTTGAGGAAGGAAATCATGAAGGGAAAAAGATAAATGCAGCAATGACATTAGATTGGCCACAAACAGGAAAGTTGTGTATTAGGAGAAATAAGACAGTCTATGACAATTACTTTGTAGGTTCCAGTATCTGCCATGACAATTATCAAATTTTGGGAGGTTGGGGATTCAAAGGTGGAAAAGATCCAATATTTCCAGGTATCTATTATATTTGTGGGAATAGAGCTTATTACAGGTTACCGGACCATTGGTATGGAACTTGCTATGTAGGCCTGGTCTTTCCAAAAATCTTTCATATGGACAGAGAAGAAAAAGGAACATACAAGATGATTAATAGCTTTACACGTAGAAAGAGGGAAAGTTTTTCAGAAATTGTAGGTGATATTTTTGGAGCATTAATACCAGCAGTGGGAATATCTTTGAATGCATTTAAAATTCGGAAGTTATCCACAGTAGTAGATCGTTTGTCTACAGATACTGCGGGAGGGTTCTTAATGGTAAATACCGAAATGGTTGCCATGAGAGCTATGGTGATGCAAAATCGGCTTGCCCTTGATATTCTTTTGGCAAAAGAGGGTGGAGTCTGTGGAATGCTGAAAGTCCAACATTGTTGCACTTACATTCCTGATAAAAGTGAAAATATACAGAAGTATATTACAAATATTACAAATTTGCACAAAGAACTAGTTCCACTGGAGGTTGAAAGTGTCTTGGGAAAACTTGGTAGAGGGTTTTCTTCCGTAGCAAATTGGTTGACCAGAATGAGTAGACTAATGATAGGGAAAATTATAATAATAGCAACTGTAGTAATATTGTTAGCCATGGTGTTGAAAATTGTAATAACGTGTATAAAAAGAAAAGTAAGACAAAATAAGATAAAAAGAAATAACAGAATAATGAAAGAGAGAGAGAGAGAAATGGGTGAAATTGAGTTAGAGAAAATGAAAGAAAGCATGTATAAGGAGACAAGAAGACAAGATGAAAGGGAAACAGATGTGTAACTAACAAAAAGCAAAAGGATGAAAGACATATGCTGCCTGAAAAAGAAGTATAACTTGGGTTTTATGTGGTGATTTAAAAATCACCAAAGGGGGAGTTGATGGAGCAGAGAAAATAAAAATTTTTAACCCCTAACAAATTTTATAAATAATTAATAAAATGTTCGTTTAAATGTATTAATCAACACTGTACGTGGGGAAGGGTAATACGCAAGTGTATGTGCTGAATAATCTATTAACGAATGTCTGTGTGTCTAATTATAACATAAAAATAAATGCGTACTAATTTATAATAAATGCATGATTTGTGCTTCATAGAAAATAAACGTGTCGTTGCAAAAACAATAGTGATGGTAAGTAAGGAACAGCTTAAATGTTGCTTTCTGCTAGGTAATAACTAATTGGGGTACGTAGATGACGGGAGGGAAACGAAAAGGCTATGTTTCTCTATTTTAATTATGTTTTGTTTATTTCAGAATAGTGCTTCTAAGTATAAACGAGTGGCGATATAAAATGGCTGCCAGTTAATGAAGTGCGCAAGTGCGGGAAACACGTGACAAGGGAGAAAAGTTGGAGAAAAGCTAACCTCGTGATGTTGCTGAGAGGCTAGGATGCGAGAATGGTCAAGGCTGATGTGACCTAATTGAACTGATAGTGTGTCGTGGTGATCAGCAAAGAACCGTGGGAAACCATTTTAAGAGAAAGGACAATGCCTGCAGAGTTCTCGAATGTATCGAAAGAAGTTACAAATGTACTGATCGAAGCGGATGGAAACATGTCTTGAACTGTGAGAAAGGAAATGATCCAAGGACCCGTTGGATCCAAGAGAACTTGATTAAAGAATGAATAGATGAAATGTATGAACCAATGAAAGAAAAGCGTGTTATTAATGTTGCAACAATTAGTTAGCAAAGTTAGAATTAGGGTATAAGAGGGCCTACTCTTAGTGGGAGGGGGTTCACAGTCACGATCGGAGTTGGAGAGTCGTGTTGGTGTTGGTGGCTTCCAGTGCTTGGTGGTCCTGATCGATCCATTACTGAGCGGGAGATGCTGAAAGACTGTTAGATGAGACGGGTTGCAGGTAGCTGATGCTGACGAGCTGAAGTTTCTGTTGCTGTCTTAATTTTCCAGTTGAGTATGAGAATCAGGTTATTTTTAATTCTTAAACTTAGGTTAGAAATCATTAGGCTAAATTAGGAAGGTAGGCAGGTAATTAGGGTTTGCTTCATGACAAAAATTTCCTTTCTGCAATAAAATTGATTATGCTTAATAAATATTTGAATTAATAATGAATGAATAATTGAATAAAAAGTTTAAATTCTTTCTCATGCTTTTAAAATTATATAAAATGTAAGATTCTTTAAATCAAACGACTCAGTGGTTATTTTACTAAATGATTGTGACACCAGTAATTGGTTATTGTGATTTAGCTGGTCTTAATCACTATGAACTAATTTCTTACATGAATGATTCATCGACAAAACAATGAGCAGGAATATCTTAAGAAATAACTGAAAAGAAAACGATAGTTTTAGGTAATAAGATATCCCGGCTCCTTCCAGCGGTACATAAATGGTGTTTTCCATTTAGTTCTCATGCTTCTCCTAGGAGTACAGATTTTCGTAAAAGTGTAAAGGAAATCCAGGTGTGTGCGTGTGTGATAGGCGATGTTTATGGGCCCCATCGTCATGTGGATGTGAGAAAATATAGTTTGCCCCTGGATTGACCAATAAGTGACCTAGGAGGAGAATAGTTTTATTGTACGCGCTGCATCAGGTGCAATGGGGATTGGGTGTGTATTGTGCCTACATGTTATGCTCCCAAACACACAGCCTCTAGTGATCTGTAGACTTCTTCAAAAAGAACAATGCCCTTTTTAGTTGTGACACTCCACATTTTTGTCCCTTTCCACTTTTCCCATTGGTGTATGCAGAGACGTTAATATAACCCAGCCATGCAGTTGTGTGTATTTTTTTTATGTGGCATTAGCAAGGCTTATGCAATTTGAAACATTATTATGAGCAGCTGCTTTGCAAAAACAAAGCAGCAATGTGATGTAAAGTGAGTATGCGAGGGCTGCATATACTTCACAATGCAGATCTAAGCAAGAGAACCTACCATACCAAACCCCCGTTTTGTGTTCCTTGTCCCGCCCTCCTGCCAGACAAAAAAACCCTATGACTCGGCCAGCACTGGTCTTGTCATAGTACCTTTTTCCATGATTTTAGCCATGCAACATTCTAAGAGACATTGGAAACACCAATAGCTCTCGCATTGGAGAGACCTATTGGCTATGCCAATGCTTGTTTGCATAAGGTCAGTATCGTCCGCATCCCCACCCCCTCAGGAACTGGCACTTAAGACATCTACTTAGTATTAGCTTGTAACCTGGCACCTGTAAAATGTATAGCTTGAAATCTGTGATAAAGTTCACCTTAAAGACTTCAAAGGAACTTTGTATGAGCCGCATCATTTTGTAGGTAGACGAGCCATGCACTTCCTGTTCGCAAATGATTTGACACCAATTTGGATTTGGTGAAAAAATATTGATGTTCATACATCTCTTAAAGATTCGGTATTTGGAAGGGATGCCCTTAAAATGTCCCTTCCAAATAGCGATTCGTTAATGTTTACCTAACCCATTTATAGGGGTGGGTGAAATATTCTGTCCCACTGGCATAATTGGTGCCATTTTGGGGACTCAGTGTTACTGGTGTAACAGAGTCTGGCCAACTTCCGCCAATCACAGCGTGGTGGGATTCTATTCTCACGTGGCTCCAGAACGGTAAGTTGGTGAGCAAGATTTGGTGCCCACCAACGTGATTTCCAGTTGCTAGGGGTACATGCGTTGACAATTTCCTAACACAGGTGGTCGCAGGCAGTTGCAACCGTTTGCAATCCGAAGGCTGCCGCTTGAGAGGAAAATTGACTCGAACAGCAGTAAAATCAACTTGAGTGGCTGCACCCTCTGGCGCACTGCGTTGTGCTGTTTGCACTATTGTTTTTGCACTGGGAGCGTGTTTCCTGCACTAAATCACAGTACAACATGTCTATTTACGTCCATTGCAGAAACTCCGTGGAATCTCGCAGGTTATTTATGTTCCACTATCCTTTTCAATCAAAATAACAGACTAACATGTCCACTTCTCAAATTTCATATTTCACTATACTAATTCACCACTAATCCTTTATGGATTCCAGAGTAGCATGCTACTCGCTGAAAAATCGCTTTGACACCTCATCAGGGGTAGCAAGCACCGGGACACTCCTTGGAGTAGCCGCGCGCTCAACAAATACCTTATAACATAACATAACACTACATAAATGCAAACCTTTTTCCCTCTTCTATCCCTCCGCTACCCTTCTCTATCCAAATAACTGAATAACATATCCACCACTCAAATTACTTTCATATTTCACTATACTAATTCAACACTAATCCTTTATGGGTTCCGGAGTAGCATGCTACTCGCCGAAAAAGCGCTTCAACGCCTCGTCAGGGGTAGTAAGCGCTATATAAATGCAATTACAATGCAATACCTCCGTGTATTCAAATTCTGCGAGTTCCACCCACCACTACCCATTTATTAAATCGAAAAACATTTTTGGATTGTTACTTTGATTTTGTAATTTACAAAAAGTGTTTTAGCGATTACAAACCCTCAGATTTCCCGAATCTGAGGGTTTACAACTATTAAACCATTTTGTAAATTAGGTCCCAGAAGTATTATGTGATGTAAGAGCCATAAATGAGTAACATTTGATTACTGTGGGTGATGATGGGGACAGAGTATGTGGGTGAAAGTGACCGAAGACTTTAGGTGCTGATGGGGAAGCAGGCCATAGCTTTTTTCATACAATATTTTTTATGTTTTAAAAGTTGTGAATGACAGTTGTTACTGTTCCACTCTTTCATCATACTTCATTTACTAATCTCAGATGCATGGAAAACTGAGTTTGTGACCTGCAGGTTACAAGAAATCTATATGAGTATTTACCTCTCAGTCATTTTTCTGATGTCAGAAAAGAAGGCGGGCTAACAGAAGGGAGCTGGCCGCTGGAGCAGCCTAATGAGTGTGACAATGTGAAAAAACAGATAGTGAGAGGGGAATATGACAGAAGAAGATGGGTATGGATAGTTTGAGTATATGGTTCTTGGAAGAGGGTGAGATTGGAGGGTATTGGATTGAAAGACAAGTGCCAGAACGTGGCAGTTTGATTGACAGAAGTGGACAGGAAAAGAGTGGCACTGGATAGATGTTGGGAGAATTGTTAATAGAATGTACTTGGGACGGGTCTCAGTAAAAGCAAATTCTAGATAAGCGAAGGAATGAGTTGACATTGTTTAGTGGGTGAAGATGGAATCAAATGGGAAATGGTTGTGAATTCAAGGCATAAGCCCAAGGGGCAACCAGGGGAATGGCCATATATGAGAATAGATGCAAAGGGTGTGATGTAGCTGATGGTTGACAGGCGGTGAAAGGAGATTTGTGACAGATGGGAGGTGTAGTGTACAGCTGACAGGAAAGGACACACCGATCCCAACACCACCCTCAGAGGAACCCTCATCTACAGACCCCCGGACCCCGACCACAGTTCAGCGATTCTATCGCTGACTTCAGCCAGCACACACGCCATCGCCTCCACGGACTACATCCTCCTCGGGGACCTGAACTTCCACCTCGAGAACAACAAGGACACCAACTCCACCACCCTGATCGACAACCTCGCCACCCTCGGACTCAGACAGCTCGTGACTACACCCACCCACGCCGCCGGCCACACGCTAGACTCCATCTTTTCCGCAAGCCCACACGTCTCCTTCAACCACACCTCCGAACCCCACTGGACTGACCACCACTGCATCCACTTCACCTACAGGAAGCCCACCACGCACCACCGCACCGAACAAATGCCTCGCCGCTGCTGGAGCAGAGTCACCGAAGACCAGCTAACCACAACCCTCGCCCTGAGCCCACCCGCCGAACCCTCCGACCCCGACACCGCCGCCCGCAACCTCAGACAGTGGATCGACGACTGCGCCAACACCCTCGCCCCGCTCAAGAATCCGCCCAACAGCCACACCAGCAAGAAAGCCACCTGGTTCACCAAAGACCTCCAGGCCTCCAAACGAACATGCCGAAAACTGGAGAAGATCTGGCTCCACGAACGGACAGCGGACAGCTACGCCGCCCACAAGAGCGCCACCCGCAGTCACCATCACCTCATCAGATCTGCCAAAAGGGCCTCACTCAAAGACCGCCTAGACAACAACGCACACAACAGCAAAGAGCTCTTCAACATCGTGAAGGAACTCTCCAACCCCAGCTCCAACACCAACGACATCCCGCCGTCGCGAGACCTGTGCGACTCACTGGCCACCTTCTTCCACCGCAAAATCGCCGACATCCACGACAGCTTCAACACCACGACCGCCCCGGCAACCACCGAGACTACTGCCCCCACAACCACCAACCGCCTGCTCTCCTGGACCAACATCAATGACGAGGACACCAGCGAGATCATGAACACCATCCACTCCGGCTCACCGCTAGACCCGTGCCCTCACCACGTCTTCAACAAAGCCAGTACAGCCATCGCGCCCCATCTCCGGAAAATAATCAACATCTCCTTCGAGACAGCAACCTTCCCGGAAAGCTGGAAGCACGCCGAGATCACCGCCTTACTCAAGAAACCCAAGGCAGACCCCAAGGACCTCAAGAACTTCCGACCCATCTCTCTGCTCCCGTTCCCCGCGAAGGTCACCGAGAAAATCGTCAACAAACAACTGACCCGCTACCTCGAGGAGAACAACATCCTGGACCCTTCCCAGTCCGGCTTCCGCAGCAACCACAGCACCGAAACCGCCCTCATCGCCGCCACCGATGACATCAGGACCCTGCTAGACAACGGAGAAACAGCAGCCCTCATCCTCCTGGACCTATCAGCCGCCTTCGACACGGTCTGCCACCACACACTACGAACACGCCTTCACGACGCCGGGATCCAAGAGAAGGCCCTGGACTGGACCACATCCTTCCTCTCCGGCAGAACACAAAGCGTCCGCCTCGCCCCTTCCGATCCAAAGCCACCAAGATCATCTGCGGCGTACCCCAAGGCTCCTCCCTCAGCCCAACGCTGTTCAACATCTACATGGCACCCCTCGCCCACGTCGCCCGACAGCACAACCTCAACATCATCTCCTACGCCGACGACACCCAGCTGATCCTCTCCCTCACCAAAGACCCTCACACCGCCAAAGCCCACCTCCACGAAGGAATGAAGGCCGTCGCCGAATGGATGAGGACCAGCCGCCTGAAGCTGAACTCGGACAAGACGGAGGTCCTCATCCTTGGTTCCAACCCTTCAGCATGGGACGACTCCTGGTGGCCGACATCACTGGGAACAGCCCCGACACCCACCGACCACGCACGCAACCTAGGGGTCATCCTCGACCCCACCCTCTCCATGACTAAGCAGGTCAACGCCGTTTCCTCATCCTGCTTCAACACCCTCCGAATGCTCCGCAGGATCTTCAAGTGGATCCCCACCGAAACAAGAAAAACAGTCACCCAGGCCCTCGTCACCAGCAGGCTGGACTACGGAAACGCCCTCTACGCAGGAACGACGGCTAAGCTCCTGAGACGGCTGCAACGCATCCAGAACGCCTCTGAACGTCTTATCCTCGACATCCCCCGACGCAGCCACATCACACCCCACCTGAGAGACCTGCACTGGCTCCCTGTCAACAAGAGGATAACCTTCAAGCTCCTCACCCACGCACACAAAGCACTCCACAACTCCGGACCAGCCTACCTCAACAGACAACTCAGCTTCTACACCCCCACCCGCCAGCTCCACTCCACCAGCCTCGCCCTCGCCACAGTCCCCCGCATCCGGAAAACGACCGCCGGCGGCAGATCCTTCTCCCACCTCGCCGCCAAGACCTGGAACACCCTCCCCACCAACCTTCAGCAGACCCAAGACCTACTGGCCTTCAGAAGACTCCTCAAGACCTGGCTCTTCGATCAGTAGCAGCACCACCCCCCTCTTCCCCCAGCGCCTTGAGACCCTCGCGGGTATGTAGTGCGCTTTATAAGTGACATGATTGATTGATTGATTGACTCACGATGGGGATTGTTGAGAATAGGGATAGATGGGAGGAGTGGGTACAGGGCAGGTGAAGGAGGAGTTGGGTGACGGGACAGGGTACAAGAAGGGATGGTTTACAGTAGGGGACAAATATGTTTCAAAGGGAAGTGGTTTTGATGCCAAGACAGGATCATAGAATGGTGATTAACCTAAACATATCCTGAAGTCCTCACAGGTAAGGCTTGGTAAATTTTATGTGGTAAGCTGAATTGAATTTCAAGCCAGGTCTGCATTTTATGGTTTACTCTTCTGTGCACACATAAAATAGTGAACTGAAAGTATCCCATGGTAATCCATTAACTGCGAAGGGAATACCTGCCAATCCCTCTAATTACAATCTGTGACTGGTCGACCAATGACAGCAGTGCTAGGGTGAATGATTTTCAGAAGGGTCTAACCACAGCCATCTCTTAAATTTTTTTTGAATTATTGCTTTCAGACAATCACAATAGTTCCCTTTGGTTGTGCTTTTCTGATTGGATGCTGGGTATCAGTCTAGAGTAACAATGGGCAGCATGTACCCCCATAGAACAGATTATGAGTGCTTTTCATCTGTTCAGACAAAGAAGAACTTTCTTTTTGTAGACAGCCTGTGAAGCAGTGATTATTGGGGAGTTTTACAGCTGAGATTTGCTCTACAGATAAAATGGAACAAGCATTTGCAATGCAATAGGTCTTGCGTTTGCGAGAGTTGGAGCTAATGGCATTGTAAATGAAAATGCCTTTTATTTGTGTTTTGAAAACCTGCAAGAGGTGCGTAAACACGCACTTTATACTCATAGTCGTTGCTTATGAGAAGCAAGGCTGGCAATAGCTGCTTCTCTTTTACTATCAGCCTTGCTTCTTGTAAGCAAGGTCAATAAGTACAAAGTGCGTTTTTACGCACGGCTTGCAGGTTTTCAAAATACATAAAAGGCATTGTCATTTACAATGCCAATAGCTCAAACTTTTGCAAATGCAAGACCAATTGCATTTCAAATGCTTATTATAAGCGCCATCCTACTATATTTAGCCACTCCCACTAATAAATCCCTGGCAGTAGAACATGCTCTGGGAACACAGACATTTTAAACAGCACAAATAATACTGCCTACGAAAAGTCGAACACAACTAACAATTTATTGAAAAGCGATGTGACCATGATGATGTCTTTTACCCATGTAACTACTCAAATTGAGGAGCACAAAGCTTAGAGAGTCTAGAGAAAATTTTTAAACACCCAAAAATTATATATTATTCATAACGAAACATGCGACAGCAAAACCACTAGTTTATGTGCAATAACTTGTGTCACGGTCTTTTTTTGGACCGTGACACCGTTGACGGCAGCTCCTTGAGAGTAACAGGAGGCATTACACGCTTCTTTGAGCGCAGATATGCGCAGGAGGGGGCCGATCAAATTGAGGCCGGACGAAAATGGATTTTTAAAATATATGGACTGCCTAGTTTTTAAAGATAAAAGGAAAGCGCAAGAGTGAATAGGACACCTTGAAAGAAATTGATGACGTTTTTGACTTGGCTAACAGACGCGAAATTCACAGAGGAAATACATGAGCCCTGAAGAAGTCCCATGTGAATAGGGACGAAAGGCGTAGGCTGTTTGTTCTGGACATGTCATCCTGTCTTAACCAAATACTTGAAGATTTTGTGAATAAAGACGATGAAAAAACAACCTGAACGTGAAAGAATCTGGTTATTGCACTTAAACTAGTGGTCTTGCTGTCGCATGTTTTGTTACGAATAATGTATAATTTTTGGGTGTTTAAAAATTTTCTCTAGACTCTCTAAACTTTGTGCTCCTCAATTTGTGTAGTTGTATTGATTAAATTGGATTTTTTCGGTTGACCCAAAGAGTGAGCATAATTCGGATACTTGGGACAGACAGTGTGCGGGCGAAGTTTAAACCATAACCGTTTTGCTGTAGTTATCTTTTACCCATGTGTTTTGGATTGGAGTGGATGTAGTGGTGTAGAGTGGAATTATGTGGGTTGGTTTTGAATTGTTAGTTGCTGAATTGTGTGTGGTGGAAATGTGTGGTGTGTATTTGTGTAGTGGAACTATGTGGCATGATGTGTAGTGGATAAACTGTCGCGCCACCTTTCTTTCTCAGTCTTGTCCATGCCCAGCATGTAGTGGACACAGTCTGTACACCATTCCGATCTTGTGGCAGCTCAGCCGGGAGGAGGGCGCCCATTGGCGTAGGGGCCACTACATCCTTCCCCGGTTTTGCGTGGGGATCCCATTTACCTTTAATGGACACGAGGCAGAGTGCTTTTTGGATGTAACTAAAGCGTCGTGTGGTAGTGAATTTGCATTTACAGACAGCACATTTTCCATTAAAATAACCACAATATTTGCACAGACATAGTTTTATTAATAAAATTATGTAGCACACAAATCTTAAAGTGGAAATCCGGTTTATGTGAATATTTATCATTGATGCATCATCAAGTAAGTGTCTTGATTTGTTTTGATCCTATTAAAATCTGTTTCCAGTACACTTCAGAATTACAAACAAGTGCTTAGTTTTTGCTTTCCTGACTACTGGATGCATATTGTTAATTTACAGGTATTTGCATTTTATTGTGTATTTGAAAAAAAAACCTACATTGCCACATACTGTACTTTAAAAACTCCCTTACTTTGCTGTCGGAGAAAGAAAAGTAAACACCAGTCCCCATATTAAAATAATAAAGCAGCTTTACATTGACATCTGTCTTTGAATCGTCAGCAAATGTGACAGTTCAACACAGAATTTAAAGGCATCTTTGTTGTTCTGACTTTTGTGACTCACCAAAAATCAGCTCGCAACTCACAGTTTGGTGAACACTGACTTGGAGTAATACATCTCCATCATAAAGTGATCATCGAATAATACAGCCCCATTGTAAAGTTACTTTGCGAAAATCCTTGAGTAATACAGGCTCTTTCTCAAGTCCTCACATGATCATTTTGTAATAATACAGCCCCATCCTGAAATACTCATAAAATCATCCTGGAATTATCCAGCCTAATCCTGAAATCATCACAAGATCATCCTGCAGTAGTACAATATCATCACATGTTTTCCACTGAAGTAATCAGGAACCCATCTTGGAGTAATCCACCCTAATCCTGAAATCCTCATGAGATCATCCTGCAGTAGTAAATGATCATCACATCTTTTCCACTGAAGTAATCGGGAACTAATCCTGGAGTAGTTTCTCTGATGACTGTAGAGTCATCTCATTTAAATATTCTGCCTTATAGGCATACTTCAGGATGGCTTCGGATGACTTCCCCAGATAATTGTAGGAATAGCTCAGCTGAAGTCATCGAATGACTTCAGAATGACTCCAGGATGATCTTCCTTTTGACCTGGGTTATTACTGCCTTTTAATTGTGCGCTACAAGCTACAGGAGCGTCCCTTGACATTGGCAAAAACAACTCGAGTGCAGTGCTTCATCTGAGCCCTGCACCACACTCACTGTATTGGGACTGCCTCAAGCCTGACTGTGGGCCCCAAGCGCTCCCGTTTCCATAACCATTTGCACCTTGAGCCATGTGACTCAAAATCGCCTATCTAATTGTGACTCTTGGCATCGCTGCACCGAGAGCAGACCTGGGGAAATCACAGCATCGTCAAAGGAAACCCTGCTGCGTTTGATTCCGCAGCAGCGCTAGTCCCGTAGTTCTGTCCCGGGTTGCTGCACCGGGTGTCAAATGAAGCCTCCCCAGGATCCGGGCCTACTAGGAGGAGGATTCACCACATCCAGGGGCTGGGGGCTGCCGATGCTGCAGTTCAGCAACAGGAGCCTCAGTGAAATGGAGGCGCACTCACATGACACTGCCATCAGTCAGTAGGAGGTACGGGGATAGCGGGGCCAACACTGTTTCCTGGGCCCGTTCCCTGCCGGCTGTGTGCACGGCCCTGAATCCCGCTACCCAGCTCAGGGCCGTGGGGACTTGCCACAATGCACGCTAGCATCGCTAGCTTTGGGAGGCCCACAATATTCATCAACCAGCCTGGGGCATTACTTGTTTTTTTATTTGTTCCCGATGTGCTAGCGCTGCTAGTACAGATTACCCTTCCAAGTTAAAAAGAAGACTTGGGTACCTTCACTTCGGATCCGAGCAGTCCTCGCACCGCCGCATTGCACTCTTTGCCACTGAAGAGGATTTTCTGCTACATTTTTCGCAGAAACTTACCAGATATATTGTATTCCAAGTGCACCCACGCTTCCACTGTAAACCCTAAACTTCAAGAGTTGAAATACCTAATTGTGAACTGGAAATTACTGTAAAGGCTCTAAAAGAAGCCCAGTTTTGAAATACCGTCTCTTTTACCTGATTTACTTAACAGTGCATAGCGCTTGATTTACTTATTGGATTTTTGCTTTATTTATTAAATCAAGCTATATTTTTCCAACTGGTTGTGGATTCTTTTTGGGTGGGCTTTTCAATTTTTTACTGTTTTAAGTGTGCACAAATACTTTACACATTGCCTCTGATGATACACTTGACTGCTCTGTACCATGCTACCAGAGGGGGAGCACATGTTATCTTAGGTGCGTAAGTACTTTCCCTGACTAGAGTGGTGGGTTCTGCCTGGCTTAGGTGCATACCCCAGCCAACCAGAGACCCCATTTCTAACAGGCTAATTTTACAACTCTGAACAATTGTCTAGGTCAACTATTAGGAATGGTAATAAGAGGATAGATTTGTTTAGCCCTTGCATTAAACATGTCTCTTATAAAGTCATCTTGCAGAAGGAGATTTCACAAAGATGCCAATGGTCTCAAAGTATTCTCCAAAGCTCTTAGAAATGTTCGTTTTTCATAAAGCTCTCCAGAGAACCACTGGGGCTGACAGTTTACATCTATTTCTTTTGTTTTCAAGATGTGCAAAATCGTCAATAAATTCATTTATGCAGTCAGTGGCAGCATTAAGTTTTGGTTTGGTGAAATGGACTTAACGTTATTCGAGGGCATCAGTGCCATGACACTGCTTTGATGTCAAGAAATGCAGGTGACATCTTTTTCTATGGGCCAAACATTTTACTCCAACAAGAAAAGTACTTACAATGATCAGACCAATTCACTGGAAATGGCTCAGTAGTGAACAAACCTTTTTCAGGATGATTAAATCAAGAGTGGAGCTAGATGTGGATAAGTTTGCAGAAATGTTCAACACAATCATTACCTAGTACGAATAGGGTAAACAGACTAAGAACAAAGTCAGGTCAATCATGACAGGGAAGATTATCGACCCATAGAAAAATGATTTAATCAGAGATTGTTTGATTCATAACTTACTCCATGCATCTCATGATAAAAGTCATATTGTCACCAGAAGGGTGGTGGATAATGTTTAATCTGAGGGAGGTTGGATGTACTGATTTATCTACATCAGCAAACACTGAAAGGATGAGCAATTATTGTTATCCCTGAGAATTAACAATAGCTTCAGTGCCATTTTCTAGCTGTTCAGTGACCTTATCAAGCTTTCTTTGCTCTGTCATTCCTTGAATGTAGCATTGTTCATTACTTGGGTTATTTCCTGTGCCTGAGAAAGACTGTGACAGAGAAATGTATAATTCAACTTCAATGCTTCATGCTGATTATGGACAATATGGCTTAAGAGAACATGTAGAGACAGAGTACTATCATGTCAGCAATCAAGAGTACTACAGAAAAGCAGCACATTATCCACTTTCCCCAGAGATATGACGTATCATGAGAACAGATTGTGACTTTGGCATTGTCTGGAGTTACCCTTTCTTGGCAATAGGCAGTGAAAAAATTGATGATCATCTATGTTATAGCTTATAAAAAGTGGTTTTAAAATCAAACGACGTATCCTGGTAAAATTACGACAATCAATCAACAAATGAACATTAAAACTTTGGAACCACAACCCGCATGTAGAGCTGTGCTCTGCATATAAAATTACTGCACATTTTTCGGCCCTTATATATCGTACATTGAAAGCTACCCGAAATTTTTATAGAACTAAGCATAGCTGGGCAACAGGAAGTGCTGATATAAATGGAAATGCCCTCCTATTATCCCAAGATTCTACTATATACTTTGCAGAGGGTCTATTCCCTACATACTCCAAATTGCCCGATCTGGACTCTCTTCTATAGGCCTCTTTTAGTTCAGCTTTGGAAAGCTGGGAGGCCTCTGTTGCCATAAATTACTCCATTTTTAGGGCCCCCACAATGGCAACTAACCTATTTCTGACCTGCACCACCCACCTTAACTCACTCCTGCCTATTTCAGCAGCATATAAGGCTGATACCTGCTGTCCCTCTGAGGCCCAAAGATTATCCTAAAATCTCAAGGTTGCTTTATGGGCTAAGAAATTCCAAGCCTGCAAGTCACCTTGTTGCTTGACTCATCGCACTATTTGGAAGGTCTAAAAAAAAATTAAGGCACTTGTTCTCACATCTCTCCCAACTGCCGTCCATTCTTAGGGGAAATACCTCAGCCCCGTAAAGACAATGGGGTATATTCACAAAAACGTGCAATAACTACTGCAAGAGTAGCGTAACGCAACTTTCTATATCGCAGCCTATCGCGGGAAAATAACCCGGTGTCAACGTGGAATTCACAACAAGGCGGTAGCAAGCGATAGTCTGCCTAAACCGCGGACAATGTCTGCGATACAACCACCACGATGGAGATAAAAACACAAACCACAACACCAAAAAACACGCGATGGGCCAAAGCGCGATGAGGAAACCAGCGACAAGCAGCGCCAGGCCTGCAACACACACCTGGCAGGCGTCAAAAATCACCATAAAAGTAGAAAAAACAGCCACACACAAACTGACCAACACCCAAGCACCATGGAGGCAGCCGGAGCAGGCGCAGAGGACGAGCGCAACCCCACAAGCACCCCGGACGACCAGCCTGGGACCTCGGGGACAGGGAAGGGCAAGGACAAGAAGACGAGGAAGACCAAGTTCAGTCCGCAGGCGAACAGGATCATAGTCACTGAGGTGATGGAACACCATCAACAACTCTTCGTCACCTCCAACGTGTCATTGGGCACCAAAAATGGAATATGGCGGGACATCGTCGACAAGGTGAATGCCGTCGGAGAGCACAAGCGGACAATGGACGAGGTCAAGAGGCGATGGAATGACATCAAGCGGAAGACCAAGGAGAAACTCACTGCCAACCAGAAGGCAGCAACGCAGAATGGAGGTGGGGGCCCAGCGCCACAGCTGGAGCTGGATGACATGGAGGAGCTGGTGTCGACAGTCATCAGTGTGGAGACCGTGGCCGGAGTCGGGGGACCGGACACTGCTCGACAGGACACAACACAACCGCAACAGGTTGAGTGACCACCATGTACTGGGGGGACGAGGGGAGATGGCCACAATGGCACACATGCACAAGCAAGCAGGGCACAGTGCACACCCACAATGACCCTGGGTCCTCGCCCAGACCCACAGACTGTCACAATGTACAATGCCATGCTGTCTAAATGCCAACCTGTACCATGCGGCTACATACATGTGAACACATTGTAATACACCATCTCCCCTTCACATCGCAGGGGCATCGTCAACACCTCCTGCAGAGCAGTCCCAGCCACTCTTCACTGATGACGAGGAGGACAACACCCAGCATCGACACCCAAACCATCCAAGACATCAATGACCTCATCTGCCACTCACCTCCAGGAGCAGGGCAGCCCAGCTACATCGAGGAGACCTCACCCACCATCCAAACCACCCAGCAGGAGGCACCCACAGCCCCGGCACCCTCCCAAGTCCCCCAGGAACAACAACTGGCCTTCCAACGTCGTGTACTGGAGGCCCAGAGGGAGACGGCTGAGCAGGTGCGGGTGGGGTTTGACCTCATGGCTACCAAACTGGACGCCATCCTTGAATGTCTATGTCCGCCCCATGGTCTCCAACGAGCCCTGACTGACATCGCTGGAGTCATGACGCGGAGGGAAGAATACCTGTCCGCTCAGAGTGGCTCCCGTGATCCCAGCCGTGAGCTGGCACACATGCGGAGGCTCATGGAGGACATGGTGCAGATGGAGGTGGAGAGGCTGGCAGCCACCGCTGCACATCAGCGAAATGTAGCTGGCATCTACCAGGCCCTGCATGTCCTCATCATGGCATTGCTGCCACAAGGCGTGGCGATGATGAATGCTGCTGCCCCCCAACATCCACATCTCTGCCCCCTGGTGTGTCAGTGCCTCCCAGTGCGGCAGGCGTATCCACTCCGGCACCTGATGTGTCACTGCCACACAGTGTGGCTGACAATCCTCCTCCGGCCCCTGATGTGTCAGTGGCACACAGTGCCGCAGCCGGTACTGCAACACCCACAGGTGGGGCAGAGCACACATCCGAGGACGAGGACGTGGATGGGCTTGAGTTCAGAAGGAGGCACTAGCATTCATTTCCGCCACCTTGTCTGTTTCTGCTCGGTGCCGCACATGGCCTCAAGACCTACCACTGACCCCCGATACACTCCGATGCACTCACCTTGGACTGCGACATGGACTGCCACATCCTGTTTGATGACCAATGACACAGCGGACAGACTGCGGACTGTACCCTTCCTCTTCCGCAGTACAGGTCATCCCCGGATGGACAGTGGCTGGCCCTCCAAGGGCCCATTTTGTGTAGTGTGCTCGGCATTGCCTGTACCGCTCCAGCTGCATGACTGCACTGGATGTGCAAATAAACATCCAGTGACGCACTGCTGTGTAATGTCTTACGTCATTCATGTATGGATGAATGTGGGGACAGTGCCTTCCCTTGCGTCAATGATGTTCATCCTGTGGGATGCCAGTCAGAGGGTGCGACATTGCATTTTGTGTACCGGGTCCCGTGAACACTACAACAGGGACACAAGCATCAGTCACTTCCTTGTCCAGGCATGGACTGGACCACACCCAGAGCCCACGAATCATTGTTGCAAGCCCTGCACTGGTCCGGCATTCGGCAGGCCAGACCACTCCGCTAACGCCCCGAGGGGGGGCCCTCATTGCTACCCGTCGTAGCCGTACTCGCTGGTGGTGTGCAGGGCACTGGTCTAGTTGTCAGCATGTCACAGCCACTCCCTGAGGGCAGGTTTTCACATACACCACACCCATCCGGCTCAGGCGTCACAGGCCATGTGACTCCGCCAACATAAGGGGCCGACGACGTCACATTCCCCTCTTCCGGTGGTGACTGGATGACGGACGCTCCACGGTTTTCACTCATATAGGGCCCATGAGTTGTTGCGCACAGGGTTAGTGGCATCCGAGGCCTTGAGTACGGCACGTGCCTACCACCACGTGGCGCAGACTGGGGTTGCACAGGGTTAGTGGCATCCGAGGCCTTGAGTACGGCACGGGCCTACCACCACGTGGCGCAGACTGGGGTTGCACAGGTTTAGTGGCATCCGAGGCCTTGCGGACGGCACAGGCCTACCACCACGTGGCGCAGACTGGGGTTGCACAGGGTTAGTGGCATCCGAGGCCTTGCGGACGGCACAGGCACCCCGCCACGGGATGGTGACTTTGGGTGCACTGTGTCAGTGGCACCTTGAGCTGCTGAGCGGGTGTGCAGCCTGCGATGATGCCCCGTCCCGGCGGTCCGGACAGCTCAGGTTTTGTGTGCCCTGCTGGACCGCAGTGTAGGCCAGAGCAAACGGGCAGCGCGGGCCTACCGCCACGTGGCGTCGCTTCCGGGATCCCAGAGTTGGTGGCACCCATTGGGCTGAGCGGGTGTGCAGCCTGCGATGGTGCCGGGTGCACTGGTATGTCCTATGCCATGGAGTAATCAAGACCCAGCACCAAACGTGAGACCTGGTGGACTGCGGAGCGGGGCTGCATGATGTGGAGGGTGCCATGTCCGCTGGCCCAGGGCTTGTGGCTTGCAGGGGCACGTGGTGGGACCTCCTGTCTACGCGCCGGTGGCGGAAGGTGAGCATTGAGGCCTGGGTGTGCATGGGCGGGCATGCTCCGATGGGCGGCGGGAGGTGTTGGGGTGCCTCTGCCTGGGTATGCATGGGCGGGCAGGCGATGTTGTCTTGTGCAAATGTGTGTACTGTGCCAGTCATGTATCTGGACTCTGTTTCAGCTGACGGCGCTGACTCAGATGTGTGACCTGGTGTCCTGCTATACATACCGGCACGTGGTTGGAGACACACCGGTGGCAGCAGGTGAGCAGTGTGGCCTGGGTGCGCAGGGGCGGCACTCTCTCTCTCTTCTTGTCTCTCTCTCTCTCCCTCTCTCTCTCCTCTTCTCTCTCACTCTCCCTCTCTTCCTCTCTCTATCCCTCTCTTCCTCTCTCTATCCCTCTCTTCCTCTCTCTCCTCTTCTCTCTCTCTCTCTCTCTCTCCCTCTCTCCTCTTCTCTCTCACTCTCCCTCTCTTCCCCTCTCTCACTCTCCCTCTCTTCCCCTCTCTCTCTCTCCCTCTCTTCCTCTCTCTCTCTCCCTCTCTCTCCTCTTCTCTCTCTCTCTCTCCCTCTCTTCCTCTCTCTCTCCCTCCCTCTCTTCCTCTCTCTCTCCTTCGCTCTCTCTCTGTCCTCTGATGTGCGCAGGACACACCTTCTCATCATGTTTTTTGTCTTACAGGCTGTGACCTACGTATTGTCCCGAGGGGAGCGGCCATGTGTCTTCATTTCATTTCGGTGTTCATTTGAATAAAGTTTCATTTGTTGCTTTGGAAGTGAATGTGTGCTGCTCATTTCTGTGACGACACATGCATGTCACCAGTTGTGATTGTGCGGCATCAAGCGGAATATTTTGTACATGTTTAGGTGTGGCTGATGTGGCATGTCTTTGGTCGGGGGTGCCAGGGAGGGGTGGTCCCGGGGGTGGTGGCGGTGGGTGTTGTGGCCCTCTTGGGTGTCCGGGCCGCATGATGGGTGGCTCCATGGCATCTGTTGCCCTTCCGATGTCACCCTGGGCTGTGCTCCCTTTTGGTTTGCAGTCTGCCGTCCGACTTTACACCAGGTCAGAGCAGGTGTAGATTTCCTGGTGCTAACGCGCCTTATCGCCTGTTTTGTGTTTTTATCGCCGATGTGGCTGGTCGTTGAGAATGTTGAGGTGTGATGTTGTCGCGCCTTTTGGCACGGGAACGCCCACTCTGCATCTCATTAGCGATAGTTGCGGGGGTCCTCTGTGGCGATGTTTTTTGCGGCTGCTATCGCGGGTAAATTGGTGCTGTGGGCTGGTAACACCGGCTTGTGAATGGGGAGGTAAATTTATCACGACTTTGGCTGCGATAAAGTGCCATTAATTAGGCAATAGCTCCTTGTGAATATGCCCCATTGAGTAGGGACCATTGCATTATAGGCTGTCAGAAGGGGAGGCCAGGAGGGACCACCGAAAGAATTCTTAAAACGGACAAGGCCCCAGATCGTTGCTGCTGCCCTCCTCTCCATCAATTCTTTATGAAGGGCCCAGCCCAGCTGTCTTGAAAATGTCAAGCCAAGGTACTTATAAGACGATACCACATCAACCCTACTATTACCTAACAGCCACCTATATGGTTTAACTTTTTTCCCAAAGGGGATTAATTTAGGTTTTTCCAAAATCACCTTTAATTTATTAACCCCACAATAATTGTTAAATCTAATCAACTTTCTCTGTAAGCCTACTTGGGTCAGATCCAAGATTGGGAAATCGTCTGCAAAGAGCAGACGCGACATGTGTCTACCCCCATTTTCGGTGAAAAGGACTGGGTTGCCGCCAACACTTCGGGAGGTCCGCTAGGAACTAGGAGAACAACATAGGGGCCAGGACACAGCCCTGCCTTAATCCATTTCCTAAAGGTATTCTCGCTGAAAGGGCCCCTTCCAAATCTAGCTCCACTATTCCTTTGGATTTTGACAGGCAAGGATCATTCACTTCTTTTAGTTTATGTTCCATGCAAGTTTTGCAGAATATATGGTAGGTTCAGTTCTCATCAAACCACATGTTGGAATTTTTGGGTGCATACGCAGCATATGGATGATCTTCAAGAAAATCATAACATTCATATCACATATGTTCATTGTCATTAATCCACACTGGATTAGCAATTGGTTGCAAGTTTGAAGCTCTTGACAGTGATTGTTGCACTTATCCAAGAGGCTCGAGAGATAGCAGTTAATCAAGCCTTTCAACAAGAGCTGTGTCGAAAAGTGCCATTAGTGACATTGCTCGGTTGTAGGTAGCATTCTTTAGAAGGGACAGGTGAATGAATGAATGAATATAAGTTTTGTAGAGCGCGAACTTAGCCCAGGGGCATCAAGGCGCTGAGGAAGCGAACAGAGTAAAAGGTGTCTATAAAATAGGAAACTTAAAGGTTAAGGCAGGTGAAAAGCCAAGTCTTCAAGGACTTACGAAATAAGGAATAGGTTTCCAGAGTGGAAATTGGGGAAGGAAGGAATTCCACAAATTGGCCCCTAACAGCGAGAAGGCCCTTCCCCCACCTAGCTTTCCTCACCCTGGGAACTGTTACCCGGTTCTTACTTGCAGATCTCAAGTCCTTGCTGGGAAGATATCTTTGAAACATTTTGTTGATACCTTCTGACCCCCTGTTGTGGACGGCCTTGTGGACCAGGCATAGAGCCTTGAACACAATTCTCCTCCCCAACGGGAGCCAGTGCAGGCTTCTAATGGTAGCTGAGACTAAATGGAATTTGGGAAGACCCATCACCAGCCTAGCGGCGGCATTCTGCACCAATTGAAGTCGATGAAGAAGTCCTTTATTTATCCCTAAATAAAGGGCATTACAATAGTCCAGCCTCGAGACCACGAGGGCCACCACTGCCTGTTTCCGTGCAGAAAGGGAAAGAAAACTGAAGATCTTCCTGAGAGTCCGTATCATCCCAAAACAGGTAGAGACAGTTCGATTTATTTGTGAGCCCAAGGAAAGAGAGGAGTTCACAATGATGCCTAAATTCTTGGCACTAAGACAAGGGCGGGGGCAGGATCCAAGAGAGTCAGGCCACCAGGCCTCCGACCAGATATCCATCTTGTCTCCAAAGATTAAGACCTCCGTTTTATCCCCATTGAGTCTTAAGTAGTTCTCAACCATCCATGCAGCCACCGCCTGCATGCAGTTTTTAAAATTTACTGCTGAGGCTGAGACATTCTCAGTGATGGAAATCAGAATCTGAGTGTCATCAGCGTAAGAAAGCACTTCAAGGCCAAAAGATCTTACCACAGTGGCGAGCGGGGCTACATAGATATTAAAGAGGGTAGGACTCAATGAGGATCCCTGGGGGACTCCACAGAACAATTGTTTAGGGGCAGAAAGAAATTGGCCCATCTTGATTCTTTGCGAGCGATTCAAAAGGAACGATGAAAGCAAATTGAGTGCGGAATCCTCTATCCAAATTTCCCGGAGCCTGCCAACCAGCCTACAAGGAGAAATCGTATCGAAGGCTGCCGTCAGGTCCAGGAGAATCAGTAGGGTGGTATGACCAGCATCAACCTGTTGTCGGATGTTGTTAAAGACAACGGTTAATGCCGTCTCCGTACTGTGTTCACTCCTGAAACCATGCTGCGAGCTATCGAGCAGTTGGTATTCCTCCAGATAAGAACTGAGATGGCGATTAAGATGTTTTTCCAGGATCTTAGCCGGAACGGGCAGCAGGGAAATGGGCCGATAGTTTTTTAATTCTGTCGGGTCAAGAGAGGCCTTCTTTAACAAAGATTTTACCACCGCCATTTTCCATGCAGTGGGAAATTGGCCAGAGGAGATGACGGACTTGAGAATGGCGGTCAGAGGAGGTGCAATGGCCTCGGTTCCTAATTTCAGAATCTTAAGAGGGCAAGATTCGAGGGGAGAGCCAGATCTAATCCCCCTTAGCAACAGCTCGGTATCCTCTTGCAGAATAGGAGGAAAGGAGCGCAAACGGCAGTGCTTCACAGGTACTACCCGAGGATCAGATAGGGGATTAGTTTTAGTTCCCACAGAGTTTGAGTTCTCCAAAGAGGAGTAAATGTCCTTAATTTTGGCATAAAAGAAACCTGCCATTTTATCACAGAGGTCCTGAGAGACCTCGGTATTTACACTAGTCGAAGGGGCTGAAAGGGAATGGATCATAGTAAAAAGTTCCCTAGGGGATCTAATAGATTCCATCATCATTGAATAGTAGGAGAGCTTTTCCTCATTGATAGCTTGCTTATAATCCCTTAACCTGATTTTATGCAGATCCCTTTCAGCTGTAGTAGGGTCCAAGCGCCACTTTCTTTCCTGATATCGGCAAACCTGTCTGAGCTTTCTCACCCTCTCAAAAAACCATGGGGCTGAGGGGCGCTTTCTTGCCACATAGTGCTTCTTAAGAGGGGCAAGAGAATCCAAGGCTGCCGTTAACCAGTTAGTAAACTCGTCATAAACAGCATTGACATCAGCGGGAGGGGGGCAGCAATAATTGCTGAGTTTGTCAAGAAGAGCCTCCTTATTAATCCCACTAAGGTGCATTGCTCGGTATTGTCCCTGGTGCTCAAATAAAGGTTGGATTATTGTTTCCATTGCGGTATAAGCAACTGGGGGCTGTTCTAGCTGTAAGTCTAGTATAAATTCAATCAGACAGTTTACGCACCAGAACACTTGTGTAGCTTCCATTTTGCAAAAGGTAAGAATCCAGTGCTCGCTGAGTTCAGATAGCCAAACATATCCCATATAATGTGCTGGAGTTTCTTGGTACCTTTGTTCAGCTGGATACATGCACTCCATGTTGTTGATTTCCTTGCCGGAACAGGAGAAAGATGATATATCACAGCTGATTAGCCGTATGATAATGGGGAATCCTGTAAAAAGGCTAGAGCATAAAGAGTAAAAAAAAAATGGAATCAGTCCAATTACTGTTTTATATCCAGTCACTAGACCAGACCCAATGTTCTTAAAAAGATGTACAACACCAGTCATCAAAGAGGAATTAAATATTGTTTGTATGATATCAGGCAAAATGTTTCTAGTGCTGCGTGTGTAACAACCTCTGAATTTCTCGAGCAGTTCTGGCTATCTGCTGGTTATAGGTCTCAACCTCTGAAGTCTGAAGTTAAAGGGACTTCTTTTTGTAAATAAACAGACAATAGCTTGTTAAGGTCGTAAAAACGCATGGATTTCATATTTACACTAGGCTAAGGAATGTTACTCATTATGTTCCGAGGTGGCGGATACAAGGTCCTTCCACAACACTGTATTGTTTCAGAAGCTGTTACCAAATATGGCAGGTCAGGTTCCAACCCACAGCAAGTAACATTTGTTAGGAAAAAATGAGAACCATTGTTCAAGAGTTCATGATGGGGGGAATAGTTGTCGTGAGGAAAACTTGTCACCATGTCTAGGTCAAATAAGAACAAAGTCTAGACATATATTCAAAATAATGTCATCTGAATTGACATCCTCTTATGTCAGAAATTTCAATCTCTGATAATATTTATTATATAAGGACTGCCATTTGACCATTTAGATGAGAGGTCCTTCACCCAGATTATCACACTAGATTCTGCCAAAAGACGGTCTCACCTACTGCCGGAGCACTTCCAGGATGCAACATCTCCTCTATGCTGATAGAGCCAAGTCCCAGAGAAAGGCTGCTACCGCAGCGCATGTGTGCCCTTTGCAGGGAACACTGTCCACACATCTCCACTGATAAAGACAGCTTTAGCTCTCACAAGGTATGGAGTGCATCATTTCTCCTTAAGAAACTCTAGACTGCAAGTTGCTCCACTTTCCATGCTCTCTTAATTAGCGCATAGAAGTAGATTTTAGGGTCTTAGGTTTGAGATGACATTTTAATCATGTTAGAAATTTTCATTTTATTTTCATTAGTCATAACATGCCCTTTTTGCTGTTTATGACATCTTGTTCAGTTGTTTTAGATCTACTAAGAAACACATTATTCCTGTCATAATAAACGGTTTTATTTAAAGTGTCTATTCTTCTTAGTGCAGTGTGTGTGTGAGACATTGTGAATTATATAATAGGCTTGCTTCTGGAGTCAAGCTATCCTGGCTGATGAGGGCTGAAAGCCCGAAACCGGTCCTAGGATGCTTGATTCCGGTCCAGGGAAGACATGGCTTGGCAGTTCGGTCTGGACTGTTCCCATGAGGCACAGGGTCAAGACTGATTTGCATATGGCTATGTCTGAACTGGGGTGGCGTGGTGAAGCAAAATAACGATGGATTAAACCCAGATCTGTGACTGGGGGTGAATGTTTGCCAATGTGCAACATTCCGTCCATCATCTTGTGTGTTTTGCATTTCGCCCTAAGTGGGAAGGGTATGCCCAGACGTGGGTCCCGTGCTCACTACGCCACTGGAGTCAAGCTATCCTGGCTGATGAGTGCTGAAAGCCCGAAACCGGTCCTAGGATGCTTGATTCCGGTCCAGGGAAGACATGGCTTGGCAGTTCGGTCTGGACTGTTCCCATGAGGCACAGGGTCAAGACTGATTTGCATATGGCTATGTCTGAACTGGGGTGGCGTGGTGAAGCAAAATAACGATGGATTAAACCAAGATCTGTGACGGGGGGTGAATGTTTGCCAATGTGCAACATTCCGTCCATCATCTTGTGTGTTTTGCTTCTGGTACCACAGTGCCCCCGATCCCTTTATAGGGATTGTTAGTAACCCAAAAGCAATGACTCTGTTTCAAGAATGTATTTGATAGGGTTTTGTGGAGCTACAATAGCCTGTCGTTCCCATTCAGACCTGGTGCATTGAACTAAGTTCACTGGTGTCACCCGTGGGTGGGAAAGCAAACCTTGTAGGCATAGCTTACACAACACCAGGACAGCATAGTACTGAATCAAGTGGTTATTACTGCATGGAGGAAGAGGGGCTATTGTCCTCCACTACACAGTCTATGTACAACACTGTGTGCTGAGTGCCCTGTCTTACTCGGAAATACGCAGTGAAAGAAGTCAGCATTGATCTTTCTACTGGTCACATTTCCATGGTACAGGCTTGTGAAAGCAGATTCCTGTATCTATTTTTGTACATGTCATATCTGCAGACCACAGTCCTCCAATACCTTGGTGCTCCAAATCCTTAAAAACAGCTCCGAATTAGTAACCTTCTTGAGCTATCGTCTCATCATATAAGGTAACATTCAGCATTATCTGATAGCCACCAACATGTATTTGTTTTTATTGGGAAGAAGTTGTGCGCTTCCACAGAAAAAAGTCTTACCCCTTCAAGCAGCTGTGATAAATGTGTTTGTTTATCCAGCTGCAGGAGGCAGCAGCAGTATTGCTACCCAGAAAATGTTCACTAACATGCATAAAGTAACAAGTGTAAGTTGGAATTGAGCTTAACGCATCTGGCAATGTAATGCTGTTTGAGTGTTTTAGATGAGTAGATAAATTACAATGTTTGTATTTCTCTACCAGCAGCTCAGATCCCCTTCCCATTCCATTTTTGCTTTAGACATCAGATTACAGTTGTGTGCTTTGGATGCCGAGGACTACACTAATCTGCATGCGTTTTTAAGCCTGCCTTCACAGCACAGCAGTTGCCAAAACGTTTGTGAGCATCCGAAAAAGGCAGTAGCCCTGATGTCTTTATTATGAAAAGCCAATGCTAAAGCTAATAGGCTGGATTATTTTACTCTACATAAAAGCCTACAGTTAAGTAATTTGTAACAAAGAAACTCACAGATTACTATTGTAGGCAAGGGCTTTATTGTTGGTTACCCCCTGCAACAAATCATGGATATACAAGGTTTGCTCTGTGCTAATCCTTATTAGGCCCTTATAGGAAAGATAGGATTTGCCTTAGACAACTTTAAATTTGTATACTTTTTTAATTTTGTCACTGTGTACCTGATGGCTGCCTTCTGGATAAGCTAACTCTGAAAACAGAAGGCCTGATTTGGTTATGGTTAGGTGTAGGTGGAAAAGTTAATTTTGTTCTCGGAATTGGTGGAATTTTAATCACCACACGTTACTATTGAACATGGAGTTCCAGCCAAAATTCCACCAATCGCTACGTGGCAGAATGTTGCTCCCGTTCAAGCAACGCAATGACAGCGGTAACAATGCGAGGTTCCAGCAAGCGAGCTGGTGAGTGCTAGTGAGATTCGGCATCCCAGCACGATTTCTGGTCGCTAGGAAGCCTTCTGGTGCCATTTTCTAACATGGAGGGTGGTGTTCAGAGGACTGCTTCTCAAGTAGATTTTCTACTCAAGAAGCAGCAAAATGAACTCGAAATGGAATTTTTTAGTAACTATGCTACTCAAACGTACAGTTAAGGTCGTTTTTAAATGCAAAATGCATTTTTTGGCATACTTTTTTTAACAGGAAGAAAGTGCCACAGAGGCTCCAACTTCCTCTTCCTGTCCAGAAGGGTCCTCCCAGTGCTTTGCCCACCCATTGGTCCCTTTTCCTTTGGATTTTGACAGGCAAGGCTCATTCTCTTCTTTGTATGCAATCCATGCTGCATATACCACTGGGCTTTCAAGGATTTATTTTGAGGACTCAAGTAAATTAAAGAACTTTTGGATAAGTTTGTTGTTTGATGGAGGGCATGCACCACTATTTTTTTCACCTTTTATGTTTTTAATTCCATTTTTAGATTTGATTGTGGGTGGCCAGAAGTTGCAATAGGGGCCTATTGTGCATTAACCTTTTTATTTTTTGTCCAAGGGGAAAGGTTTGCACAGGTGTGGGAGTACTGGGGGCCTAGTTGTAAACTTTTAAAGTACTTTTTCTCCATTTTATTGTGTGTTGTTTGGGAATTTTGCTCATTTTATTGCGGGCCATGGCCAGCCAACTATTATTACTTGGCATTGAGAATATATATTATGTGGTATATGTTTTTTTAAAACATCTATTGATTTAGGGATGGCCTTTGATTAAATGCAAAATGTGATTTTTGGTAGTTTATGTTTTTCTGCAAAGTGTTAGAAAGTATTTTGGTGAAGTAATTTTTGATGCCTTGAGATGTTTCTGGTTGGTTCATTTTTAAAGTTGACAGATAATTTATTTTCGTTTTAGGCACTACTGAATTCATGGTAGCGTTTTCTTCTTTGTTTACCATGCCTCCCTTCTTTTGCTGTCCATGAGGCCATTTTTTGTGTGGCCAGTGTGCATGTGTGTTTGCCACAGGCCACCATGTATTCTTTTTTCTCCATGCCATGTGGCAAGGTGAACATTTTGTTTTGAGTAGTCAGTGTGCTTTGCTTTTTCCACAGGCTTGCATGCATTCTTTGTTTTCCATGTTTTTTCCCTTGGTGGCCAGCGGCCATTTTGCAGCGTGCTTTGCATTTGCCATAGGCTTGCATATATTCTTTGGTGTGTATGCCTTTGCATGTGGCCATTTTGTAGTCAGTGTGCTTTGCATTAGCCATAGGCTTGCATGTGTTCTTTGTTGTCCCTGCCTTTGCCCTTGGTGGTCATGTGGCCGACGGCTATTTTGCAGTCAGTGAGCTTTGCTTTTGCCATAGGCCTGCATGTTATGTTATATTAATGGGTTCTTGATAGAGCGCAACAGCTCAGCCCGAAGGGACTTGGCGCTGTGACCAGCAGATAAGTAAAAAGGTTTTGAGTTGCTTTTAAAACCAGACTAACTGGACTATGGACATATGAACACATGGAATCTATTCCAGTTGTAAGGGGCAAGATAGGAGAAAGCTCGGCCCCCAAGTTTTGACGTACGAATACACGAAGACATAGAAGAAGTTGATTTTTAGATCTTAGATTTCTGTCAGGGTGGTGAAGAGTGAGTCTGTCCTGTAGGTATTTTGGACCTGTGCCTGACAAAGATTTGTAGGTTAGGCATAGCAGTTTGAACAATGCTCTTGTACTAATAGAGAGCCAATGAAGGGCTCTGAGCTTGGGGGCTGATGGTGTCTGTGGAGGCAACTTGTTGATCAGGCGGTCAGCAGTGTTTTAAACCACCTGAATTTTGGATCAAAGGGATTCATTAGATGCGCAAATTAGGGAATTGCCATAATCCAAGCAACTGATGATTAGTGCCTGGGGGAGTGCCTTCCAGGAGCCAAAAGGAAGTCACTGAAAGATTCACCTAAGGAGCAATATGCCAAAGCAAGTGCAACAGGTGGAGGGGATTTGGTCTCTCATAGATAGCTTGTAATCTAAGAGCATACCATGTGTTCTTTGTTATCCATGCCTTTGCCCTTGGTAGCCATGTGGCTGTTGGATATTTTATAGTCAGTGTAATTTGCTTGTGCCATAGCCCTGCATGTGTTCTTTGTTGTCCATGCCTTCATCCTTGTTGGCCATGTGCCAGTGCAGTCATTTTGTGTAACAAGTCTGTTCCTTTTCTTCTACTTTTCAAAGCCACTTTCTAGGGACATTGATAGAAGATGCCTATACCTTTTTCTTGTTTTTTTCTTTTTTCCCTGATGATTGTAGTATGAATGTACAGTGCTTTTCAATGCATTTTTCCCTTTTCCCCTGCGCCTCCTTGCCTCCCATAGGATTTCTCATAGTCCCTATGAGACAACAGGAATATTTTTTTTCAATTATTCGATTTTCCCTGCACCCCCTGCCTGCCATAGGTGCAAACTAGCAATCATTTTTTTTAAAGGATTATTCAATTTTTCCCTGGCCTGCACTTGCCACCTACCATAGCCATAGACGCACACCAGCTATCATTTCTTTAAAGATTATTCAATTTTCCCCTAGCCTGGCTTGGACCGCACCCATGGCCTTCAGTCTGCCATAGGCCATAGGAGCACATCAGCAATACATTTTAATTTTAATTATTCCATTGTTCCCTGGCCTGGCCTGCACCCGCCGCCTGCTACAGTCGCACACCAGCAATATTTTTTTAAGAATTATTCAATTTTTCCCCTGCACCCCCTCTCTGCTACAGGCATCTCATAGGCCTTAGATGCACATAAAGTAAACTTTTCAATCTGTATGTTACTGAAATATTGTTATCATGGTTTAGAATGGATATACTATTGTTAATTATTTGTGCTGTGGCTTCACTAAATTATATTGTCTGTAGATTCAATCTGCAAATCCGACATTTCACTGAATTATTTTCATGTTTGTTGGCTTTTAGGTACACAAGAAACATCATAACATACAGTGTAGCCACACAGAAGGCTGTCAGTGATGCACACCAGCTGAGTCGTCCCATGCTCTCGCTTGTGCAGCTAAGGGGCAACTGCCAGATGCTTGCAATAAAGTATCTGGCTTGTCCAGTTGCCAGTGTGTCTTCTGAGCACATGTTCAGTGCAGCTGGCACAGTTGTCGCAGCCAGAAGGATCATTCCCTCACCTCAAAACCTGGAGAGATTGACCACGATAAAAATGAAGCAACACTTCATACCACAAGATTACACTGTTCCTGAAACAGCGCAGGAGGAGGATGAGGGTGACTGGTCAGACTGGTTAGCTGATGAACTTCTGGGTGAATCCCCTGAGTTTTAGGACAAACTCTACTTCCCTGTCCCTGACTAAGCAGGCCACAACAGATTTTTCATTTATTATAGTTGAATTTTTAACAAATATATATATATATCTTTTGAGTTTATTCGCTTATTCATCAACAGGGTGGAAGGGGTAGACATTCAATTCAGGGCCATTTTTGACCAGGATGAATTTAGGACAGGCCCATTGCAGGCAGAATATCGAATGTGTCCTTGATATGCAAATCGGTTAAATGTTGCAAATATGTATATAGAGTCTTATGCCCATTCAGGGCGTTATTGTGTTCATGATTTAATCAAGTATAATGATTATAATTTGCATTTTTGCGTTTTCTAACTGATAATACAAATAAATATGTACTTTGTTACGAGCCCATTCAGGGCGTGATTATTCATGCATTAATGAACTTGCATTGAGTAGATTGCAATAATGAATGTTATATTGCATGTTCTAAGATGGCCGATATGATAGTAACATGGAGGTCCGTTGTTGATTGTGTTACCTCCTAAACCACCAAGGAATTTGTAAATGTATTTAATGGCGTGGTCTCCGGCTGCCACTTTGTATTGAGGAAGGCAGTCACCGAAACGCGTCTTGTTTGTGTCCTGCACCAATAAATTTGGTCCAGAAGTCTCCTGTGAGTGCTGTACTCTTTGTACAAACGTAGCCGGTATATATATATATATATTCACTGAAAAAACCACAGGTTTCAGGGACGTTATAGTTAGTTGGACATTTCACTCGTACAAAACCAGAGAAATTCCCCCGTTATAGTTAGTTCAGCTAACTATAACTTGCGCCCCCGCAATGCACTGCTGATGACGTCACATATTACATCATTCATGACATGGTCAGTGACATCACTGATGACATCTCAAATGACATCACTGATGACATCACTGATGACATCATCCAGTGACTGTGTGTTTCTGTAAAGTTTAAATATGTTTTATATATATATATGCCAAGGCGTATTGAAGAATGAGTGGGTTTATAAGTGTCTGGATGGATGATTTAGTAGGTACGTGACTGACTGTATAAGTGAGTGATTAAATGTGTCTTACTGAATGCATGGGTTGGTGAGTAGCTACATGAGTGTCTATATCGGATATTGATTGGTTTCTTGAGAATTTGTATGGGAGACTGAGTGTGTGTGTGGGTGGGTGGGAGGTGTGTGACTCTGTGCATAGATGTGTGAGTGGTTGATTCACTGGGTGTATGGGTTCAAGAGTGCATGTGGAAACAGCTGTATGGGTGGGTGAGTGTGTGTATGGGTGGGTTGGTGAGTGAATGGATGTCTCAGTGGTACATGTCCAAGTAACTACATAGGGAAAAGGCAGTGTATGTGAGAGTTGGAGTATAAATGACTATACGTGAGAGTCAGTGATTGTGAGAGTGGCTGTATGGATGAGTGTGTACTTGTATCTGTGATTATATAAGAGAGTAAGTATGCATTACTATCTGTATAGGTGAGTAAATGGGAGTGTGATTGATTATTTGCATGACTGACTAGGTGTGTGAGTAACTCCATGGATGAGTGACGGTGTGTGAGTGTCTGTATAGGTGCATGAGTGCATATGATAGTGTTGTATTGATGAGTGACTGCATGTATGAGTGATTGTATGGGTGAATGAGTGGATGTGTGTGTAGACCTAGGAATCAGTGAGTGCGCATGTAGTAACTGGTATTGGTGTGTCGATGGTTTCGAATGGTAGTCTGTATTTTACAGTGGGTGTATCAAAGGTTATATTACAGTGTGAGGAGGTGCATCAGATTTTCACGTGGATGATGTCATCAGTGATATCAGTGATGTCACTTGAAATGTCATCAGTGATGTCACTGACCATGTCATGAATGATGTAATATGTGACGTCATCAGCAGTGCATTGCGGGCGCGAGTTATAGTTAGCTGAACTAACTATAACGGGGAATGTCTCTGGTTATGTACGAGTGAAATGTCCAACTAACTATAACGTCCCTGAAACCTGTGGTTTTTCAGTGAATTTCTAAGGTTTTTTAAATGCTAATTTCTAACTATAACGTCCCTGAAACCTATGGTTTTTTCAGTGAATTTCAAAGGTTTTTTAAATGCTAATTTCTAACTATGCCTACAAAGGTAGGACATGTGAAGAAAGAGGAAGAAAAGCGCACAAAGAAGCAAGACAAATGCAGAAAGAGGCAACAGAAGTCCAGAAAGACGAAGAAAAGTGCAAGAAGAAGCAATGTGGTGGAGAAAGGGGGCGTGGCCTCCGGCTAGATGCCGGCTTTTTAAAATATTTTTTTTACAAGGGGGGCTGTGTGGCCCCCCTTCTTTTACATTTTTGGGGCCCTGGGGACCCCATCCCCCAGGGCCTGACCCCATTTTATGCATTTTAAAAAAAAAAAATCGGGAAGGGGCCGCGTGGCCCCCCTCCCGAGGCCAATTTCGCCCCGGGGACCCCATCCCCCGGGGCATGGGCAGTCATTTTTTTGTTTTTTTTAAAATTTAATTCTTTGGAGGGGGGCCGCTTGGCCCCCCCCTCTTCAGGCCAATTATGGCCTCGGGGACCCCATCCCCCGGGTCCGGCCTTTCCTTTTTTTTTTTTATTTAATTTTTTTCACAGGGGAGGGGGGCCGCGTGGCCCCCCTCCCGGGCCACTTCTGGCCCCGGGGACCCCATCCCCTGGGGCCTGGCCGTTCCGTTGGGGACTGTGGGTGGAGCCCCAATGCCCCCACGGTCCAGCCGGCTCCCCGCCTCATGCGGGAGCCGGCAATGCTTTTGCACAAGGGGAGCTGCTGACATGCAGCTCCCCTTGTGGAAAAGCAATCCTGCTTTGCTTCATTGAAGCGAGAGCAGGTTTTCCTGCTCTTGCTTCAATGAAGCAAAGCAGAGTTTGCTATGGCAGGACGGGAGCCCCACGGCTCCCTCCCTGCCATAGCAAACAGCAGTGTCCCGGGGTTGGACACCCCGGGACATTGCAGGAGCCGGCCCTGGGGGGTGGCAGTCGCCAGGGCCATCAAGGGCTTCTGGAGCGGGGCCCCCCTCCCATCATATGCACAGCCCCAGGGAGGTGGTGGTCCCCGGGGCTTGGGGGGGCCTGCGGGCCCCCCGCATATAATTCTAGAAAGCCCCTGGGGGTGGCAGTCCCCGGGGCTTGGGGGGGGCCTGGGAGGCCCCCCACAGATTAAAAAACAAGCCCCGGGGAGGTGACGGTCCCCGGGGCTGCGGAAGGGCCGCGTGACCTCCCGCACATAATTTACATAGCCCCGGGGAGGTGACGGTCCCCGGGCTGTGGGGGCCCCCACGGGCCACCGCAAATAAATTAATGATTGCCCCCGGGACCTGGCCCACCCGGGGGCTTTTTGAAAACGAAGCGCTGGAGCCTTCGCTTCATTTTTTTTAATTTTTACGGCAGGATTCGCGACCCCAACGCAAATTCTGCAGTTTTTAAAAAAGAAAATGGTTTTTTTGGGCCTGGGGGTCCTTGTGGGACACCCTGAGGAGGCCTAGGGGGTCAGGGGGTTTCAGCCCTGTCCCCTTTTCTTCTTTTTCATGTTTTTTGTTTTCTGATTTCTTGTGACTCGGTTACCGAGTCACAAGATGGCTGCCAACACTTCCTGGTTTGGAGTGTTGGCAGCCAATCAGAGTGAAGCTCGTGCCCGGGAGGGTTCGCGAACCCTCCTCGGTGCTCAGATATCGATATTTTTTCTTTTTTAAATTTCTCAGCAACTACTGAACGGATTTACACCATTTAACAAAAAGGGCGCAAAACCTACCTTTTTGCCAAATTTGGTGTAATTTCGTTCAGCAGTTCGGGCTGTAGCCTGTAATAAAGTTCCTATGGAAATTAACATGGGGAAAATGCGCTTTGGGACCCCCCTTTTTTCTCGGACCCCGCTTGACGAATCACCCTGAAACTTTCAACACACACACTGAGCGGTCCAACCCTGTTTTTTGGAACATTTCATGAAGATTTGTCAAACGGCGCCAAAGATATTGGCAAATCAAAAACGCTTTTCCTATGGTAACTAGGTCCTAACTATAACTATCTACTGGCGACCGACAGTAGATAATATATATATATATATATATATATATATATATATATTCTCACCTACTCCAAGCCTCCACACAGCAGGATTTTCACGGCACCATAAGAAAAGGATGTAGGAGAGTAGGATCTGCCTCTTATGGTTACCCCCACTTTTTACTGATGTCTCACTGTTTTTCGACTTTAGTCTGGCTGGGGCCCTGCTATCCAGGACCCCAGCCTAGCTGCTTCCTCTCTAAATTGATTCCATGTACCTTAAGTACACTTCAGATTGGATTCTGGGGTGCCCTTATAAGTCCCTAGTATATGGTATACTATGTACCCAGGGCATAGGTCCCCCAGAGGCCTACCAGGGGCTGAAGCATGTATTGTGCCACCCCTGGAAAGCCATCCAAAATGACACCACAGGACTGCTACTGCATCCTGAGTGAGGTGGTGCATGCACCCCTTACAGAGATATAGGTTCACTATATCTCACCTATCACTTCACATAGAAACCTATCAGTCACCTCTATGGCAGGCTTTATCAATCCTGAAGGCAGGGTGCTTGGTTATATGTGAGAGGGTGCCCATGCATGAGCAGAGCCCCTCTGCAGCCCTCGGAATCTCTTCTCTGGGGTTGTCTGTGTTGCAGCCTGACCATATACTCTTAAGTGCATTATATCCTTGCGGTAAATGCTAACTTTGGGATGGCTGCACGGAAACATGTCGTGTTTGGTGTCAAACACCTTGGAATCATACCCCCACACCAGTAACTGGTGTGGGAGTATGATCCCACCCTTCTAGAGGGAAAGACATGACAGCACCGGTATACCCGGTACCAGCTAAACAGAGCCCTGGCATCACAAAATGGATGCTGCAGCCACAGACACGAGTCTGGCCTCCTGCTGCTGACCGAAACTCCGGCAGGGGAGGCCTGGACAATAGGTTTCCTGTCTCAGGGAGGTGTTACCACCTCCCAGACAGGCCTTAGTGGATTGGGGCTGGGTGGGTGCACTCCAAGAGTGCTTTGAAGTCCTGCACTGGGGGCACATTTGGTGTCCTCGTGCATACCCCAGTTCAAACCGGTTGCAGGGGCTGCCAGCCCCTGCTCTGGTGCAAAACTGGACAAAGGAAATGGGTGTAGCCACCCCTCTTTCCAAACCCTCTCATAGGTGGGTCCACAGAGTTAGTCCAACCCCTTCCTTAGGTATAAGTAAGGAACCCCTGGCAACAGGACTTTAGATATCCCTGGATGAAACTCTGCAACTGAATCCTGGAACTTCGACGCTCTACTCAAGACTAGAGGACTGAAGAAATCTCCCTTGGGGTCAAGGAGTGACTCCCCTGCTTGGCAGGCACCAACAAAGCATTTGCCAGTCTGCATCTCCGAAGCTCCCGCCGGACTCCGAAGTACTTGCAGCCCAGGAAGAGGATTTCCAGACTTCTCAGAGGCCAACCCGAGTCCCCAGCAAAGCTGAGACCCGCAGCCCTCACGAGTGATGTGGAACCAGAACCCCTGGACACCGTGTACATTTGCTAGTGCATCAACTTCTCGACGTCTCTTGAAGTCCTGCTTTGGGTTACTTGTAGCCCAAGCCCCGAGCACCATTTGCATCGAAGATTGTGAGCCTACACTCCACGAGTGTTCCGTGGGCCCGCTTCTTGCATTTCCGCTCAAGGCTCCTTCGCGATCCCTGGTCCGTCAACTGGTGGGTCCCTGTGAAGGCAACTCTGATTTTCTTTGGGCGTTTCTGGTTGCTCCAGATGAGCCCTAACTCCCCACCCAGTGGTGAGTCCCTCAGACCTTGCTGGTCTGTACGAAGCATCTTCTACTTTCTGTGTGGGTTGCTGTTGCCAAGGCTTGTTTTGTTCAATCCAGACACCAACGCTGCAGCACTCGACATCCTTTGGGGGACAGCTCGAATCCAGCTCCTGGTTGTCGTCATCGCCTCCTGGTCCTCGTGGCTGAAGAGTCAAGCTTCACCTCTTTCACCTGAAGCACCCAACATCGGTGGGCATTCGACTATCGTGCCCCTGGTCACTGGCAAGTGACCCAGACTCTGTCCCCTCTGCTTTCAGGTTCCTCTCATCTTCGATCCAGGCTTGGATCTCTTCGGACACTTCGCATCTTCCCGGCAGCAGCACTTCTCTGTAGACTGCCATTGAAAACGACGACGCGACCCGACACCATTCGACACCTATGCACCCGGCTTCCCTGGGTGAGGTAACTCGAGCACTCCGGTGCCCCCGCGGGTGTTGACCCTAGAACTGTCTAAGTCCAAGAGGGTTTGGTCCTAGTCCATTTCTAAGTGTCCTTAAACTCTAAACCTCTAACCGCGACTTTCCCACAGACGATAACGGAGCTCGCGGCTGTGTTCACACACTGCACACAGCCCCCGTGGGTCCCCTGTGTCACTACCTTGGGTGGTTCCTTGGGGTCCCAGCGATTCTACAGGCTCTAGGCTTTGTGTCTACTTAAGTTGTGGTTCTTATACCACTTTCTTGATATATGGTTTGGTACGCCCCTAGGGCTAATCGTATATTGTGCTACTTTACTGTGCTATTTGACTTGTAACTTGTGTACTTTGACCTCTAGCCTCATAAAGAGACTATTGGGTAGTGTTTAGTAATAAATACATATATTTTATATATATACCTGGTGTGGTTCTCCTTTCATTTGGTCATTCATGAGATTATAACTGGTAAAACAACAGCTTAACACTCTTTCAAGACTTAGCCTGAAGGCTGCTCTCCATAGCTACCACTAGGATAGCTTTCAATAAAGGTTGTCTTTAAACCTATCATCAATAAAGGTCATTTGGACTGGTGCAAGGTGCCCACTATAACTAGTGGACAGCATATGCCAGGCCAACTTCTCACATTGGTGTGCAGCGGTTGGATTCAAGCTTGACTTGTTTTACCAGATAATCTCAAGTGTGTGACTAACTGAAAACCACTAAAGGTACCTAAGGTACATATAAATTCAAGCTTAGAAATACAGTAAGTTCTACTGAACTTAGAGTTGTGTGTCAAGGGCTTAGCACACCCTTTCTACAACTCAAGAGAGTTTAGTAGGCCACACTAGAGTAGGTAGTGCATACATCACACCTCACTAGTGATGTCTTCAAGGCCAGGAACCAGTGGGTCCCTGCCAGAAGCCAATGGGCTTCTATCATCCAAGTATGACAACCTCCCATTCTTGGAATTGAGAGCATTGTGCAGTACTAGGAAGCTGAAGACAGGCAAAGTGCCAACACCCAACGCCTCATAGAGGTGCTTCTGTTGGATGATCTCAGAAGACCCACAGGGTCTGAAGGGGTAGGCAGAGAGGGTGGGGCAGAAGATGAGGAAGGGACCAGGGGTGAAGAAACCCAGGACCTGACCTCTGAAACTGGCCAGGAAGATGACAATGATCTTGCCCTGGAAAATCCAGCTCCTCCTGCAGATGAGGAGGAGGACCAGAATGGCCTCCCCTTTGTCCCACCAGGAAGAGTTGTGAGTGTGCCTAGAAGGTCAAGATCTCCTTCTCAGGAGTCTAACCATTCTGACACCTCAGTAGGGACCTCTGTTTCCTCTCATAGGAGGGAATCCTCTCATGAAAGGAAAGAGAGACTGATCAAGTATGGAGACGGTCAGCTTAGGATCAGAAGAGAGCAGTTGGCTATAGACAGAGAGTCCCTAGAGCTTCAAAGACAAAGAAGAAAGTTGGGACTAGAGTCCCATGGTGGCAGCAACTTCCCTAGTGGTAGGGAAAGGTCTTATGACCATAGAAACCTGAGCAAGATTGTCCCTCCCTACCAGAGTGGGGATGACATCCACAAATGGATTACTGCACTGGAAAGGGCCTGTAAAATTCAGAGGGTCCCCCAGGAGCAGTGGGCAGCAATCTTGTGGCTCTCCTTTGCAGACAAAGGTAGAGACAAGCTCCTCACTGTAAGAGAAGAGGATGCTGATGATTACCAAGTCCTGAAGAGTGCCCTGATAGATGGGTTTGGCCTAACCACTGAGCAATACAGGTTAAAGTTCAGAGATACCCAAAAGGCACAGACACAGGACTGGGTGGACTTTGTAGATTGTGCTACTAAGGCTCTGGAAGGCTGGTTACTTGGCAGTAAGGTGTGTGACTTCAAAGGATTGTATAATTTAATCATGAGGGAGCAGATTCTTAATAACTGTCAAAATCAGTTGCTACATCAGTACCTGGTTGACTCTGATCTAACCTCTCCCCAAGAATTGGGAAAGAAGGCAGACAAATTGGTCAGAACCAGGGTGAAGCAGAAGGTACAGAACCAAGGTGGTGACCAGAAGAAGCAAGATTCCAAAAACTCTGACAAGGGTGGGGAAAAGGGTAAAGACCAGAAGTCTTCTCAAGGTCCCCAAAAATCTGCATCTGGTGAGGAATCCCAATCTACCAAAGGAAAAGGCCAAAAGAAACCTTGGTGCAAAATCTGTAAGCAGAAGACTCACTGGACAAGTGACTGCACCAAGTCCAAAGACTCTAATCCAGCCACCATTGCCCCTAAGGCAACTGTTCCCCCTAGTCCAGCTACAAATGGTGGTGGAAGTACTCAGAATAAGGGTTTAGTAGGGTTGACCCTGGGTACTGAGATGGGCTCTGGCCTAGTCAGAGTACCAACTCAGGCTGTCCTAGTCTGTGATGGGGGCATGGATATGTCCCCCTTAGTGAGTCCCAATAATTTGGGCAAATACAGACAGCAGCCTTTAATTAATGGAAAAGAGGCTTGGGCATTCAGGGACACAGGAGCAAGTGTCACCATGGTGACAAAAGATCTTGTGGATCCTGGGCAGATTATACTTGGTGAAATGTACCAGGTGACCAATGCTAGCAATGTCAGAACAGACCATTCTCTGGCAGTTGTTAACTTCTCCTGGGCAGGGGTAACTTGCCTTAAGAAGGTTGTGGTGAGTGCAGACCTACCAGTCGAATGCTTGCTTGGCAATGATCTTGAAACCTCAGCCTGGGCAGAGGTGGAGCTCAGGACACATGCAGAAATGCTAGGGATCCCTGCACATGTTTTTGCTGTGACTAGGTCACAGGCCAAAATGTCAAAAGCTGAACAGGCCCTGGATTCTGGAACAATGGACCAGGTGCCTCCCAAGAGGAGGAGCAGTAGGGTTAAGGCAGTGCCTTCCCCCTTGGCTCAGGAAGCAGATCAGTCTTTTGAGGAAGATGATCTCAGGCCTGAAGAAGGAACTGTCCCAGAGGAGCTTGAACCTGATCAGGTTGAGTTCTTGGGGACAGGGGGCCCTTCCAGGGCAGATCTGAGCCAGGAGCAGCTGAACTGCCCCTCTCTTGAACCCCTCAGACAGCAAGCTGCTGCTGAGGCTGCTGGGAATGCTAGTGGCACCCATAAGATATATTGGGATGATGGACTCCTGTACTCAGAGAGTAGAGACCCCAAGCCTGGGACAGCCAGGAGGTTGGTTATCCCTCTGAAGTTCAGGGGCTTCCTATTGACACTAGCCCATGATATTCCCTTAGCAGGTCACTTGGGCCAGAACAAGACTTGGGACAGAATTGTCCCTCACCTTCACTGGCCCCACATGTCTGAAGACACCAAGGAGTTTTGTTGCTCCTGTGTAACCTGCCAAGCCAGTGGGAAGGCAGATGGCACCACAAAGGCCCCCCTGATACCACTACCTGTGGTGGGGGTTCCCTTTGAGAGGGTGGGGATTGACATAGTTGGTCCCATGGATCCCCAAACAGCATCTGGGCACAGGTTTATCCTGGTGGTGGTGGACAATGCCACCAGGTACCCAGAAGCCACTCCCCTTAGGACCACTACAGCACCTGTGGTGGCAAGGACCCTCCTGGGAATTTTCTCATGAGTGGGCTTTCCTAAGGAGGTAGTATCTGACAGAGGTGCAAACTTTATGTCCAGTTACTTGACTACAATGTGGAAGGAGTGTGGAGTGACTTATAAGTTCACCACACCCTATCACCCACAATGCAATGGCTTAGTTGAAAGATTCAACAAAACCTTGAAGGGCATGATTAAAGGGCTCCCAGAAAAGCTTAGGCAAAGATGGGACATACTCCTGCCTTGCCTTTTATTTGCATACAGGGAGGTGCCTCAGAAGGGGTTGGCTACAGCCCTTTTGAACTTTTGTTTGGCCATCCTGTCAGGGGTCCATTGTGTCTGGTGAAGGAAGGTTGGGAGTTACCTCTCAAACCCCTAAACAGGACATAGTGGACTATGTACTTGGTCTCCGCTCCAGGATGGCTGAGTATATGAAAAAGGCAACCAAAAACCTTGAGGCTAGCCAGGAATTACAGAAAGCCTGGCATGACCAAAGGCTGTGCTGACTGTTTACCAGCCAGGGCAGAAGGTGTGGGTGTTGGAGCCAGTGGCCCCAGCAGCCCTCCAAGACAAGGGGAGTGACCCCCATACAATTGTTGAACAGAAGGGAGAGGCTACCTATCTGGTAGACCTGGGAACTCCCAGGAGCCCCCACAGGGTGCTCCATGTCAACAGGCTGAAGCCATATGTGGACAGGGCTGACATGGGCTTGCTCATGGCAACTGATGAGGGACAGGAGGAGGAGAGTGACCCTCTCCCTGACCTGCTCTCACAGAACCCTGATGATGGGTCAGTAGATGGTGTAGCCTTGGCAGGCAGCCTCACTGCCCAGCAGCAAACTGATTGTAGACAGGTGCTCAATCAGTTCAGACACATGTTTTCTCTGACTCCAAGTCAGACCACCTGGTGCACTCATGTTGTGGACACTGGGGACAGTCTGCCTGTTAAAAGTAAGATTTACAGGCAACCAGACCAAGTCAGGGACTTTATCAGGACAGAAGTCCAGAAAATGTTGGAACTGGGTGTCATTGAGCCTTCAGATATCCCTTGGGCTAGTCCAGTAGTCCTGGTGCCAAAACCTCACATCAAAGATGGCAAGAGAGAGATGAGGTTTTGTGTGGACTACAGGGGACTCAATGCAGTCACTAGGACTGATGCCCATCCAATCCCCAGGGCAGATGAGCTAATAGACACTTTGGCCTCAGCCAAGTATCTAAGCACATTTGACCTGACAGCTGGCTACTGGCAGATCAGACTAGCTGATGATGCAAAGCCAAAAACTGCATTTTCTACCCCTGGTGGGCTTTACCAATTTGTGGTGATACCCTTTGGTTTGAAGAATGTACCTGCCACTTTTCAGAGGTTGGTGAACACAGTCCTTACAGGTCTGGAAGCCTATAGTGCAGCATATCTAGATGATATTGCTGTCTTTAGCTCCACCTGGGAGGATCACCTGGTCCACCTCAGAAATGTTTTGGAGGCCCTGCAGAAGGCAGGCCTCACTATCAAGGCCACTAAGTGCCAGATAGGGCAGAGTCAGGTTGTGTACCTGGGCCACCTTGTGGGTGGAGGCCAGGTTCAACCATTGCAGAGCAAAATCCAGACCATCATGGACTGGGTTGCTCCAACTACCCAGACTCAGGTGAGAGCCTTTTAGGCCTGACTGGGTACTACAGAAGATTTGTCAAGGGGTATGGATCAATAGTGACACCCCTGAATGACTTAACCTCTAAGAAAATGCCCAAAAATGTTCAGTGGTCAGTTAGCTGTCGAAAGGCATTTGATGACCTGAAGCAGGCCATGTGCACTGCTCCCATTCTGCAGAGTCCTGATTACTCCAAAAAGTTCATTGTGCAAACAGATGCATCTGAGTTGGGGGTAGGGGCTGTACTATCACAGTTGAATGATGAAGGTCAGGATCAGCCAGTAGCTTTTATTAGCAGAAGGCTGACCTCCAGAGAGAAACATTGGTCAGCCATTGAGAGGGAGGCCTTTGCTGTGGTTTGGGCTCTGAAGAAGCTGAGGCCATTCTTTTTTGGCACTCACTTCCTTGTTCAGACAGACCATAAGCCCCTCTTATGGCTAAAACAGATGAAGGGTGAAAACCCCAAACTTTTGAGGTGGTCCATTTCCCTACAGGGGATGGACTATACAGTGGAACATAGACCTGGGAGTAACCATGCCAATGCAGATGGACTCTCCAGATATTTCCACTTAGAACATGAAGACTCAACTGGTCAAGGTTAGTTTAATGTCCCTGCGTTTGGGGGGGTTGTGTAGAGAGTAGGATCTGCCTCTTATGGTTACCCCCACTTTTGCTGATGTCTCACTGTTTTTCGACTTTAGTCTGGCTGGGGCCCTGCTATCCAGGACCCCAGCCTAGCTGCTTCCTCTCTAAATTGATTCCATGTACCTTAGGTACACTTCATATTGGATTCTGGGGTGCCCTTATAAGTCCCTAGTATATGGTATACTATGTACCCAGGGCATAGGTACCCCAGAAGCCTACCAGGGGCTGAAGCATGTATTGTGCCACCCCTGGAAAGCCATCCAAAATGACACCACAGGACTGCTTCTGCATCCTGATTGAGGTGGTGCATGCACCCCTTACAGAGATATAGGTTCACTATATTTCACCTATCACTGCACATAGAAACCTATCAGTCACCCCTATGGCAGGCCTTATCAATCCTGAAGGCAGGGTGCTTGGTTATATATGAGAGGGTGCCCATGCATGAGCAGAGCCCCTCTGCAGCCCTCGGAATCTCCTCTCCGGGGTTGTCTGTGGTGCAGCCTGACCATATACTCTTAAGTGCATTATATCCTCGTGGTAAATGCTAACTTTGGGATGCTGCACAGAAACATGTCGTGTTTGGTGTCAAACACCTTGGAATCATACCCCCACACCAGTAACTGGTGTGGGAGTATGATCCCACCCTTCTAGAGGGAAAGACATGACAGCACCGGTATACCCGGTACCAGCTAAACAGAGCCCTGGCATCACAAAATGGATGCTACAGACACAAGTCTGGCCTCCTGCTGCTGACTGAAACTCCAGCAGGGGAGGCCTGGACAATAGGTTTCCTGTCTCAGGGAGGTGTTACCACCTCCCAGACAGGCCTTAGTGGATTGGGGCTGGGTGGGTGCACTCCAAGAGTGCTTTGAAGTCCTGCACTGGGGGCACATTTGGTGTCCTCGTGCATACCCCAGTTCAAACCGGTTGCAGGGGCTGCCAGCCCCTGCTCTGGTGTGAAACTGGACAAAGGAAATGGGTGTAGCCACCCCTCTTTCCAAACCCTCCCATAGGTGGGTCCACAGAGTTAGTCCAACCACTTCCTTAGGTATAAGTAAGGAACCCCTTGGCAACAGGACTTTAGATATCCCTGGACGAAACTCTGCAACTGAATCCTGGAACTTCGACGCTCTACTCAAGACTAGAGGACTGAAGAAATCTCCCTTGGGGTCAAGGAGTGACTCCCCTGCTTGGCAGGCACCAACAAAGCATTTGCCGGTCTGCATCTCCGAAGCTCCCGCCGGACTCCGAAGTACTTGCAGCCCAGGAAGAGGATTTCCAGACTTCTCAGAGGCCGACCCAAGTCCCCAGCAAAGCTGAGACCCACAGCCCTCACGAGTGACGTGGAACCGGAACCCCTGGACACCGTGCACATTTGCTAGTGCATCAACTTGTCAACGTCTCTTGAAGTCCTGCTTTGGGTTACTTGTAGCCCAAGCCCCGAGCACCATTTGCACTGAAGATTGTGAGCCTACACTCCACGAGTGTTCCGTGGGCCCGCTTCTTGCATTTCCGCTTGAGGCTCCTTCGCGATCCCTGGTCCGTCAACTGGTGGGTCCCTGTGAAGGCAACTCTGATTTTCTTTGGGCGTTTCTGGTTGCTCCAGACTGGCCCTAACTCTTCCACTGAGTGGTGAGTCCCTCAGACCTTGCTGGTCTGCACCGAAGCAGCTTTTTTCTTTCTGCGTGGGTTGCAGTTGCCAAGGCTTGTTGTGTTCAATCTGGACACCAACACTGCAGCAGTCAACATCCTTTGTGGGACAGCTAGAATCCAGCTCCTGGTTGTCGTCGACGCCTCTTGGTCCTCGTGGCTGAAGAGTCAAGCTTCACCTCTTTCACCTGAAGCACCCGACATCGGTGGGCATTCGACTATCGTGCCCCTGGTCACTGGCAAGTGACCCAGACTCTGTCCCCTCTGCTTTCAGGTTCCTCTCATCTTCGATCCAGGCTTGGATCTCTTCGGACACTTCGCATCTTCCCGGCAGCAGCACTTCTCTGTAGACTGCCATTGAAAACGATGACGCGACCTGACACCATTCAACACCTATGCACCCGGCTTCCCTGGGTGAGGTAACTCGAGTACTCCGGTGCCCCCGTGGGTGTTGACCCTAGAACTGTCTAAGTCCAAGAGGTTTTGGTCCTTGTCCATTTCTAAGTGTCCTTAAACTCTAAAACTCTAACCGCGACTTTCCCATAGACGATAACGGAGCTCGCGGCTGTGTTCACACACTGCACATAGCCCCCGTGGGTCCCCTGTGTCACTACCTTGGGTGGTTCCTTGGGGTCCCAGCGATTCTACAGGCTCTAGGCCTTGTGTCTACTTAAGTCGTGGTTCTTATACCACTTTCTTGATATATGGTTTGGTACGCCCCTAGGGCTAATCGTATATTGTGCTACTTTACTGTGCTATTTGACTTGTAACTTGTGTACTTTGACCTCTAGCCTCAGAAAGAGACTATTGGGTAGTGTTTAGTAATAAATACATATATTTTATATATACCTGGTGTGGTTCTCCTTTCATTTGGTCATTCATGAGATTGTAACTGGTAAAACAACAGCTTAACACTCCTTCAAGACTTAGCCTGAAGGCTGCTCTCCATAGCTACCACTAGGATAGCTTTCAATAAAAGTTGTCTTTAAACCTATCATCAATAAAGGTCGTTTGGACTGGTGCAAGGTGCCCACTATAACTAGTGGACAGCATATGCCAGGCCAACTTCTCACAAAGGACTTGACAAGTAATTCTTCTTTTCTCAGTGTTTATTCAACCACCATAGTGCAACATGGACGGTCTACGCGTTTCGGCTCTGTGCCTTTAACTGGACCATAGAGTCCGGCCGTCTAGATCGTCAATTTAAAGTAACAAGTGCTTATTTAGACCCTCGTTGATTTCTACTACTTGTGCAAATACTAGACTGCTAACCCACTTAGTTATATGGTGGCCATATGTATCAGCCATTTTCCACATTTTTCTAATTGTAAAGTACATTTAGTAAACATTTCATGACATAAAGTGCAAAGTGCATGATTTTCAAAAAGTGCAAATGCAAGATTTTCAAGAAGTGCAATGAATTACAATGATAATGATTATTTGTACAGATCACTTAGAATCCACAGTTTTTAAACAATTTCATATAAGAGGAGATTGAAATTTAAAATAGCAGCAATGATTCATAGTCCTATTAATTTCATTACATCTCCAAAAATATGTGCAAACAGTACATATAATTCAAAATTCACAAGTGAATTCATTAAATTCAATAACCGTAAAGTACACGTTAAAACTGATGAATTAAATAGCTTCTCTCAATAAATATTTTAAACAGTATGAAGCTTTGTATATTTATATAAAAGTTATATCCTATATTTTCTACTGTTTCCTAAGAGAGATGCTATCACAAACAAGAGGATTAAAATTTCTTGATGAACCTTCTCATGATGGATATACCTGATACATTGGATTTAAAAAAAAAATATATATATATATATATATATATTCACTGAAAAAACCATAGGTTTCAGGGACGTTATAGTTACAGTTGGCATTTAAAAAACCTTAGAAATTCACTGAAAAAAGCACAGGTTTCAGGGACTTTACAGTTAGTTGGAGATGTCACTCGTACAAAAGCCGTTATAGTTAGTTGAGCTAACTATAACTCTCGCCCCCGCAATGCACTGCTGATGACGTCACATATTACATCATTCATGACATGGTCAGTGACATCTCTGATGACATCACTGATGACATCTCAAATGACATCACTGATGACATCATCCAGTGACTGTGTGCTTCTGTAAAGATTGAATATGTTTTATATCTATATATGCCAAGGTGTATTGAAGAATGAGTGGGTGTATAAGTGTCTGAATGGATGATTTAGTAGGTGCGTGACTGACTGTATAAGTGAGTGATTAATCGTGTCTTACTGAATGCATGGGTTAGTGACTAAACTGTGTGAATGTCTGTATAAGTCTGTTAGTTGGTGTGTAAGCGGCTGCATGGGTTGGTGAGTATCTACATGAGTGTCTATATGGGTTATTGATTGGTTGTCTGAGTATCCGTATGGGTGCCTGAGTGTCTGTGTGGGTGGGGGGGGTGTGACTCTGTGCATAGATATGTGAGTGGGTGGTTCACTGGGTGTATGGGTTCAAGAGTGTATCTGTGAAGGGCTGTATGGGTGTGTGTATGGGTGTGTTGGTGAGTGAATGGATGTCTCAGTGGTACATGTGTGAGTAACTACATATGTGAAAGGCAGTATATGTGAGTGTTGGAGTATATAAATGACTATATGTGAGAGTCAGTGATTGTGAGAGGGGCTGTATGGATGAGTGTGTGCTTGTCTCAGTGATTGTATAAGAGACTAAGTATGTGTTAGTATCTGTATGAATAAGTGAGGTGGTGTGTGTATAACTGTATAGGTGAGTAAATGGGAGTGTGATTGATTCTTTGCATGACTGACTAGGTGTATGAGTAACTCTATGGATGAGTGGCGGTGTGTGAGTGTCTGTATAGGTGTATGAGTGCATATGATAGTGCTGTATTGATGAGTGACTGTATAGGTGAATGAGAGGATGTGTGTATAGACCTAGGAATCAGTGAGTGGGTATGTAGTAACTGGTATTGGTGTGTCTATGGTTTCGAAAATGGTAGTCTGTATTTTAGAGTGGGTGTATCAAAGGTTATATTAGGGTGTGAGGAGGTGCATCAGATTATCACGTGGATGATGTCATCAGTGATATCATCAGTGATGTCATTTGAGATGTCATCAGTGATGTCATCAGTGATGTCACTGACCATGTCATTAATGATGTTATATGTGGCATCATCAGCTGTGCATTGCAGGGGCGCAAGTTATAGTTAGATCAACTAACTATAACGGCCGAATTTCACTTGTTTTGTATGAGTGAAATCTCCAACAAACTATAACGTCCCTGAAACCTGTGGTTTTTTCAGTGAATTTCTAAGGTTTTTTAAATGCTAATTTCTAACTATATAACGTCCCTGAAACCTATCGTTTTTCAGTGAATTTCTACGGTTTTTCAAATGCTAATTCCTAACTATTACGTCCCTGAAACCTATGGTTTTTTCAGTGAATTTCGAAAGGTTTTTAAATGCTAATTTCTAACTATAATGTCCCTGAAACCTATGGTTTTTTCAGTGAATTTCTAAGGTTTTTAAATGCTAATTTCTAACTATAATGTCCCTGAAACCTATGGTTTTTTCAGTGAATTTCAAAGGTTTTTTAAATGCTAATTTATAACTATAATGTCCCTGAAACCTATGATTTTTTCAGTGAATTTCTAAGGTTTTCTAACTATGCCTACAGAGGTAGGACATGTGCAGAAAGTGGAAGAAAGGTGCAGAAAGAAGCAAGAGAAATGCAGAAAGAGGCAACAGAAGTCCAGAAAGACAAAGAAAAGTGCAGAAAGAAGCAAGAGATGTACAGAAAGAACCAACTGAGGTGCAGAAAGAGGCCTTGTTGCAAAGTCATCCTGCGCCCCCAACTTCTTGCTGACTGGTACTGGTGGTAACTGTCTCTGACTAACCAGGCCCGGAGCCAGTGCTATGCTGAAAGACACTTAGAATACAGTGAAAACACCTACATACACTAGGGTACACTATGGGTTGGGGTACCCCTGTGATTGGCATGACCTCCCCTGTAAGGCCCTAGTACATAATAGGGCAGGGGGATTAAAACTACCTCTAACTCAGAGGTGCAGAAAGAGGCAAGAGAAGTGCAGAAAGAAGCAACAGAGGTGCCAAAAGAGGCAAGAGAGGTGCAGAAAGAAGCAAGTGAAGTGCAGAAAGAGGCAAGTGAGGTGCAGAAAGAAGCAAGAGCAGTGCAGAAAGAACCAACAGAGGTGTAAAAAGAGGCAAAAGGGGTGCAGAAAGGGGCAGGAGAGGTACACAAAGAGGCAAGAGAGGTACAGAAAGAGGCCGGAGGGGTGCAGAAAGAAGGAAGAAAAGTGCAGAAAGAGGCAAGAGAATTGCTGAAAGAAGCAACGGAGGTGCCGAAAGAGGCAAGAGGTGCAGAAAGAAGCAAGTGAAGTGCAGAAAGAGGCAAGAGAGGTGCACAAAGAGGCAAGAGAGGTACAGAAAGAAGCAAGTGAAGTGCAGAAAGAGGCAAGAGAGGTGCACAAAGAGGCAAGAGAGGTACAGAAAGAGGAAGAGAAGTGCAGAAAGAGGCAAGAGAATTGCTGAAAGAAGCAACAGAGGTGAAGAAAGAAGCAAGAGAAGTGCAGAAAGAGGCAAGTGAGGTGCAGAAAAAGCAAGAGCAGTGCAGAAAGAACCAACAGAAGTGCAAAAAGAGGCAAGAGGGGTGCAGAAAGAGGTAGGAGAGATACACAAAGAGGCAAGAGAGGGACAAAGAGGCAATAGAAGTGCAGAAAGAAGCAACAGAGGTGCAGAAAGAGGCAAGAGGGGTGCAGAAAGAGGAGAGGAGTGCAGAAAGAAGCAAAAGAGGTGCTCAAAGAGGCAAGTGAGGTGCAGAAAAAAGCAAGAGCAGTGTAGAAAGAACCAACAGAGGTGCTGAAAGAGGCGTTAAGGGTGCAGAAAGAGCAAGAGAAGTGCAGAAAGAGAAGAGAGGTGTAGAAAGAGGCAAGAGAGTTGCACAAAGAGGGAAGAGGGTGCAGAAAGAGGCAGGAGGGGTGCAGAAAGAAGCAGCAGAGGTGCCGAAAGAGGCAAGAGAGGTGCAGAAAGAAGCAAGTGAAGTGCAGAAAGAGGCAACAGAGGTGCAGAGACACAAGAGAGGTGCAGAAACAAGCATGAGAAGTGCAGAAAGAGGCAAGAGAATTGCTGAAAGAAGCAAAAGAGGTTTAGAAAGAACCAAGAGAAGTGCAAAAAGAGGCAAGAGAGGTGCAGAAAGAAGCAAGAGCAGTGCAGAAAGAACCAACAGAGGTGCACAAAGAGGCAAGAGGGGTGCAGAAAGATGTAGGAGAAGTGCACAAAGAGGCAAGAGAGGGACAGAAAGAAGGAAGAGAAGTGCAGAAAGAGGCAAGAGAATTGCTTAAAGAAGCAACGGAGGTGTAGAAAGAAGCAAGAGAAGTGCAGAAAGAGGCAAGTAAGGTGCAGAAAGAAGCAAGAGCAGTGCAGAAAGAACCAACAGAGGTGCAAAAAGAGGCAGGAGGGGTGCTGAAAAAGTTAGGAGGGGTGCACAAAGAGGCAAGAGAGGTACAGAAAGAGGCAGGAGGGTGCAGAAAGAAGGAAGAGAAGTGCAGAAAGAGGCAAGAGAACTGTTGAAAGAAGCAACAGAGGTGTACAACAACAACTTAAGGTTGATATTCGTAGCCTATCACACATCACTGAGGATCTATCAGTTAATTCCAGATTAAGACGCTCCCTTATGACCAATCTCCATCTATGCGCGCTCCCTGACTACGGTTGTACCTGGCGCCCCTCCCCCCCTATCCTAGGCAAACCACATCCCACTCCACCCACACACTCCATAGTTGGGCCTCCGCTCCGCACCCTAATGACCCTTCTCGCCCCCCCAGATGTAGATCCTCCCTGTCTGAGAGTGATATTCAATCTCTCCTACTGTCTTATGATCTGGCACTTCCCTCCACCCCATCTAACTCGCATCTAATTGAATCAATCCCCACGGATCCCTTCAGGGAACCTAAGCTAAATACAAGAACTTTAAATATGAACAACCTTACGATAGTCACTGCCACGCTACCCCCATCAACGGACACCCCCGTTAGTCTCAGATGCGCGCTCCTAAACTGCAATTGGCTGTTAAACACGCTGCGGATATTGCCGATCTCATCCTTGTCCAAGATCTTGACCTTTTAATGCTGACAGAAACTTGGCTAAATGACTCAGCCGCTCCTATCCTGGACATTTTAATGCCTCCCAACTTTGATATAATTAGGTTGGATAGAACTAGTGGTCAAGGGGGAGGCATTGCATGCCTACATCATAGTAATCTAATAGTGAAAGTCATTCATGCCGACCTCCTGCCGTCTTGTGAATATCTATGCATTGAATTGACTGGGGGCAACAATCACACATGCAAACTGCATATGTTCTACCACCCCCCTCGCGACAACCTTCCCTTCACAGAACAGATCATGGACATTATTTAATCTAACGCGGATTTCCAGGGCGCTCAGATCTTCCTGGGAGACTTCAACCTCCACTGGAATGATATAAACAATGTGATTGTCAACAGCCTCAAATCCTTCCTACTTGACCTTAACCTTACCCAATTATGTGACAGCCCTACTCCTAACAAAGGAGCTACGCTAGATCTGGTCATTGGTAAGCCGAATTCTTTCCTCCTGGAGGCGATCCTTCCATGTGACTGGACGGACCACTACTGCATCACCTTCCTCATCCTTAAGAGCAAGCAGATCCCAATCTAAGAACCCAAAACAGCTGAAAAGATGTTTACGGAACATCAACTCACAAGACCTGACGGCGCTCTGTGATAGCATCTTGCCACCACCTTTGAACATGTCGGATGTCCATGACCTGACGGCCCATTATAACCACGCAATGCTTAATGTACTTGACTCAGTAGCACCACTTCAGCTTAAACGAGTGTCCTATAAATGCTCCAAACCGTGGTTCAATGATAGTCTTAATGCCGAAAAAAGAAATTTAAGACTTGCAGAAAGGAAATGGCGATCGCATCCCTCCCTTGAACATCTTTGTCACTTGAGATCCTTGCGAAGCACATACAATAAACGCATCAGATGCTCGAAGGCCACCTTCTTCAGAACTCAACTAGATCAAGCAAAAAACCGTCCAAAAAAACTGTTCGAACTCATTAAGTCCCAAGCTAACAATCATCCTAACCTCTCCTCTCCGGGTCAAGGGACACTCCCGAACTGCGAAGAATTCACTGTTTTCTTCACTGATAAGTCTACTAAATTGAGAGGGAATTAAGCTTGGCCTGTGACCACCTCCTGAGTGGTCCGCTGATCACCCTACACCCTTCAGAGTCGACTAGCACTGACCCTTCACAGCCCTTCCTCCCCAAAAACAATGCATCTTGGAGTAGGTTCCAAACCTTGGATGAACCCACTATACGCAAAATGCTATTGACGTTGAAACCTTCCAATCACTACAACGACCCTTTGCCATCGTACCTGTTCCCGGAAGTGAGATCCTCCTTACTAACACTCTGGAGGTCGATCGTCAATGCTTCTCTTATGCAAGGTGCTATTCCGGATTACCTTAGATCAGGTCAAGTTACCCCGATCATAAAGAAACCAAATGCTGATCCCACGGACCTTCTTAACTTTCGCCCAATCACCAACATCCCCACCTTAGCAAAACTCCTGGAGAAATGTGTGCTTGCCCAACTCTGTCATCACATCGACCACTTCCAGCTCCTGGACCAATGCCAATCTGGTTTTCGCCCAGGTCATAGTACAGAGTCGGCGCTAAAACACATTGTGGATGATGCGCTTAGAATGCTGGATCACAATGAATCGTGCCTATTGATCCTTCTTGACCTCTCGTCAGCATTTGATACTGTCAAACACGATCACCTAATTGACCTCCTGGAACATAGGATGGGGCTGTCTGAGCCAGTTTTAAACTGGTTCTCTTCGTTCCTTCACAACAGATCCCAAAGCTTCAAGGTGAACCACTCCTAGTCACATCCTGCACCGGTAACCTTGGGGGTTCCCCGAGGTTCAGCACTGTCCCCCACGCTCTTTAACCTGTTCATGGAGCCTCTGACAGAAATTCTAAAATCATCCAGCATTCATTATTATATGTACGTGGATGATACCCAACTATACCTGAAGATCGCCTCCCCCGAAGACATTCAGTCCCTCAACTCAGTCCTGCTGGAAACACAAAGCTGGTTGACAAGTAATCACCTGAAGCTAAATGGTCTTAAAACGGAATTCTTACTGATCTCACCCCACAACCAATCCCCTGTCATGGAGCAATGGCTGAATCAGCTGACTGCTCTTAACTGTAGACCGCACCTCGCGGACTCGGCATCTTCTCTGGGTATCAATCTGGACAAAAGTCTGAACATGCAGAAGCACATCAGTTCCCTCACCAAAGGAGCGAACTTCCAACTCAGCCTACTCAGGAAACTTAAACCCTTTCTCCCTGCTCATGACCTAAAGGTTGCAGTACAAGCATTAGTGATCTCAAAGCTGGACTATGGTAGCGCAACACTTTGCGGCCTGCCTAGAGTGAGGACGGCTCTTAGGGCTTCCCTCAATTCTGCTGCTAGGCTCTTAACTGGCACAAAAAAATACCACCACATCTCTCCGGACTTGCGGGATCTGAATTGGCTTCCATATGAAGGTCGGATACAGTTAAAAATTGCATGCATGGCTCACAAGGCCATCCACTTCAAGACCCTGCTGTACCTCGCACGGAAACTGGAGCTCTCCTGCGGTTCTAGAGCCTCCAGAAGTGCCAGTACCCTTTTGCTAAAACCACAAAAATTCAAGAAAAAAAAGACCTATAACCGAACCTTCTCAGGGATGGCTCCGAGGATCTGGAACTCCCTTCCACCCGAAGTCAGAGTGAACCCCTCCACTGTCTTCTTCAAAAATGAAGTCAAAGGACTCTTGATGAAGAAATTTCTTCCTTAGCCTGGCTCCTCCATCTGGTTCTGGGTCCATACCCGTTGACTCTGGCCCAGCCACCTGGTTCACGAGTTTCTTGGACAATTCTAGACTCTTGTCGCGCTGTCGATTCTGCTGTGTCTATTTTTCCCTCAGGATAATGTTTGTCAATTTTAGACTTGGATTTTGTTGCCTTGCTTATTCTGTTTTGTTTGCTTATAACCATCGTGATGCATAATCTGTAAAGCGCTCGGATACCCTCGGTGGTCATGTTCGCGCTGTATAAAACTTTCAAAATAAATAAATAAATAAATAAGTAGAATGAAGCAAGAGAAGTGCAGAAAGAGGCAAGTGAGGTAAAGAAAGAAGCAAGAGAGGTGCAGAAAGAGGCAATAGAAGTGCAGAACGAAGGATTAGAGGTACAGAAAGAGGCAAGAGGGGTGCAGAAAGAGGAGAGAGAAGTGCAGAAAGAAGCAAAAGAGGTGCTCAAAGAGGCAAGAGGGATGCAGAAAGAGGCAAGAGCAGTGCAGAAAGAACCAAGAGAAGTGCAGAAAGAAGCAACAGAGGTGCATAAGGAGGCACGAGGAGTGCAGAAAGAAGGAAGAGAAGTGCAGAAAGAAGCAAAAGAGGTGCTGACAGAGGCACGAAGGGTGCAGAAACAGGTAAGAGAAGTGCAGAAAGAAGCAACAGAGGTACAAAAAGAGGCAAGAGTGGTGCAGAAAGAGGGAAGAGAGTTGTAGAAAGAGGCAAGAGAGTTGCACAAAGAGGGAAGACAAGTGCAGAAAAGAGGCAAGAGGGGTGCAGAAACAGGCAAGAGAAGTACAGAAAGAGGCAAGAGAATTGCTGAAAGAAGCAACAGAGGTGTAGAAAGAAGCAAGAAAAGTGCAGAAAGAGGCAAGTGAGATGCAGAAACAGGCAAGAAAGGGACAAAGAGGGAAGACGAGTGCAGAAAGAGACAACAGGGGTGTAGAAAGAAGCAAGTCAGATGCAGAAAGAAGCATGAAAAGTGCAGAATGAAGCAACAGGGGTGCAGAAAGAGGCAAGAGAAGTGCAGAAAGAAGCAAGTGAGGTGCAGAAGGAGGCAAGAGAACTGCAGAAAGAGGCAAGAGAGTTATAGAAACAGGCAAAAGGGGTGCAGAAAGAGGGAACAGGTGGGCAGACTGAGGCAAGAGAGGTGCAGAAAGATGGAAGGGGTACAGGAAAAGGCAAGAGGGGTGCAGAAATTTGGAACAGAGGTGCAAGAAGAAGCCAGAGCAGTGCAGAAAGAACCAACAGAGGTGCAGAAAGAGGCAAGACGGGTACAGAAAAAGGCAAGTGAAGTGCAGAATGAAGCAAAAGAGGTGCAGAAAGAACCAACATAGGTGGAAAAAGAGGCAAGAGGGGTGCAGAAAGGGATAGGAGAGGTGCACAAAGAGGCAAGAGGGGTACAGAAAGAGGCAGGAGGGGTGCAGAAAGAGGAAGAGAACTGCAGAAAGAAGAAACAGAGGTGCAGAAAGAGGCAAGTGAGGTGCAGAAAGAAGCAAGACAGGTGCAGAAAGAAACAAAAGAAGTGCAGAAAGAAGGAACAGAGGTGCAGAAAGAGGCAAGAAGGGTGCAGAAAGAGGCAAGAGGAGTACAGAAAGAAGCAAATGAGGTGCAGAAAGAGGCAACAGACGTGCAGAAAGATGGAAAAGAGGTGCAGAAAGTAGAAGAGATTTGCAGAAAGAGGCAAGAGAAGTATAGAAAAAGAAAGAAATGTGTAGAAAGAAGCAACAGAAATGCAGAAAGAGGCAAGAGAGGCACAGAAGGAAGCAAGAGTGGCTTGCACACCATTAGTACCAATTTAACACCCACATTTAGCAATAAGTAACAGGTGACCATTCTAGGTTTGCAAAGGGCCTTCCACCATGCTGTAACACTTGTCGCTGCATTTTTGGTAACGTTTGAGCCGTTTGAGTTAGAAACAAGGCTTTTTTTGTTCAAATCTGCAGATTAGGGAGCAGATGATGAATTATGTGGCTAATGCAGAAAATGTATAACTGTGTGAAAGTTGGTGCAGCCAAACAGTCGCATAATTCCAATGGCCCTGTTCATACCTCTGACTAGGTCCACAAGTGCTCCTCAGTGATTCCTTCTTTTTTTGTCTCACTGAGTTCATAGTTGAGCTTCTATGGAAACAAGGAAGACTAAACCTGAGGTTACCACTCCACAACAAAGACTACCATACCACATAATTACTCTCCATAACACATAATCCCACTCTACATAATTCCTATACACTAAATACCACATACTTTCTATCCACATAATTTCACTGCACAACATACCACATAATTCCACTACACACAACGTACATCCACTCCACTCCACTCCACTCCAAAAAACATTAGTAAAAAACTTTTACATTTACAACGCCAATAGCTCTAACTCTAGCAAATGCGAAACCTATTACATTACAAACATTTCTTTAACTAGTAGTCGCGTTTGCAGAGTGGTGGCGAAAGGGTGCCGGGCCTCCGACCAGTGCTAGGAATTCCACTGCATAGGACTTACAGGAGGTACCAGGAGGGCTTCTTGGCCCCAAAAGTCCCTCAGGAGTAAATTGGACTTCATCCCCCATCCTGTAGTCTGCCAGGAGGCGCGTTTGCAGAGTGGTGGAGAAAGGGGGACATGGCCTCGGAAAACATCTTAGCAATCCCACTGTGTGGGACTTACTGGAGGTAACAAGCGGGGTAGTTGGCCCCCAAGGACATCCTTGGGGGCCAACTACCCCTCCTATTACCTCCAGTAAGTCCCACACAGCAGGATTGCTAAGTTCTCATAGCAGGCCACGCCCCCTTTGCCCACCACTCTGCAAACGCGCTCCCTGGCGTGCTCTTGGATGGGGATTGAAGTCCCCTTCGCTGCTGGGGGTCCTTTAGGGGCAAACTAGCCTACCTATTACCTCCAGTAAGCCCCACACAGTGGGATTGCTGAGGGGTGGACACAGGCAACACCCCCTTTCTCCACCACTCTCTCAAACGCGCCTCCTGGCGCGCTCTTGGTTGGAGGATGAAGTCCTCTTTCCTCCTGAGGGTCCCTGGGAGCCAACTAGCCCTCCTGTTACCTCCAGTAAGCCCCATACAGCTGGATCGCTGAGAGTGGTCCGAGGCCATGCCCCCTTTTTACACCACTCTGCAAATGCACCTCCTGGCGCACTGCTGCTTGGGGGATGAAGTCCACTTGTGTCCTGAGGTCCTCAGGACACAAGAGAACCTCATCGCCCCACCAGCAATGTGCCAAGAGGCACGTTTGCAGAGTGGTGTAAAAAGGGCGTGGCCTTGGACCACCTCTCAGCAATCCCACTGTGTGGGGCTTACTGGAGGTACCTGGTGGACTAGTTGACCCCCAGGGACCCTCAGGAATGAAGGGGACTTAATCCCTCAACTTAGAACGCGCCAGGGGGTGCGTTTGCAGAGTCATGCAGGGAGGGGGCGGGGCCTCCGGCGAGTTGCCGGTTTCTTTTTTTAAATTTTCTAATGTATAGGAGGGGGGCCGCGTGGCCCCCCTTCCCTGGGCCACTTCTGGCCCCAGGGACCCCATCCCCGGGGAGGTGGCGGTCCCTGGGTCTGCAGGGAGCCGCGTGCCCCCGCATATTATGAGGAATGCCCCGGGGAGGTGGCAGTTTCCGGGGCTGTGGGGGCCCCCACGGGCCCCCACATCATAATTATAAATTGCCCACGGGAGCTGGCCCACCCGGGGGCTTAAAACAAACGTAGCGGGGAGCCCGCGCTACATTTATTTTTATTTTTTTCGTCCAGATTTGCGAACCCAGCGCGAATTCAGCAGTTTTTTTTTAATGCTTTTTTGGGCCCTGGGGGTCCTTGTGGGATCCCCTGAGCAGGCCTAGGGGGTCAGGGTGTTTCTACCCTGCCCCATTTCTTGTTTTTCACCTTTTTTTCTCTGATTTCTTGTGACTCGGTTACCGAGGCACAAGATGGCTGCCAACACTTCCTGGTTTGGAGTGTTGGCAGCCAATCGGAAGTCAGCTCGTGCTCAGGAGGAGTCGGTGGTCAGATATATACATTTTTATTTTTTGAATTTCTCTGTAACTACTGAATGGATTTACACCATTTAAAAAAAGGTTGCTTTCTAAACCAAGAGCTACCTTTTTGCCAAATTTGGTGTAATTCCGTTCAGCAGTTCGGGCTGTAGCCGGTTCCAAAATTTCCTATGGAAATTAACATGGAGAAAATGCATTTTAGGACCCCCTTTTTTCTCGGCCCCCGTTTGACGAATCACTCCCAAACTCTGAAGACAGGAGCTGACCGGAGCGGGCCATTAGTTTTGAAAATTTCGCAAAGATTCGTTAACCGGCGCCAAAGATATTGGCAAATCAAAAATGCTTTTGCTATAGATAATAGGTCCTAACTATAACTACCTACTGGGGACCGCCAGCAGGTTATATATATATATATATATATATTACCTACTGGCAGTCGCCAGTAGGTAGTTATAGTTAGGACCTTGTTTCTATTCAAAAAGCGTTTTTTCTTTTGATAATATCTTTGGTGCCGTTTGACGAATCTTCGCGAAATTTTCAAAACTAATGGGGCGCTCAGGTCAGCTCCAGTCTTGAACATTTTGGGGTGATTCGTCAAGCGGGGGCCGAGAAAAAAGGGGGGTCCCAAAACGCATTTTCCACATGTTAATTTCCATAGGAAACTTTAGAAAAGGCTACAGCCCGAACTGCTGAACGGAATTACACCAAATTTGGCAAAAAGGTAGCTCTTGGTTCAGAAAGTGCCCTTTTCTATGGTGTAAATCTGGTCAGTAGATTTTTAAATATTAAAGGAAAAATAAATGTATATATCTGGGTGGAGCCTAACCACACATCTCATCGTGAGATCTGATTGGCTGTCAGCACTTCATCCAAGAAGTGTTGGCAGCAATCTTGGGACCAATATACATGACAGCACCCCATTAAAATGCATTGTAGTGAATGGAAGGTTTTGAGGGTCACCAAAAGGAGAACGTATAAAGGGTGATAAGAGTTTAGTTACATTATAAATCCTTTGTTGATGGTACCATACTAATTTTAGGAATTGTGGTGTGTTCTAAGGTGATATTACCCTGTGAAAAAGCCTTCTGCTGGGATATCATGAATCATGTTTGAGAGAAAACTATTTTCTCATACTTTTCCCATAGAGGTTTGAAAGGTGATCTAGAAGATAAAATGAGAACATGTTTTCTGTAAATTCTCATTATCTTTCTCAGTCATGTGAGAATGAAGTCTGACATTCTCAGTAAAACATGTACATCCAACAAGGGCAGAGACTGTCAGTTGATTCCTTTGTGTTCTACTACAGCTTCCCAGAGTGTTCTAAAGAACAACTAGAGCGCTAACAGTCTTACTTATGACAAAAGTATGGCACACCTGAAGCCATCTTGATTGGAATAAAGTGGTAACACTTAAAACATTTAATTTAAAAAGGAACAAAATGAGGAGGTTCATTTTGCCATAGAAATTATGATTAGTGCTGCAGAAAGAAAAATTAGGGCACATTTTGAGTAACTTCTCAAATCCTCTTCTATTTCATTAAAAAATTCTGACATGCAGACTGAAACATGCACTTTCCATACCAACAGCAGACTTCCCTGGTGAGCAGTAGCTTTACTACAGTGATCTAATGAGCAACTAGAGTGCTAACATTCTGAATTTATGGCAAATGTGTGACACATCTGAATGCCTTCATGATGGAATCAAAGTAAAAAACTGAAAGTATTTACTACTGAGGAGACTGCAGTAAATGAGGAAATTAGGAAACTTCATAACAAATAAGTCTCCCAAGATGGCCACCAGAGACAAAAGAGCCCAAATGTAGCACAAATATCACCCAGATGTAGCCCACGTATAGCCCAATGACAGAATGTCCCAGAGTGTTCTAAAGAACAACTAGCGCGCTAACAGTCTTACGTATAGCCCAATGACAGAAGTGTGCAAAACACTTTTTATTTTTTGGTTTTTTGCAGTTTTATATAGTGCAGACTGGTCAGGTATTGGAGTGCTTTACATGAGCATTGGTTACATCACACAAGGACACATTCATGTTGGTTGTAGACATGGGGAGATTAAGTGATTTGACCAGAATCACAGAATGTTGAGCTGAAGCAGAAACTCCAACCTGGTTCCCCAGTTGCAAAGTCTGCAGCTCTGGAAGTAATACCACATCCTCTCCCCTAAGTGCAACATTTAATAAAGTGGTCAACTGGATAAAAAAACATAAAGATAACAAATAATTTAAAAGTGCTTTGTCGCTATTTGAAAACTCAGAAAATATGTCCTCATTTTAGTTTTTTAGAGCACTAACCATAATTTCGATACAAATAAGACCCTCTAATTTCTGTAATTTCTAAAGGAAATGCTCTAGGTATTACAGTTTTGATTACATCAAGATGACGTCAGGCGTGCCACACTTTTGTAATAAATATAGAATGTTAGCAATCTAGTTGTTCATTAAGATACTGTTGAGAGGCAGAGACCAGGGGCACGGACTCAGAAAATTGAAGGCAGGTAGGAGGGTGCAGAGGAAACAATTTGACCACACTGGGCAGGCAGGAAGTGCAGTGGCAGTACAACAGACTATGGAGGATAGTGGAAAGGGGTGCAGGGGCAACAAACCAACAATGCAGGACAGACAAGAGAGGCTGTGGCAATATAATAGACCATTGTGGGCAGAAGGAAGAGGCAGTGGTAGTACAACCATACATGCCAACAGACCCGATTCAGCCAGGAAACGCCCAATGTTTTTAAGCCCAAATGGGTTTTATTTAATCTGTCTCCTGTCTACAATCTCCTCTTTTTCAATGTAAGTCAATGGGGAAAATCAATACCCAGTTTTGTTTTCAAAATCTCCCTCTTACCAAGTTCAAAATGTTAGCAAGTATGGTACATTGGATCATGGAAGGCAGGAGGAATTGGGGTAGGGACATGGACTCGGATAACAGAGGACAGGAGGGACATGGACAGGTGCACCAAACTGACCTTATAGGGCAGTCATCAGGGTTTGCAGCAGCACAATACACCACAGAGGGAATGCTGGACGGGAGTGCAGCACAACAATCCATGGAAAGCAATAGGGAGGGGACAGGACCATGCACATGGACAACAGAGAACAGAGGGGAAAGAGGCAATGGCAGCTAGCTGACCATAATGGACAGACAGGAGAGAAAGCTGCAGCATAACGGACCATAAAGGGCAGGAGGTAGGGATCAGGGGCATTACAATGCAACAGACAAGCCAGGAGGGAGGGAGTAGGGGACTGCACATGGAAAACAGAAGGCAGGGGGCAAGGGGGCAGGGCAGGAGCAGCAAGCTGACAATGGAGGTCAGGCAGGATGGGCACTAGAAGCAAGACACACCATGGAGAGCAACAGTGAGACTATAATGGCATACACACAGACCATGGAGGGAAGGTGGGAGGGGGTCAGGGGCAGCTAGCTGACCACACAGGGAAGGTGGGAGGGGCCGTGACAGCACAGAAGACCATGCATGGCAAGCGGGAGGGTTAGTGGCAGCACAATGGCCATGATGGGTGAGAAGGAGGGGGCAGGTGCATGCAGAAAGGACCATGGAGGATAGAAGGGAGGGGTAGGAGCTGGGCACAGACAAGAGAGTTCAGGGAAGGGGCCTCACAACAGACCACGCGGGGCAGGCAGGAGGAGCAGTTGCAGCACAACAGACCAGGGAGGGCAGAAGGGTGTGGCAATAAAATGGACCATGGAGGACAGGAGGAAGGGGATAGGGGCATGGAACGTGGACAGGCAGGGTGGAGGTGGCAGGGACAGGTTACAGTCATCTGACAATGCTAGGCAGGTGGGAGGGGAGTGGCAGCTCAACAGAACACTCAGAGTAGATAGGAGGGGCAGGTCCATGGAACATGGAGGGCAAAAAGGATGGAGCAGGGGCATGCACACAGACATCGGAGGGCAGGGGAAAGGAGAGTAGGGGCAGCAAGCTAAGCACAGAGGCTAAGCAGGAGGTCAATGATGGGGCATAGAATTGGGCAATGGAGGGCAGGAGGAGTAGACTGGGACATCATGCTAAATGGAGGGCAGTGGCAGCACATCAGACCATGCATGGCAGGAGGGAGGAGGCTAGTGCATGGATTCAGACAACAGAGGATAGGGAGGAGGTAGATGGGGCAGCAAGCTAACTGTTCAGAGAAGGCGGGAAGTCCAGTGGCAGAACAACAGCCATACAGGGCTGTAATGAGGGAGCAGGGGCATGGACTTGGACAATGGATGGCAAGGAGGAGGAGGCAGGAGCAGCAAGCTTGGGTGGGGGCAGCACAATGCCAGGCCAGGCCCTGCTTCCACCCCCCACCATCCATTGTGATAGGCATCTTAACGTTAAAAAAAAACTAGAAATTCGCTGAAAAAAACAAAGATTACAGGGACGTTATAGTTGGACTCAGATTTCACTCATACAAAACCAGTGAAATTCAGCAGTTATACTTGCCTGAGCTAACTATAACACCCCCGCAAGGCACTGCTTATGACCTCAGACATTACATCATTCATGACATGGTCAGTGACATCACTCATGACATCACTCATGACATCTCAAATGAGCTGTGAATGGAATGGAACTATAATCGCTAGAACTTTATTTATGGATAGTGTGTGTATATTAACACCCCTTTTTTTTCGTGTAAAAACCATTATAATACGCAACGTGCCCAGATCAATATGGCTGATTGCCTTTCACTTTAAAGTAATGTGTAGTCCATTGTTTATGTTGATGTTTGCAATCCTAAGTATGTTTATTATGAACAAGTCACATTGACGAACATACAGGTACGGCGGTCACGGGGCAAGATATGCTGAAATGACATTGTGTGCATATTAACACTTGTGTTCTTTTCTTTATTGTATCAATTCCTGAATTTTCACATCGTGACCAGGCCAATATGGCCGCCAGCTTTTTGGATTAAAGTAATATGTAGTCCTTTGTTAATGTTGGCAACTGGAGGCATTTGTACATTTAAATAAGGAAGCTACAATGACGTCTTGTATCGTCATCAAGGTTCGGACGAGCCGAAACGCGTGGATCACATTTAGCATTTGAGATGTCATCAGTAATGTCATCAATGATGTCACTGATCATGTCATGAGTGATGTAATATGTGACGTCATCAGCAGTGCATTGCGGGGGCGTGAGTTATATATATATATTACCTACTGGCAGTAGTTATAGTTAGGACCTAGTTTCCATAGGAAAAACATTTTTTCTTTTCCCAATAACTTTGGCGCCGGTTGACGAATCTTCGCGAATTTTCAAAACTAGTGGGGCGCTCCGGTCAGCTCCTGTCTTGAAAGTTTCGGGGTGATTCGACAAGCGGGGGCCGAGAAAAAAGGGGGGGTCCCAAAACACGTTTTCCCCATGTTAATTTCCATAGGAAACTTTAGACAAAGCTACAGCCCGAACTGCTGAACGGAATTACACCAAATTTGGCAAAAAAGGTAGCCCTTGGTTCAGAAAGAGTCCTTTTTGTTAAATGGTGTAACTCCCTTCAGTAGTTCCTGAGAAATTAAAAAAATAAAAAGTTTCGATATCTGGGCGGAGCCTAACCACACGAGCACCAGCTTGCCTCTGATTGGCTGCCAACACTTCAAACCAGGAAGTGTTGGCAGCCATCTTGTGCCTCAGATGGAGGGAGAAATAAAAAGGTAAAAAAAAGATATATAGCTCCCAGTTTAACAGAAAACCTGCAAATGCACTTCGCTATTTTCAACAATCAAGTTTGGGAAAAATTACAATATGTAACTTTTTAGGGGGCATAAAAACAGAGCACGCAGCCAAACAGCAATTCCAGATCTGAAATCCCACGCGCAACAAACGCAGTAAACACAATTGGAGAAGGCGGCCGGAACGCCCATCGCCTGTCTAGGGGGCTGGGCGCCTCTCCAAAAGCATGCGGTAAAAACTCGAGGCAGTGGGCTGCAGAGAGAAGTTTTCCCCACAAAAAGATGCAGGTCGAATCGACTTTCGTTGAATTGTGGGCTACGGCAACAATGGCAAAAAGGCGCCGGTGGAGGTGGCTCCGCTCCGGTAGTGCTCCTGTCCGTGAAATCCTGCAGCGAAGTCCTGGAGTGGGCTGAGATTTCCTGCTGCAGTCAAGCAGTCCGCGACCCTGCCCAGCCTGCCATGGCAACGTAGGCACGGGTGGAGTGGGAGCCGCTACCGGGCAGCGAGGAAGGCACGGGGGTCCAAGCTAGGCAGTGTGCTGTAGCACAAGGTATACCCGGGGTAAAGCAGCGGGTCAGGACAGTCTGTGCCCCTGCACATCGAGGCAGTCATGGGGTAAAGACACTAGGTGCCACAGTAAAGCGACAGAATAAGGCAGGCACGGAGTGGAAGCAGATAGTCCGACAGTACCTGTACAAAGCTATGTAGGCACAGGGTAAGGAGGGGGACGGGTCCGCACAGTGCTTGTGGCAGAACAAGCAAGGCACAGGGCAAAGAGGTGGGTACTGCAGGAGAGGACCCAACTCGTTCCAGTGGCCCTGACAATAGTGGGCAAAGAATAACGTGAAAGTGAATGACAATTGGCTATGTACGCAGTGTCCGTAGCAGATGGGCTGTGAAATTAGTTGTTAGCTCTCATGGTGGCAGAGGGAAGTACAGACTAAATAGGCGGTAAATCACCTGACTTTTACAGAGATAGCCACACGTCTACAAGACAGCAGGCTGACGAATATTTCGCAGAGGCGGTAGGAGGGCACAGAGGGCGTTTCAGCCTCTAGGGATGCTTTAAAATACTGCACTGTGCATCAATAGAAGCGAGGCAGGCAAAGATTGGTAGTGCAGCAGTTCTCTGGTAACCTGCACACATGTGCCCCTGCAGAAGTTAAGGAAGGCTCACATTGTAAAAACCGCGGGAGCTCTGAAAACCTCTGCCTCTGGCAGACGCTATATAACGAGTGCAAAGTACACAAAACAACCATGGGGCGGGGGGCAATGACGTAGCAAGGGAGCCATGGCCCCTGTGGAAACAATGGAAATGCCTTTCACTTTCTTCTGTTTGGATAATAAATACAACGTAATCCATGTTTTGTGGGCCTCAGTACCTGCTGCACCATTCATAGCCTCATCATTGAGGAGAAAAAAACTAAAAGCGTGGCTGGGGCGTTCGGCTCACATTCGCTTGTGTGACCTACAAATGGGTTTCCCCTGCCCGTGCCTTCATTGAGCATATTCACAGCAAGGAGTAAGCCGGAGTTTATACGCTCCCTTTCCCCTCCTCTTGATTTACAAGTCTAAGCGTCGGACTGTCTCCCCATGCTTCGGTGGCGCCATATATTCCACTTGCAGACAATCTGATCCGGGCGGGAAGGGGTTAGCCACAAACTAGGGAGTCACACCAGAAGTCATGAAATAACGCGCACGGGGCACATCTGCCCATGCAGTGATCGTTAGTTCGGAAGCATGGTCTGGAGACAGATACTAAATGTACAATTAACATGTGATGCGTGCAAAGCAAGCAGCCTAGTTATTGGGGAAGGTTAGCTAGAACGGTATAAAGCCTTGCCTCACAAGGTTGGCAGGGGGGCAGGCTAGGTTTTTATGTCTAGTCAGCTAGCAGAGCTCCGGCATAAAACAGGGCGAGAACATGCATTTCTGGAGGAAAATTATGATCCCATTACACAAGAGGAGGAAGGCCATGTAGGGTGGGCGAGAAACATTGAACTCTACAGCCTGATCTGAATGCATTTCCTACTGCAAAAGGTAGGGTAGAGCGCCATCGGAGGTAGGCTCACTCCAAATGACAGGCGAGCAAATTCTTTGCCGCCCCGCAGCCATCGATTCTTCACCATGTTATGCTCACTGGCATTTTCCCTAAAAAGCTTGCAGGAGGCAGGAATGTTTACGCTGGAGCTCCTGCGCAGAGGATAGCCCAGTGTCACAGGATCCACCTCGCCATCTGCAAGACAAAAAGACTGTCACACTTAATTTAAAAAAAACAGTATTCATTTCTGTGCATTGTCACCGTCCGTTTGCTTAGTCACAACAGGCCACAGAGGCAAGGCAGGGTGTCCTAAAAGGGCGAGGACAGCGGCGCATTAGCTGTCTCCCCACGCCAGGTCTGTTAACACGTCTATAAAATTGTACCACATCGCAAGCTACGAGTCATCATGTGCTCAATATAGATATAACCAATATTCAGGGCGGCGCTCGATATTGTTACGTACCACAAATGAATTCGAAACAGGTTTATGGTGAGGTCTGCATCTTTGGCTTTAACTGCTTTTCCTCTTTGGAGTGATATGTGTGTTGTTACCTGGTCTTACTGGGTGCGCGACTGTCCCTATTTTGGTGAAAAACATATTTGTTCCTGAATAAAACAAAATGCGCCAACCTGCACGTCATTTTACACGGGGATTGGGCTGTGTGTCTCACGTTGTACTAATCTGACCCAAAATCGCCCCAGGGGGGACAGACACCACCACGTCCTCCAAATTCGTTATTAATGCAGCATAATGCATAGATATATCTCGTATGCCCACTGCGCTCAGTGCAGGTGTTCTTGTAGTCTCGGTTGTGGCCTACATGGAGGCGGCCCACCCACACCAAGGGAGGCGGACGGCCTGGCGCCGGCCACCCCCTGGAAACCACGGGGTCTGCCGTCATTTTTCCAAGGAAGGCTGGCTGCACAGTGCACTCCGCCCAGGCAAAGAGACGTTCCGGGCCAGACGGCACTGGCACCCGATGCCTCTCCATGGCCCTCGGGTTAATGCGCAGCTAGCCCGGCAACCTTCACTTTGAATTCCGGCTTGAGAGAACAGGTGGCCACTTCTCGGATGGGCTGGGCTTCTGGTGAGAACAGCCTGCTGCCGAGAGGCGGAGCAGCGAGCCGCACACTGGCTGAGCAATGTCTGCGCCGGTGGGCGCGCACAGTTGCGGCCGCAGGGTCCAGAAACTATCCTCTCGCTAATGGGTGAGAGGAGCATCCCTAGCAATACGTACACCGCGGTATATTCGTGCTCTCTCTCAGCCAGCACCATGTACTTATCCAATCACTCCGCCAAAACACAAGCACTTATAAATTCACCATGCACTCTCCTTGCAGTACTGTAATCATCCAGTTACTACCCATGTACTCATGCAATGACCCAGGCACTAACACATGCACTGCTACAATCCCCTGAGCACTACTGATGCAGTCCAGCCATCTCCTTGTCACTACCCATGCACTCCTCCAATCACCCAGCCAGTTCCATGTCCTTATCTAATCACTGCGCCAAAACACAAGCACTTATAAATTCACCATGCACTCTCCTTGCAGTACTCTAATCATCCAGTCAGTATCCATGTACTTATGCAATGATCCAGCCACTAACACATGCACTGCTACAATCCCCTGAGCACTACTGATGCAGTCCAGCCATCTCCTTGTCACTACCCATGCACTCCTCCAATCACCCAGCCAGTTCCATGTACTTATCCAATCACTCCGCCAAAACACAAGCACTTATAAATTCACCATGCACTCTCCTTGCAGTACTCTAATCATCAAGTCAGTACCCATGTACTCATGCAATGACCCAGGCACTAACACATGCACTGCTACAATCCCCTGAGCACTACTGATGCAGTCCAGCCATCTCCTTGTCACTACCCATGCACTCCTCCAATCACCCAGCGAGCACCATGTACTTATCCAATCACTCCGCCAAAACCCAAGCACTTATAAATTCACCATGCACTCTCCTTGAGGTACTCTAATCATCCAGTCAGTACCCATGTACTTATGCAATGACCCAGGCACTAACACATGCACTGCTACAATCCCCTGAGCACTACTGATGCAGTCGAGCCATCTCCTTGTCACTACCCATGCACTCCTCCAATCACCCAGCCAGTTCCATGTCCTTATCTAATCACTGCACCAAAACACAAACACTTATAAATTCACCATGCACTCTCCTTACAGTACTCTAATCATCCAGTCACTACCCATGTACTCATGCAATGACCCAGGCACTAACACATGCACTGCTACAATCCTCTGAGCACTACTGATGCAGTCCAGTCATCTCCTTGTCACTACCCATGCACTCCTCCAATCACCCATCCAGTTCCATGTCCTTATCTAATCACTCCGCGAAAACCCAAGCACTTATCAATTCACCATGCACTCTCCTTGCAGTACTCTAATCATCCAGTCAGTACCCATATACTTATGCAATGACCCAGGTACTAACACATGCACTGCTACAATCCCCTGAGCACTACTGATGCAGTCCAGCCATCTCCTTGTCACTACCCATGCACTCCTCCAATCACCCAGCCAGTTCCATGTACTTATCCAATCACTCTGCCAAAATACAAGCACTTATAAATTAACCATGCACTCTCCTTGCAGTACTCTAATCATCCAGTCAGTACCCATGTACTCATGCAATGACCCAGGCACTAACACATGCACTGCTACAATCCCTGAGCACTACTGATGCAGTCCAACCATCTCCTTGTCACTACCCATGCACTCCTCCAATCACCCAGCCAGTTCCATGTACTTATCCAATCACTCCGCCAAAACCCAAGCACTTATAAATTCACCATGCACTCTCCTTGCAGTACTCTAATCATCCAGTCAGTACCCATGTACTTATGCAATGGCCCAGGTACTAACACATGCACTGCTACAATCCCCTGAGCACTACTGATGCAGTCCAGTCATCTCCTTGTCACTACCCATGCACTCCTCCAATCACCCAGCCAGTTCCATGTACTTATCCAATCACTCCGCCAAAACCCAAGCACTTATAAATTCACTGCACATCCTTGCAGTACTCTAATCATCCAGTCAGTACCCATGTACTCATGCAATAACCCAGGCACGAACACATGCACTGCTACAATCCCCTGAGCACTACTGATGAAGTCCAGCCATCTCCTTGTCACTACCCATGCACTCCTCCAATCACCCAGCTGTGAGAAGTTGGCCTGGTATATGCTGTCCACTAATGAAAGTGGGCACCTTGTACCAGTCCAAACAACCCCTTATGGAGATAGGTTAAAGACAACCTTTATTGAAAGCTATCCTAGTGGTAGCTATGGAGAGCAGCCTTCAGGCTAAGTCTTGAAGGAATGTAAAGCAGCTTGTTTTACCAGTCTATAATCTCTTGAGTGACCAAATGAAAGAGGACCACACCAGGTATATATATAAAATATATGTATTTAGTCTTAAACACACCCCTCTAGTCTCTTTATGAGGCTAGAGTTCGAAGTACATAGGTTACAAGTCAGTTATCAACAGTAATAGCACAAATACACGTTTGGGCCCTAGGGGCGTACCAAACCATATACCAAAAAAGTGGTAAAAGAACCACGACTGAGCTAGACACAAGGCCTAGAGCCTGTAGAAGTGCTTGGACCACAAGGAACCACCCAAGGTAGTGACACAGGGGACCCACGGGGGACGCGTGCAGTGTGGAACACAGCCGCGAATCACCGTTAACTTCTATGGGGAAAGTCGCGGTTGGAGTTTTAAAAGAAAAGGACACTTAGAGGAGGACTTGGAGCAAACCCCTTTAGAACTAGGCAGTTCTAGAGTCAATACCCACGGGAGCACCGGAGTACTCGAGTTACCTCACCCAGGGAAGCCGGGTGCATAGGTGTCTTTTGGAGTCGGGTTTCGTCATCGATTTCAATGGCGATCTGCTGCAAAATGCTGCTGGCGACCAAGTCGAAAGTGTCTGGGTGGATCCAAGGATGGATCGGAGATCTGAAGAACCTGAAAGCAGAGGGGACAGAGTCTGGGTCACTAGCCAGTGACCAGGAAGGCGATGAGCAGAGGACCACCGATGTCGGGTGCTTCGGGTAAGTTGACGGGCGTCTTGATTCTTCAGCCACGAGGTCCAGGAGGCGTCGATGACAACCAGGAACTGGATTCAAGCTGTCCCTTGACGTCTGTCGAGTGCTGGGGTGTCGGTGACCGGATTGGACCCAACAAGCCTTGGCAACGGCATGTCTCAGAGAAAGGACTTTGGTGCAGACCAGCAAGGTCTGAGGGACTCACCCAGCAAGGGTAAGTCAGGGCACGTCTGGAGCAACCAGGAAAGCCCAAGCAGAAGAAGAGTTGCCTTCAGGATGACCCACTAGCCAACAGACTAGAGATCGCGAAGGAGCCTTGAGTGGACGCACTTGGAGCTGGCTCACAGGACACTCGTGGAGTGGAGGCCAGTGATCTTCGGTGCAGTCGGTGCTCGTGGCGGGGGCTACTCGGAGCCCAAAGCACAACTTCGAGGGAGACCAGGAAGAGGATGCACTTGCAAAAGTTCTCGGTGTCCAGGGGACACGGTTCCACGTTACCCACGACAGCTACGTGCCTCAGCTTTGCTGGTGTCTCAGGGCAGCCTCGGGAAAGTCTGGAAATTTACCTCTGGTGATGCAAAGACTTCGGCGTCCGGCGGGAGCTTCAGCAATGCAGACCGGACAGTTGCTTCTTCGGTGCCTGCCAAGCAGGGGAGTCACTCCTTGACCCCAAGGGAGATTCTTTAGTCCTCTAATCTTCAAGTAGAGCGTCGAAGGTCCAGGATTCACGTTCAGAGTTTCGTCCAGGGATAATCTAAAGTCCTAAGGACTGGGGTCCCATACTTATACTAAGTTAGGGGGTTGGACATTCTATGGGGACCCACCTAGGGGAGGGTCAAGGAAGAGGGGTGGTTACACCCAATCCCTTTGTCCAGTTTCGCGCCAGAGCAGGGGCAGGTAGCCCCTGCAGCCGGTTTGAACTGGCCTATGCACAGGGACACCAAATGTGCCCCAGTGCAGGACTTCAAAGCACCAGGGAGTGCTCCCGCCCAGCCCCAATACACACTATCCTGTCTGGGGAAGTGGTTACACCTCCCTGTGACAGGAAACCTATTGTCCAGGCCTCCCCTGCCGAAGTTTCGGTCAGCAGCAGGAGGCCAGACCCGTGTCTGTGGCAGGGGCATCCATTTTGTGATGCCAGGGCTCTGAAAAGTTAATACCGGGTATGCCGGTGTGTACATGTCTCTCCCTCTAGAAGGGTGGAATGCTACCCCCGCCGCCAGAACTGGCGGGGGGGGGATAGTATTCTAAAGTGTTTGACACCAAACACGACATGTTTCCGTGCAGCCATCCCAAAGTTAGCATTTACCGCGAGGTTATAATGCACTTAAGAGTATATGGTCAGGCTGCACCACAAACGGCACCAGAGGATTGACTCCGAACGCTGCAGAGGGGCTCTGCTCATGCAGGGGCACCCTCTCACATAAAAACCAAGCACTCTGCCTTCAGGATTGGTAAGGCCTGCCATAGGAGTGACTTATAGGTTTATATGTGTGTGCAATGGTAGTGATATAGGTAGCCTATACCACTGTAAGGGGTGCATGCACCACCTTACCCAGGCTGCAGTAGCAGACCTGTGGTGTCAGTTTGGATGGTCTTCCAGGGGTGGCACAATACATGCTGCAGCCCCTGGTAGGCCTCTGAGGTACCTATGCCCTGGGTACATAGTATACCATATACTAGGGACTTATAAGGGCACTACAGATTCCAATCAGAGATGTGCCTAAGGCACATGGAAACCATTTTAGAGAGGAAGCAGCTAGGCTGGGGTTCTGATTAGCAGGGCCCCAGCCAGACTAATGTCGAAAAACAGTGAAGCATCAGCAAAAAGTGGGGGTACCCATGTGAAGCAGATCCTACTCTCCTACACAACCCCCCAAACCAGAGACATTAAACTAACCTTGACCAGTTGAGTCTTCATGTTCTAAGTGGAAGTACCTAGAGAGTCCATCTGCATTGGCCTGGTTACTCCCAGGTCTATGTTCCACTGTAAAGTCCATCCCCTGTAGGGAAATGGACCACCTTAGCAGTTTGGGGTTTTCACCCTTCATTTGTTTTAGCCATAAGAGGGGCTTATGGTCTGTTTGAACAAGGAAGTGAGTACCAAACAAGTATGGCCTCAACTTGTTCAGAGCCCAGACCACAGCAAAGGCCTCCCTCTCAATGGCTGACCAACGTTTCTCTCTAGGGGTCAGCCTTCTGCTAATAAAAGCTACTGGCTGATCCTGACCTTCATCATTCAATTGTGACAGTACAGCCCCTACCCCCAATTCAGATGCATCTGTTTGGACAATGAACTTCTTGGAGTAATCAGGACTCTAGAATGGGAGCAGTGCACATGGCCTGCTTCAGGTCATCAAATGCCTTTTGACAGCTAGCTGTCCACTGAACCTTTTGGGCATTCTTTTGGAAGTTAAGTCATTCAGGGGTGTCACTATTGATCCATACCCCTTGACAAATCTCCTATAGTACCCAGTCAGGCCTAAGAAGGCTCTCACCTAAGTCTGGGTAGTTGGAGCAACCCAGTCCATGATGGTCTGGATTTTGCTCTGCAGTGGTTGAACCTGGCCTCCACCTACAAGGTGGCCCAGGTACACAACCTGACTCTGCCCTATCTGGCACTTGGTGGCCTTGATAGTGAGGCCTGCCTTTGCAGGGCCTCCAAAACATTCCTTAGGTGGACCAGGTGATCCTCCCAGGTGGAGCTAAAGACAGCAATATCATCTAGATATGCTGCACTATAGGCTTCCAGACCTGTGAGAACTGTATTCACCAACCTTTGGAAAGTTGCAGGTGCATTCTTCAAACCAAAGGGCATTACCACAAATTGATAATGCCCACTAGGGGTTGAGAATGCTGTTTTTGGCTTTGCATCATCAGCTAGCCTGATCTGCCAGTAGCCAGCTGTTAGGTCAAATGTGCTTAGATACTTGGCTGAGGCCAAAGTGTCTATTAGCTCATCTGCCCTGGGTATTGGATGGGCATCAGTCCTAGTGACTGCATTGAGACCCTGTAGTCCACACAAAACCTCATCTCTCTTTTCCCACCACTGGTGTGAGGTTTTGGCACAAGGACCACTGGACTAGCCCAAGGGCTATCTGAGGGTTCAATAACTCCCAAATCCAACATTTTCTGGACTTCTGTCCTGATACAGTCCCTGACATGGTCAGGTTGCCTATAAATCTTATTTTTAATAGGCAGACTGTCCCCAGTGTCCACTTCATGAGTGCACCAGGTGGTCTGACTTGGAGTCAGAGAGAACATATGCCTGAACTGATTGAGCACCTGTCTGCAATCAGTTTGCTGCTGGGCAGTGAGGCTGCCTGCCAAAACTACACAATCCACTGACCCATCATCAGGGTTCTGTGAGAGCAGGTCAGGGAGTGGGTCACTCTCTTCCTCCTGTCCGTCATCAGTAGCCATGAGGAAGCCCATGTCTGCCCTGTCCACATATGGCTTCAATCTGTTGACATGGAGAACCCTGTGGGGACTCCTGGGTGTTCCTAGGTCTACCACATAGGTAACCTCACCCTTCTGCTCAACAATGGTATGGGGTCCACTCCATTTGTCTTGGAGAGCTGCTGGGGCCACTGGCTCCAACACCCACACCTTCTGCCCTGGCTGGTAAACAGTCAGTACAGCCATTTGGTCATGCCAGGCTTTTGGAGTTCCTGGCTAGCCTCAAGGTTTTTAGTTGCCTTTTCATGTACTCAGCCATCCTGGAGCGGGAGACCAAGTACGTAGTCCACTATGTCCTGCTTTGGGGGCTTGAGAGGTAACTCCCATCCTTCCTTCACCAGGCACAATGGACCCCTGACAGGGTGACCAAACAAAAGTTCAAAAGGGCTGTAGCCAACCCCTTTGAGGCACCTCCCTGTATGCAAATAAAAGGCAGGGCAAGAGTATGTCCCATCTTCGCCTAAGCTTCCCAGGAGCCCTTTAATCATGCCCTTCAAGGTTTTGTTGAATCTCTCAACTAAACCATTGCATTGTGGGTGATAGGGTGTGGTGAACTTGTAAGTCACTCCACACTCCTTCCACATTGCTTTCAAGTATCCAGATATAAAGTTTGCATCCCTGTCTGATACAACCTCCTTAGGAAGCCCACTCTTGAGAAAATTCCCAGGAGGGCTCTTGCCACCACAGGTGCTGTAGTGGTCCTAAGGGGAATAGCCTCTGGGTACCTGGTGGCATGGTCCACCACCACCAGGATAAACCTGTGCCCAGATGCTGTTTGGGGATCCATGGGACCAACAATGTCAATCCCCACCCTTTCAAAGGGAACCCCCACACAGGTAATGGTATCAGGGGGGCCTTTGTAGTGCCACCTGCCTAGCCACTGGCCTGGCAGGTTACACAGGAGCGACAAAACTCCTTGGTGTCTTCAGACATGTGGGGCCAGTGAAAGTGAGGGACAATTCTGTCCCAAGTCTTGTTCTGGCCCAGGTGACCTGCTAGAGGAATGTCATGGGCTAGGGTCAATAGGAAGCCCCTGAACTTCAGAGGTATAACCAAACTCCTGGTGGCACCAGGCTTGGGGTCTCTACACTCTGAGTACAAGAGTCCATCATCCCAATACACTTTATGGGGACCACTAGCATTCCCAGCAGCCTCAGCAGCAGCTTGCTGTCTGAGGGGTTCAAGAGAGGGGCTGCTCTGCTGCTCCTGGCTCAGATCTGCCCTGGAAGGGCCCCTGTCCCTAAGAACTCAACCTGATCAGGCTCAAGCTCCTCTGGGACAGTTCCTTCCTCAGGACTGAGATCATCTCCCTGAAGAGACTGATCTTCCTTCTTAGCCAAGGGGGAAGGCACTGCCTTTACCCTACTACTCCTCCTTTTGGATGGCACTTGGTCCATTGTTCCAGGATCCAAGGCCTGTTCAGTGTTAGACATTTTGCTCTGTGACCTGGTCACAGCAAACACATCTGCAGGGATGCCCAGCATTTCTGCATGGGTCCTGAGCTCCACTTCTGCCCAAGCTGAAGTTTCTAGATCATTGCCAAGCAAGCATTCAACTGGTAGGTTTGCACTCACCACAACCTACTTAAGGCCAGTTGTAGGAGAGTAGGATCTGCTTCACATGGGTACCCCCACTTTTTGCTGATGCTTCACTGTTTTTCGACTTTAGTCTGGCTGGGGCCCTGCTAATCAGAACCCCAGCCTAGCTGCTTCCTCTCTAAAATGGTTTCCATGTGCCTTAGGCACATCTCTGATTGGAATCTGGAGTGCCCTTATAAGTCCCTAGTATATGGTATACTATGTACCCAGGGCATAGGTACCTCAGAGACCTACCAGGGGCTGCAGCATGTATTATGCCACCCTTGGAAGGCCATCCAAAATGACACCACAGGTCTGCTACTGCAGCCTGGGTAAGGTGGTGCATGCACCCCTTATTGTGATATAGGTTACCTATATCACTACATATATACACACATATAAACCTATAAGTCACTCCTATGGCAGGCCTTATCAATCCTGAAGGCAGAGTGCTTGGTTCTTATGTGAGAGGGTACCCTGCATGAGCAGAGCCCCTCTGCAGCGTTCGGAGACCCTTCTCTGATGCTGTTTGTAGTGCAGCCTGACCATATACTCTTAAGTGCATTATATCCTCGCGGTACAATGCTAACTTTGGACTGGCTGCACCAAAACATGTCGTGTTTGGTGTCAAACATCTTGGAATACTACCTCCCCGCCAGTTCTGGCGGCGGGGGTAGCATTCCACCCTTCTAGAGGGAGAGACATGTACACACCGGCCTACCCGGTAACTTCTTTCCAGAGCCCTGGCATCACAAAATGGATGCCGCTGCCACAGACACGGGTCTGGCCTCCTGCTGCTGACTGAAACTCCGGCAGGGGAGGCCTGGACAATAGGTTTCCTGTCGCAGGGAGGTGTAACCACCTCCCCAGACAGGATAATGTGTATTGGGGCTGGGCGGGAGCACTCTCTGGTGCTCAGAAGTCCTGCACTGGGGCACACTTGGTGTCCCTGTGCATATGCCAGTTCAAGCCGGTTGCAGGGGCTACCTGCCCCTGCTCTGGCGCGAAACTGGACAAAGGGAATGGGTGTAACCACCCCTCTTCCCTGACCCTCCCATAGGTGGGTCCCCAGAGTATGTCCAACCCCCTAACTTGGTATAAGTATGGGACCCCAGTCCTTAGGACTTTAGATATCCCTGGACGAAACTCTGAAGCCGAAATCTGGACCTTCGACGCTCTACTTTAAGATTAGAGGACTGAAGAATCTCCCTTGGGGTCAAGGAGTGACTCCCCTGCTTGGCAGGCACCTAAGAAGCAATTGTCCGGTCTGCATCGCTGAAGCTCCCGCCGGACGCCAAAGTCTTTGCAACACCAGAGGTGGATTTCCAGACTTCCCCGAGGCCGCCCTGAGTCCCCAGCAAAGCTGAGGCCCGTAGCTGTCGTGGGTAACATGGAACCGTGACCCCTGGGCACCGAGTACTTTTGCAAGTGCATCCTTTTCTGGGTGTCCCACGAAGTTGTGCTTTGGGCTCCGAGTAGCCCCCACCTCCAGCACCGACTGCACCGAAGATCACTGGCCTTCACTCCACGAGTGTCCTGTGAGCCGGCTCCAAGTGCGTCCACTCGAGGCTCCTTCGCGGTTGCTAGTCCGTTGGCTAGTGGGCCCTCCCGAAGGCAACTCTTCTTCTCCTTGAGCTTTCCTGGTTGATCCAGACGTGCCCTGACTTACCTTCGCTGGGTGAGTCCCTCAGACCTTGCTGGTCTGTACCACCGTCCTTTTTCTATTTCCATGAGACTTGCCGTTACCAAGGCTTGTTGGGTCAAATCCGGTCGCCGACACCGCTGCAATCGACAAACCTCGTGGGACAGTTCGAATCCAGCTCCTGGTCATCGTCAACGCCTCCTGGACCTTGTGGCTGAAGAGTCAAGACGACCGTCAACCTACCTGAAGCACCCGACATTGGTGGGCATCTGCTCATCGTCTTCCTGGTCACTGGCTAGTGACCCAGACACTGTCCCCTCTGCTTTCAGGTTCTTCCGATCTTCGATCCACCTTTGGATCCACCCGAACACTTTCGACTTGGTCGCCAGCAGCGCTTTACAGCAGATCGCCATTGAAAACGACGACGAAACCCGACCCCGAAAGACACCTATGCACCCGGCTTCCTGGGTGAGGTAACTCGAGTACTCCGGTGCTCCGTGGTATAGACTCTAGAACGACCTAGTTCTAAAGGGGTTTGCTCCAAGTCCTCCTCTAAGTGTCCTTTTCTTTAAAACTCCAACCGCGACATTCCCCATAGAAGTCAACGGCGGCTCGCGGCTTTGTTCTCACACTGCACGCGTCCCCGTGGGTCCCCTGTGTCACTACCTTGGGTGGTTCCTTGAGGGCCAAGCACTTCTACAGGCTCTAGGCCTTGTGTCTAGCTCAGTTGTGGTTCTTATACCACTTTATTGGTATATGGTTTGGTACGCCCTAGGGCTCAAACGTGTATTTGTGCTATTACTGTTGATAACTGACTTGTAACTTATGTACTTCGAACTCTAGCCTCATAAAGAGACTAGAGGGGTGTGTTTAAGACTAAATACATATATTTTAAATATATACCTGGTGTGGTCCTCTTTCATTTGGTCACTCAAGAGATTATAGACTGGTAAAACAAGCTGCTTTACATTCCTTCAAGACTTAGCCTGAAGGCTGCTCTCCATAGCTACCACTAGGATAGCTTTCAATAAAGGTTGTCTTTAACCTATCTCCAATAAGGGGTTGTTTGGACTGGTGCAAGGTGCCCACTATAATTAGTGGACAGCATACACCAGGCCAACTTCTCACATTGGTGTGCAGCGTGTGGGATTCCAGCTTGCTATTGTTTTACCAGATAATCTCAATTGAATTGATCAACTGAAAACCACTAAGGGTACCTTAGGTACATATAAATCAAGCTTAGAAATACAGTAAGTTCTACTGAACTTAGAGTTGTGTGTTAAGGGATAGCACACCCTTTCTACAACTCAAGAGAGTTTAGTAGGCCACACTAGAGTAGGTAGTGCATACACCACACCACACTAGTAATGTCTTTAGGGCCAGGAACCAGTGGGTCCCAGCCAGAAGCCAATGGGCTTCTTCCCTCCAAGTATGATAATCTCCCATTCTTGGAATTGAGAGCATTAAGCACTGCTAGGAAACTGAAGACAGGCAAAAGTGCCAACACCCAACGCCTCATAGAGGTACTCCTGCTGGATGATCTCAGAAGACTACCAGGGTCTGAAGGGGTAGGCAGACAGGGTGGGGCAGAAGATGAGGAAGGGGCCAGGGGTGAAATCACCCAGGACACTCCCTCTGAAACTGGCCAGGAAGGTGAAAATGACCTTGACCTGGAAAACCCAGCTATTCCTGTGGAGGAAGAGGAGGATCAGACTGACCTCCCCTTTGTCCCCCAGGAAGAGTTGTGAGTGTGCCCAGAAGGCCTTGATCTCCTTCTCAGGAGTCTAACCACTCTGACACCTCAATAGGGACCTCTGTTTCCTCTCATAGGAGGGAATCCTCTCATGAAAGGAAAGAGAGACTGCTCAAGTATGGAGAAGCTCTGTTGAGAATCAGAAGAGAGCAGTTGGCTATAGACAGGGAGTCCCTAGAGCTTGAAAGGCAAAGAAAAAAGATGGGACTAGAGTCCCATGGTGGCAGCAATTTCCCCAGAGATAGGGAAAGGTCTTATAACCATAGAAACCTGAGCAAGATTGTCCCTCCCTACCAGAGTGGGGATGACATCCACAAATGGATAACTGCACTGGAGAGGGCCTGTAAAGTACAGAGGGTCCCTCAGGAGCAGTGGGCAGCAATCTTGTGGCTCTCCTTTGCAGACAAAGGTAGAGACAAGCTCCTCACTGTTAGAGAAGAGGATGCTGACAATTACAAAGTCTTGAAGAGTGCTCTGATTGATGGGTTTGGCCTAACAACTGAACAATACAGGTTAAAGTTCAGAGATACCCAAAAAGCACAGACTCAAGACTGGGTGGACTATGTGGATTGTTCTGCTAAGGCTCTGGAAGGTTGGTTGATGGGCAGTAAGGTATGTGACTTCACAGGATTGTACAATCTTATCATGAGGGCCCAATTCTTAATAACTGTCAAAATCAGCTGTTGCATCAGTACCTGGTGGACTCTGATCTGACCTCTCCCCAAGAATTGGGAAAGAAGGCAGACAAATGGGTCAGAACCAGGGTGAGGCAGAAGGTACAGAACCAAGGTGGTGACCCAAAGAAGCAAGATTCTAAAAACTCTGATAAGGGTGGGGAGAAGGGTAAAGACCAGAAGTCTTCACAAGGCCCCCAAACATCTTCTTCAGGTGGGGATTCACAGTCTAACAAGGGAAAAGGCCAAAAGAAACCATGGTGCAATGTCTGTAAGCAAAAGACACACTGGACCAGTGATTGCACCAAGTCCAAAGACTCTATTCCAGCCCCCACCAATGCCCCTAAGGCACCTGTTCTCCCTAGTGCAGTTACAAATGGTGGTGGGAGTACACAAGCCAAGGGTTTAGTAGGGTTGACCCTGGGTAATGAAATGGGCTCTGGCTTAGTCAGAGAACTCACTCAGGCTGTCCTAGTCTGTGATGGAGGCATGGATGTGACCTCCTCTGTGAGTCCCAGTAATCTGGGCAAGTACAGGCAACAGCCATTGATTAATGGAAAAGAGGCTTGGCATTCAGGGACACAGGAGCAAGTGTCACCATGGTGACACAAGATCTTGTGGATCCTGGGCAGATTATACTTGGGGAGATGTACCAAGTGACCAATGCTAGCAGTGTCAGAACAGACCATTCTCTGGCAGTTGTTAACTTCTCCTGGGGAGGGGTAACTGGCCTTAAGAAGGTTGTGGTAAGTGCAGACCTACCAGTTGAATGCTTGCTTGGCAATGATCTGGAAACTTCAGCTTGGGCAGAAGTGGAGCTCAGGACCCATGCAGAAATGCTGGGCATCCCTGCAGATGTGTTTGCTGTGACCAGGTCACAGGCCAAAATGTCTAACACTGAACAAGCCTTAGATCCTGGAACAATGGACCAAGTGCCATCCAAGAGGAGGAGTAGTAGGGTTAAGGCAGTGCCTTCCCCCTTGGTTCAGAAGGAAGATCAGTCTCTTGAGGGAGAGGATCTCAGTCCTGAGGAAGGAACTGTCCCAGAGGAGCTTGAGCCTGATCAGGTTGAGTTCTTAGGGACAGGGGGCCCTTCCAGGGCAGATCTGAGCCAGGAGCAGCAGAGCTGCCCCTCTCTTGAACCCCTCAGACAGCAAGCTGCTGCTGAGGCTGCTGGGAATGCTAGTGGTCCCCATAAAGTGTATTGGGATGATGGACTCTTGTACTCAGAGTGTAGAGACCCCAAGCCTGGTGCCACCAGGAGGTTGGTTATACCTCTGAAGTTCAGGGACTTCCTATTGACCCTAGCCCATGATATTCCCCTAGGAGGTCACCTGGGCCAGAACAAGACCTGGGACAGAATTGTCCTTCACTTTCACTGGCCCCACATGTCTGAAGACACCAAGGAGTTTGTCGCTCCTGTGTAACCTGCCAGGCCAGTGGCAAGGCAGGTGGCACCACAAAGGCCCCCTTGATACCACTACCTGTGGTGGGGGTTCCCTTTGAAAGGGTGGGGATTGACATTGTTGGTCCCATGGATCCCCAAACAGCATCAGGGTACAGGTTTATCCTGGTGGTGGTGGACCATGCCACTAGGTACCCAGAGGCTATTCCCCTTAGGACCACTACAGCACCTGTGGTGGCAAGAGCCCTCCTGGGAATTTTCAAAAGAGTGGGCTTCCATAAGGAGGTTGTATCAGACAGGGGTGCAAACTTTATGTCTGGATACTTGAAGGCAATGTGGAAGGAGTGTGGAGTGACTTACAAATTCACCACACCCTATCACCCACAATCCAATGGTTTAGTTGAGAGATTCAACAAAACCTTGAAGGGCATGATCAAAGGGCTCCCAGAAAAGCTTAGGCGAAGATGAGACATACTCTTGCCCTGCCTTTTGTTTGCATACAGGGAGGTGCCTCAAAAGGGGGTTGGCCATCCTGTCAGGGGTCCATTGTGCCTGGTGAAGGAAGGATGGGAGTTACCTCTCAAGCCCCCAATGCAGGATATAGTGGACTATGTACTTGGTCTCCGCTCCAGGATGGCTGAGCACATGAAAAAGGCAACTAAAAACCTTGAGGCTAGCCAGGAACTGCAAAAAGCCTGGCATGACCAAAAGGCTGTACTGACTGTTTACCAGCCAGGGCAGAAGGTGTGGGTGTTGGAGCCAGTGGCCCCAGCAGCTCTCCAAGACAAGTGGAGTGGACCCTATACCATTGGTGAGCAGAAGGGTGAGGTCACCTATTTGGTAGACCTAGGAACACCCAGGAGTCCCCACAGGGTTCTCCATGTCAACAGATTGAAACCATATGTGGACAGGGCAGACATGGGCTTGCTCATGGCTACTAATGAGGGACAGGAGGAATAGAGTGACCCACTCCCTGACCTGCTATCACAGAACCCTGATGATGGGTCAGTGGATGGTGTAGCCTTGGCAGGCAGCCTCACTGCCCAGCAGCAAACTGATTGCAGACAAGTGCTCAATCAGTACAGGCATATGTTCTCTCTGACTCCAAGTCAGACCACCTGGTGCACTCATAAAGTGGACACTGGGGACAGTCTGCCTATTAAAAATAAGATTTATAGGCAACCTGACCATGTCAGGGATTGTATCAGGACAGAAGTCCAGAAGATGTTGGATTTGGGAGTTATTGAACCCTCAGATTGCCCTTGGGCTAGTCCAGTGGTCCTTGTGCCAAAACCTCACACCAGTGGTGGGAAAAGAGAGATGAGGTTTTGTGTGGGTTACAGGGGTCTCAATGCAGTCACTAGGACTGATGCCCATCCAATACCCAGGGCAGATGAGCTAATAGACACTTTGGCCCTAGCCAAGTATCTAAGCACATTTGACCTAACAGCTGGCTACTGGCAGATCAGGCTAGCTGATGATGCAAAGCCAAAAACAGCATTCTCAACCCCTAGTGGGCATTATCAATTTGTGGTAATGCCCTTTGATCTGAAGAATGCACCTGCCACTTTTCAGAGGTTGGTGAATACAGTCCTTACAGGCCTGGAAGCCTATAGTGCAGCATATCTAGATGATATTGCTGTCTTTAGCTCCACCTGGGAGGATCACCTGGTCCACCTCAGAAATGTTTTGGAGGCCCTGCAAAAGGCAGGCCTCACTATCAAGGCCACCAAGTGCCAGATAGGGCAGAGTCAGGTTGTGTACCTGGGCCACCTTGTAGGTGGAGGCCAGGTTCAACCACTACAGAGCAAAATTCAGACCATCATGGACTGGGTTGCTCCAACTACCCAGACTCAGGTGAGAGCCTTCTTAGGCCTGACTGGGTACTATAGGAGATTTGTCAAGGGGTATGGATCAATAGTGACACCCCTGAATGACTTAACTTCCAAGAAAATGCCCAAAAGGTTCAGTGGACAGCTAACTGTCAAAAGGCATTTGATGACCTGAAGCAGGCCATGTGCACTGCTCCCATTCTACAGAGTCCTGATTACTCCAAGAAGTTCATTGTCCAAACAGATGCATCTGAATTGGGGGTAGGGGCTGTACTGTCACAATTGAATGATGAAGGTCAGGATCAGCCAGTAGCTTTCATTAGCAGAAGGCTGACCCCTAGAGAGAAACGTTGGTCAGCCATTGAGAGGGAGCCCTTTGCTGTGGTCTGGGCTCTGAACAAGTTGAGGCCATACTTGTTTGGTACTCACTTCCTTGTTCAAACAGACCATAAGCCCCTCTTATGGCTAAAACAAATGAAGGGTGAAAACCCCAAACTGCTTAGGTGGTCCATTTCCCTACAGGGGATGGACTTTACAGTGGAACATAGACCTGGGAGTAACCATGCCAATGCAGATGGACTCTCTAGGTACTTCCACTTAGAACATGAAGACTCAACTGGACAAGGTTAGTTTAATGTCCCTGCGTTTGGGGGGTTGTGTAGGAGAGTAGGATCTGCTTCACATGGGTACCCCCACTTTTTGCTGATGCTTCACTGTTTTTCGACTTTAGTCTGGCTGGGGCCCTGCTAATCAGAACCCCAGCCTAGCTGCTTCCTCTCTAAAATGGTTTCCATGTACCTTAGGTACATCTTTGATTGGAATCTGGAGTGCCCTTATAAGTCCCTAGTATATGGTATACTATGTACCCAGGGCATAGGTACCCCAGAGGCCTGCCAGGGGCTGAAGCATGTATTATGCCACCCCTGGAAGGCCAGCCAAAATGACACCACAGGTCTGCTACTGCAGCCTGGGTAAGGTGGTGCATGCACCCCTTACTGTGATATAGGCTACCTGTATCACTACCAATGCACACACATATAAACCTATAAGTCACTCCTATGGCAGGCCTTTACAATCCTAAAGGCAAAGTGCTTGGTTTTTATGTGAGAGGGTGCCCCTGCATGAGCAGAGCCCCTCTGCAGCGTTTGGAGTCCCTCCTCTGATGCTGTTTGTGGTACAGCCTGACCATATACTCTTAAGTGCATTATATCCTCGTGGTACAATGCTAACTTTGGACTGGCTGCACCAAAACATGTCGTGTTTGGTGTCAAACATCTTGGAATACTACCCCCCCCACCAGTCCTGGCAGTGGGGGTAGCTTTCCACCCTTCTAGAGGGAGAGACATGTACCCACCGGCCTACCCGGTAACTTCTTTAAAGAGCCCTGGCATCACAAAATGGATGCCGCTGCCACAGACACGGGTCTGGCCTCCTGCTGCTGACTGAAACTCCGGCAGGGGAGGCCTGGACAATAGGTTTCCTGTTGCAGCGAGGTGTAACCACCTCCCCAGACAGGATAATGTGTATTGGGGCTGGGCGGGAGCACTCTCTGGTGCTCAGAAGTCCTGCTCTGGGGGCACACTTGGTGTCCCTGTGCATATGCCAGTTCAAACCAGTTGCAGGGGCTACCTGCCCCTGCTCTGGCGTGAAACTGGACAAAGGGAATGGGTGTAACCACCCCTCTTCCCTGACCCTCCCATAGGTGGGTCCCCAGAGTATGTCCAAACCCCTAACTTAGTATAAGTATGGGACCCCAGTCCTTAGGACTTTAGATATCCCTGGACGAAACTCTGACACTGAATCCTGGACCTTCGATGCTCTACTTCAAGATTAGAGGACTGAAGAATCTCCCTTGGGGTCAAGGAGTGACTCCCCTGCTTGGCAGGCACCCAAAAAGCAATTGTCCGGTCTGCATCGCTGAAGCTCCCGCCGGATGCCGAAGTCTTTGCAACACCAGAGGTGGATTTCCAGATGTCCCAGAGGCTGCCCTGAGTCCCCAGTGAAGCTGAGGCCCGTAGCTGTCGTGGGTAACATGGAACCGTGACCCTTGGACACCGAGAACATTTGTAAGTGCATCCTCTTCCTGGTCTCCCACGAAGTTGTGCTTTGGGCTCCGAGTAGCCCCCGCCTCCAGCACCGACTGCTCTGAAGATCACTGGCCTCCACTCCACGAGTGTCCTGTGAGCCAGCTCCAAGTGTGTCCACTCGAGGCTTCTTTGCGGTCCTTAGTCCGTTGGCTAGTGGGCCCTCCCGAAGGCAACTCTTCTTCTGCTTGGGCTTTCCTGGTTGCTCCAGACATGCCCTGACTTACCCTCGCTGGGTGAGTCCCCCAGACCTTGCTGGCTGCATCAACGTCCTTTCTTTGTTTCCACGTTGCCAAGGCTTGTTGGGTCCAATCCGGTCGCCGACATCTCAGCAATCAACAGACGTCATGGGACAGCTCGAATCCAGCTCCTGGTTGTCGTCGACGCCTCCTGGACCTCGTGGCTGAAGAATCAAGATGACCGTCAACCTACCTGAAGCACCCGACATCGGTGGGCATCTGCTCATCGCCTTCCTGGTCACTGGCTAGTGACCCAGACTCTGTCCCCTCTGCTTTCAGGTTCTTCAGATCTTCGATCCACCCTTGGATCCACCCAGACACTTTCGACTTGGTCGCCAGCAGCCTGCTGCAGCAGATCGCCATTGAAAACGACGACGAAACCCGACGACAAAATAGACCTATGCACCCGGCTTCCCTGGGTGAGGTAACTCGAGTACTCCGGTGCTCCCGTGGGTATTGACTCTAGAACTGCCTAGTTCTAAAGGGATTTGCTCCAAGTCCTCCTCTAAGTGTCCTTTCCTTTTAAAAATCCAACCGCGACTTTCCCCATAGAAGTTAACGGTGGCTCGCGGCTGTGTTCTCACACTGCACGCGTCCCCCGTGGGTCCCCTGTGTCACTACCTTGGGTGGTTCCTTGGGGTCCAAGCACTTCTACAGGCTCTAGGCCTTGTCTAGCTCAGTCGTGGTTCTTATACCACTTTATTGGTATATGGTTTGGTACGCCCCTAGGGCTCAAACGTGTATTTGTGCTATTACTGTTGATAACTGACTTGTAACTTATGTACTTCGAACTCTAGCCTCATAAAGAGACTGGAGGGGTGTGTTTACGACTAAATACATATATTTTATATATATATACCTGGTGTGGTCCTCTTTCATTTGGTCACTCAAGAGATTATAGACTGGTAAAACAAGCTGCTTTACATTCCTTCAAGACTTAGCCTGAAGGCTGCTCTCCATAGCTACCACTAGGATAGCTTTCAATAAAGGTTGTCTTTAACCTATCTCCAATAAGGGGTTGTTTGGACTGGTGCAAGGTGCCCACTATAATTAGTGGACAGCATATACCAGGCCAACTTCTCACACTTCTCCCTAGAAAAGATGCATCCCTACTTGAAAGAAGACTATGTTGTCCCAGATCAATCTACAGACAACGAGTCAACTGGAGGGAACTCCACTGATAACTCCGATTGGAGTGATGAAGATTCCTTTCAACGAAGAGGGAGAAACCACTTCCGGAATCAACGACGTCCGAGGAGAACAAATAGGTGGCAGAGACCTAACTATAATGACCAACCAATACCTTTTTCCAACCTTATCTACCCAACTACCACGGCTGGATGAATCCATACCAACACGGAATACCCGCCATGGCCCCAATGATGGGAGCACAGAATATGCAACCACCGCCTTTTTTAGGAAGAGGCCAGACCGCACAAAGAGGAAGACGGAAAGGAGTAACATGGAACGAACAACAACAACGCCAAGTACTGACACGCAGCATGCCCAAAGACAAACCAGGACCGAGTTCAGCGAATCGCTGATAGTCAACCTCACAGATACAGTTCTCACAGAGAACCAAGTCCAGATCCTTAACAAGGGTTTGGGCTTCGTTCCTACCCCGACACTAGACATCTTTAAACTAAGATGTGAATTGGCGGAATTCTGTAGGAAGTCAAAACTAAAAGCTTACTTCACTGGTAAAGAAGCATCTACACCTGACAGCGACACGAACTTGAGACGAAAATCAACGTTCTGCCCTCCACCACACACGGTACCAATAGAAATACTAACATTTGAACAAGCGATTATGAAAGAGGCAGAAGAAGTCCAGGAACAAATTAAGCAACCTTTTCATAATGTTACCAAACAAGAACAACAAGCTTTGGATCAACTCAGGAAAAATGAGAATATCCTAATCAAACCCGCAGAAACGGGAGGAGGCATTGTCCTACTGAACAAAGAAGGATATGACCAGCAATGCCTCCTCCATCTCTCGGATGAAAAATTCTATAGAAAAATCGTAATTGATCCTACTTCTAGGTTGCAACACACGATACAAATGATGGTGGAAGGAGCAGAAACCAACTCCTGGATCACAAAACATGAAGCAGATTTTTTAATTGCACAAAATCCGAAAATACCATACTTCTATTCTTTGCCTAAAACTCATAAAAACAGATCCCCGCCTCCAGGACGCCCCATTGTCTCTGGGATAGGTTTGGTATTGGAACCTTTATCCCAATTTGCTGACCAATTCCTAAAACCTTTGGTCCAAAAAACTCCTACGTACCTGAAAGATACTCGAGACCTTCTGAACCAACTGATAGGCCTACCCTTTGATGAAAACAAAATGCTACTGGTAGGCCTAGACATAGAAAGTCTCTACACCAGTCTTCCACAACAGAACACTTTGGAAACATTAGACACCATCTTATTTTCAGAACTCTGGCAATACAAAACACCGAGGCATTTTGTCCTGGAGTGCTGCAGACTAGCACTCACGGAAAATTTCTTTGAGTACAATGGGTCACTGTATGAACAAAGCCACGGAACTTCCATGGGCAGTGCCTTTGCGCCATCAGTAGCAGACCTGTATGTGAGCAATTTTGAAAAACAACACATACTCAATGACCAAAATCCTTTTGCTTCCAGAATATTATTCTGGAAGCGTTATATAGATGACATTATCCTGATTTGGAATGATACTAGTGACAACCTCAAGGATTTTATACCCTGGATTAACACCAGAGATGAATGCCTCAATTTCACTTACACAGCTGATAAGAGCAAATTAGACTTCTTGGATATCTCACTCTACATAGAGGATAACAGCATTCAGACAAAAACCTATTATAAACCGACTGTGAAGAACAGCTTGTTATCTTATAAGAGCTTTCATCCCAGACCTTTAAGGGACAATCTCCCCTATAGCCAATTCTTACGCCTCAGGCGTAATTGTAGTAAGCTGGAAGACTACAAACAACAAGCCAAGGACCTAACTGATAGGTTGGCAAAAAGAGATTACCCCGTGAAGACCATTCACAAATGTCAAAAAGAGCGAGACACCAACCACGAGAATGTCTGCTCACTACCACTCCTAAAGAGACAAATGAGAACTTGATCACGTGTGTGTGACAACATACAACATCGCCAGCAACACTGTAAAGAAGATTGTAAATAAAAATTGGAAGATTGTCACCTCTGGTAACCTGAAATGGCCAAAACCTAGGTTTGCAAATAAAAGAACAAGAAACCTGAAAGATCTTCTGGTACATACTCGACCTGCACCCAAAACAAAAACAGAAAGCATCACTACAGCTTGGAACATGAGTCCAATCACAGGACACTATCCATGTGGTTCCTGCGTAATCTGCAAAATAACAACTGCAACAAAATCTCTGTGTCCATCTAATGATTTAGTATGGACACAACGACAACACACAAATTGTAATTCCACACACGTGATCTATATGATCACGTGTCCATGTGGACTAAGATATATCGGAATGACGTGTCGAAAAGTAAAACTATGGATTGGGGAACATAAAAGCAACATCAAATGTAAAAAAGCGACGACCAAAATGAGCAAACATTACATAGACTCCAATCACACAGTTGAGGATCTCAATTGTACAATCATAGAGATGTTAGCAAATCAAAATCAAAATGCAGAACGTCTTCTTTTTGAGAAGGAACAGCGTTGGGTTCATCGTTTAAAAACTAATGTGGAAGGATTGAACGATGATATACCGTGGCACCAGTTCAGTTAATAATACTCCATGTCTGAAGATTACCAACAGAATGAACGACATTGGTTATCCGCAATTCCGTATTTATAAATAAAAAAACTCACTGAGTTGCTGCAATAAAACGAGGCAAATATCTGAAGTCACATTTTAATTATTATTATTTGCTTACTATCACACTTACATCTAATATACTAACACAACTTTATTGATAATATATTGCGAAGACACCAAAACTTTTTTCCATGCCTACTATAAAACCACGGAGTATTTACTTTATGTCTATTGAGACAGTGAAATAAAAGAAGGCTCCCAGAATGCCCTACACCACCGTGGGCAGAGCAAGCACAAGCAGCGGACAGTCCATGCTGCAGGTGAGAGGAAACGCCGTAGGACCATGCTTGACATTATTGAAGTAAGGTTTCTCTTTTAAAATGTCTCTTTTCCCTTCACAGCAAGCAAGGATAAACTTGCCAAGCCCTGAAGACGCTATAACAAGTGTCTTTAAGGTAATTTCAACTTTAGAATGGGGTCTTATCTCAGAAGGCAGCATTTGGCTTTCTCACCTTTCGTTTGTCTCCCCCTTTTTTTGTTTTTTGTTTTCTGTGACTGTGCCTTGTGACCTCATGTAGCAATATAAATCCAGAGCATATTTTGAATTTATATTAAGATATCTAATGTACCTTATCATTACGCACGATCCCTGGAAATTAAGCCATAGTTTTAAGAAGTATATTTTTAGAGCCAAATGCGCCATTTGACATATTAACACGAACTTTCATTCTGATAAATTATCTGATTGTTACTGATGTAAACCCGGAATGTTAAAAATAAGGGGATTCTAACTAAGTTTCTCTTTTTCACTATATTACAGGTACTATTGACCTGATTGTCTACAGCGGACTAATATTACCTCGCTGAGAAGTGCAATACAAATGGTAGTTGCACTGATAAACTCTTTCTGGTCCTGAAGAAAGCCCCATAGACCCGGCTGGGCATTCGGGGCAGAAACATGTCGACCGAATAAAAGGACACTTTTTCAGTGTGTTTAGACATACTAACATGGTCTAAAAACACACGCTCACCATTTTAATTTCTTTAACTCCCACTTGCTAATAAAAATGTTTTCGCGTTAGTGAGGATGTTTGAAGAATTTTAACATCATCTTATCACAACCATTTTTAACGTTTCTGTTTCTGGACACTACTGCGAATACCAGTGGTTAAACCTCCGGGTGGAGGTCAACATACCTAATAAACCCCATGACTATGTTGTTACGTTACGTATAGGCGGAGAACCAAGATATACCGCCTTTTTCTCAAATCCAGTTACGTACGTATATGAGGGTTTTTTAAGACGGAACCACGAACTAATAAACCCTGGTAAAGTGGTTACAAGTGATCCATTCTCCTATTGATTTTTTCTAAAATGGCTCTCACCTGAGTCTGCGTAGTTGGAGCAACCCAGTCCAGGATGGTCTGGATTTTGCTCTGCAATGGTTGAACCTGGCCTCCACCCACAAGGTGGCCCAGGTACACAACCTGACTCTGCCCTATCTGGCACTTAGTGGCCTTGATAGTGAGGCCTGCCTTCTGCAGGGCCTCCAAAACATTTCTGAGGTGGACCAGGTGATCCTCCCAGGTGGAGCTAAAGACAGCAATATCATCTAGATATGCTGCACTATAGGCTTCCAGACCTGTAAGGACTGTGTTCACCAACCTCTTAAAAGTGGCAGGTGCATTCTTCAACCCAAAGGGCATCACCACAAATTGGTAAAGCCCACTAGGGGTAGAAAATGCAGTTTTTGGCTTTGCATCATCAGCTAGTCTGATCTGCCAGTAGCCAGCTGTCAGGTCAAATGTGCTTAGATACGTGGCTGAGGCCAAAGTGTCTATTAGCTCATCTGCCCTGGGGATTGGATGGGCATCAGTCCTAGTGACTGCATTGAGGCCCCTGTAGTCCACACAAAACCTCATCTCTCTCTTGCCATCTTTGGTGTGAGGTTTAGGCACCAGGACTACTGGACTAGCCCAAGGGGTATCTGAAGGCTCAATGACACCCAGTTCCAACATTTTCTGGACTTCTGTCCTGATACAGTCCCTGACTTGGTCAGGTTGCCTGTAAATATTACTTTTAACAGGCACACTGTCCCCAGTGTCCACTTCGTGAGTGCACCAGGTGGTCTGACTTGGAGTCAGAGAAAACATGTGTCTGAACTGATTGAGCACCTGTCTACAATCAGTTTGCTGCTGGGCAGTGAGGCTGTCTGCCAAGGCTACACCATCTACTGACCCATCATCAGGGTTCTGTGAGAGCAGGTCAGGGAGTGGGTCACTCTCCTCCTCCTGTCCCTCATCAGTTGCCATGAGCAAGCCCATGTCAGCCCTGTCCACATATGGCTTCAGCCTGTTGACATGGAGCACCCTGTGGGGGCTCCTGGGAGTTCCCAGGTCTACCACATAGGTAACCTCTCCCTTCTGTTCAACAATTGTATGGGGCCACTCCACTTGTCTTGGAGGCCTGCTGGGGCCACTGGCTCCAACACCCACACCTTCTGCCCTGGCTGGTAAACAGTCAGCACAGACCTTTGGTCATGCCAGGCTTTCTGTAATTCCTGGCTAGCCTCAAGGTTTTTGGTTGCCTTTTTCATATACTCAGCCATCCTGGAGCGGAGACCAAGTACATAGTCCACTATGTCCTGTTTAGGGGGTTTGAGAGGTAACTCCCAACCTTCCTTCACCAGACACAATGGACCCCTGACAGGATGGCCAAACAAAAGTTCAAAAGGGCTGTAGCCAACCCCCTTCTGAGGCACCTCCATGTATGCAAATAAAAGGCAGGGCAAGAGTATGTCCCAGCTTCGCCTAAGCTTTTCTGGGAGCCCTTTAATCATGCCCTTCAAGGTTTTGTTGAACCTTTCAACTAAACCATTGCATTGTGGGTGATAGGGTGTGGTGAATTTATAACTCACTCCACACTCCTTCCACATTGCAGTCAAGTAACTGGACATAAAGTTTGCACCTCTGTCAGATACTACCTCCTTAGGAAAGCCCACTCTTGAGAAAATTCCCAGGAGGGCCCTTGCCACCACAGGTGCTGTAGTGGTCCTAAGGGGAATGGCTTCTGGGTACCTGGTGGCATGGTCCACCACCACCAGAATACATCTGTGCCCAGAGGCTGTTTGGGGATCCATGGGACCGACTATGTCAATCCCCACCCTCTCAAAGGGAACCCCCACCACAGGTAGTGGTATCAGGGGGGCCTTTGTGGTGCCACCTGCCGTCCCACTGGCTTGGCAGGTTACACAGGAGCGACAAAACTCCTTGGTGTCTTCAGACATGTGGGGCCAGTGAAAGTGAGGGACAATTCTGTCCCAAGTCTTGTTCTGGCCCAGGTGACCTGCTAAAGGAATATCATGGGCTAGTGTCAATAGGAAGCCCTGAACTTCAGAGGTATAACCAACCTCCTGGCTGTTCCAGGCTTGGGGTCTCTACTCTCTGAGTACAGGAGTCCATCATCCCAATATATCTTATGGGTGCCACTAGCATTCTCAGCAGCCTCAGCAGCAGCTTGCTGTCTGAGGGGTTCAAGAGAGGGGCAGTTCAGCTGCTCCTGGCTCAGATCTGCCCTGGAAGGGCCCCTGTCCCCAAGAACTCAACCTGATCAGGTTCAAGCTCCTCTGGGACAGTTCCTTCTTCAGGCCTGAGATCATCTTCCTCATGAGACTGATCTGCTTCCTGAGCCAAGGGGGAGGCACTGCCTTTCCCCCTACTGCTCCTCCTCTTGGGAGGCACCTGGTCCATTGTTCCAGAATCCAGGGCCTGTTCAGCTTTTGACATTTTGGCCTGTGACCTAGTCACAGCAAAGACATGTGCAGGGATCCCTAGCATTTCTGCATGTGTCCTGAGCTCCACCTCTGCCCAAGCTGAGGTTTCAAGATCATTGCCAAGCAAGCATTCGACTGGTAGGTCTGCACTCACCACAACCTTCTTAAGGCCAGTTACCCCTCCCCAGGAGAAGTTAACAACTGCCAGAGAATGGTCTGTTCTGACATTGCTAGCATTGGTCACCTGGTACATTGCACCAAGTATAATCTGCCCAGGATCCACAAGATCTTTTGTCACCATTGTGACACTTGCTCCTGAGTCCCTGAATGCCCAAGCCTATTTTCCATTAATTAATGGCTGCTGTCTGTATTTGCCCAAATTATTGGGACTCACTAAGGGGGACATATCCATGCCCACATCACAGACTAGGACAGCCTGAGTTGGCACTCTGACTAGGCCAGAGCCCATCTCAGTACCCAGGGTCAACCCTACTACACCCTTATTCTGAGTACTTCCACCACCAATTATAGCTGGACTAGGGGAACAGTTGCCTTAGGGGCAATGGTGGCTGGATTAGAGTCTTTGGACTTGGTGCAGTCACTTGTCCAGTGAGATTTCTGCTTACAGATTTTACACCATGGTTTCTTTTGGCCTTTTCCTTTAGTAGATTGGGATTCCCCACCAGATGCAGATTTTTGGGGACCTTGAGAAGACTTCTGGTCTTTACCCTTTTCCCCACCCTTGTCAGAGTTTTTGGAATCTTGCTTCTTCTGGTCACCACCTTGGCTCTGTACCTTCTGCCTCACCCTGGTTCTGACCCATTTGTCTGCCTGCTTTCCCAATTCTTGGGGAGAGGTCAGATCAGCGTCAACCAGGTACTGATGTAGCAACTGATTTTGACAGTTATTAAGAATCTGCTCCCTCATGATTAAATTATACAATCCTTTGAAGTCACAAACCTTACTGCCAAGTAACCAGCCTTCCAGAGCCTTAGTAGCACAATCTACAAAGTCCACCCAGTCTTGGTTCTGTGCTTTTTGGGTATCTCTGAACTTTAACCTGTATTGTTCAGTGGTTAGGCCAAACCCATCAATTAATGCACTTTTCAAGACCTTGTAATCATCAGCATCCTCCTCTCTAACAGTGAGGAGCTTATCTCTACCTTTGTCTGCAAAGGAGAGCCACAAGATTGCTGCCCACTGCTCCTGGGGGACCCTCTGAACTTTACAGGCCCTTTCCAGTGCAGTAATCCATTTGTGGATGTCATCCCCACTCTGGTAGGGAGGGGCAATCTTGCTTAGGTTTCTATGGTCATGAGACCTTTCCCTACCACTAGGGAAGTTGCTGCCACCATGGGACTCTAGTCCCAACTTTCGTCTTTGTCTATGAAGCTCTAGGGACTCCCTGTCTATAGCCAACTGCTCTCTTCTGATCCTAAGCTGAACTTCTTCATACTTGAGCAGTCTCTCTTTCCTTTCATGAGAGGATTCCCTCCTATGAGAGGAAACAGAGGTCCCTACTGAGGTGTCAGAATGGTTAGACTCCTGAGAATGAGATCTTGACCTTCTAGGCACACTCAAAACTCTTCCTGGTGGGACAAAGGGGAGGCCATTCTGTTCCTCCTCATCTGCAGGAGGAAAAACAAAGGAATTCCTCAGCACACGTCTGTTATGTCACAATATACATAAACATGCTTGATGTGAGCATAAGTAAAATACAAGTAGGTAAGTTCTTATTTCTTTTTTCCTTTTTATTTTCCGATGTTCAGACAGCCGACACGTGTTTCGTCGCTTACATGGGAATTATTCCCGCGACTTTATCAAGGCTATTGTCTTCCTATGTATAACCTTTATTAGTGGTGTTAATTCCAACCCACACTGGGATTCAATATCTCGCGACGTCTCACTTCTCAATGTTAAATCCAAGGGATCCCTGTATGTACTCGGCAACACGAGGAGCGACGTCCGTGTGTGGGATCAAACTATTAAGAAATAAGATTCTGGACTTCTGGGACATACAGGGATCCCTTGGATTTAACAGGTATACCGGTGCTGTCATGTCTTTCCCTCTAGAAGTGTGGGATCATACTCCCACACCAGTTACTGGTGTGGGGGTATGATTCCAAGGTGTTTGACACCAAACACAACATGTTTCCGTGCAGCCATCCCAAAGTTAGCATTTACCGCGAGGATATAATGCACTTAAGAGTATATGGTCAGGCTGTATCACAGACAACCCCGGAGAGGAGATTCCGAGGGCTGCAGAGGGGCTCTGCTCATGCACGGGCACCCTCTCACATATAACCAAGCACCCTGCCTTCAGGATTGATAAGGCCTGCCATAGGGGTGACTGATAGGTTTCTATGTGCAGTGATAGGTGAGATATAGTGAACCTATATCTCTGAAAGGGGTGCATGCACCACCTCACTCAGGCTACAGTAGCAGTCCTGTGGTGTCACTTTGGATGGCTTTCCAGGGGTGGCACAATACATGCTTCAGCCCCTGGTAGGCCTCTGGGGTACCTATTCCATGGGTACATAGTATACCATATACTAGGGACTTATAAGGGCACCCCAGAATCCAATCTGAAGTGTACTTAAGGTACATGGAATCAATTTAGAGAGGAAGCAGCTAGGCTGGGGTCCTGGATAGCAGGGCCCCAGCCAGACTAAAGTCGAAAAACAGTGAGACATCAGCAAAAAGTGGGGGTAACCATAGGAGGCAGATCCTACTCTCCTACACCATGTACTCATGCAATGACCCTGGCACTAACACATGCACTGCTACAATCCCCTGAGCACTACTGATGCAGTCCAGCCATCTCCTTGTCACTACCCATGCACTCCTCCAATCACCCAGCCAGTTTCATGTCCAGTCAGTACCCATGTACTCTTGCAATGACCCAGGTACTAACACATGCACTGCTACAATCCCCTGAGCACTACTGATGCAGTCCAACCATCTCCTTGTCACTACACAAGCACTCCTCCAATCACCCAGCCAGTTCCATGTACTTATCCAATCACTCCGCCAAAACCCAAGCACTTATAAATTCACTATGCACTCTCCTTGCAGTACTCTAATCATCCAGTCAGTACCCATGTACTTATGCAATGACCCAGGCACTAACACATGCACTGCTACAATCCCCTGAGCACTACTGATGCAGTCCAGCCATCTCCTGTCACTACCCATGCACTCCTCCAATCACCCAGCCAGTTTTATGTCCTTATCTAATCACTGCGCCAAAACACAAGCACTTATAAATTCACCATGCACTCTCCTTGCAGTACTCTAATCATCCAGTCAGTACCCATGTACTCCTGCAATGACCCAGGCACTAACACATGCACTGCTACATGTAAGAGAGTAGGATCTGCTTCACATAGGTACCCCCACTTTTTGCTGATGCTTCACTGTTTTTCGACTTTAGTCTGGCTGGGGCCCTGCTAATCAAAACCCCAGCCTAGCTGCTTCCTCTCTAAAATGGTTTCCATGTACCTTAGGTAAACCTTTGATTGGATTCTGGAGTGCCCTTATAAGTCCCTAGTATATGGTATACTATGTACCCAGGGCATAGGTACCCCAGAGGCCTACCAGGGGCTGAAGCATGTATTATGCCACTTCTTACTGTGATATAGGCTGCCTATATCACTACCATCGCACACACATATAAACCTATAAGTCACTCCTATGGCAGGCCTTACCAATCCTGAAGGCAGAGTGCTTGGTTCTTATGTGAGAGGGTGCCCCTGCATGAGCAGAGCC